>OX453057.1:2181620-2838896 GCA_949699795.1 Spicauda simplicius | reverse complement strand
GGGTTTTGTCAGTGAGTCGCTGGAAGAACAATCAGGTAAATTATTTTCGTTTCTCATATTATTTGTATCTCTTTACTTTTTTTAGACCTTCATTGTTCACCTTGTTTTTTACAGAGGAAGAAAAATCACGATTTAGATATTCAATTTCAAGATTGGCTAGATGATGAATTATCTAATTTCAACGATGATGATAATGAAGAATAAAAGCCACTGTTAAAAATATTAAAGGATTAATATTTTTCTACTTTGTTTCCAAATTTCGAATAAATAATTCATTAAAAATAATTGCTCTTATTTTATTATAAGTAGTATTTTTAAAAAATATTTTTTATTTCTAATAAATAAATAGAAAAAAAAAATAAAAATGTCGGCTACCTTCAGTATTATTTATTATATATCAATTTTTTTTATTTTTGTTGCCATAATTTACTTGTCAACAAAAGTTCTAAAAATTATAAAATATCTGTTTAAGTAATTTTCATGCCCTTAACAGCGCAGTCGGTCTCACTCAGTCTCATGCGCGTAGATAATGCTCTAAAGCTCCCACTCATAGAGATATTAAAATTTAGTTTAGGGGATGATTGGCCCCTTGGTTCGGTCAGTCTTCTTGTCAAAGGTTTTAAAATAGTTGTCGGATGAACATATATAAAAATGGAGCGTCATAATTTACGTGAAGTTAACTAATTATTTTGAGACCCTTAAGGCGTCCGCCAAGCAATATGGCCGACGGAAAGTGTCTGGGAGTATTGACAATTTATTTTTAACTATACACTCGAAAACATATATGAAAATCAGCCATGAGAATTTACGTGAAGTAAGTAATGTTTTTATGTACCTTGATTACCTGATACCTGGAAATTGGCCGTTTGACCAAGCTAGCAGGTAGGCATACGATCATAGTACATACTAACACTACTCAATCGTCCACATTTCATCCGTCAGAAAATACGTGACGTCTGGCAGCACTGGGATCTTGCTCTATTATGTCACTATATGCTGTTCGGTCTAGAATCGTTTCTATCTTACAATCAATTGACAGGCCTTCTAGTGACTTTGACTAACGCAATGCACCTTTTGCCGGTTATAATAGCATCTGAGTTAATTTACAATCGTATGCAGCTTTTGAGAATATTTCTTAGTAGGATTGAGAATACCAACACTTACACGAAGGATATGGTAAAAACTATCAGGGAGTTCTTACATGTGTACAAAATGTTATTGGCCATTATGAGGCAATTCGGAGTGCAAATCAAGCTAATAGTAAGTATTTTTTTGTTAACGGGGAAACCTTCAAAAGATATCCGCCGTCGCGGGAGCAACGCCGGGTTATATGGTATTTTTACCTCACTAAAACCCCTCCGGTGGCCGTCCCCAGCGCTACGTGGAGGACTCCGGGATCTCCAACGGAACATAACCCGAGTCCTCCGAACGTAATGCCTCTCTTGGGCCCTTCCCCGATGACCGATAATGCTCACCGTGCCTCCCGTTGTTTACGACGGCATCCGGCCACACATGCCATCGTCCTTCCCGGGGTCTCTTGGCTGGACGGTCCGAGTCCGAGTCCTTTTAGTCGCCTCTTACGAAAGGCAAAGAATACCGTAGCCCTATTCTGGTCCCGGAACTACAGGGACAAAACGTCATTAACACCTGGGGCTTTATATTCTATGACACACGATTCCTTGGCGACAACGTAACAAGTCAAACTTGCTCTAAACTAAAATTTAAACACGATACTTAAGAGCACATAAGATATTTCTTCCTAAAGGTTATCTAAATCAGTTAAAAGTGGTTCTAACAGTGGTGGTAAGGAATCGTTTATTTGTTAGGGAATAAATCCCCAGACACGATGCTGTTAGCTTTTAAGCTTTTAAACCGTTCTTATCTTTCAGGCGTTCATTTCATGCTTATGCTGTTTTATAAAATGCACTTTATTTATTTACCACTTCATTGATGAGCTCCTTAAGAAATCTGTAAGTTTCATAAATATTATAATATATTTTTTAAGCTACGTGATACTTTATATGCACGCGCTCGCGATCTGTGAATAAACAACTCGCATGCGTCTGACCATCGCAATTTTTAAGCTACTGCATAGCTTTTATCGTGGGCTTTGAGCGCGGCGACCGAATCAAGAAATTCCGTAACGAAAACCCTAACATCCCCCACTTCGCCTACAATGTAGCATGGCCGAGCATTCGCTTCATGTATGTGTATGGTACGTCAGTACGAAGCTCGCACGGATTGAGATGAGCTACTCAGAAATCGGATGAATAAAGCAGCTGTTTGTGAGAAAGTATATAGTAACAAAGAAAACACTTGAATGAATATCAAAGAAAAAAAATCTGCATAAATAAATCAATAATTATAATTGCATAAGTTGAAAAAAAAATGCTATGCAATAGCTTTACCGCGGCAATCCCCAAGTGCCGCACGTTTTTTTTACTTTTCATTGTTAAACACGTAAAAAAACGCTTTCTACACTCATAACCCCACACTAGGGTTTGCTTCTGTGTCCTGAGTGCCATGGACACATACAAAGACAAATACACGTTAAAGTTCGTCTAAACTATTTTAATTCATTAATACACATTATGCCTTTGGATCAATGATAAAAGGCAGTGTTATGACGCTTACAGTAGGTATATACCCAGCTAGAACTTGTATTCCACTTGGTTTTGGTGTTTATCATATTATGGACAAACATTTTAGTCTAAGCTACTACGTAATGTATAAGCTAATTTATAAATGTATAATATATTGACCGAAAAAAGCGTGAACATTGTAGCCCACATAAATAGGTAGGTTTATAAATATGCTTGGATTGAAAATAAACAGTAGACTAGGAGTACATAATGCCTTTTGTTTTTAAGTTTTAATGATTTAAGTTAAAAGTTATATAGGTAGGTATAGGTATATAAAAACCCCTTAACCGCAGTGTAGTTTAAACACTAAGATTTCGATTGTATTTTTGGAAATATTGATTTTCAACTTAAAATTGATGAATTTTGAAATGTGTGGATAACCAATGGATACTCACACATGATGTGCATGGATAATAACACAAAGGCAAAAAACACACAAACGGCATCTCCTCTTCCTCTGCGGCCCCACCACCATCGCATCTGACGGTGCGCCCCCGTTCGGTCGCGAGAGACAGAATGCACGGCAATGCCCCACCGAGACACCTCTCCTCCCGCGCCCCTCCTGGCTGCAGAGGCCAGCAAACACTGGCTCCCGCAGCCCACTCGGATGCATCCAGAGCGGGCCCACAGCCAAGCTCACTCGGAGCGTCCCTTTTTATGTTATTTATTTTGTTATTTTTTTATTGAATTCATTTCAGGTAACAAGTATGACAGTGATTATACTCGTGGCAGACCAATTCTTTGAGTTTACGTTAATAACAATATGTTTGTTACTCACCGAGTTGATTTTGCAAGAGTATGATAATATGAAACAAATTATTGGCAGACAATTTATGTTTCCATACTCAGGTAACCAATATAAATATACTTATTATGTCAAAGTATAATACTGCTATCGTTATAGCAGTTTTTGCAGACCTCTTGATGAAAAGTGTTGAATGCCGCCGATTGAGATCTGTAAACGACCTAATCTTCGTATTCTCAAAGGTTCTATCTGAACACAATCACTGATGCGTTGCTATTCCTGAGTACTGAGATGGTTGCCTCAAGTGAGGCGGTAACCATATCTTTCCACCGAAACGCCAGAATTGATTCCCGCTAGAAATCGGTGTGGCGTTGGTTTGAACGAGGAGGTACCTCCGTCAAACCATACGTGGTATACCGCATAGAAATCTATTTTGATAACTAAAGATATTCGTTATATTCTTATAAATAAGGCTTAGAGCGCGGCCACACGATGCAGTAACGGTGCGGTGTGGTAAAAATGCGGTGCGGCACCGGAGCGGTGTCGAAATGTCATCCTACCGTCGCCGCCCCGCACCGCGGGAAAAAGCGTTGTACTGTGATGCCGCAACGTGTGTGTGGCATTCTATAGTCTGAAATAATTGCGGTGCGGCGCCTCACCGCACGTTTACCTACCGCATCTTGTGGCTTTAGCCTTACTACGTTTAAGTTAACAATGATCACCTAATCTAGCACTAGTAGGATAGCATTTTCGTTAATTATTAAGCGTTCCCAGCTAAAAATATTAAAATGGTATTTCACCCACGTGTAGATAACATTCTTCTAATGCATTTACGCCCATGCGCTCACATCTGATTAGCTTAGGCAGAAATGCAGTATAATAGTTATGCAGCTTTCGGGTCATGGGTATTATTATTATGGAAACTAATGTTATACTTATTTCTGTGTAATTATATTTTTATTTCAGATAAGAATCTGCGCGAAGTTCTACATGTAACTGTGCAAATTATGGAAATTCAGCCTCCCTGTTTCCAAATCTATAGTGACATCAACTTAGACCTTAGCTTGTTACTTAAATTACTATTTATGTGTTCTACTTATGTTATTGTCTTAATACAATTAAAAATTTAATAATATAATTTATTAATAAATGATTTAATTGTTTCAAAGTAAACTTAGGTAGTCGTTTCCTGTCTGTTTTAGAAATCACCGCACGAAAATTTATTAACAGATTCAAAAATAGTGTCCTAAATAATTATTAAATATTATAAATCAGGTAAGCTTTACGTTATTTACCTTAGATAAAAATAAGTTGTGTGCCCTAATTATTCACATTTTTCAAGCTAATCTACACGAGTTGCTCTGTCTTCAAATATTCACAATAATAAATTGTATTATATATAAAAAAAAACTTTTACTTGCTCACTTTAAGCGTTTTTTTTATTACCTTCTATGCTCCTATTATTCTATCTTCTCCAGTCCCTTTCTATCACATGTGTATCTAAGCTATAGATATGTGAAAAGTACTCCAATAATGACTTTGAATTTCATTGCTTAGCTCAGCTTTGATATTTTGTTTTTTCTTGATGGTTGCGATCTAAGGATGAAGGATGCAAACTGAGGATGGTGAATGGCATAGCTATAATATTTTCTCTAAGCTCTCGGCGTATGCGCTGAGTTACATGAGGGAAAAGCGAGAACTATATGTGCTATGTGCCTCCAAACTCAATGTCAATATACAAACTGCTTCATAAACAGATCTTTCAAAGTAGACGACGCGATTGAGGTGCTGTTTACAATCGCTTAACTAACGCTACTCTCGACAAGGTTGAAGACTGAATCAGGCTGCAGTTTCTTTTTTTATGCTCTATAAATGTTCTTTGAAAGTAAGGCTGTTTTTAATTTCTTATTTTTTTAATTTGACTGTAAGTTTATATGAAGAAATAGGAAGCAAGCATGTTGACATCTGATGGCAAGTAGCTCTGCCGCTTACAGATATTTGCAATAACATGATATCGGCCACATATCTATTTCTGCCTCGGAGAACTAAGTTCGAGCTTTTTTACCACTTCTCACCTACAAACCAAGACAAAGCAGCGTTTGACAAAGCAGTTATAAGACAGACAATGCGGTGTTGCCAAAATCGACTAATAAAGCGACCTCTTCAAAACAAAACTTTTAATCTTGCCACAAAAAACATATCAAATAGGTAGTAAAGGGTCAGTCGTCATCAGACGAGGAGTCGAGCGCGTGGCGCGGCGTGGGCGGCGCGCGCGGCGGCGAGCACACCAGCGTGTCCGACGAGTCGCTCACGCTGCCGCACGAGCTGCCTCTGTCGTAGCTCTGGAAATTATACCTTTATGTAACACATTCAGATAGTTCAGAGTAATAGGTACAACCCATTAATGTTCCACTGCTGGGCACGGGTCTTCTCTCAGAATGAGTTTTAGGCCATAGTCCACCGCGCTGGCCAAGTGCAAATTGTTGTATCTAAACATACATTATGTTTAAAATAATATTGTTCCGGAATTGATACATCATTTATTAAAAATCCATCGAGTCGTGGACATACACGTACATTAGAAAATAATCCCCCCCTCTGCTATTTTTTACATGTAGCACACGATATAGGGTTTTTTAATTCTCGGTTCCATCCACGACCGTAATTTCGCTTTGACAACGATATATGTATTGCTGGGCGTTGGTTGGAAATGTTGGGTGTGCCCATTTATTTTCCCGCTCTATAGCCTAAATGACGGATTATTTACATAATATAATATATGATGTATCGTTGCATTCGCCTTAAATCAGAGTGACATACATTTTTGAAGTGAAACTTCTTTAGGCGCATGAGGGTAAAATTTTTACAGATGAAACGTCACGCCGGTATGCAACGGAAGTGTCGGAAAAGAGAGAGAGAGAGTGATCGAGACCGATTGAGAGAGAGTAAGACAGGGCGAACGTAGCATGAGCAACTAGCCGTGGAGTGAGAGTAGGGAGCAAGCAAGTGAGAAAGATTGAGAGAAAAAGTGAGACAGAGCGAACGTCGTATCACGCATAGTGCTATGGAGCTAATAATCCAAACACACCAACTACAAATTCAGGAACGACAATAGATGCTTTTTTTACAAGATATTTAGATAATGTTGAAACACGAACTTATGTTGCATATTTTACCTATCATAATGCTTTAGTCACAATAATACCAATACAAACAACGTCAAACAATGTAAATATTGAAGAAATAAATTGAAAAAAATAAATTTATAATTTACATTAATTTTCAACACTTTTTTTATTTTAATGACAATTAAATTCCTAACCTATCTTCCTTTTTCCCTTCCTCTTAATCTTGGAAATTTAAAGTTTTAGATTTGTATAAATATAAACAAGATTTATAAATTAGTTCGCCAAAGAAGTTTCACTTCTGACATGTGTACTTTGTACGCACGCATGTTTTTTTTTTAATGTAACACATGGGTATGGAATAAAAAGGGAGTAGGTAAGAGATATAACAATTTTATGTCATAATTATAAGGTTTTGCAGGAGAGACAAATAAAATTACGGAAAAGTACCAAAACTACATGATAATATAGGTATATATGAGCTATTTTGATAATTTATAATGGTCAATTATCAATGATTTTTCCTTTTCAGTTAATATTAATAAATTATTTATGTGACTTTTTGCAGGAGCTTGCTAAAAGAGGGTAATTTTTAGAGCACATTATATGATATGTAAATCTCTATCCTTATACGAGTTGTAGTTAAACTCTACAAACCATACGGATTCGGCAATGCCTTCGGCTTCGCTCAAAATTTTACAAGGAAAATGAACACAATTTATTTTGGCCATTGCATAAATGAAATCATTCGTCACGCACAATCAGATCTAAACATAATTTCTAAATGGTTTGAAGCGAACTTGCTGGCTGTTAATGTATCCAAGACCTCATTCATGATATTCAGAGCAAAGAACAAACAAATTGGTAACTATCCCCCTTTGATACTTAACAACGTTGAACTCAAGGAATCAAATCATGAAAAATATCTCGGATTGATTCTGGATGATGCCCTGACATGGAAAGCTCATGTTAGTAAAGTAAAATCGAAGCTGTCTTCGCTACTAAGTTTACTATATGGCTGTATTCGATGTTTTCCATATCAAGTGCGTTACACTATATATAATAGTCTTGTAAAACCACATCTAAACTACTTAGTGGAAATCTGGGGAAGCACTTATAACACAACACTAAAAGATTTACAAATAACCCAAAATAAAATCCTGAAAATTTTATTTAATTACAATTATTTGGCGCCGACTGTAAAATTATACAAAGAAACTAAAATTATGAATATACCTCAAATGTACTCTTATAATACCTGTATCCTAATAAAAAGAATTTTAGACAATAACATACATACACAAATAAAATTTAAAACTAATAAATGTAAAGGAAAAAAAATACTCCGTAATGCTAATAACATATATATTCCAAAGGTACGAACAAATATAGGTAAACAAAGTATATATTTCAATGGCGCAAAAATGTTTAACAAAATACACAAGGAAATCAAATCATCAAAAACTTTCAACATTTTTAAAAATAAATTAAAACAATATATAATAACTTCAATATAAATCCGGCCCTGTATCGTTCCGTTTCATAACAAATATATAATAATTCGTTGTACCCACATTTCTTTCTTTTTTTTTCTTTGCACACAAAACTCCTTAATAATGTTTCTGCATGCTCACCAATTGTTTATTTTATGCTAAATTATCTCAGTAAGTGAAATATGTAATATTTCTTTTGAGATTAAATGTCTTTAACCAGAATATATATGTACTAAATATTCAGAGGTTTCTTTATAACTTACCTTTTTCGATTTGGTTTGCGAAATTCTTTGATCCAAAATATTCTGCACTTCTTCGCGTACGCACTTCGTGTCTCCGATGTATCTCTCAATCATCTCAGGTTTCTATGGAGAAACGAAAAATTTATAAAGGAAGGTTAAGAACATTTATTTTACGAAAGAATGCAACAACCATTTCCTTATAACTCTCTTGAATCAGTTAAACAAAATTAAATAAATATAATTATACGCCATGTAAAATATAATCACAAATAAAAGGCCTAAAATCGTCGCACAATCTTTGATTTATAAAATTTATAGCATAGGTATTAGTTAGTACCTAGTTTGAGAATGAGTGAACTTTATAAATTCGACAGATTTAAATGGTTCTTGATGCAGCTACATATGTATAAAAACCACTTTAAATAAACTGTTGTAATTTCTCTGAATAACAAACTTTCCGTTGTTGCTGTGATGCCTAAGAAAAATACAGTGTTTAATTGTTTTACCTTAAGTCAGACGGAACGGTCATCAAACGTAAATTGGAAAGTGAATCTTAACAATTATGTAGAAGATGAAAAGGAAAAAAATACTGATAATATTTCACGTATACGTATAATAAACATACAGGATGAACTTCGGAGATATGCATAAGGACATTCATTCTCCGACATTCAATGCTGGACGCATAACAAGATATTTATGTCCGATACATGTGGTATTTATAACCCTTGGTGATTCTATTACGGGGGTACCACCTTCGTACCTATTTCTACACAATAACTGCAGTATTAAGCCCTGCTGAGTACGTACTGGTCTGGACGATCTCATATAAAATGTGCCGAAAACAATATCCTTCCATCGAAATGCTAGAAATGCTTCATGCTAGAAATAGGTATAGCGGTATTAACCCCCCCCCCCCCCCCGGATTGAAACATTGTTCTATCAACTCTAAAATAGCAGTAATAAAGAGTGCCTTATGTAACATTAATGAAATTTCGTCGAATGTATGACTGCATGCTCGTTTGCTACTTCCATATATTATTCCATTCCATAATTCCATTCCATATAATATAATTCCATAAATTCAATACTAATGTTTTATAGTTATCTATACAACACTTACTGTTTCTACACTATTTCTGTATTGGATGTTGCCGAGCAAGTGCGCAGATTTGGTCGTTTTCTTCATCTTCGTATTCTCTGCTAGTTTTATATGTGTGCTCTGTGCCTTCTTCGCTATGATGTTGATGCGACCGCTATTGTCACTCGATTCCAACTCTTCAGAAGATCTCACTTCTGGTATATCATCTATTGGATGATCTATATCTTTTCCTGTGGATTCCTGATGGAGACATTCTCTGTGGAATACGAAACTAAATTAATAATTGCACACGGACAAGGGAGGTAGAACATAAAAGTCGTATCCAAACTCCTTTACCATAACAATTATTACCTAGCAATTCAATGCCAGAGCGCCAAGTTACAGGACTCTTCCAAAGCCCTTTTATAGAATACGTCTCCATTGTAATGGTTGCCTTTGTCATTGCAAATATCTATAAGCAACTATAACCACTCTCCATCAAACAGCATGTCTGCTTTACGTGCTGTTTATCTTCAAAAACATATTTGTGAATGTGACTTATTCTCGTATTAAATAATAACATTTAATTGGTAGAAGATCTGCCTAATAATGCATTATACGACTGTAAAATAAAGTCCCGAGATTTAATAAAACGCTATAATATTTTGCGCAGCATCACTGTCTTACTTATTTTCCTTATAGCAATAGGTGAACCATCTATCCATCAGCCATTCGACATCCACTGGTCTGGCAGAGATTTTAAGTAAAAGTTACCGCATCTGAGTATCTGAGGTAGATGCAGTATCTCCTCTCTCGGGAATTTTGTTTCTTAATCGACTCTTACGACATATACGAAAAGAGAAGTGATTTTATTCAACAACGACCCCACCTGAACACACTACACACATCACAAAATCGATAAAAACAGATACGAACCCGTTACATTGATTGTTCTTTATAAACGCGTATATATCCTTGAAGGCTTGTTGGATATACGACAAGGTGTTCTGGTCGATTGGCACTGAGCTGATAGAACCGGAGCTGCTGGACATGTCTCCGGACCGTGAGCTGGCGTGGAATGACTGTTCCGAACCTAATGATGACATTATCGTAGTAATATCTTTGGTAACCAATCGATTATATATGACTGATCAAAGTAGCAAACGAGCATGCAGCCCCCCCCCCCCCCCGCGATGGTAAGTAGTCACTGCCGCTAATAGACATCTGTAAGCAACTTCATATAGAACATGGACTCTATTTCAAGTCAATAGCAGATACGTTGCTACTCCCGAGGACTAACTCGGAAGTAGCAATAAGGTATTAAGACGAACTACGCTGGTTCTACCACCTGGCAACTGCGTCACACGAAAGTTTATAACTAATGTTGCTACATGCTGTCAAATTTTATTATTTCTTAGACAAAACATACAACATAGGTACATAGAAGACGAATCATGGTTCCGAAATTTCGAAGTTTAACATTGTTTACATTAATCTAATATAATATTTAGCAAAACTTGTATATGGTTTTAAAATTACAAAATAAAGAAGTAGTTTGTGTTATGTGTGTTCCGTTATTCTTGAAGAAAAGTGAAATTATAAATAATCTGTTATAGGCACTGAAATGAGACTGTCAGAGTATGATGCCCGTTTCCCAAGCAAGCAAGCCACTAGCCCAAAAGAAGTCTCCGACCGCTAAAAGTAAATACTTTAGCGAGTCTCTCTTATAGGGTGAAGACAATCTCCACTTCTTCGCCACGAGTCTTTTTCTATATTATCGGAGAGGATAAACATTTCAGACAACAATATAGACAGAAGTGGCAAGTACGTTAATGGTCAATTTATGAGTCATTTTCAAACAACCCATAAAGTCGCTTACTGAGTTTGACGGCTGTTGTCTAGAGATCATAGTCAGAAGTAATTGCTTAATGTACTTATCGTGACCAAAGCACATAATTATACGATGGTAATGGTCAAGCATTCAGCTCTTTAAGGCTCGACTTTCAGGATCACTTAATCCACAAATATCAATAAACAATGATTTAGCGTTTTAAGTTAGATTGAATTAGGTACTGTTAGGCTAATTAATAGGAATAGTTAGGCTAATGAGGCCTTATAAAAGGCTAGATTGTAATTAATATAAATTACCCGTTAAAGTACCCCATTACACATTCGGTACTTTATATATAACATAAGAAAAAACTTAATCCACTTGACTTTATGCTCTCTCTTATCTATAATATCCATGTACGAGTAGATTATACTATTTTGAACAAATGTTTTTTTACGTAGATCCAAAAATTAACATCAAGAATGGGCTATAAAGTGTATATGCTATCAAAAAATATATATGAAACGATCATGCAGTTTACTTGCCAGAGGATGTGGCTCCGTTCGCCCAGAGCTGGATCTGCTGTTGCTTCAGTCGCTTCATCTGGTCCACCAGCTGCAGGTTCAGCTCCTCCAGCTGTTGCCGGTGGGATATCTCCTCCTGTAACTGCTCCTCTAGAACTTCGGCATAATCCCTTAAAAACGCAAATAACCACCAATATTTTATCAAACAAGTACCTATTTACTTGTAATGTTTTATTATTACGCCGGAACTTCCGAGATATTGTTGGAACATATATATATCTTTATATTTGCAGCAAAAGGTCCTTTGAAATTTGGTTTCTCCCTCGAGAACAAAAAAAAAGCGTGGCTCTCAGCCGTGCTTGTCAAGCGCTTTCGTAAGGACCACGAAACATTCGACTTAAAAACTTAGCTACGATTTGCAGCGAAATTTAAAGTCACATAGTCACATAGGTACATTTTTTTACAGACGCAAGTGGCGCTAAGCAAATATCGCTTGAGAGTTCAATGGCCCTCGGATTAAAGAGTATTCAATTTTGAAGCATAAAATAAGTTATACAATGTATGCATATGTACCTAATTTGAAGATAAAAAAAATAGACAAGGCACTTTGCCGTCGTGACATAAAGGCGATTGGAAGTCATTTTAACACTTTGGAGTACGCTTTGGTCCACCTTTGGTTGTAGTGAGTCTCAATTATGAGCGATTAGATATAAAAAAGGCGACACCAATATAGGATTTTGGTCTATATATTTTGAAATTCGTCGTGTTCTGTGTTTGTCGTGGTGTTTTGTGAACCTACCTTTCTTTCTTCACCGTGCTCGTCTTTGTAGGGTACTTATTAGTTGTGTTCCTCACATTAGAAAGTCCTCGATCTTTTGTTATTCCATTTCTGCAATTGGATGATAGTAGTAGTCACTTAAAATTTGGTGCCAAGGTAGATTCATATAGCTCTACAGGTTATTAGGTACATCCTAACATTCCTAACTTTGTCGTGTGGATTTTTGAACGGGAATTTTATTGGACTTGTTTTAAGAAGAATGAGATTTTTCTAAGCGTTTATCTAGTAGTTTCTCAAATTACATAGTTTTACTTACTTGGAAGATATTATTTTTACAGATTTCCCATCGGAGGAACTCCCGCTAATATTGCTGAGCCACGAATACTGTAAACGATAAGTTTTTATTCTATAAACTTTTCTATAAAATAATGGGACTCAGTGAAATATCAATTATGAAATAAGGTTTTTTTCTGTAGCATCTTAGCTTACATGAAATATGCTCGCAGCCCTCAAAGTATGTAAAGTCCGTTTTCGTAAACTACGCACCTGTCCTCCCATTCCTCTCTCGTTCTGCCGTAGCGCCGCCCTGAGCTTAGCCATCGAGTCACTGGACACCAGGGCGTTGTGCCGCATGTCCAGGATCACTAGTGTTGTATTTGATGTCATCATCTGCAACGCGAGTGAGGCACACTCCTCCGAAAGTCCACAGTTCTGGATATCCAATGCTAGGAACATTGTACTTTTAGGCGAAACCTCATTTAGAAAATTATTATTAATTAGACTAAGATGTTACGTTCCCATGTAAGGGAATCCGTTTCGGTTGTTTACTTATCAAAAATATTACTACGAAGCTTTATTTATCTACAGTAAGCAGATAAATAAAAGTCAGCTCAGATTATGAACCTGATGCAACTGTAGATTCTTCTGTAGAAAAGTAGATTCTTCTATTATAATAGCATAAACAGACATAACAGCATAGACAGACATAAGACAGCATGTTATTGTGACTATCAGAGATGACTCGCCTCATTGTTACCAACTCACAACTCAATATTTTTGAATTTTATTTTAGCGTCGACAATTCAAAGCTTTTAAATTTATTTTTAAAATTTATAGATTGAACTTCTACACACCAATATGACTTTTAAGTATTTTGTAGCCAATTTAAAATATGTTGTTGTTTTCTTTTTCGATATTACCTACTTTTAGTCTTTTACTCAATCCCGAATAGTAGGTACAAAGACTTACATAATGTAGATCACAGACGCGTCATTGCTCCTGAGAACTATGTCATTACACTATACCTACATGTCGTATACTTACCTAGTAGTAGTAGTAGTAGTATGTTAATAATGCCGACAGAGATAAAATTTAGTCAGATTAAACAGAACAAACAACTGCTTCCTAGCAGTTGTCTGCTCCTACCGCGCCCAAAAACGATATAAAGATTTTACCAGGTGGAAGAAACACTGTAGTTCACTTAATTCTAGCGTGAAGTACTTCTTGCGTTTCGATAGAAGGTTGTGGTACCCTACACACTTTTAATAAGAGGCGACTATCCTAGTCCTCGGGAGTTACAACGTATCTATGATTGACTTCAGATAGAATCCATGTTATATATAAAATTGATTACAGATGTCCATGGGCGGCAGTGACCACTTACCATCAGTTGGACTGCATGCTCCTTTGCAACTCCAATCAGATAAAAAATATATAATCAATAGAATGCTACCCACCCTTGATCCACAAGTCGTCTGCAAGGACGTCGAGTAGCTTGCCGACTCCAGAGTCTCCCAGTTGCGGATTCCCGCACAGCGAGAGTCGTCGAAGCCCCGCCATGGCGTCCAGCTCAGGCAGCCGGTACCGAAGCGTGTGCACCCAGTTCTCGCTGTACCGGTGGATCTTCTGGTACTGCGATTGTACTACTTCGTCATCGCAATTCACGCATTCACGCATTCGCGTCACGCATACGCTAAGAGAGAGACTACTCCGCACGTGATAGGACGTCACACGTGAATTGGAAAGTCTTTGGAAGGAACGTAATTACGTAAGTAAGAAAATATACATTTCTAAGGTGTGACAATCCCAATAAAAGCTACCTACACTAGACCTACACTCAAATATACATCTGTGCCCACAGTTACTTTAGGGATTGTATAACCTTGGGTCTCTTACTTCTTTTTCTGTAACGGACTTGGACTGAGATATTTCTGGAGGCTGTTTGAATGTCTAATGTAAATAGGTCATCACACGCTTCAAACCAGGCAACAACTGCACAAGAACGGTAGCATCACTTGAAATTGAGCCGAAATCATTTCAGTTCATAATTTCAAATGTAAATTATAGTTGATTCTATTTTTAAATCATACCTTTACTAGATCGGCAATATATCCGGCACCGAGTGGAGTCAGCTCGCACCCTGACAGGTCTAACGTGAGGATATTGGGGAGACAGCGGACTGCCTTGCACAACGCCTGGCAGCCAGCGTCGCCGATGAGGCTACGCGGTAGATACAGGTGCTGCAATGAGCTATTTGCAAGCAACGCCTGGAAATACCTTCAATGAAAATAGGTTGGAATCGTAATCGTAAATACATATAATGTCTAAGTTAATCTCTTTTATTATCTAGTGCTGGATAAATTGCAGATATATGCTCAGTGTAGAGGTGGACAAATAATCCAGTGGATTGGTTTTCAAACTCTTGTGCTAGATTTCTGGGGATCAACATGCACCCTATATTATTCAAAGTATACGTTAATTTCGCTTACTTTGAAATAAATATTGTAAATGAACATTGTAATAATAAATGTTGTAAATGAACATGTAATTGGGCCAAAACAATAATGCCATTACTGCATACTTTTCCTGCCTGGTGGACTAAATAGCAAATGATTTTTCTTTCATAAAGAAGACTACCAATTTATTCGTACACGGTTCTAAGACAGTTACCTACACTACGTTCGTCGTTCATTTCCACTAAATAATCTACCTACCGAAACAAATGTAACGATCTCTCATATACGTAACCTCACAAATAGGATTTAGGTATGGTATTTTAAGTGGCAGGCCTTCCAGAAGGAGCGAGGTCAGCAGAGTGGTGTTAGCGAGCAGCTGCGACGTGGCCTCAACCAAGTTGCTAAGCATGAAGTTGGTCAGGATCACCGCTCTCTTGTTCACTGTCTTCGCGAGCCTCTCGCAGTCTATATGCTCTAAAACTGAACGTAGTTTTGCGTGAATAATATTTCTTCACAGCGTAATCTGCACGTTCGGAACTCTCGAAAAATCGCCCTAAGCTTAAAATACTTCTAAATTTAGAGATAAACCCCGGAGTTGCAGCACAGCACTAATCGCATCGTACTGCTAGTTTTAAACAAAAATTTACACTGTAGGTACATATAAGTTTTTTAGTGTAGGGTATAGATATTAAATATTATGTGGTCGCTCTTAAACATCTGTAACTATACCTAAATATCGTCAGCGGAAAGGAAATAATGCTAAAGCGCAATATAGTATTGAATATAAGGGGGATTTTGTTGTTGCGAGTTCATACTACTCAACGTGATCCTAAAATAAAGGTGACATGATTTTTTTTCAAGAAAAAAAAAACTTAAATCTCATTTCCGACAAATGCTATTTTGACGCTTTAGCATTAATTCCTTTCCACTGACGATATGATGCATGTCTTGCTTCTCCTGACGTTTAAGATAGGATACATCTAAATGCTCGAAACCAAGGCAAAGTAAGCCAACATCAACGAGGCTGGCTTTTGTGTACTTTGCCAATTTAAGCCAATCTTAGCAAAGTCAATGTTCAAAGTATACAAGGTCTTTAAATATTTCCATAATTTACCTGTTTTGACTTGCTGTCGACATCGGATGGACACGGCATGAAGGCTCAGGTCGCAACTTAAAGCATTCAGAATTGGAGGCCAGTCACCATATTTGATTCTGTCCACGCAGAAATCCAAAACCTTTCCGTTTGCAGAGGGGATAACATTGTTCAAAGGAGTTAAATTTTGTAGTTTGCAGCATTTTATATAACATTGGTGAAATATCCTGCTGGTTTTCACCTCTATGCCTTTCCCGACCATTGCAAATATAAATAGCTAATTCAGACAAATCATTCACACGTATGCTTCCCCGAGTACGGGCTGCACTTTGTTGATAAAAAATATATTCTGTTAAGTAATATTTATTATAAATTCCTCCAAAATTATATGACGGGTCTTCAAAATAGGAATTGATTTGACACTGTCATTAAAAGCGTCAAATATTTATTTTAATGAATTAAATTTACCTATTTAACCTACTTTATTTTGACGTGCCTCGCAGTGGCGCGATCACTATACCGCTCTGACACGCAGTCGGCTCCGAGTTCGTTCGGGTTCAGAGACAGTTGTCTGAATGGTGAATTTTGATTTCTTTTCTGAGTCCAGTAGACTTTGTAAGTACCTACATGTGTGTAAATGGAAACCACACAGAAAAATCTAGTGAAAGGGTATGACATTCTAGACTCATTTATACCGAGTCGTCAGCGAATTTGCTTGCGCGACTAAAGGCCTACCTATCATGGGGTAATACCTACTCCATGATAGGTAACATTTAACGCCTAATTTTGCCAGGCCATTTAACGCCTAATTTTGTGCTCGAAAAGTATATAAATGAACGTGACGAGCTAAATTACTACATTACCAGCGAATTAAAACAAAGAAAGACCACATATGTGCCAGAAAATTAAAAAATATATTTAAAAAAGTGTTATGACACGTATGATGAAATCTTAAATGATGATATAGTGTCTAAGTCTTTTATTGTTAACTAGTTGACCCAGCGAACTTCGTTCCGCCTAAAAGTCAAAAATCTAAAATTATCATTGTTTCTCGACTATATTATACGTGTTTTATACATAAAAACCTTCCTCTATCTATTTATTAAAATAACTGCATTAAAATCCGTTGTTTTAAAGATCTAAGCATACATCGGGTCAGACAGCGAGAAGTGACTTTGTTTTATACTATGTAGTGATGTAGTGATAATATGAGTATCTGGTTCCCATACTTATACATTTAGAACGCCTTAACCGGCATATTAAATATTGGCGTACTTTTTAAACATCTTATGTAAACAAAATTATTGTAACCCAAAAATTGACTAAATGAAGATGATTATTATAATCACTATTAATAAAACTATAAAATAATTACTGAAATGAAAGACAAGTCTTAAAAAGTTCCATTTATTATTTTCAACCATTTATATATAACTATATTTCCGCTTAAAGACTAGGTAACATATTTTCCTTGAAAGTATACACAATCAACATAGCGAATGTATAAACGAGTATAAAAATATTTTATATTTTAAATCACTACCCATTTCACAATTTCAGGTACATCAGTGGTCGCCTTTCAAACTTCTTCTGTCGCTCGCTCACTCACTCGGTGACAGAAAGAGATGGGTGTCTCGTATACAATAAAATAATTGGTAATACATTATAATAATATCACTTTCTATCACGTTCATCCGCTTTCAGAGACAAACGTGTACCACTACACCCTATACCACAATATTCAAAGGCTTTTACTGTCAATTAGGCAGTAAGACAGTAAGTAAATATAAACACGAATATATCTGTCAAGTCTCATTTATGTATTTGGTCAACATTATTATTGCACGCCTCAAAACGCAAAGCGTTTGAGGTAGTGCTCTACTCTCACCGCGTTAAGGTCAATTTTCAGTTAAACACTTGTTTACAGGTCCATAGTAGAAACGGAAAAAGGGAATTCTTTGAATATATATCATGAATAGCAGGGACCTAATACAAAATTTACATTAACATGTAAGTACAGCTGCATTATTTTGTGTAGTAATCACTCGTTGTATCAAATTTATACTGTTCAGAATACGTCTTGGTGACTGAATTTTAGTGTCTAGGGCGCCATCGTGAAAATAAAGATGTGTCGTTTTAATGTTTGTTATTAATTTAAATTCATTATAAAACTAGTATATAAATATCATACTACTAAAAGTTTATGAGATACACTCAGAAAATCACACTCTTATTTTCAGGATAGCGGCCAAGTTACACCACTTCCAAATTCAACTTGATGTTTTACTAAAAAGGCCAACAAAAAATGCAGTCTGCATGCAATATTCGGTTTGCTTTTATTTAGTCAAGTCAAGTATACAGATGTATTAAAATAATTTAGTCGGGTAGCCCTAACGCGAACTCTCGTCCAACGCGACTGTAGGTATAAAATTCTTAGGTTTTAGTGAGCTAATACGGACGATAGAACCTACAAATCCTGCGGCGGCTACATGCTACTTTATCCAAAATGGGAGAGTCAATTTACAATTAGTTATAATAATTCATGATACAAGGAAACGTGTGACCGGCGTAAAAACATAGGTCGTTTCTTAGACTTGTTCAAAATCTTCTACTACAGTGTGTACTCGTAAGATATTGTAGGTACGGCGTAATTATTTTTTATATGAAACAAAAAAAACCGAGTGCTAAAACAAAAATTAGATGTCATGTTTCCCTTTTTACCGCTAATACATACTTACATACAAACAAATATAAATACGTACAAACAAACATTACTACGTCTGACGCAGTCGGGTAAAGTATTTTTTTTATCTGACTGAAGCAGCAAACGAGCATGCAGTCCACCTGATGGTAAGTAGCCACTGCCGCCCTGCGACATCTGTAACCAACTACATACAGAACATGGGTTCCATCTGAAGTCAATCACAGATGCGTCGCTACTCCCGAGGACTATGATGGTCGCCTCATGTGATAGTGTTCCTCAACCACACCCTCCTATCGAAACGCTTCACGCTAGAAATAGGTGTAGTATGTCGTTAATATTTCAAAGGTATTCCCTCTTCAGTCAGTCGGAGTACGCGTAGGGCAGCCGCTGGTCGGCCTCGGGCTGCTCGTCGGCGAGCGAGCCCGCGGAGCCGCGCCGCCACTCGCTCTCGGGGTCCGAGAACATGTTGCGTTCCAGCTCGTCCTCCAGGTCTATGTCTAGCTCGTCTGCGACAAACACAAATATTTTTATCTAACTGAAGTAGCAAACGAGCGTCCACCTGGTAAGTGGTCACCGCCGCCCATGGGTCTCTGTAATCAACTTCATACAGAACATGGGTTCCATCTGAAGTCAATCACAGTTGCGTTGCTACTCCCGAGGTCTATGATGGTCGTCTCATATAAAAGTGTGCCGGCAACCACACCCTTCCATCGAAACGCAAGGAATGCTTAACGCTAGAAATAGGTGTGGCGGTGGTACTTCTCCGGTCGAACTGCACTGGTTCTACCACTTTGAAAAACTATGGAATAAACTCTTCGTTGATTGTTCGTATGTTACAAGAGGGAGTTCTGATCAAATCTCATCAAATCTCACGTCGTAAGACCGAGACAAATCTCACTACATCTCTCCTAGATGGACTGGATCCAAGTGCATTTTCTAGATGGAGTTATTTTCAAAGGTACCCTTAGTGATTTATTTCAACACTTACGAACATATTTGTAGCAAATAAGTGCACTAACAGCAATTACTTGGCAGTGTTGCAGTGTCCCACTCTGAATGATAAAGTGGTAAGAGAGACACACTCTCCGAGGCATTCTTGCATGGTCCTCATTGTTAGCAACGCATCTGCAATCTGACGCAGGAGGGATCTTATCTAGGGTTGGTCCGAAGTACATAAGCGACAGTGGCCACCTACCTTCAGCTGGACTGCATGTTCATTTGTTACTTCCAAAATTCACAAAACAGACACGCAACAGACATTATACAAACATTGGCTACGATTTGATCGACAATAGATTAAAGTTAGTAAATTTTAATAATCTGAAATTTCGACGTTTTGAATCAAAAACTTCGGAATGGAACCTTCCTAACAACTTTACTCCGCACAATTGAATTAAACTAAAATTGCCAGGACAATTTGTTTTAAATCAAGACAGTACACGAAATCAGGATGCATCTATTGTAACACTAGTTCACCAGATGCCCAACAGATAGCGCTATTTACCATTAAGTGTTCGGTGACGACGACGCGATTTCCATGATTTACATTCACCAAAAAGTAGTAGTGGTAGTAGTAGTAGTAGTCGTCAACCCATTATTGTCCCACTGCTGGGCAACGGGTCTTCTCTCAGAATGAGAGAGTTTAGGCCATAGTCCACCGCGCTGCCCAAGTGCGAATTGGTGGACTTCACACACCTCCGAGAACTTTTTTTTTTTTTTGTAAAGAACTCTCGGGTGTGTAGGTTTCCTCACGATGTTTTCCTTCACCGAAAAGCAGTGATAATTAATGTATAATACGCACATAAATCAGTGGTGCGTCTGGGTTTGAACCTCAGACCTCCCGATTGAGAGGGCAAGTTTCAACCATTAGGCCACCACCACTAACTAACCACTGCTCAAAAAGTACTCGAAAGTTTTTCAAAAAGTAACGTACCATCATCAGCGAGAAGCTGAGCGTGCCAGTCGTTGTCGAACTCGAGCCGCGTGTTCGCGTCGCGCTCCGCCGGCGACTGCACCGCCGCCGCGTCCGCCTCCGTCACGTCGTAGATCTGCGTCATCTTCATCTGAACGACAGACGACTCATTAAGTGAATGCTCATTAAAAAAAGTAGTAACAAATTTTGTTACCAATACGGCAGACGCGTAAGCACAAAAGCATACCGAATCTATATATACATATAAAGGAAAACTGTCTTAACTACTGACATAACAACGCAGCACAAACTACAGTGATTAGAAACTTGAAATTGTGCGCCATGTTTCCTTTTATAGTGTAAATAAACACTAAGAAAGATTTTATGGAAATTAGCCCCTTGAGGGTTTAAAAATGGCGCTATGAATGCCCGCTAATTTTGATGCGATTTTTTATCTGACTGAAGTAGCAAACGAGCATGCAGTCCACCTGATGGAAAGTGGTCACTGCCGCCCATGGACATCTGTAATCAACTACATACAGAACATAGGTTCCATCTGAAGTCAATCAAAAATGCGCTGCTACACCCGAGGACTATGATGGTCGCCTCGTGTGAAAGTGTGCCGGCAACCACACCCTTCTATCGAAACTTAAGAAGTACTTGGCTCTTTAGTTTATTATAATCGACACTGTCTTACCATTTTCGGAAAATTAACCCAAAAGGAGGTAAAATAGGGATTAAAAGTTTTGTCTAATGTACGGCAATTTTGATACAACCTTAATGAAAACTTCGTATTTTGTCCTTCAATTTTGTTAGCTATTGACATAACGGGGTGGGAGTGGGGATATGATACGGGGGGATATCTAACAATATATCTCAAAAGTCTAATAGATTGACCAGAGTATGTGCAAAAAAAGTTTTGAAGGTGGTAGAACCAGTGTAGTTCGACCGGGGAAGTACAGTCAGCAGCAAATAGTTAATGGCATTCAAACTGTCCAAATTGTTAGATACAACCAAAGTGCTCAATAATATCGGCACAACCTACTTGTTCTAATTGTTCACAACATCTTAAACTTCCAAATGACAGAACATTCATAAATTCATAATGAACCAGTCAAATTGTCACAAATATAGCATCTGTTACGACACCAGTGGTAACCTAGCAACGAGACTATTCGTAAATATAGGTACATTTTATAATATTATACCTTATGTAGCGGATATAAGGTTCCTGTTATCTTACGGTATAAGACATGGTAACAATGACTCTTCTCTTCTCTCTTTTTTATATTAACAACTATCCTTTTCATATCTTGCAATGACGTCATTGACTGTCATTGTCATAGAATCGGTCTAGGGGAACAAGGGGCATGATAAGACAAGACGAGAGGACGGACGAGTAAGACGGGTCATGCCCAAATACCAGAAACTAAACGCTTTTGCGCGATGGTGCTGCAGCCCATCAGAAGCTGCTTTCAAACAATACTCAATGAACCATGGCAGTTGATTTATAATCAAATTTAGTTTAAGTGCATAATTGATGTAATATTTTTTTATCCTTAATAACTACAGAAACAAGTAAGAAATAGTATTGAATTTATGATTATTTTCTCCTTTTGTTTTACGTTTTCCTTAAAGTTGATGGACAATTTTAACACTGCTTTAGTCTTACCGTTATTTTGTATTTTCTTTTAACATAGTAATTGGGACAAGATGCGTAAATGTCACGGGGCAGAATGGGATACACCATTATATTGCATTCTAATAATTCCATCGTCAGAGTTAGTATCTCATCCGGGCTCAATTGCGTCAAGTGTTGTTAATGTTCAGTATATGGAAACATACCCATATATTGCACCTGAAATACTTACCACTTCAAGTTCTACAAACCTACCCTCGTCAAGAAAAAGAAGGCCTAAGTCCGTTCATAACATACTTGAAAAAGAACAAGTTCAATCGATTGATTCTTCTTCCTGTTCTCTCCGGAAATCAACGTTTGCCAGTGACACTATCAGATACTGATTCACCACAACAACATTGTTCACAATTATTTGACGTGTAAAAAAGAAGTTCCTCAGAAATTCGTTTTCACATTCGAGCTTAAAGTTATTCGATCGTTACAAGCAAAGATGTTCAAATGGTTTCGAAGGATGTATATTAAAAAAAATTAAAGACCGATGTATATTTTTTACAAACAATATATTTTAGCTAAAATATAATATTTTTTCTGTTACCTCTACGGTTTTCTCATTTTTTAACTGATGAAAAGTATCTTCAAAAATTTTTAAAACGTTAAATGAGATAAACAAATGTCAATATTATCATTGCTCGCATTGATCCTTACAACATATTCGCAACATAAAATTTAATATTATAAAATGTACCTATATTTACGAACAGTCTCGTTGCTAGGTTACCACTGACGCCGGAGCATCTGTGACAATTTGGGTGGTATTAACATTATGAGTTTATGAACGTCCTGACATTTGGGAGTTTAAGATGTTGTCAACAATTAGAACACGTAGGTTGTGCCGATATTATTGAACACTTTGATTGTATCTAACAATATGGACAGTTTGGACGCCACTAACTATTTGCTGCTGACTGTACCACCGCCACACCTATTTCTAGCGTGAAGCATTTCTTGCGTTTCGATGGAAGGGTATGGTTGCAGGTACATTTTTATATGAGGCGATCATCATAGTCTTCGAGTAGCAACGCATCTGTGATTAACTTCAGATGAAACTCATGTTCTGTATGAAGTCGATTACAGATGTCCATGGGCGGCAGTGGCCACTTACCATCAGGTGGACTGAATGCTCGTTTGCTACTTCAGTCAGGTTTAAAAAAGTCACGGGTCCTGCTAGTTAAGGTATAAATCCGATGTTGGCCCTTATAACGTCAACTTACTGCCACAATTTCGTAAAAGCGTTTCACTATGATGTGCCTTTGTTAATCGTTGAACAATTAGAAACGGCTGTGTATTATGCTTTGTATAGTAACCGCAATTCAAATATTATTAATTTAAGTTAAAGATTTGGTTTTATGTTATATTATCATAGAATTGTTAACTTTAATCGTTTAATCTTTCATTATTTTATCTATACTTGTTGAAACTATATGTAGATAAACCAAACAATTTATGTAAGTCATTTAGTTCTGTGTTCTGCCGCTTGTTGACGCCACTTGTTATATGTAGGATTGACCTATTTAATTTAACTTCCTTTTTTCACTCTGAACTGTCAAATAGTCATTGCCGCGTAAATTGATAAATAAAGAAAATAATTTGTAATTACTGTTTCAATAAATCTACTGATACTATTTCAATCCGATGTAATTTCTTTCATAACCCATCAATACTCATTAAAAAGATAAAAACAAAAACGATTGTTAATTTTATGTAGTTTTTCTGTAATGTTAGTGTTTTTTTGCTATTTATAAAATAACAGCGATATAGATTATAAAAAAATTGCAACATGTGACCTGACTCATGCCGCCTTATTATGGGTCACGTAGATTTGATAAGTTACATTTTAATTTGGTACTAATAAAATAATAAACACGTGCAACATTGTACATGTTTGTAATGTTTTTAAACATTACGAAAACACCACTTTATGACGTCATTAGGGCGATAAGTTGATTTTAATAATAATGTTATATCGCTATTGATATGATGAACAATTCAATAATCATTGAGTGCCCAAGTGACTTGAGCAAGGGCAGTAATCGCGGAATCAATTTATATACCCTTATTCCCCTCTATCCCTAAACCCTTTTCTAATTTAGAACACAAGCCTGATGTTATTGGAACTTCTAGGTACCCTCTGCCTGTCGTAAGAGGCAATTCTCTTTTAATTTCCTTCCAAGGTTACGGGAACTTGCACTGCCCAGCCAGCGAACGGGAATGACGACGGTACGTCGAGTCGCAAACGTTCGTGAACACCACACCATTAGGCGTTAAGACGCAATGAAATTTTCACAAGGATTTAAAAACTTTGTATAAATTTTATAAGTGTAATTTTACACAATTACATAATCATGTTTGTTAGTGATGTGACGATTTGACCATGAAAAATCGCCACATCTACATAGTACCGCCCCTACACTACACCTACAGCGTCGCTCATGTTGGCGTCAAATAAGAAAAAAACCGAATATTCGCATTGACATTCGCGAAAGTCGGTAGGGAACACTCGCATACGCATTTCGCGAATGTTCAATTATAGTATTCGTATAGTATAGTATTATATTTGTATAGAACATTAAAGAAGAATTCAAAACTGTATCGCATGTACCAAGGCCTACAAGTCTAGTTTGGAAGGTTATTGTTTGAAAAAGCGAGATCTATCTAGTCGCCTAGCTTTCTAGAATGGCCGGTGAATAGCTCTCAATTCGAGACCCGTAGGGTGACCCTAAACTCCTTTTGTTTTCAAAGGGAAAACCTTCAAAATGGAGCCGACGCCGTGGGGGCGACGCCTGGTTACGTGGGATTTTTACCGCACTAAAACCCCCCGGTCGCCGTCCTCGGCGCTACAAAGAGGACTCCGGGATCTCAAAAGGAACGCAACGAGAATCCTCTGAGCGCGTTGCCCCATCGGGCTCCACCCAGGTGAGCGGCTGGGCCCACCGCACCGTCTGGTCTTTACGACGATATGCGACCATACAAACCGCCGCCCTTCCCGGGGTTACCTGGCTGAACGGCGCGAACTCCCACTCTTACCGCCCGCAACCCCGGAAGCCCCATTTTAGTCGCCTCTTACGATAGGCAGGGGATACCGTAGCCCTATTCTGATTCAGGGACGACCTCGTACCTAAACTCGTAGCCCTTAAACCTTTCTAGAGCGTTTCAACGTCAATTTCCTAGGCATTTACTTCGCCCTCAGTCCTTTTTATGATATCGACGTAGCCAGCCACTCATGGACCTCTAAGAGTCACGTGAAACGAACAATAAATGGCACAAATAACGTGCGAAAGCCGCGGTATAGGTCACGACCCAACAATCGGACGCGCGTCATTGCGGGTCATTACTGCGCACGGGCCAGTGGTTGCACTCAGCTGTGAGATCATGTCTTTATAGCTATGTAAGGATGTCGTTGTCTAGACCATTTATTTTGTCGCCATCTTTGCCAATTTCCTTTACTCAAAACGATTGGTTAAAAGAATCGAGTACCTACCCGCGTGAAAAGAAATAATCATTGTGTGAAGGTTTCTGACTGTTTTGAACTCGTGATAATATTCAGTAACTATTATTTCGTGTTTGATCCGTTTTGGTTTTCAATTTCCATTAAATAAAAGCCAAAATCGTAGCGAGACAGGGACTCCATTATTTAAGTTTTCGTGTTATTACCTATTTGTTCAATAAGACAAGATCGAATTAAAACTAATTAGTGATAGCGAGTAATTATGGGAAATCCATCTCGTAGGTACATTCATTCCCTTTATCCCTGTAGTTCAGGGATCAGAATAGGGCTACGGTATCCCCTGCCTGTCGGAAGAGGCGACTAAAAGGGACTTCCGGGGTTGCGGGCGGTAAGAGTGGGAGCTCGAACCGTCCTGCTCGAACCGAAAAAATAAGCGATATTTGTTTTAGCAGTCGTTGAGAAAACTTAATGATGAAACCTACAATACACTAGCTTCTTGGACTTCAAGTACACCAGTAAGTATGAATGATGCAGTTTATGAGATGTTTAACCCTTATTTTCCTCCATGAAGCAACTTTTGTGTTTCGGTTTAGAGGTAGCAATGCATCGGTGATCAAATTCAGTTCTAGGTTCGATACCTGGCCAGACAAGTCTCGAACCTAGTAACAGTCTGAATGATGAATTTAGATTTCTAATCTGGATCTGTGTGTTGTATTAGTCTTTGTATGTCCATGGCACCCACAACAAAGGAGAAAACCCTAGTGGGGGGCTATCAGTGTAGAAAGTGTTTTTTTTATACCATATAAAAATAATATTTATTGAATACTTAGGAACTGACAGAAATACGTAATTTAGCACTTAACTTACTTGTTGACAATTTCAAAAATTCGAATTTTTGTGGTCCTTTACTATATTGCTGCTAAATGCCGAGAATTATAAAAAATAATATGCAATTGAAAGTACTCAAATGTAACTTAAAATTAAGCTACAAAATCTATTGTGCCCTAATGTATTTGACATTAGGGCACAATAGATTTTGTAGCGATACTGAGTTCCATAGTCACTTGGGCAATCTCCTTTATATATTATTTATCTGCGTTTCCTTAAGGTTGAGAGACAGAAAATCCTATTCAGCATATAATTTATAGTTTTGTATAGTTTTAGCATATAGTTTTATCCATTATTTTTATAGTCAATATAAATTAAATAAATAAAAAAATATCTTCGACCAACCTTATTATCACTGTCGAGGTAGTAGTAGGCGAGCAACGCGTCGTTGTGTGCAGTCACACTCAAGATGTGCTCAAACGTGTCTGCATCAGCGGGCACGTCGCCGTACGAGACGCGAACTTCGCTGGCACGCCTGGAAAATAACAAAAATCCTTTACAATTTCCACTTTACAGCACAGGTACATTTAATATGTCAAAGGGCCACTGGATATCTAAAAATAAAAGAATTAAAACAACATCCCACAACCATATCAGTTTCCATCATTCCATATAAAAATAAAAGAATTAGTACAACAAACAACCATATCAATACGTTCATCAGGTAATGAATGAAACTCATTTTTTTACACACATTCATGATTAGGAGAAAACATACTTGTAGATATTGCCAAATATTTCAAAAACCTTTCAAAAATAATTTAGGTACTCCTAAATTTTAATAGAAAGCTATAAAACAAGTCGTCCAGGCTAAATAATCTACCGCAAAAAAAAAACAAATATGTTATTGTATTTTCGCAAATTCACTACAAAAAACGTTACAGTCGAAATAACCACAACTAGTCAATCGAATAAGCTGGCTGTCACTGTAAATTGTATCCCGTAATATGTAATTGTAATATAAAAATACCCTATGAAATCTCCCTGAATAAAACAATAACGCCTAAATTTAAGCAAGACTTCCGAAATTGGTCAATAAGCAATGCGATTTGTGCACGTTTTGATAGCAAGACATTCGAAAGGTAAATATGGACAGCAATATGATCAGAAATATGAACAGTTATTTGTTTGGACTATAGGTACTATATAACTTTGTCCCTGTAGTTCCGGGACTAGAATAGGACTACGGTACCCTCTGCCTGTCGTAAGAGGCGACTAAAAGAGGCTTCCGGGGTTGC
The DNA here is from genome assembly GCA_949699795.1 of Spicauda simplicius. NCBI lineage: Eukaryota > Metazoa > Arthropoda > Insecta > Lepidoptera > Hesperiidae > Spicauda > Spicauda simplicius. The sequence continues at coordinate 2,810,721 of OX453057.1, read as the reverse complement.
GGGCGGGAAGTGAAGTCCGGTCAAGTGACCCCGGGAAGGTCGGCGGCATGTGTGGTTGCATGTTGCCGTAAAAACCAGAAGGTGCGGTGAGAAGTTCACGCCCACCAGAGAAGAGCCCGATGGGGCACACGCTGAGGACACCGGCGGCGGTCAACTGGAGTTCCCGGAGTCCTCTTTGCAGCGTCGAGGTCGGCCACCGGGGGGGTTTTAGTGCGGTAAGAATCCCACATAACCCGCGTCGCTCCCACGACGTCGGGTACTTTTTGAAAGTTTCCCCCTCGAAAACAAAAAAAAAGGTACCATATAACTTATGCTGTCCTTCAAAGAGTCTTTAGTGAATTTGAGTAAAGATATTAATTTATTTATGTCAAAACTACGTAGCCTACGTGCGAGTCGTTGCATTTACATTTTGATTTCGAAATGGATTGCAAAAGCACAGAGCCACGTTAAGAATGCACACGTAGTAGTTAAAAGTTGGTATGTAGGTATATACTTATAATTCCCCGAGTGTAGTGTAGCGAGAAATGAAATGAAATGAAATGTCTTTATTTTGCATAGGCCTTCGGGGGCGCCTACAAATTGTCAGTTACATTTATATTTTTTTTTTACACTACCACCTGATCGGAACACGACCTCAACTGAGAAGATCCGGCAAGAAACTCAGTGGGTTTGTCTTTTTTCTTTGTATATCTTTTTTTATTTTTTTTTATTTGCCATCTTGTTTTTACATGGGTAACAAAAGTTACAAAAGTTAGCTCCAGAACGAATGAGACCGGACTTAAAACTTCGGCCTTTCAACAGGTGGTAGAACAAGTGTAGCTCTAGCGGGGAGGTACAACCGTTACTTATTTCTAGTGTGAAGCATATCTTGCGTTTCGTTGTAAGAGCGTATTTGCCGGCACATTTGTGTATGAGGCGACCATCATAGTCCTCGGGAGTAGCAACGCATCTGTAATTGACTTCAGATAGAACCAATGTTCTCTTTGAAGTTGCTTACGGATGTCCATGGGCGGCAGTGACCACTTAGCATCAGGTGGACTGCATGCTCGTTTGCTACTTCAATAGCTCGATTGATGATGGCTTGCGTGCTCGTTTGATGCTCGATTTGAATTATGAAGCTCTTACGAAGCCCTTTACGAAACTCCCTAAAATGTTTACACGGTATTATTTCCCAAAATCGATTTTTTCCTTAAAGTTCCCTTTTGTCACCTATATCGCAATAGATATGTTTGTACTTGACGATATGACTAAGTCTCGTGCATAAACACGCCTTTAGGCGATTAACACACGGCACCGCGCACCGCCGCGAAGGGCGGTGGCGGTAGAGCGGTTTTCGTAGCAATGCCCCGTGCGGTAAGGCGGTTTACGCGCCTGTACGCGCGGATGGACCGATCTCCGAAACAAACTTTTCTACATCGAAATCCATTTTTATTAAATTGCAAGACGTCCTGCACCAACGATGATCCGCGCGGTAAGGCGGCGGCCCGTGTGTGAGGCGCCGCCCCTCCGCGTTGTCGTCCGCGCAGAGGAGCGTTGGTGGTAAGAACACCGCTGGATCGCGCGGTCACTCTGTGTGTGTTAGGCACCAACGAATTTATTAGACCACAATACAACATGAGATCCGCTTCACCGTCTACCGCGGCGGTGTGCGGTGCCTTGTGTAAATCGCCTTAGAGCGGGGCACGGGATCACGCGGGGTGGCGCGGTCGCACGCTTATCGCGGTAGCGTTGCGTCACATTGTTGTTCTTTGTTGGGGCAGCGCAGTGGCGAGCGCTGCCCTTTGTCACGGTAGGTATAGGATTTTACTGGTTTCCTTCTTTATATAATACATTAAGTTTTTTTTTATTAGATTGGAGTTTCAAACGAATGCAGTTGACATGCAATTCGCCTGATAGTAGTCCTCTGTTGTCCGTGGACATCTCGAAGCAACTTTATACATAAAATTACAGATGCCGCGCTGCTATTCCCGAGAACAAAGATTGTCCGCCTCACAGGATAGTGACCCGACAACCATACATTTCCGTCGAAGAATTTCTTTACGCTAGAAATAAGTAACACCTTGAGGCCAATTGTAGGCTATGTAGTTGGTGGTAGTAAGTTAACTAAATAAATATTTAAAAAGTCAACTTAAGTATACCTGTGCAACCATAACTTTAATTGTTAAATTCATTCGTTGCCCTCAAATGAATTCCATCCATCATCCTTTTGATGTCCACTGCTGAACATAGGCTTCCCTTAAATGGCGCCATTCCAACCAATCCTGTGCCCTCTGAATCCAATGGTTTCCCGCTGTCTTCTTCAGGGCATCGGTCAAATGCATTATTCACACTAATTTCTGCCAAACTAAATTTCCCTATGGGCCACATTGCGTCGCATCGAATGCGTCACGGGCGCCAGCGAAAGGCGAGATAGTGTAATCATTAGCGAGAATCACAGAACTGTGTCAACATGATAGCTACCAGCTGGCCAGCAGGAAGAGCGTCACGAGAGATTGATAAAATTTGACATTTAACTTAAACGTTTGATTTAATGCGAAACTTGAGCTACGGATACAATATGACGTCTTATTGCAAATTATCAATTTCGTATCACTAGAAAACAATATTTGACATGAAATCATAGACAAAAATGCATACTTATGCTAACATAAGTCATATCACATACATAGACATCTACTGAACATTCCTTCAATAGTTTCATATATTCATTACTTTAAAGAATTGTCTTTTAAAAATAAAACTCATGAAGTAAATTAAACTAGAAATTACAAAATATAATAAGGTGCCACGGGCGGTGACAATCGTATTTATGGTAGATTTTTTTATATTTTATTTAATTCATATACACGTAAATACATACGCTCGATTAACATTACCGTCCGTCTGAAGCAGTTGGGTAAAAAATTAAACGACCTAAATTAATCTAATCACCTATTAAGAAATAAGAATGTACACCTACATGACTTGAGAAAATCGCAATTACGGTAATTTGTCAGTATTAATTAGTATTACGACGCATAATAGGTTGATTTCACCTACAATTTGTTACTCCCACGTCAAAGAAAATAAGCCTACAATGCGGATATTCGATAATAATTTTCTAAATCTTGTAATGCCCACCAAGGTCTCCCTTATCTTTTGAAATTTTATTGCTCTACCTACTGACACATATTATCGCGTTTGCAAAAAACACAGCAGATAATTTTGTAAAAACAAGCCTAAAGACACATACGTAGTACCTATTGCGTAGTACCTATTCTATTACGTAGAATCTAAGTAAATGTGATTAAAAAAAATAATGCATTGCTACAGGTTTAAATTTAAATAGGGGGCCAAAAAAAAATAAATTTTCGGTAACAGATTTACTATAACATTAAAAATGTAGTACGTACTAAACTAAAGTACTAAAGATTCAAGTAGCAAACAAACATGCAGTCAATCTGATGGTAAGTGCTCACCATCGGCCATGATAAACCATAATCAACTTAATATCAAACTAGTGTTTTATCGAAATCAACTACAGATGCGCTGCCAATCCCGAAAACTAAAATGGTCTCCTGATCAAAGTGAGCCGCAAATAACAGTATACTACATATAAAATAACAATTACGCAAAAAATTACTCACATATCGATTTATTTAGTTTATTTAGTATTATGTTTATTTTTTATATTTTTTACTGGTTAACTTTGCATAAAGGCGATTAATAACGCTGCATTTAAGACTGTAACTGTAACAATAGAATCGGGAATGAACTGTCTCCCAGGCCACAACTCACGCTTTTCTGGAAGTCAGGGCCCTTCGTTTCAAATGTACTCTCATTTATAGTCAATAAACATTTATTATTAATATTATTATTATTTAAAAACTTTAATTTAGTTGGATTCAAGAGTAAAGCAGAGCAAATAAATATTTTTATATATACATATAATAAACAAAAAAATCTAAACTACTCAATATTGTAGGTACTACTGACTGTAGAAATAATAGGTATTTGTTATTAAATCAAAGTGATAATTAAAACGTATACAAGTTTAAAACGTTAAATAATTATAATCAATTATTTATCAAACAATGAATAAACCTGGGAAACGGAGCACTCCGATAAGATATCACACGTCCCGCCTTTGTTCCACTGAGACTAATTTTATATTAACTTAAATGTTACGTTATTAATTTGAATAAATTAAGCGTATGATAGTTTCTAAAATGCATGAATAGATAACATACGGAACAAATCACGTAATTTTGTGAAATATTCTAAAACGAGATGAATACCCAGCTTCGTTTGGGTGAAATGTGATATATCTGAATTATCATATGCTATAACATTATGTATATCGATTTAAGATTTAATAGATTGTTAATACATAGTAGTTGTTTTGTAAATGACACTACCTATCAAATGTACATTCAAAGTCATTCAATATGAATGATAGATGGCGGTCGTTCAATATTTAACTCATCGGGAATATCGCATAACTGAATACTTCGTTTTTATTTTATTCGTATATTGTTGGTACACTGAAATCAAATTTATATTAAGTCTACATCTATGAAAATTATTTTTTAAGAAATTTGTATACATTATTTCTGAACGAACTGAAGATGACATACGTGGCCAATATGGCGACTGTCATTTGCAATTGAACCATTAAAATCCAAGAAGATACTCGTCAGAGTTGATCGGTATTTTGAATATGTATTCAAAATACCATGCTTGGTCACAAGGGGTGGGGGGGGAGAATTTTGGTGTTTTTCACATAGTCAATATCCGCTTAAGGAAATCTTGCGCATCTTCAACCTTTGTTTTCGAGGGGGAAATCTTCCAAAGGTACCCGACGCCGTGGGAGCGACGCAGGGTTATGTGGGATTTTTACCGCACTAAAACCCCCCCGGTGGCCGTCCTCGGCGCTGAAAAGGAGGACTCCAGGATCTCGAAACGACTTCAACCGGAATCCTCCGAGCGCGCTGCCCCATCGGGCTCCTCCCAGATGGGCGGCTGGGCCCACCGCTCCGTCTAGTCTTTACGACGGTATGCGACCACACATACCGCCGTCCTTCCCGGGATTGCCTGACCGAACGGTTCGAGCTCCCACTCTAGCCGTCTGCAACCCCGGAAGCCCCTTTTAGTCGCCTCTTACGACAGGCAGGGGATACCGTAGCCCTATTCTGACCCCGAGGCTACAGGGACGGCGCATCTTCAACCTATATTCAAGTATTTTATAAAAAAAAAAATAAGTACCTAAGGATGTATTTTTGTCGTCACGCAGCAAACACAGTGTTAATTATGAGCACTATTATTATTTTTCATCTTTCTGTTTGCTAAAAATGATTGAAAACGGTATGTACATATGAAATACGTGACATCTATAGGGGGAGGGTGGTCCACTTATACACTACGGATGGTCACCGCGGGAAGGGAGGGGAGTCGAAAATAGGTCACGTGGTCTGTGTACGTTCTCTGATGCAATAAGTCCCTAGTCTTATCTGCAACCATGCATATAAATATACAGATACGGCATCAGTTCCGGAATAAGATTAGACGAAGAGCAACGAAATTGGGAAGGTCGTCACTCCTGGTTTAATTGTTGGCGATAAAGTTTAGGTACCTACGGTCAAGATTAGATTTAATTTTGAATGTCAGCTATCAGGTATCTCTATGACTTTGGACTCCGTTCTGGTAAACATTTCTAAGTGATATTATAAGATACTAATATACCTATGATTTACATCGTTCGATCGATTAATATAAGTGGAAATAGCGAAATTAGGTGAATATTTAATCTAAGTTTTTATCTACAAACATAAGGCGTGTCAGATCTGAACTGTGCCCCTGATAATATTATATAGAGTACTGCATTAGGACTATGTCATTATAGAATTTCAGTGTTTATTAAAATCGTCTTTAACCATCCACGCATACCTGAAAAAATCGCTCTTAATATATAAAAGCAACTCATTTACTCATAGACTGATTAATCATCGCAAATACTAAACTATTGAATCTAGACCCTGTACTTTAAACGAGTTAGTTTTACTAGTCATGTGTCGGATATCCGTGTCGCTTGAAGGTCCCGCGCACTTACTTAGAGCGAGTAAAAACTTAAGATCCGTATCCGCGGATATAGACGCCAAAGAAAATTGATGAACCGCGTAGCGGAGCGCTTACCATGCCGGTCTGACGCGCAATGAGTCCCAGGTTCGATTCCCGGCCAGACAGGTACCTGAATGATGAGTTTAGATTCTTGTTCTGGATCTGGGTGTTTGTGTATTCGTCTTGTGTGTGTCCATGGTACCCACGACACAGGAGAAAATCCTAGTGTGGGACTATGAGTGTAGAAAGCGGGATTTTTAAGATCCGTGTCCGTGGATTTATTATTATAACGATCCGGCACATCTCTAATAGGTACGCACTAAGAAAGAATTTAAGGGGTTAAAATGTCTCTCGACGGGACTAGTGGATCGGTAACACATAAAATCTTTCATCCACATGAACCATTAACCACTATTAACTACGTTAGGGATGCATAAAACACCCAAACTCAGTATACATAATAATGTCTGAACAAGTATTATATCTAGTCTTGTATATATATTGTACATTGTTATAGAAATTTATTTATGATTTATGATTTATGTAAACGCGCAATAAATAATGGACAATCTGTGACAAATATATTGTTGTGTAACACGTAGAAAATGCATCGATAAGGAACAACACTCAAGGTTAGATTATTTAATCATAATATATTTTAAAAACGCTTAAAATCATCATATTATTTTGCTTTGACACGCCTATTTCTACTGTATAGCATTTGTTAGTGATGTGTCGCATGTTTTTAGTTATTCGCATTCGCAATAATAATGATTACATGAAAAAGGTCGCCTAGTCTATACAGGTCGAACTGCAGTTAGTCGACAATGAATCAAGATCGCCAATTCTACATTTTCCGGTCCCCTAAAAAGCTGGCGGCGCCCATGTTGGCGTCACATAAAAAAACGAATAAAGAGATTCACGTATGTTCATATAGAGCTCTCCTTCAAAGCCGGCGATGCATTGGCGACTCCTCTGGTGTTGCGAATGTCCAACAGGCAATGGTGACTACTTTCCATCAGGTAGCCCGTCTGCCTTATCGTTGGGTTAAAGTATAAAAAAATATGACATATATCACTAGTTTCTGTGTAAGAGTATGGTGGCCAGCGCACTTTAATACTACCATCTTTGCCCTCAAGGTTAACAATGTGCCCGTGATTGTCTTCGCTAAAACTCTTGTTCTATATGAACTTGTTTACAGATATCAATGAGCGGATCTCAATATCAGATGGTCTGCATGGTCGTTTGTTTCTACAATCATATAAAACTACATCTTCTATCTCTAAGTACTAACCTGTATATTCTATGTTCAAATTTTTAACGTGTGCACTTCTCATTTAATCCTCAAGTTTAGAGACGATAAACTGAAGAGTATTAAGCTGGTTTTAAGGGTGGTTGAACGAATTTCAATTTGAATGTCATTCTATGAGTCAGTCTCAAAGAAGGACGGGTTTTTAAATGGATAACGTAAATTTCTGAGGACACATCGAATTAAAAGTAATTATTTATAATATAATGATTCAATTATAATGTGATTATGCAATTCATAAAATTTCGCATGGGAGACTACAAAGAGCTATCAAATGACTTAAATATACCTACAATAGGTATGTATCTTATAAAATGAGAAATATAATATAAAGATCGCAATGTCGATTACCCCACTACGCACAAGCATTATCGGCATAGCTTAACGTTTATGAGCTTAATAGATATTGCATTAAAACATTTATGGCTACGATATCGGGCTTGCCGATAATCACAATCCATTTTCAAACATTTAGCCGCATTTTGACTTGATGAAACTAAACCGTACAGATATTACAAAAGCAAAAGATTGTGTAGATGGATGCATGGATATTTCTTACACAATCAAACCACCGCATATGCCGCAGTTTTTGCAGCGTATCTTCTCATCCAATATATCCCAGAACCTGAACTGAAGATGTTCGAGCAATGATGTCATAGGGTGCCGAGACGTGGTCTTTTACTGTAAACTTCATACGTAATCTCAAATTCACTCAGCGAGCTATGGAGATAACTATACTTGGCAACAGAATTCGTAATGATGAAATACGTAGTAATACGGAAGTTACATAGCTCTCAGAATTAGTAAACTGAAACGGCGATGAGCAGGCCACTTCGTATAAAACCGGTAAGGTACAAGAATCCTCGAATGGGGGACCACGCCACGTCACGTCCAATTGCCACGTCGGGCAAAAGGAGTGTAGACCCACGACCAGATAGGCTGATTGAAGAAGTCGGCGGGTACCGCTTAATCGGTGTCCACCAATTCGCATTTGGCCAGCGCGGTGGACTATGCCCTAAAACTCTCTCATTCTGAGAGAAGACCCGTGCCCAGCAGTGGGACAATGATGGGTTAACGTGAGCCGCCCAATTCAGATGGCTCTGGATCAGTCGAAGTGACGCAGATCGGGGAGGCCTTTCTGCAGCAATGGACTCTTAAGAACTGGATGGATGGATGAATGGACGTAGGGGTTCGACGTAATTTTTGCTCTGAGAAAGCTTAAGGAACTCAGAATTTTATCCTTCAGGAAACGCGTATTTAAAAGGAGTAAAATAATGTCTTACCGCATTTGAGGTAGGTAATCCAAGTACCTACCCCATAAGTTCGAAAGGGAGTGGGAAGTCGTTGCTACGCTTTTTTGATGACATTTGTCTGTTGGGGTCTTAACTGTGCCTTATAAAGAAATTAAGCTCTGTTCAGTATTTTAAATTATCTTGCTTGGTTCATATGGAATTCAAATGGAAAGTCAGTTTCTGACAATCCTTTTTCGGTGAATGTAAATAATAGCAAATTCCTATCAAGTAAAATAAGATTAAAACTCAAGACTCACCTTCTATCCAGCCTCCGGTCGTCTCTATGGTCCATGCTGAGCTTGTAGAACGCTCTGGCGGCCTCAGACGAGTCGTGGGTCGAGTACAGGAACGTGTGCAGTTGTCTTAGCAACTGCCAACTGAGCCGCCACAGCGACTTGCTCATCTTCGGCGTACAGGCCACGAACCTGGTGAAAGAGAGATTCTTCTAAATGGAGTTGAAATAGCCTCATAAAGTCGACCTTTGAATTGAGAGGCCCAGGTAAGAATCAAAAGCCCCAATGATTTTTCAAAAAATATGTGCTTATTAAGAATTTATTATCACTGCCATTCGGTGAAAGAAAACGTCGTAAGGAAACTTACAATGAAATGTACCAATTCACACTTGGCCATCTAGTTGGACTGTGAACCCCTCTTACTCTGCGTAGATCCCCAGCATGGAGACGATAATAACTTGACCAGACATTATGAATGGTAGTTACTAGTACTTTTTGGACAATTATTTTTATAATGATATGACACCCTTGAAAACAATGAAGCATATGGTTGATGATGGATCCCAAGGATGATGTGAAACATTATTACATGTATAAATATAAAGTTCATGTAGTGCTTAGGTATATCATAATAATCATAATAACAATTACGGTTTCATTTGTTAGGGTTTTTAAGGGTAATCACTAAACATCGGATTATATGCATTTGCATATGCAAATATGCAGTATGACAGTTTTATAGCGTTATTGCATATTTTGGCACTTTTTCATTTGTTTGTTTTGGCCAAAATAGTTCGCATGACGACCAAAAATGAGATAAATGTTTCCTACATAGTGCATATTTTGTGTATATTTAAACATTTTAGAGCATATTTGCATGCATATTTTGGCATTTTGATAGTGCATATAATCCGAAGAAATGGTATATAGTTTCTGCGTGAAACACACATATATGGTGTCAATCTTTTCATTTATTATATCAATAAGATATTGATATTGATATGTATTAATAATAAATGTTAAATCGAAATATACAGTGTTAATAAATATCATGACTAATAAAATTATGTAGGTACGTCATTAGTGCGGTAGATAATGCTAATAAAAATTACGTCATAGATAACCATTTTTCATGTTCAAGAATATTTCATACAGAAACTATTTTTATTATACTACTATTATCATATTACTATAATCATATTATGACACTCTACCTGCCAAGAAACACTCACAATGAGATATGTAGGGATATAATCACTTTTAACAATAACTAAATAACAACACATGAAGCCACTATTCTTTTATCTGTGCCCAAAATGAAAACGGTTATAAATCATTATTTTTACCAAATTGTATTTTATACCTAAAATGTATGAACAATGGAGATGTACCTACTGATAGATGCGCGTTTTTTAGGATGGATCTAGCATAAAAAAAAACAATTGAACAAAAGACTCTTATACATGTTTTCATCAGGGCTACAGTAAAAAAAAGTGCAACGCGAATAAATTTTAAGAAATGAAATGAAATAAAACCCATTATATAATAAAAATGTTAGTTAAGTACCCATTATATCTTAAAAGTTTTCATTATTACATTAGTTAATAAGAAAACTCGTTTAATTAGGTTTTAATTCCGAATACGTGTAGCGATTAATATTTCACAAGTGGATGTGAAATTATTCATGTAAATCTAATTATAAGCACGAACAAATACACTGAATATTGTTCAACGCTTTGAAATTAATGCCTCACGATTTATACGGCATTGTTTACTAACTTCTACTTTACTTATATAAGTATGCAAGATGGTAGTACGTGTATTTCACCTATTTCTAGCGTGAAGCAATTCTTGTGTTTCAGTGGAAGGGTGTGGTCGCCGTAAGTCCTCGGAACATCTTAGTCCTCGGAAGTAGCAACGCATATGTAACTGTCTTTAGATAGAACCTTTGTTCTATATGAAATTGCTCATACATGACCATAGCCGGTAATTGCCATTTACCATCAGGTGGATTGCATGTTCGTTTGCTAGTTCAGTCTCATTAAAATAAATAAAATTCAACAATCATACTACTTACGATACTACGACAATTTCTAATATTTACAAGTAAACATAATATTTCACAATTATGAACTCTGAAATTCCGAATCAATCTGAGATCATCGTTTCTGTCTAACTTTTACCATTTATCGGATTTTACACCATAAATACAATAAATGCCGAAAGCTTAACATAATTATCTAGAGGTGTTCTGTGCAATGTCGTAGGTACTATACATCATCCATATCCGAAAAAAACATTGTATTATTATTATCTCTACACGCTTATTGATTTTCCAATAACGGAATTCACGAAAATGAACCTACCCACTTACGGGCAGCTACTGCACCCTGCTTGCTATATTTTAGAATTTATTTTAAAATCAAACTGAACCTTTAACGATATTCAATATAACAGAATTGATAAACAAGTGTTTCCCTACACGTAGGAGTGTACCAAAAGATTTGCAGGGTAGAATGATAGTTAGCCCGGGGAAGTACCAACGCCACACCTATTTCTGGCGTGAAGCAGTTCTTGCATTTCGGTGAAAGGGTTTTGGTTGTCGGCTGATAACGTGATAACCTTTTATAAGAGGCGACCATCTTACCCCTCGCGAGCATTAACGCGTCCCTGATTGATTTCGATGTGTACAAAATAAAAAAGGATACTTACATGATGCAAATAACACTGAAGGATAATTATATTGCAATAAATTACTGAGAGATACTTCAATGTCTCTTGATAATAATTAAAATACGTTTAATTAAGAAAAACTTAAGATAATTGAATGTCTCACGATAATTATTAAAACACTTATGTCATCGAGTTTCCCTGCCAAAACCAATTGTCGTCGAAGAATATTCGAGAAATTATTTATTTTTATATAAGTTCATACATTTGCTAGCTCATATTGGTAAATAGGATTTACGAGTAAAAATTAGGTAGGTTAGGTACCAATATATTGGGTTAACGTATTTTACATTTTAACATACTTTGACCTTTTTAGTTTTTTTACCACCTAGCAAAGAGTATATACATATTAAACCACGCTAATCTTATTTGTTTCGGTGAAGCTATTGTTGTGACAAGAGAAAAAAAAAAATATACGTGACGAATAGATAACCTCTTTCCTTTGGGAAGTCGGTTAAAAAACAGACTTAAAACATACTACAGCAATAAAAAGCTGTTAATTCAAATGTTTACTACTCATTGAATAAAGTACGCCTATAAGCCTATAACCCGGAAGACGAACCTTTTTTTTTGTTTCTTTTCGAGGGGGAAAACCTTCAAAAGGTACCCAACGCCGTGGAACAACACTCTGTTATGTGGGATTTTTACCTCATTAACCCCCCCGCGCTCCCCCCGGTAGCCGTCCTCAGCGCTATAAAGAGGACTCTGGGACCTCAAAACGACCTCAACCGGAGTCCTCCGAGCGCAATGCCCCTTTTTAGGCCCTTCCCCGACGACCGATTGATGCTCACCGTGTCTCTCGATGTTTACGACGGCATGCAGCCACACATGCCATCGTCCTTCGCGAGATCACTTGGCTGGACGGTCCGAGCCCGCACTCTTACCGCCCGCAACCCCAGAAACCCCTTTTAGTCGCCTCTTACGACTTTATGATGATTTAATTAACCAACATACCTTATATAAAATACCTTACATAATAATAAATTCAACAACTAATTTCCCTCTTAAAGTAAATTATAAGCTTAGCTAACAATAATGTATTAAAAGCAATGTTGATAGTAACAGATACCAATATTCTAGAACATTCCGTATCAAATCCGGGATATAACAGCTAATATGTGGCAACATGCTAGATAAGTCTTATTTTTACCGTTACTATGATATAAAACAGGAAATAATAGCCCGTTGGCAAAGGATATGATATCTATCACGCGATGATTTAATTGTGGTTTACAGAGATATCAAACATCGCTCGAGGTCGCTTTGAAATGTTTCGGTTTATTTCACCGATTTATCAAACAACGTCATTGATTACTAAATTAGTATAAATACATCTTTGCTGTAAAACTAATCTATAAATAAGAGGTGGTGAACAGAAAACCTTTAGAAAGTCTATTTTTTATAACATCAAAGGTTTTTTTTTTATCTGACTGAAGTATCAAACGAGCATGCAGTCCACCTGATGGTAAGTGGTCACAGCCGCCCATGGACGCCTGTAATTAACTACATACAGAATAAGAGTTCCATCTGAAGTCAATCGCAAATGCGTTGCTACTCCCGAGGACTAAGATGGTCGCCTCATACGAAAGTGTGCCGGCAGCCACACCCTTCCCTCGAAACGCAAGAAATGCTTCACGTTGGAAATTGGAAATTGGTTTTCTATAACGCTATCCAAATGACCATAATCACTGTGTCTGTGTGCAAAGTAAGTTTTTTATAAGATTGTAGCAACAAACGAGCTAACTAACCTAGCACCTAGCACACGTATCCATATGTGGTAGTCACTATAGATGGACTGCATCCATCTATGGTGACTACCACATATGGATATGTGTGCGCAACATTCTTTAAATCAAGGTTTCTATCTAAAGGCAATTACAGATGCGTTGCTACTCCCGAGGACGAAGATGAGCGCCCTATATAAATGTGAGCCGGCAATCAATTCTTCCACCGAAACATAAGAACCGCTGTTTCTATTATCACTTAAAAACGGAAGCAGAAAAACAATATGCTTTATTTGTGTAAAAAAAAACGTAACCCCATTACAAAATAATAACAGAAAACGTTATAAAATGACGTCAAAGCCTTGACCTAACAACCGCAAGATAAAGATTTTTATATATAATAATATTACGAAAACTTAAATAAATCTTTAAAGAAGGCAATATCAATCGTCAATTTTAAATCATCCATTACGTAACATCCATAACAATAAATTTCGTTATATATTCCATCCATCCATCAGCCTTTGAAAGTCCACTGCTGGCCTCCCCTAATCTGTGCCACTTCGACCGGTCCTGAGCCATCTGAATTCAGCGGTTATATCGGTATATATTGCACGTCTCTAACGCGGAGCTTTTGAAGAAGTTGTCTATTCTCACCTCGTCTAGTAATTTTCTCTTTTTTTTTTCAGAATAAACATTAATTTTGTATTTTGTTCTAAACTAAACCTCTATCTTAGTAAACTGATATATTTATAGTAATAATGAAGTGAGAACATCGACATTGTTAGTAACAAAGATACCTCCACCAGCAAGTAAATATATGTTATTTTCAAGTCATTAATCGCCCTTATATACAACTGACGTAAGTTCAAGTGGTACAGATGATATTAAAATAATAATACTGACACTTTAAGTTAATATAGCAGTGATAGCCTATTTGTTTAAATTGGGCCTCTCAATCGACGGTCGAGATTTGAGTTGCACGCAAGATTTTCTAAAACGATGTGCGTATTAAAAAAACATCTTATACTGTTTTACGATAGGTAAAAGAAAACACGATGAAACCCTGTGTGGGTTCATCTAAAAGTTCTTTAAAAATTCTCAAGTGTGTGAAACTATGGTCTGAAAAATCTCATTCTGTGAGAAAACCTGCCCCAGCAGTGGGACGACCGTCGACGAAGTTAACATAATAAATTAGCAAATATGAAGTAACAAATAACAATTTACCCTCCAAATGTTAAAGCCAACAAGTAACATGCACCACCACCGGTTGGTCTAAAATCAACAGAACTTGCCTAGTGATAGTGTTGTTGTGTCGTATACACCTCTTCCTAAGAACGTGCACATTCGCAACCACCGTGTATTGCACCGCGTGCCTTTCTACCTTATCACCAAAGTAACTAAAAAGGCGAATTTTAATAAGGAAAGTAGAAGAAAACTGTTAAAACAAGCAGAAGTAATAGTAATGTAACGATTGTTAATATTTGAACATTCACGAATGCGATCATAGTCAAGGTGGTAGAACCAGTGGAGTTCGACCGGGGAAGTACCACTGCCACACCCATTTCTAGCGTGAAGCATTTCTTGCGTTTCGATAGAAGGGTGTAGTTGCCGGCATACTTTCACATGAGGCGACCATTATAGTCCCCGGGAGTAGCAACACATCTGTGATTGACTTCAGATGGAAACCCATGTTCGGTATGAAGATGATTACAGATGTCCATGGGCGGCAATGACCACTTACCATCAGGTGGACTGCTTGCTCGTTTGCTACTTCGGTCAGATAAAAAAAAAACATTGCGATAAATAATTCGAATATCCCCATCTAATATTCGGGAATACGAATATTCAGTTTTTTTAATTTTTATTTGACGCTAACATGGGCGCCGCCACGTTTATTTTGCATCGTCTGCATCTACACATACTAACTAGTATACAAATAAGTAGGAGTGTAGGCGGCGGTAAAATGTATATTAGACGACATTTTTTTGGCCGTCAAACTGCAGCTCTAAATTCGCAAAACATGCGAAAATTCGTCACATCACTAGTATGTATCATAACTTTACGTGCAAAGAAACAAAGGAAAAAAATGAAATAAGATGGTAATAGAATAGTAGATACAGTACTTTTAAATAAAAGTAGGAATAACCGTCCTAGTTTGACCGTGGATGTACCACCGCCACACCTATTTGTACCATAAAGCATTTGCCGCGTTTCGGTGGAAGGGTTGATTGAAGGTTTGTTCCGGTGATATATACTGCCGTCGTAATGAAAAGTGCAGGATTTGCAAAATTATAATATTGAAGTATTTTTTTCACATATTCACGTCGTAGATATTGCAATAAAAAAATATTAGGTTTATATAACCTATTTTTTTTCAAAAGGGCGGAAATGCTTGTAAATTTGATGTACTGCATTATTCATAAAGTTTTGATAAACCTCCAATAAAAACATCTTCCTAAACACGAGTTAATAATATGATGCCCCAATAAAATAAAACTCGATTTCGCAAAAATGATTATTGCGTTCTTCATTACGACGGTTGTACATATGAGGCGACCTTCTGATTTCTCAGCAGAGGCAACGTACATATCTATTATAATTAGTTTCGAGTAGACCCCTCCTCTTTTTATTTTATGTTCACTATTGATTTTTGTTGGGGAAAGCGACCACTCACCACTAAGTGGACTGCTCGTTTGTACTTCAATCTTTTCCAAATCCTACGCATATTTATCATACGCATGATAAAAATGAAAGTTCCACATGTCTATGAATTGCTAATATTTGCAATAAATTAACACGCAAAAAATAAAACACTGCTTGTTCGACTTCAAACAAAATATAACAATAACCTTTCGAAAACTGATAGAAATTAGAAAACGTTGCCATTTATAAAAATAACATCAGCACAACTAAATAAACTTAATCAAACCAAATTATTTGCTCATAGCGATAATAATTTAAATACAAGCGCAGTGGTATTAAACATTTCGTATAGAAGGTGACTATGGCATAATTAACACTTGCACGGACAGTACGTGATTGTACGTCATAATTTGAGATTTTCAAATGGCACAACGTACGATGACGTTCATATATAAAATATTATTTACGACAAAACATTTATTCCTGATGAACCTTCAAGCTAAAATCTTATTGTATGTACCTCGTGTCACAGCATGTAAAATACTAGAAACTTTACTGTCACGATTCTGTCATGACGTCTTTAAAACGTATGATATCATTGGACTCAACGTATTTATACGTCATGTATGGAGATTTACTGTGTCATTCTAGAACACAGATTCAAGCTTACCGTCCGCGAAAGTGTTAACTAGAAATTATTATGAAAACAGAAAACCAGACTGCTAAAATTGACAGTCGGATCGTTTTTAATAATTTCATTTAACATTTTTTAGAAATTTTGTGTTAAAACAGTAACAAAAAGAGTATTATAATAAATGTGTTTTTCAAAATTTTGTAATGGTTTACTTACTAGCTTTAATTTGATACTAGTGAAAAAAAGCATCCCTATCTCTCATTTTTTTATAATACACGTTATATTTAATAATGATGTAGCCTGTGTCACTGTATGTATGTAGTTTAAATGGCATGATATATTCATCATGCCATTTAGGCTACATACATACATCCTTACATACATACGTTCGAAAAACATTACCCTCCTTCCGACGCAGTCGAGTACCTAAAGGAAACGGAGTCACCCGTCGCAACGGTCAAAATTCGACCGTAAATCAAAACTAAACTTCGTATTGTCCAAAGCAGCACGAATATTTCTCAAATTCGATTAAATTGTATTAATTTTTAAGTTATATTTAATACATCCGTTAAAGGTAAAAAGAGGTTTGATTAACTGAGCTGCATTTAAAAGCAATAGTGGGTATTTTAACAAAGATATCTGACATTTGACGTTACGTGTTTTTCAAAGTATGACTTTGAATGTTTTATTTCGTTTATTATATATGTGTTAGTGGCAATAGCACGGTAGTGTGTGTAATGCGTTTTTAGTTGATTTTATGTATGCTTTATACATTATTTTTAAAAAAACATGCGTGCGTACAAAGTACACACGTCAGAAGTGAAACTTCTTTGGCGAACTAATTTATAAATCTTGTTTATATACAAATCTAAAACTTTAAATTTCCAAGATTAAGAGGAAGGGAAAAAGGCGTGATACGACATTCGCTCTGTCTCACTTTTTCTCTCAATCTTTCTCACTCGCTTGCTCCCTACTCTCACTCCACGGCTAGTTGCTCATGCTACGTTCGCCCTGTCTTACTCTCTCTCAATCGGTCTCGATCACTCTCTCTCTCTTTTCCGACACTTCCGTTGCATACCGGCGTGACGTTTCATCTGTAAAAATTTTACCCTCATGCGCCTAAAGAAGTTTCACTTCAAAAGTATTAGCATTTGTTACTCCTCTACATCAACTAACTGTGCGTAATTTCATACTCCTAAATCCGCGGAAAGTATCTAAAAAACGGATCACAAGTTTCTCTTTTACGTATTAATATACAGATTATACGTTTGAGTAGTCAATCAATAATTATACCACTGAACCTAATGTTTACTGACGCATTTGTCTTATCATGCTCGAATTTATTTTTATGAGTATAAAAATGATAATGAAGTTAATATTAAAGGATAGTTTAGAGTAGGTTATCTCCCACCGAATATATTTAGTTACGTAATTAACAAATGGCGAAATATGTTATAAATTAAAAAAGCATCAAAGACTATTATAATCGTGAGAATTATTAAAAATAAATTCGCAAGAATTATAATTGCATAAGTCGATAAAAAATGCTATAGCTTTACCGCGGTAGTCCCCGAGTGCCGCACGTTTTTTTTTTATACGATTGAAGTAGCAAACGGGCATGCAGTCCACCTCATGAATAGTGACAACAGCCATCCATGGACATTTGTAAGCAACTTCATACAGAACAAAGGTCCTATCTTAAGTCAATCACAGATTCGTTCCTACTCCCATGGACTAAAATGTTCGGCTCTTATAAAAGAGAGCCGGCAACCACACCCTTCAACCGAAACGCAAGGACTGCTTCACGCTAGAAGTAGTTGTGGCGGTGTTACAACTACGTCTAGGTCCTCTAGGTTCAACCACCTTGTCCCTGTAGCCTCGGGGTCAGTATAGGGCTACGGTATCCCCTGAATGTCATAAGAGGCGACTAAAAGGGGCTTCCGGGGTTGCAGACGGCTAGAGTGGGAGCTCGAACCGTTCGGTCAGGCAATCCCGGGAAGGACGGCGGTATGTGTGGTCGCATACCGTCGTAAAGACTAGACGAAGCGGTGGGCCCAGCCGCCCATCTGGGAGGAGCCCGATGGGGCAGCGCGCTCGGAGGATTCCGGTTGAAGTCGTTTCGAGATCCCGGAGTCCTCCTTTTCAGCGCCGAGGACGGCCACCGGGGGGGTTTTAGTGCGGTAAAAATCCCACATAACCCTGCGTCGCTCCCACGGCGTCGGGTACCTTTGGAAGGTTTTCCCCTCGAAAACAAAAAAAAAAAAAGGTTCAACCACCTTGATGACAGAGTTGGAACGTGTCGAATAAAATGTCCCCCTTACAGTTCTTATTACTGATGTTATTGGGCGGATATAGACGGTGGTGGTTTTAATAGAGGTCATATATAGCTGCTTGGGTTGAATAATAACATAACTCAAAAAAGCAAATTTTACGAGAGAGTTAGGTAAAAAAATAAACATTGCTTTTATTTTATCTTCGTAAATAATAAGTTAAAATAATAAAAATATATTCAAATGCCCTTAACTGCGGCGTTGTTAGAGCATATTTTTTTCGCTTAATATTAATGGATTTTTAATCATGTAGTTATTCATGCAAAGTAACAATATCGAATTAATGTAACTTTTGTACTGTGAATGTACTTCTGTAGATATAATATGAACTCCCGCGTAGATTTCAAAGTCAAGAAATCGATAGTTTCAACGGTCACTATTTATACTGTAGTTACCTAACGTTGTTATAAAGTAAACACACTCGTACATAGTTTTATCGCGTTTGCCCGAGATTCGTTACGCTAACAAAAGACCACTTATGAAGATGTGTGCCAACTGTTACTTTCACTAAAAGTGATGTATTATTTTGCTGCAAATTAACTCTCTAATGTATTCTTTTAAGCTTTGTTTATAGACCAATTCTTACTGGCATAATCACTTAAAAACATTAAATCCATGCAATATTAAGTATAAATAGCGTTTCAATGAGATTGAGATAGTAAACGAGCATACCGTCCACCTGAAGGTAAGTGATCACTACGGCTCATGGACATCCGTCAGTAAATTCATAGAACAAAAGTTCAATCCGAAGTTAATCACAGATGCGTTGCTACTCCTGAGGAAATAGATGGTCGCCTCATACAATAGTGTGCTATGAAGCTTTTAGCGTATATGGCCTATAATTTCAACATATATTGGCGATGTATTATAATTACCATGCAGTTTATTATCGCTGCAAATCTATGTCATTTGACAACTAAGATAGAATAATTTAATAATAAATACAGAAAAATATATTTACACTATACAGAGTTTCGCAAGGCTTATTTTTGGTACCGCTAATTTACATCATTATAATATCAATTCCGAAATTGCTACTAAACCACTGATTATCATGAATTTGAGTCGCTGCTTGGATTGATCATAACTTTTTATTTAGTGAAGTTAAAATTAAAAAAAAAAACAGGACAAGCACAGTATAGAGCACCAAATGTTCAAACGTAAATTTTTGAATAAAAAACTGTTTCTTTACCTTGCAATTTATTTTTGAATTGTGCGATCATTTATGCAAAGCGATAAGATCCTTATTTACTTAATACGAAAAAAACAGATTAATACTCACTTGGTGAAAGTAGCGTACATAATGTCCGCAGGTATTCTATACGGTAGTGTCAGCAGCGAGACGCATTTCATCCCGCGCTGCCTCATCACCCAGTTCACGATGCCCGTGTTCGCTGAGTCGATCGCGTTTTGGAATATCGTCATCACCGTATCAGGGAGGTCGTCTACTAGTGCGTCCTATAACAAACGTGAATTTTTAAAAACTTAATTCTTCTTCTTCTTTGTAGCAAATAAGCCTCCAATTATCTGAAGTTTAGTGGCCACTGCCGCTCATAAACGACCCCTGATAATATTCTGCTCATATCTGGGTGGTGATAACGCATCTGGGGATAGTGACGAATAAAATCAGAATCTTACCTGAGTTTGGCTACAGATGCCTTGCCACCACTATGTATTATACTAAGTTGGAGCGCGTCGGATGTCTCCCTTACCAGAACCGTCAAACCAGAAGAAAGCAAGAGTAAACACTAATATTAGTAGGCAGAACCAGTTAAACCATGAAACGTTCTACCACTTTCAATTTGATTCCAATGTTAAATGACTTAATTCATAATTCAGACGTTAATCTTATAGATATAATGAAATATCACGTTCAATAAACTTGCTCAAATTGCATATTAAGAAAATACTTATACCTGTCTATGCGTTTTGCACTCTTCACAATCTGGGTCATATTCATACGTGGTATCATCGAGTACATCTTGCAGTTGGAACGTGGTTTGAACCGCTAGACATCTGGTGCATGTGATCAGGTTGTTTCTGTGTAGGAAGCGAAGGGCGTCGTCGAAGCCCTGCTTGCACATGTTGCTCAGCACCTCGGGCTTCGGCGGGAACAGTATCCTTGCGAAACGGTTCATGTTCTGCTTCGACAGCTCTATGCTTGTGTTTGCTAGATTCACCTGTGTAGAATGTGTGTCATTTGGTACTATTTTATTATGAAAATAACTTTATTTGTAAATTTAAAATTAATTTGTATATTCGGGAAACCAAAGTTACATTTAAAACTTAGAACAAATATTTTAAATTCACTGTGCTAAGAGGTATAATCCGTGTTTAAAAGTACAAAATAGCTTTAAATTTTAATCAATTTTGATAGAGTAGATAAATATCAACAAAATGTTAAGACTAAATGTTACCTAAAAATAGAAACTATGAATATAATGATTTTTAATTATTTACTTTTTGTTTCATGCGATTTTAAACACATAAACAGACAACTGAAAATTGTAACAAGTAACGAGATTTGTATTATAACTTATTCTCAATCCTCCGAGGTATGTTTATTGCAAATAAATGTGTCATACAGAAATGCACGTAGGGATACTACTACCCCTACACTACCTATTCTTCAAAAAATATTATTGGTTCTACATACATTTGTGTTCACAAATTCTTATATATTGCAGTTTTTGTTTGAAGCATAATACATACATGAAACAGTTGCGAACTGAGATCCCTAGGACAAATGTCGCTCTCGCCGCAGAAGGGGCTGACGGTGATGGTGTTCTCGTCCAGCACGGGAAGGTTGTCGCTGAACCCGCCGTCCATGTACCGGATGCCGTGGAAGCGGGGCGGCAGCATACCAGAGAAAACCGGTACGAAACATGACGCTAGTAGAGCCTAGAATTGATGGCCCTGGTTACTTCAAAGCGCTTATGCTATTTCTGTTCTATTGCTGCTGTTCATGTTTCTAAAGTAAATACTTTTACCATAACGATGTCGAGCAAAGCTGATTTACAATGAGATCAACATTCAGAGTTCATAACTCTATTAAAAAACAAACTGAAGACGCCATACAAATGCAACCAACCGACAATTTTTCAGCGACAGCTTGGGGGCTGTCCATTAATCACGTGAGGCTCAAAAGGGGGGGGAGGGGTCCATAAAAAAATCACGAAATATCACAAGGAGGGAGGGGGGTAAAGTAATAAATCACGGGTACCTTATTTTTCGGCAAGCGCGCCTGCCTTTTTCGTACCTGCAAAGAATCTATTTTTTTATTTAAAAAAAAATACTGGTACAAGTATCATCTAATTTTATTATAGAAAATTAAAGACTACTATAATAACGTTCAGAGGTAGACAGAAAGGTTGTAGTTTGTTTTTGACTGGCATAAAAATAATGAAAGAAATGCGAAAACGTTTATTGTAGAAAATATTGTATTGACATTAAATAATGTTCATGTAGTACTAGTACAATAAACGTTTTCGCATTTCTTTCATTATTTTTATGCCAGTCAAAA
Organism: Spicauda simplicius; assembly: GCA_949699795.1. NCBI lineage: Eukaryota > Metazoa > Arthropoda > Insecta > Lepidoptera > Hesperiidae > Spicauda > Spicauda simplicius. Next base: position 2,788,204 of record OX453057.1, on the reverse strand, counting down.
ACAAACTACAACCTTTCTGTCTACCTCTGAATGTTATTATAGTAGTCTTTAATTTTCTATAATAAAATTAGATGATACTTGTACCAGTATTTTTTTTAAATAAAAAAATAGATTCTTTGCAGGTACGAAAAAATACACGTGATATAGGGGGGGGGGAGGGATAGTCTTAAACCTCACCACGTATCACTAAGGGGGAGGGGGGGTCAAAAAATGCCAAAAAAAACATCACGTGATTAATGGATGGCCCCTTGTACAGTTTTTTATTCGATTAGTTAAATCAGCAAACCAGCATACAATCCATCTGATGGTACACTTACCATCTGATGGGCAATGGGATTCCACTGCCCATGGACATCTGTTAACAACTACATACAAAAAAGGGTTTCTATCTAAAGTTTAATTACAGATACGTTGCTAAACCAATCGCCTATTTTCTCGTGGACTCAGATGATCGCCTCTTATGAAAGTAAGCCAGCAACTCACAAAAACATAACTTCTTTAAGCTAGAAACAGGTGTGGCGGTACCTTCCCAGTCGAATGATTATCTTTTTACCACCTTAGAATGTTGGAAACTTTTAGGAATTGGTTAGACTCTTAAGGCTCTAGCATGTGAAAACAGATGTCAAGAGAGGTTATACTAAGATACCGTGCTGCAATCCTCTGATTGTATTCATATTTATAACTAAACAGATAGGTACGCGTGATAAATGTAATATCATAGAGCAAAGTTCGAAAATATTCATTCGCAAAATGCAGTCATCAGTATAAAGTACAAATAGGTAATCTAGCTATCTAAGGTTACAGAATTGCATCGCTCCGTTGATGAGTAATTAAATAACATCAACGACCATTATCTTTGTCTCGACGGCAATCCATACCGGTTAAAAATTTCACAATGACCCATAAATTTACAAGTTCAATCCTACTAATATTATAAATGCGAAAGTTTGTGAGGATGTATGTGTGTTTGTTATTCTTTCACGCAAAAACTACTGAACAGATTTGGTTGAAACTTTACAGTAGTACAGGTTATACATCAGAATCACACATGGACTATAATTTATACCGATTTTTTTGTAATAAGGTTATACTATAACGAGAAATATCAGATTAGTCGCAAAAAAAGTTGTCCTCTGAGAGCTATCTTCGTGTACGCTGCCTAAACCGTTGGAGATATCCAAATATAATGTATGGTGGGATTGTTTGGCTCACATAGATCTAAATAAAAGTCCGCGACAGCATATATCTATATTTTATGTATAACCCACAATAACTCTTTTTATACTTTGAAAATTAAAAAAATATGAAGTTGATGTTTCCATGGGTTTTATACAAACTAAATATTAATCCTTATCAAAATAAATGATTTCAAAAAATCAAGCATCTAATACAGATTAAATCTACTTTTTACACCATGTAAATTGGATAAGTAGTTGTGAAGATATTACGAGTATAACATATTGCGTACTCAATAGGGAATATGCATGAAATTTAAATTCGTCCCAATTTTTTTTTATCGAAACTTTATTATTGTCAAATTATAATGAAAAAGTTTTTTTTTTTAATTTATTTGTTATTTAAACCCTTAAAAAAATATATAAAAAGTGTTAAATAAGGGAGCGAAATTCAAATTTACAAAACGCGCCACGATTGGTCAAACGAAATGTGACGTCAGTTGACATAGCATCGGCGCGATATTCATACTGTGCACTACTGCTAACAAGTGTTTTTGAGAATAATAGTTTAATCTTGTGTTTTTTGTGGAAGTATCTACTGAATCTCGATTTGTAGTAAATCTACAATGATGAATGAAACTTTTCAAAGCACAATCTACGGATAATCTTCCGAAAATAGATGCATTTATGATGACAGCATATTTTGCACCTAATTTTGATTTTAATTATTGTGTTATATGTTATAGTTTAGTCTTTGTTATTATTGATAAGTGATTGATATTATTATGTTACATAGTTTAAAATCTTTTTATAACACAGCAGTTTATAACATAGCGCATAGGTACCAAACATAAAACCGCAATAGGAATGAGCACCTAAGGTTTTTATAGAAAGTGTTACCGAACTTTTGTTAACTATGTTAGCTTTTAAACCGAATTCTCCACTGTTTAACAAATAATGCAAAGCTTCTGACTAATACTACTGATTATAGCATTGTAACGTTAAAATGATCTTTTAAAAAAAATATATTATATTGAAATCACAAACAAGTATGCAGTCCTCCTATTGGTAAGTGGCCACTGCCGCCTATGGATATCAATAAACAATCTCAGATAGCACATAGGTTCTATCTGAAATCAGTCACAGATGCGTTGCTTTTCATGGTGTCTAAGATGGTCGCCTCATACATATACCTAAAAGTGAACCGGCAACCACCCTCTTCCATCGAAACGCAAAAACTGCTTCACAATAGAAATAGGTGTGGCGTTGGTACCTCCCCGGTTGAACTACACTGGTTCTCCCACCTGACCAATATACACGGAGATAAATTATTCTTTCTCATCTTTAGACACCACACGCCGTACAGTATTTATACCGCGTATTATTTTTACATCGCTTACATCGCTGGAATAGAAAAAAAATACTTTATCGGGTATATTTCTAACAGTGTTTTTGCACTTTGGCACTATATCATACTTGTACGTATAGGTATAACAATAAATATTGAAAATATATGTGAAGTAACTAAAAGGCACAACCAAAACATACACGGCAGTTCACGGGACGTGGCAAATGACGTCACCGAAAGCGCGCGCTAAATGGCCGCGTTTGAACGGCTCAAATTTATTAAACGCTTACATTTTAAGTTTTTGTAAAAAATTGGACGTTTTCAAGCCTATTTATATTTTTTTCGACATTATATAGTCGTAAATGATTTATCTAAGACATAAAAATTTTTCATGCATATTCCCTATTGATTGACTGGCAGTACGAGCCGTGCGCCGCTGCCGTATACAACGAAGTTCTATGAAATTAATATTTAAATGGTTATAAATCACGGAGCAAAATGGGAAAGGTCGATGTGAATGACGTCCCTGTAGTTCCGGGATCAGAATAAGGCTACGGTATGTCTGTAGTAAGAGGCGACTAAAAGGGGGCTTTCGGGGTTGCGGGCGGCTAGACTGGGAGCTCGAAACACCCAGTCAGCAACTTCGGGAAAGATGTCAGCATGTGTGGTCGCATGCTGTCGTGAGAGCCAGGATGCAAGGAGCTTGAACAGTCCAGCCAGGCGATCCCGGGAAGGATGGTGGTATACGTGTGGTCGCATATCGTGGTAAAGACTAGATGGAGTGGTGGGCCCAGCCGCTCACTTGGGAGGAGCCCGATGGGGCAATGCACTCAGAGGACTCCAGTTGCGTTCCTTTGAAGATCCCGGAGTCCTGGTGCGATAAGAATCCCACATAACCCTGCGTCGCTCCCACGGCGTATGGTACCTTTTGAAGGTTTCCCCCTCGACAAAAAAAAGGTCAATAAGAATGAAACAGTGGAAAAGGTTAGATATGTCATTCAATCGTCATCGACCTTTTAATGTTACACAACTCGGCACATAAGTCAGATTAGCAGTAGTTTAGGTCGTAGTTGACCACGCTAGCTAACTGCGCGTTGGTAACCGTCACGCGTTTTGAGACCCTTTCTTAAAATTTTTAATTTCAAAATAAGTATTAATATCCGTTGTCGACAAAACTAATTCAAATTAATATACGTGCCTGTGATTTGAAATTTGAACACACAGATTTAGGAAGTAGGGCAAGGGTTCAATCTGAAGTCAATCACAGATGCGTTGCTACTTTCGACGACTTTGATGATCGCCTCATATAAAAGCGAGCCGGCAGCCACACCCTTCTAATGAAACACAAGAACTGCTTCAAGGTAGAAATAGGTGCGGCGGTGATAACTCCCTGGTTGAACCATTGCTCTACCACCTTGCAAACTTTATGTGGCAGACTAAATTCCACGCGAGCGAAGCCGCGGGCAAAAGCTAGTATAAGATATTTTTGGTCTCACGGGATCATAATGTCGATTTGGTCCCTGTTTACTTTCAGAACCACCGGAACAAGATATTTAATAGCAATTGCCGCCCCTAGAGCTTGTGTTATTGCTTCAAATAACCCCGACCTGCTTGAAGTTAATCAAGGTATACACTGATATCCTGAGAACGAATACTGCTCGCATATTATTCATGACTCAATGATTAAACTTTACTTCAATTTACATTTTTTGATTAAGTGGTGCGGTATATATACTCAAGCTTCGGTGGAAGGGTGTGGTTTCCGGCTCACTTTTATATGAGGCGACCATCTAAGTCCTCAGGAGTAGCAACGCATTTGTAAACGACTTCAGATTAAAACCTTGTTCTATATGAAATTCTTTATAGGATGTCCGTGGACGGCAGTTACCATTTGGGTTACAACCCATTATTGGCCCACTGCTAGGCACGGGTCCTCTCTCAGAATGAGAGAGTTTTAGGCCACAGTCCACGGCGCTGACCAATTGCGAGTTGGTGGACTTCACACACCTCCGTAAACTTTTTTTTAAAAACTCTCGGGTGTTTAGGTTTCCTCACGATGTTTCCTTAATATTAATCCGTATTAGAAATTATTTATCACCGAAAAGCAGTGATAAATAATTTCTAATACGCACATAAATCAGTGGTGCGTGCCTGAGTTTGAACCTCGGACCTTCCGACTGAGAGGGCAAGTTTCAACCATTGGGTTATCACTGCTCTAGTAACCATTTAAATACCATCAAATGGACTGTATGCCCATTAACTATAAATCTGATAAAAAATACTTAAATGAAGCATTTAAGAATTTAGATTCAGAGAGAACTACAATCTGATTTAAGCGATTGCGCGTTCAATGTGCGGCAATCACTTAAAAACTACTGTAATTCTTTATTAAACTATCAAAATACTCGCCTGCAGAAGATCCTCTCTAGTTGGAAACTCTGATACTATGACATTCTTGCCATCGTAGACCCTCGTCAACGATATGTGGAGCTTGCCGCTGACGATCTTGTGGACATCCATTGGTAAGTACTTCTGCATGCCTTCCAGGAGAACATTCTGGATGTTGAACGAAGGGCTAAATGGTCCTAATGAGCCGGCCCTTGCTTGGCCGACTACGCTCAGTACGTCACTTGTGATTTCACCTAAAAAATTGACTGAATTCATAAATTCCAAAGAAAATACATAGCGTTTTTTCATCTGTGTACCACATTTTATTATAGGATGCTTTGTAAATCAATCATTGGTGCATACTACATGGTCTGATACTTGTCATCAACTCATTATTGCCTGTGCTGAGCACAACTTTTCGTTCAGAATAAGATTTTATGGTCTATGTCCTAGTCCAAAGTGAAAATTGGTAGGATTAACACACCTTTGAGAAATTTTGACGTGTAAACCCACTTGCTTGAGTTATTATTACTAACCTATCAACATAACTGGAATGACTACCCTTTCTATTATCTGTTACTAAATATCACATGTCAAGAATACCCTTATCATAGCTTGCCTAACTTGCCTAGTTATATCCACAACAACAAGATAATATTCAAGTTGTATTTGTTTATTTTAAGGGTTAGTGATCCACCAAATTATAGGTTTGTAGGTAGTTGACACAACATGACAACTATTTCACAACATTACTGTTTTCATTTAACCAATGATGGTTTTTATGACCTACGAGGGATATGTATTAATTAATATGAAATCATATTAATGTATGCAATTTCTAGTTGTAAATAATAAAGACTGATACAAACAATAATGATGAAATTAATTTTATTAAGTTCACATGTAGGTTCTTTGTCCATTTACAATACATGTAAATACGTAAATTGACGTGAAGGAAGAGATAATTTAAATGATGAATAGAGTGAGATATGAGATGATCTTTAATGACAAATGTAATATTAAACATTAAGCAAAACACAAGTGAACAATAAGCTCTTTGTCACAAATATTATAGAGTCATATAATTATAAAGGTGCACCACTGTATTGTTTGGAAACATCTAAATTATTTACAGAACAAGGTTGCACACATTTTCAAGTAGGAGTTTTTTTTTAGTTTCTTACAGTTAAGTAAAGAGAACGAACCAAACCATGTGTGCTATTTTTGACTACTTTCACCGCCCTCCCTTCCTTTTAAAGATTATATAGTAAGTAGTTAAAATAAATTAACATATACTAAATTTACGTATAACATGTGAGTAACATTGAAGTCTAATGCTAAATCATAAAGTTATTTGCATAAAAATCATAATAGTATAGTAAGTATATTAGTAATAATAATACTGTCTACTTTTCTTATTTTAATTTATTCGAAAAAACTAAACATAATAATCATGCAAATAAACTATAATCATCAGACCTACTTCAAAAAGCCATCAATTCCTGGACTTTGAAATTGTTTTATTATTGTACTAGTTGACCCAACGAACTATTTCTGCTTAAAAGTCAAAATTCGAAAATAATAATTAGTGTTCCTCCACTATATTATGCATGTATTATACCTACATGTAAACCTTCCTCTTGAATCACTCTATCTATTAAGAAACTGCATTATAATTTGTAACATAGTTGTAAAGACTTAAGCATACATAGGGACAGACAGCGGGAAGCGACTTTATTTTATGCTATGTAGTTATTTAGGATACCTTAATATAAAAGACAGAAATTCCTCCATGTACATGAAATTCGAGAGGCTATGCAGAGTGCCATAGAAAGTTGGTCATGCCCTGCCATGCCATTACTTGAGAGCTTGACTAACACTATACCAAATACAATAAAATGTAAATTATTTATACATTAATCTAAAATGTACACCTAAAGATGGGAAGTTATCTTTCTAGTTATCACTACATAATATAAAACAAAGTTGCTTTCCGCTGTCTGACCCTATATATGCAAAAATTTTTAAAACTACTCTACGGATTTTAATGCAGTTTCTCTTTAATCACCATCTATTAAAGATGGTGATTAAAGAGAAAGGTTTTAATATAAAGTAAATTTAGTTTTAGGCAGAACAAAGTTCGCCGGGTCAACAAGTATTATACAAAACATTAAAAGCATGTACTGATAACATTTACAAGTTGTTTAACTTATTTGCAATATGCTTGGTGATAAATAATGCATTATATGTTGTACCAAGTGATATGTGAATCTGTATATAAAATTGCAAGTACTCAGTATATAAGTCTGAAGGCACATAGCTCTGATAATAATATAGTGCTATTTTAAAAAAATCCTCTAATAACAATTAGTTTGCAAAAAGGTTGAATGGTATTTTTTTAGCTATCTCAAATCAGGGATCGAAGAGCACTTCAAAAAAAATAAAAAATATATATTTTAATACTTTATGAGCTAAGATACACAAAAATAAAGGGGTTTACCTTTAAGTGAAAAATTTTAGAAAATGATAACTTTAGTTATGAGAATATAAATTAAATGCCAGGATGCTTATTTAAAGTTTGAAAAGTGCATTATATCATTATAACAAAGTAACCGTAGATTCCTTTTGTATTATTAAATTTGTTTCGATAAAAATAAATATATTTTTTGTATTAATAAGGAAGACTATCTTATTATTAACAATTGATTGTGGACTTTTCTTCCTTCAAGTATCAACAATAGTCATTTTTACATGAAGACTACCTATACAAACCATTTTACAACATTTTATTGAGACATATTATAAATCTTAAATTTCAAATTTGAAAAAGGATAAATAAATTTAAATAAAGTATAGTGTTGAAAAAGTAGAAATAAGATTATGCATTCGTAACACGCAAGTAGCGTAAGCCTAAAAATATAGGTATATATTTTGTAGTAAACTAGTAGTTAATGGAATATCGTGTAGACTGAGCGAAAAATTATGTAGAATCCGTCATGACCATTTACCTATGGGCAGGTCACAAAGTAGGCAACAGGCTGAAATGGCTCCGAACGAGGCTCCAGATATTTTTCCTAGCAACAAATGTGGCGCGTATTTCTTAAAGCACACCGCAACACCAACATGGTAAATACCGAGAAAGCCACAACCAGCGAACGATAAGTTCATTATTATACTCGCATACACCGTCACAATTGAAAAAGATATAAACAAAATTTGGTCTACACTACACTTTTTTCGTTACGATGGCACACGGAAAACAAACAAATATAAATTTTCACTGAATATTATCAAACAACTTTAACACTTCGTGTTTTTTTCTGTTAATATCACTTTAACGCGACTGTATCGTAGTAAGTACAAACAATAACAATTTAATAAATTATGGTACCACACATCATACGATTACAACAATATTTTTATCTTTGACGTTTTGACGTAACTACAAGTTTGAACAGGGTTACCAAGTCTCAAAAATGTATTCCCATAATTCTTAGGCTTATTAACTGGAATTCTTCGTGGCAACCTGACGTGACGACGAAAAAAAACAGGTCTTCAGTGGTGTAGTGCATGACCTTTTTTTTGAGGCATGATTATATAGTAGAGGTGGTCTATAACAGGTCGAGCACGAAACATGTTACACTTGTTCCAGTTTCAGACAAAAAACAGTTCCAATAGCCTGTTCCAAAATAACAGCCTGTTCCATAGCAACAGGCTAATAAAATCTTCTTGAAATGAAAACCAAAAACCTTTTTCACGCAGTTATCTCCCAAATTCAAACAAAACAAACTCGTTCGGAAAAAAAACTCGTGTATCGCGTTTTTTTTCTCTTCAATATATTTTGACACACCATCTTTAATTAAATTTTTTAAGTAAATAAATCGTGCAAATTTTACAATCATTTTATACTATTGTTTTTATCGCGGGCTTTGAGCGCGGCGACCGAGTCAAAAAAATCCGTAACGAAAAGAACCTAACACTCTGCCCACCTGCCTAACACGGCCAAGCGTTCGCTTAACGTGGACGACATGGTACATGGTCGTGGTAGGGTACGACAGTGCGATGTTGACGCGGACCTAGACAAGCTGCTCGGAAATTGGACAAATATATAGGAAGCTGTTTGTGAGAAAGTATATAGTTTAAAAGAAAAAACTTGAATTAATATCAAAGAAAAAAATACTGCATAAAAAAATAGTAAATTATAATTGCATAAATTGGCAATAACCGCGGCAGTCCCCGGGTGCCGTACGTTTTATTTTTCTTTATAAATACAATAATTTAAATAAATCACACATAGAATATATTGTATATTATATTCCAAGGATTGCGTGTATCCGAACATATTTACCACAGAGTACTGTATATAGCGTGGGTGTTTACTGACTAGGGACACTTGAAAAGATCATTACACTATGTACAGAATACGAATATATATGAATGAAGCTGTCTCTTTTTGTTGCCATATGTTAAAGGAGAAACGAGCATGTTTCAAATTCAAGTTGGAACTGTTGGAACCTGTTTCAGCTGGAACAAGCTCGATCTCTTTCCCACACCTATAGCATGCGTATATCCGAATCGGATATACGCATAGAGAAGAACTAGTTTCGTACTGTTATGCAATTTTCGCGTAACTGTGACTGTATTTTGGAACAATGTGAAACAGGAACAGTTGTTTCGGTTCAAACGGAACTGTTTCGTGTTGTTACTTTGAAACATCTGTTTCAAAGAACTGTTCCGATAAATACGCCTCACTCCTATTATATAGCCTGACGGGGAGATTTCTGGGAACCCTGAGTTTGGATCGTAATTATTTGACGTTTACAATGTGTTGCCGTATATAGAGAAATAATAATATTCGAATAGATTGTACGTATATATGTATGTATTATACATATACACACGTTTGAGGTTTTATTTGTCTTGTGTATTTAGGAAAAAATAAATCATGCTATTGTTGATGTTGATCATCTCGAATAGCGCTATGTAGAAAATGTAGTCTTTGAGCCTCCCCATGTTATAATATTTAAAAAAAACACCCACTGCATGTAAAAATACGCAAACTCAACGTTGCCGTAATAGTAAAATTACTAAATTTGCGTTTGTTTAAAATAGTTACACAACCACATTAGAACTTTGTATTGTATAGCGTATGAAAATTTGATAAATATTACATTTACTTGAAATGTAATAAAATTAGTCATCGAAATCAAAATTATGAAAATATTAAAATTACTTGGTTGATAGCCTTTATTGCAAAAGTGTTCTAAGTTTAGTAACTCGATACAAGATTTAGTAAGTAAATTAATTTATGTCAATTTTAAATGTTGGTTTTTTAGCAAATAATTTCAATTGACCTAAAAGAAATATATACATACTTTAAAAATGTACGATACGTACGGTTTAAACGGAAAATTATGTGCCGTTTGCTGAATTATTACATTTCAGATTTTTAAATGTCGCGTTATGTAATAAAAGCTATATTTTCGCTTAGACAAGTTTATTAAAAAGAGTTATCTTTAAAGTTTTAAGATTACAAGTCTTAAGTCTATGGTTGTCTCGATCTGCAATTTTTTTTGGCAACCTAAGCTGTCATTTTGACAAATTGACAATTTGTGACATCGTGAAATCGTGGAATGGAATGGAACAATTATGAATTAACATGTAAACAACCTAAAATTGTATTTCACAATTAATACTTGTATAATATCGAAATTATGGAAAATGATAAGAAAGCGGAACGCAAAAGAAAACGGTTTGCGGCGCGATTGAAAAATATTCTAGGAATAAATGTTACAGAAGAACCGGGACCAGTAAGTATGTTTGTATTATGTTTAAACCTAAACCAGAAAACTGTAAAACCAGAGCAGCGTTTTCTGTATGAATTTCGGACTTAAGCACCCCTGACCCAAGTATTTTCTAAGTTATGGACATTAAAAAAAAGGACTAACAAGTTTTAAAGGATGAAAAACAGAATATGTGTATTCACTTTATTCTTGGGCTGCAGTATTGTATTTTTATATGTAAGCGGTTAAAATTCACGTGGGACATAAGACATTATTTATATTAATATAATTCTAATTATAATATCACATTAAAAATTCTGAACTAAGGCAGTAGAGTCATCCACAGATGTACTAGTATCAATTTCTGTTTAAAATTAGCCTTATCAAAATTATACGTTTTCAAAAATAAAATTGTTTTCATTGAAACCACAAATAAATCTGCCACATTGCTTTATTTTATTATAACTTTTTTACTAAATTAAAAGTGCCTTAATAATTATTATTCATTTTCAGAATGTAATACTTTGCAATGTGGGCCAAGCTACAGGTCTAGAAAAAGAGTCAATCCTGAAAATATTAGACAAATTATGTGGAATTAAGCTTGTTAAGTTTATAGCAGAGAAGGGAGCGTCCTACTCATTTGTGGTCTTCAGTAATACAAAGGATGCTGAACTGTTTTATAGCACTTGCAACGGGAAAGTTAAGGTTGATGATAGAGGGCCTCCAATATACATGAACTATGTTGAAAATGGTAATGATTTTTAATGTAAATTGTGCTAGGGTAGCTAATTTTAATAAGCGATGCTAATTTTGGTTTGTGTTGGCTTAGAAACTTGTTGTAATCAATAGAAAGCAATACAAACTCAATTTATATATCCAGAGCTAACATGTTATTCATCATTAAGATTTCTACTTGTGCTGGAATTACATCCCACATCATCTGATTATAAGATAGTAAATGTTATTACTATATCTGGATAATTCAACTAATAATCTGAGTTGTATTAAAAAAAGGTACTGGCGAGTTAATATTCAAGTAAGGCCTCGTTTTTTCGGCGTAAAAATCTATGGTTAATTCGCCGTGTGTAGGCACAGTTGTCAGTGTTGTATGGATCACTGTGAGATGATGTGCCATGTACATGCTAGCATGTTTTTTTCACTGTAAGGTAAAGACGCTGTACGGCTGAAAAAACATGCCATGTACAACAGGCCTAACCTAAAATTTTATATGTTCCACTATTAAAGAGTTTAAATGATTATGTGTTATTTTTCAGTGCCCAACTCTGAACTTATATGTCCACACAAAAATCCTACTGGACTCACAATTATAGAAAACTTTATATCTGAAGATGAAGAGAGACAATTGATTGAACTATTTGATTGGATAGACCCTTCTTCTTTGAAGAATAGACAAGTGAAACATTATGGGTATGAGTTTAGATATGGTAGCAATGATGTTGACCTTTCATCCCCTCTAGAAAGGAAAATACCAGAACAATGTAATATGTTCTGGAAAAGGCTGAAAGAACATGAGGTTGATTTTGAAATACCAGATCAGTTGACAGTTAATAAATACAGCCCTGGACAAGGTGAACAACAAATCTTTTTTTATAACTAATAATAATTCCAGGCTGAAAACTCATTGTCATCTGTAGGCTGAAATGGGATTGGAGATTAAAATGGTTTTATACAACTATGGCACAAAGTTTTGTGTAATGACATATTGCCAGTATATTATCAAAAAGTACATGTTTTTCTTTTCAAACAGATATATATTATTTTTATGTCAAATTAAAGCAAAATTATTGTCTTGTATGGATTTGCAATGTGGACACAGTTTGAAGCCTTCTTTTAGTAGGTTCTTGCAACAAACTACAAAACTAAGAATTTTTCTTTCTTTAAATTGTTTTTCTTGTATTACATATCAGCCTATACAGACACTTCTGAGAACAAAGCAAAAAATTGCTAGGTGTCATTGAAGAGCCTTAAGTCATAGTAAAAATTAAATGTGCCATAAGTAATGCTGTGTTATATTTCATCGACACACACAGAGACGAAATACTCTTAGACACTAAACAAGTAAAATTCATCATTTAGATATCTGTCTGGTCAAAAATGAAAACCAGAACCCACTGTGTTACAAACCAATATATAGATGACTCCAGAAAACATTGGTTATCAAAACATATGTGTGTTATAGAACTAGCTAATATAAATATGTCGCAACCTCCCACTCCCCCTCTTCTGACATATATAACTTTTATTTTACTAGTTTGCCTGCAAACTTCGTTCCTAATATTGAGAAAATCTAAAATTATCAGCATTCCTCCAGTATATTTGCCATGTATTATAGATATAAAACTTCATTTTGTATCACTCCATCTATTAAAAAAAAAACTGCATTAAAATCCGTAGCGTAGTTTTAATAGGGACAGATAGCGGGAAGCGACTTTGTTTTATACTATGTAGTGATTTTATGTAGTATCACTTAAATACTGTACACTAATACATTATTTTTTGAAGTTTATATTGTTTTTGTTCTTTTCTGCTTAAGAGGTAGTAATCCACGCTTTAAAATATATCTATAGCTTTATATGCATTGAACCTTTTAATTACACTGGTTAAAATCTTCAGCAGTCTGTATAGTCTAAGTGTCCATCAATTATATTAACAATTACATTGTAACAAATGTCATATCTTTACAGGTATTCCTTCACATGTAGATAAACACAGTTCATTCGGAAATACCATAATTTCTTTGTCTCTGGGCTCCATGGTGGTGATGGACTGGAGACATCATAGCGGGAAATATGTACCTGTAGTGTTACGTTCTAGATCCATTCTTATTATGCAAGATGAGGCACGGTAAGTTATCCATTGACATGGGGAAGCGGAGTAAGAAAGTGTTCAAGTATCATGTAATGCAATTTGGAGGCAGGAGGGCGACTTGTCAACATTACTTTTTTTTTAAATAAACCTTATTTAAGTGGAATATGGCCACAATGACGTGCTGCCAAAATTTATGGAGGGGGAGGGAAGATGCGGAAAAACATTGCGATGGGTACATATACTTGAACACTCCCTTAAACCTCGTATACATTAGGCAACGTTGATAAACTGTTTATGACTAGCATGTAAACAAGTTTACCTTAAACACTCTTTCTGAAACTATGCCGTCTACACTCGTCAGTTGTTAATAGGATGTCGCCCGTAGAGATAGTGATGCTCTCGGCGGCTTACATAATAATTCAAGAGAGCAGCAATAGAATAAAAGAAAAGATAGTGGATTCGTAACAATCTGTTGAATAGAAATTATTCAACAGATTGTATTTGATGACCTCTGCGGATTTTATGGGTCATTTTAGAACTTTACCAGAATGGCACCATCTGATTTCGAAATGTTATTAAGATTGATTTGACCTGCAATAAAAAAAAAGAAACGAAATTTTCTTTTCACAACTAAATTGTGAATGTAGAATAGGTATATCTTTGTTTCCACTTGTTTTTGTGACTGCAGCAATGTCATCTGTTTTTATTTTTATTTTATCTTTATAGTCTTTATTTGAGAGGTCCCAAATAATATTACCTCCTCCTCCATATCTATAAACTCGCGCAACACACCTCCACACCTGTTGACTTTTGTTTATGAATTGTTTATAAACTGTTTGCAGAGATGATGAAACATTTTGAAACACTGTTTATAAACAGCGTTGATTAACAAATGTCGTTTAACGAATACGAGGCTTTACTTGTTTTATCTTGAAAAAATACGAATTCAAGTTGTAAACGTAAAATCGATAACATTGATATTAAAACGGTTTCATAGTTTACACGTTTCAGTTTAAAATTCAATCTCTACAAAATAAAATGCTAGTATTTGTAAGTATACATCAACACCCACAAAATTGTAAATCTTCCGTGATACAGTAGGTATAAATTCTTAAGCCAATCATCAATGTGCAATGTTAAATTTTTCAGTACTTCAAATCCCTAAAAGGGTATTTGTATTGATACAGCCATCTTAAAATATATGTGTCTTAACATAGACCACTTTTCAATAAAGCTTTTTTTATACAATATTAATAATGGAAGCAAAGCAGATCATTCAGGACGTAGTTATTAGAGTAATACTCATGGAGTATTACATGAATGTATGTTGTTAAAAAATATTAGTGTTATATTTATCAAAAATGTAATTTTTCTAATGCTTGCGTATGTTAAACTATAGTTTTTTCTAATATGTTATAGGTACACACGATATGCGGTGTTATTTTTCTTTTTGCAGATATTTTGTTACAGCCAAGTTTGGTCGTGCAATGCATGCAAAAAAGAAAAAAATTGGATCAAAAACCGCATATCCCGAGTACCCGTTACATATTAAAATGCATACAATCTGCGATAATATTGGTCTAAAATCATATATAACGGTTAATTTATTTACCAGTTATTTGTAGATACGAGTGGCAACACGGCATTCAATCGCGCACATGGGACCCCGTCATTGAAACGAGGACAGAGGGGGAACCAGTGAAGGTAGTGACCCACGAGACACGTCCCCGGGGAACCAGGATATCCCTGACGTTCAGGAAAACCAGGGAGGGTCCCTGCACCTGTGGCTACAAGGCGCTGTGTGACAGCGTCCAGGGTACAGAGATCGAAGATGATGTTGCATCCCAGTTGGAGGAGTTGCATGTACACCAGGTTTGCTTAAAACAAGCTTTTATTGCAATGCACTGAATATAAAGTTTATAGTAGTCATCATTTTGTAGTAGTCGTCAGTAGCTCATCATTTTGTTACATTGTCACGTTTACACGCTTTCTACACTCATAGCACCACACTAGGATTTTCTCCTGTGTCGTGGGTATCATGGACACATACAAGACGAATACACGTTTGTGTATCTGGTCTGGTGTATGTGGTCTGAGTGTTTACTCAGACCCAGAACATGAATCTAAACTCATCATTCAGTAACCTGTCTGGCCGGACGTCGAACCCGGAACCCATTGCGCGTCAGACCGTTATGGTAACCGCTGCGCCACGCGGGTCGTCAAATACATACATACAGTTTTACATAATACACTCACAAAGTTACATACTTATTGACAAACATCGCAAGTTAATAAAATGATTGTAAAATTAAGTTAATCGATATGAATTTCAGCCTTTCACGATAGGACTTTGGGATTTGCACATTGGGTACGCATCAATGCTGATGCATGATTTTTGTAAGTTATTACCAGACAGGTCGCCCCCCTACCAGGTGGACCGATGACCTGAAGAAGACAGCGGGAAACCGTTGGATTCAGAGGGCACAGGACCGGTTGGAGTGGCGCCATTTAGGGGAGGCCTATGTCCAGCAGTGGACATCAAAGGGCTGATGGATTACCAGACCACAAAAATTAGGCGCATGAAACAAAAGCGGTTAAGTACCCCGCACCTCACTTCATTCCTCGCGCATCCCCTAGAGACGAGCAGTCGATTATCGTCTGTTAACGTTAGCCAGCGCAACATTTAAAAGTGGACACTTGCTTTAACTATAAAGTGTAAAACTGTGATAAAATTCTCATTTATGCAAGGTGATAGGATGTCGATTCAAGGTGATATCTCAAGGTGGTAGAACCATGCAGTTCGACCGGGGAAGTACCACCGCCACACCTATTTCTAGCTCAAGGTGGTAGAACCATGCAGTTCGACCGGAGAAGTACCACCGCCACACTTTCACCATCATAGTCCTCGGGAGTAGCAACGTATCTGTCATTGACTTCAGATGGAACCCATGTTCTGTATAAAGTTAATTACAGATGTCTACTAGTTCAGTCAGATAAAAAAAAATGTGTTGCTGCTCACGAGGACTAAGATGGTCGTCCCATGTAAAAGTGAACCGGCAACCGCATCCTTCCATCGAAACGCAAAACTTGCTTCTCGCAAGGAAACTACTGGGACCTACTAGGTGCCTAGTTAATGTATGTAAACTGCATTCTTGTTTACTACTTTAATTTTTAAAAAATGTGTTACGATATGCACAATAATGTGGTAAACAGCTTTACGATTATTCTATAGGTGTATGAACAAATAGCGGACCACTTCAGCACAACGCGCCACAAGCCGTGGCCCAAGGTGGTGGAGTTCGTCCAGAATGTTCCAGCGGGTTCCGTGCTGTTGGACCTGGGTGCTGGCAATGGAAAGAACATTCTACCACGAGGGGACATATTTCAGGTGAGGTATAACACATGTTGTGCATGGTGGAAGGTTATAGAAGTATTTCAAGTTTATTTTCTTTCTGCAATGAAATATAACAAGCTTGCTTTACGAGGTCGATATATAATTGAGTCGGTTGACTCAACTTAAGATCTTCCGGGAAGGAGAGGATTAGCTTGCTAGGAGTTGCTAGGTGGATGAACAGTGTAGTAACACCGGGGAGGTACTACCGCCACATCTACAGCTATTTCTGGTGTGAAGCAGTTTTTGCGTTTCGATGTCTTATCGTCAACCCATTATTGTCCCACTGCTGGGCACGGGTTTTCTCTTGGAATGAGAGTGTTATAGGCCATAGTCCACCGCGCTGGCTAAGTTCGAATTGGTGGACCCTTAGTTCTCAGTAATAAAGCATCTGCAACTGACTTCCAATAGAACTTGTTCTATACGAAGTTGCTTATAGATGTCCATAGGCGTTAGTGGTTCCTTACCATCAGGTGGACTGCCGCCCATGGACACTTGTAATCAACTACATACAGAAAATGAGGACAAGGACTCCTCATGTGAAAGTGTGCCGGCAACCATACCCTATCACGCGCAAGAAGTGCTTCACGCTAGAAATAGGTGTGGCGGTGGTACTTCCCCGGTGGAACTACACTGGTCCTACCACCGCGTCGAGCGCTTGTCACGAGCACTCTGTGTAAGTGCGACGCGTGCGCAGGTGGCGTGCGAGCGCAGCGGCGCGCTGCTGGCGGCGTGCGGCGGCGCGCGCGTGCGCCTCGACGTGCTGCGCGCGCCGCTGCGGGACCGCTGCGCCGACGCCGCTATTTGTATCGGCGTCGTGCACCACTTCAGCAGCCTGGTCAGTGCTCACGTATGCGTGTACTCTCTCGTATCTCTCTCTCTGTACGCGGCTCTACGTAGTATATATTTATATATATTATTGTATCCTATAAAGCAGCTGACAACAAAGATAAAATATCGTAAATTTGTGAAATTAGATATTACTTTGAATACGATTGTTATCGGACGCCAAATATTTACTAGTAGACCGTGATGCATCTTGTATAACTATTAATAAACCTACCCTTTTACCCATTTTTTTAGAAACAAACAAAAATAACATCACCAAAGTAATTTCACAAATTTACAATATCTTTGTTTTCAGTTCCTTTAGACGATCTAGTAATATATTATAAATAAAAAGTGCCTGTTTATATAATACGAATATTGTATTTAATTTCGGCATTGCTCATTTAATTTCAGAGGCATTTAGATATTAATCTATATCTTTTTATCCTTAACAGATATCCATTACGATATATATGAGGGTAGCAATTTAGTAGCAACTGTTGGTTAAAAAAAAACCTCTAATCATTTGCGCAGATTGTTCTACCTGGATTGGTGACCAATCATCCTGACGTCAGTATGGCCGGTCACCTTAAAAAGCAGTTTATTTTTTTAAATTAGGTTAAATTAGGTTAGGTAATTAAAGGTAGCAATTATCTAAAGATTAGTAGCAACTAGTAGCAACTATGTAGCAACTAGTAGCAACTAGGTAGCAACTAGTAGCAACTAGGTAGCAACTTTTAATAACTATTTCGATGTAAAATATGGGTAGTTACCGGCCATTGTGACGGTCACATATGACTGCCCTTTCATTGTTGGTTTTCGTTGTTGGCTAAGAAATTCTACTAGTAATTTTGATGTAACAAAACTGAATAGACCTAGATGAATCAGAATTTGGATGGGTAATCTATTGCCTAACATTTTTTCTATCGATCTATTATTACATTTGGAAAGTAATTACACCTTATCGAAGATGTGATGTTCATTTATAGGCAAGAAGAAAACAAGCAATATCTACCATAGCACGACTTTTGCGACCGGGCGGCCGCGCGCTGATCACTGTTTGGGCGAAGGACCAATCGAAATCTAACTACATCTGCCCTTCGAAGGAAGGCAGCTCAGTCGTAATGCCGACGCTGGCCGGTGTCAAACTTCCAGTGCACGAGAACCGAACGCAGTTCCAACACAACGATCTCTTGGTGCCGTGGAAACTCCGCCAGTCCGATGGAAACAAACTCTCCGCTCAACCGACAACAACATTGCTTAGATACTATCACGTTTTCGAACAGGGCGAGTTGGAGTTACTTTGCGATTCGTCCGATTTGATCGTCGAAAGCAGTTTCTACGAAGAAGGTAATTGGTGTGTGATTTGTAAGAAATTATAATAAAATTTTTAAACAAATGATTTGTACTTTATTATTGTTAACATTAACTACAAGTGTGGGAACACTAATACTCATATTGGTTAAAACAGTAACAAACTTCAATAGTAAATAACAGAAATTATTAAAAAATGTGTTTAAATTATATTCAACACACAACGTAACAAATAAGAAAATGACTCAAATGATTAAAATTGTTAAACAGTGAACATACACAGGTTAAGACAAAATCACATATGGATACCATAACATGCAATCGGTGAGGTCATTTGTGCGTACTGCTATAGAAGGCTGACATCAATAGTAAAAACATACAATTTATAACAACAATGTGCAACACTTTCGTTCTTTGAATGAATAATCACACAATTTAAAACTCATCTTATTAAATAACAGATAGGTAGATACAGTTTTATCTAAAGTTAAGAATTAAATCTTGTTGCTGTAACTACGAAAAGGTAATGTCCTTTTGACCTTTTATTTTTAACAAAAACTTTGATTTATTTGTATATTTTAACTCAATCCACTCCAAATCCAAAAAATAAATCCAAATAATAACAAAAAGCATTGTTTTTTTACCTGACTCTTCTGTTATTTTGCGTTTTTGTGTTGTGTTATTATTCAATACAAGTAACGACTTGTTTTCCGTGTGCGTATTCCTAAAACACTGACACGTTCTTAAGACTTCATCAAAGCTAATTGCAGTAAGGGTATGACGGATATAGTGGACAAGTCTGCCAGAACTGCGTCGACGTTCTGCAATGTGTTGACTTGGAATATGTTCTCCTTTCTGAAGCTGAGAATGGCCAGCGCCAGTAGCGGCAGGATCTCCAGGCAGTCGTAGCCCAGGATGGCGTCCCACAGCAGTAGCAGCTGGTCCGGTGCAAGGTGGCCACTGAATGCTCGCATGAGCCATTTGAACACGACTCGTATGCTGGAAAATACCAATGTAAAATTAATTTCACTCACTCGGCCTTGCGGTTTGCGCTTAACAAGTTCTTAAACAAATGTAATTACTTTTTTCAGAGTACGTGGTTTTTATTGCAATAAAGTTTAACACAGTCACATAGCACTAGAAGCGCGGAAAATTTTGATACCCGATAAGCGCGGATGTTTTGGGTAAAAAAAATGAGTTATGTATTTAAGTGGTAGAAGTCCCGTGAACATAATAATAATGATATTTCATGAAAAGTTATAAAACTTACGATTATACGCATAATAAGTAGAGCAGGAAAAACATCGAAGTGGGTCAAATTTGGGACGCCCGCACTTCTAGTGTTAAGATATTAACAATAATAACCATAGATATACTGACGATCCTTGAAATTTCATTCAGTTTTAATTTAAAGATTATAAACCGATATAATTCTAGAAAATATAGACAATTTTATTATTACTTATTCTCAGCGCTCTAAAATAGATTTTGCACGGGCGTAGCCAGGTTATGGTTTCGACGGGGTTAAAAAATATAACAAACAAATCAAAATATAACAATCTAACAAACTCCATGAGCGAATCAGATACGTTCTACTATGAATGTTAGTTTTTACCAGTTCGTGTTCCATTTCATTGAGGGTTGAAAACCTGGCTACACCCATGGGTCCTTGCAAAAAACATTATCTCATTTCTGCTTATACTACGTCGTTATATTACGTCGTTTATGTATTGCTTGCTTACGAAAATGAATTATTTGTGAAGCAAAATTGTCACATAGAAATGTATGAAATACTTACGGATTAATATTGATATTTCTAAAATGTATCCATAGAAGGGGCTCATTTGCTTCCAGGAGTCTCTCATATAGAAGACATAGCGAGACTATTCCCTGAAAGTATAATATTGTGATAACTTGAAATATAATAAATATGAAATATTGAAGCTGACGTTACCTTGTTCCTTTAATTTATATTTTTTTATTAAAGGGCTACACTCTTAATAATTACTTTATTCAGGGATTTATCCAGCAGTCTTAATAAAAGTCTGGATCTTTTTATTACCTACTACTTTGCCATTCAACATTTTTTCTCAGGTCTTTTAGTTTTTCCGGAAATCAAGATAAACCATTATTTACCCTTAAATCCTCCACTTTTGGACATCAGATCGCCCGTATTTCATTTTTCCTTATTTTTATCCACATTCTCTAACTTTCCAATGGGTTTTATCCCACCAATTTTTTTTTGGTTCAAAAATGATCGACCCCAGGCTAATAATAAATTATTTTGTCTAGAAAAACCAAATCAAGGACAAATCTATTTAATGCTACAAATATAGATAAAACCCGGAACAAGAATATAATCTGATATTATATTAACATTAATAATTTTACCTGTGGGTGCGTCGAAATATTGTGCAACCGATGCCAGTATCGGATGTAGAATGCTCGAAACATGAAATACAATTCTATCGGATCATCATACAGGTAGCAAAATGGTGTCGCTGTAAGAATAAATTTTATTAGAATCTATTTAATTACAATAATAATGACAGATAAATATTTTATCAGTACCTATTTTCCTGCCACGCGTTTTTATGTCACTGTCTCACCCACAAGCGAGTCAATACTCTGTGACAGGAAAAGGGCCCACAAAGATAAATAGACATATATAATATGTATGCACAAATTTATCTCGTAACTCTTAAGTAGATACCGTTACAATTACAACACTTATGATTGTTTGTACGTACTGCAGATTCAATAAGAAATAAGGTGAATAAATAAGAAATATTTTACTAAGCATCTATAAGGATAAAGCTGGATGACAATATGTTAAACCACTTACAATTATAGTTAAATAATTGTAATGTTGAGCTACATTATTCGCGTAGGTACTATACAGTCTAGTAGTTAGTACAGTTGAGAGACAGAATGTATTAAATTAGAAAATTAGGACTGAAAGTAAGTTAGACATAAGATAGGTAGGTAGGTACTCAGAGAAACAACGTTAAATATTTTATTTTTAACGGGTATAACATATTTTTATTGTTTTTACCTCACGGTAATAATATAGTTCTAATTTTAAGACACTCGGTTGCATATTATGAACTTAAATAAATAAATCGTTCCATTGAAACAAGTACTACTGTGGGCGACATTATTACGATGTCTCGGTACGAGCCGGTCCGAGATCGTCCTTAATATCGAGGGGTCCATAACCGCGGTTGCTTTTTAAAGTAAAATTATGAGGTTTTTCTAAAGTGGTAGAACTTACGGTTCGAACGGGGAAGCACCACTACCTCACATATTTCTATCGTGAAGGAGTATCGGCTTTATGGTGCAAAGGTTTTGTAGCCGGCTCACTTTGATGAAGATCTTTCTTGGGATGTGCAATGCATCTGTGATTGACTTAAGATAGAACTTTTGTTCTGTATTAAGTTACATACAGATATCAGTGCCAGTTGTCGCTAGCCATCGCTTGGACATCCATTCCAAGTGAGGGCTACGGCTCGTTTGCTACTATAAATAACACGCATGGAGGGTAGGAAGTAACAACGTGAAACGTACCATACATGGTGAACCCGTGGAAGGGGATGACGGCGCTGGGCGGGAAGGCGGTGGCGTCGCCCAGACGGCCGCGCACGCTGACGGTGAGCGCGCCCCCCGCCCCGCCGCCCGCCGCCGCCCGCAACCGGGACGCTACCTCACCGTCGCGCGAGAAACACAACATCACCTGATCAATACGACTTTGTTTTATACTATGTAGTGATAAGAGAATCACTACATAGTATAAAACAAAGTCGCTTCTTGCTGTCTGTCCCTATGTATGCTTAGATCTTTAAAACTACGCTACGGATTTTAATGCAGTTTTTTAAGAGTGGTTCAAGAGGAAGGTTTTTATGTAGGTATGCATAATATAATAGAGGAACACTGATAATTTTAGATTTTTGACTTTAATGCGTTACGAAGTACCTTCGCAGGTAAGCTAGTTAAATATAAAAAAGCGGGTTTTGTTTCATTTAGTAGTCATAGCTCACATGTGTGCTTTAGTCCAGCAAGCGGTACTTTTAAGTTAGGTATAGCACACATGTCAAAATAAAGAGTCGAACGATATTTAATACACATCGAAACGATGTACATTTATAAGAGTTAAGTTAAATGACTTATAACAAGAAAAATTAACTGCTTGAATTGGAAACCGAATATAATAAGGCATTCTACACTCATAGCCCCACAGTAGGATTTCATCCTGAGTCGTGGGTGCGATGGGCACATGCAAAGACGAATACACAAACACCCAGATCCCGAGCAAGAATCTAAACTGGCTGGGAATCGGACCCGAAACCCACAGCGTGTCAGACCGGTATGGTAACCGCACCGGTATGGTCGTTAACATAATTGTATATGAGTTTTAACACACTCGTAATACATCACCCGTATGTCATTTTACTCTTTGTACATCACGCAGTCAGGTAGATATATCTACGCGCGTATGTTGTTCGTACATAGGTACGTCTGTGATACATTTATTTCTGCTTAATTATCAGTTCAGCTCCCATTTTAAATACCTGCTTGATGGCATAGTCCAAAAAAGGCACAGTCGCGTTCGGGGCAGTGAATGTTAAATACATTAATCGCTGAATAGATAACGGGCAAAAAGCCAGATCTTGTGATATTTATGGCATGTTTTGTTCGTTAATGTTGGCATCACCAAGAAATGAATGAATGAGGAAATATCGATATAGGAAGATCGATTGATTTCGGTAACTGATTTTGAATACTTAGAAAAACCTACCTTTCGATTTTACCAGATGCATAAAACGTTTTTACTTTTGAATATTTTAATTAAACAATACGAAGTCGATTTAAAAATTAAGAAATCTACAAATCACAATTCATTACAGCAACGACGTTAGTGAATTTTTGGTGTATTAAAGTTGTTTAATGTAATTTTATGTCAGTGAATATGTGCCATTAGTAAAGTTTACATAGAGTGTGCGTACCTAGTAGAATTATTACAACATTTATTTTTATTATTTTTTAGGGTTCTTTCGGTAATTTACTTATTCATGCCTGTCATGTGTATTTGTTTTATTTAATCACACGTCTGGCTATAATTAATTTTGAGGTTGCATTAAACTGTGTATGAGGAAATATTTAATTGGAGCAGTGGTACCATTCCATGACAATCGTATTTGTTGACACAGTTTTCGGAATTATAAACAACAACACGACACACTAGCAAAAATTTACAATGTAGGTATGTAAGAGTAATTGTAAATGTTATAATGTAAATGATTGCTTGACTTTACTACTCAAGTTTTAAAGTTTTTACACTCTTTACAGGTACACATGTATTCTTGACGACCCGCGTGGCGTAGCGGTTTCCATACTGGTCCAACCAGCATGGGGTTCCGGGTTCGATTCCCGGCCAGAAAGGTCTGATGAGTTTAGATTCTTTTTCTTTTTAGGTCTAAGTGTATGCGTATTTCTCTTTGTGTGTGTCCATAGCACCCACGGCATGGAAAATATTCTTAATGTGGTGCTATGAGCGTAAAAGCGTCAGGTTTTATTAAAGAAAAAACAACAAATTAATTTAAAGTGGTAAAAAATATAAATAGCACCTGGTACAATAGATCTTCAAAAACAAAGTATTGGTCATCATTGGATGCTGTCAGTTGCACGTCTTTGAATATCAGCTTGTCGATCATAAGGTCCACTTCAAGGACATTCTTCTTCAGTTGATTGAAGTAGCCTACTTGCTGAAAAAAATATAAGATTGGTGTAGCAAACGAGCAGATGCAGACCTCCTGCAGGTACCATCACGTGGTTGGGGGCCATACATAAATTACGTCACACGATTTTTTTGATTTTTTTTGACCCCTCCCCGTCACATTTGTGAGACTCCTCGCTAGTATGATGTCACATATTTTGCGATCCTACACATATAAATTCTAAATTAAAACCAGTAGTTCCAATATTACATGAGACAATACAAAATTTTGTATTCCTCTCCACCCCTTGTCACACAATGTCACACTTTATCGACCCCCTCTCCTCCCCCTATACGAGTGACGTAATTTATGGATGGCCCCTTATTGCCGCACATGAACATCTGTAAGCTACTTCGTATATAACATGGCTTTTATTTGAAGTCAATCACAGATGCATTGCCACTACTTAGGACTACAAGGACTGGTTGCCTTATATAAAAGTAAAGGGCAACCACACTCTGCTACCCTAAATACGTAGGTAACGATAAAATGACCTATTAGAAACTTTTTGGGGCAATTTTTGACTAGCTACTGAATAAAAACAGCCTGAACTGGATTATACAATGGCAATTTACAATAACGTGTAGACGATTTATATCGTTTCAAAATGAATGTTCATTCCGCTTCATTATCAAATCCTCAGCACTTAATATACAATAGAAACTCGGTTATCCGCCCTCAGTTATCCGGATTCGCTATTATCCGGACTACCCACCTCAAACAATTATATTGAATAACTAACAAGTTAATTTTTCTGTTTAAAAAAAAACAGAATGATAGTATGAGTTTACTACGACTGAAACAAATTCGTGACATAGCAGCAATAAAGTGAAATAACCGGCAAAGAACAGGGTTCTATTTTCTCTAAAAAAATTGCAGAAAACACGTTTGTTGTATAGGAGCCCCCCTTAAATATTTCGTTTACTCTGTTTTTGTAATTTGTTCGTTATAGGGGCAACATATAAACATCATCTGTGCAAATTTCAACTGTCTAGCTATCATAGGTTCATGAGATAGAATAGAATACTATTTTTTGCACACAATAAACACATACAAAAATAACAATAACATACAAAGCAGATCTGTAGTATGCAATAGGCGGTCTTATCACTAGGAAGCGATCTCTTCCAGACAACCTATGCATGGAATTCGTAAAGAGAACAGGAATGAAGAGTGGGAAGTGTGTGTAAAGTTAGAAAAGGATTAATGAAATACAGAAATTATAGTAGGTTAAATAAGTAACATTAAGGACACAGTGAAAAAAAATGAAATAAGAGAATAAACAAATTAACAAACACGAAGAGAAATTGAACATAAGACAGAAAGTGAGAAAAATAGAGAAACAAAAAGACGGCAGAATAAAGATATAAAAAGTATTGTGACATAAATATGTGCAAATGACGAGAGCGACAAAAAAATTCATGACTCTAAATAGAGCTTCATTATCTGACTTTTGAATGATTCGATCGAGATACTGCCTGATGACAGACAGGTGGAGATTACTGTATTAGTAATAAGGCCCTGGTTACACCCTTTAGTTACGGAAACGTACAAGGGCCTTACAGTAAATGAAATTTACCAAATATTTGAAACCAAATTAAACTTTGATTTTTTTCAAACGCAGATTACCTAAGTAATCTGCGTTTGGTAATATTTAAAGTTATGTTTAAGTCTGCAGTATTTTAATATGTATTGTAATGTATTTATAAGTATTTGTATGTAACTTAGAAAATAGACCATACCTACGTACAGTACGTAAATAAGTATATGCATCGTATATTGCAAAATAGATCTGTTAATAATTCCTTAAACAGCACATAGCATAGTAAAGGTACTATATTCACAACATCAGTTTTTTTTTTACTTCTATAATCCGGATTTCGATTAACCGAATACCTAGCACCTAACAATAAGTAGTCCAGTTAATCGAGTTCCTTGTTATTTGTGACCTAATTAATAATTATAACTACAACAGCGGAAGTTCCTGTGCTAAATATATCTGACAGTGAGAACGAAAAGGGCTTAACACAAAATTTCGATAACTTGAGCATTAATTTTGCAATTTTAATTATGTCATCATAATTCTAACAACATTTTGTTATTTTCATAAAATGCAAATTGCCTTAGATGACTTATATTTACTTTATTCGTACTATGTTGTACAATGTTTTAAAATATAACCTGCGACTTCACATCAGCTCCAAGCACCTGGGACCAGAGCTTTGCCCTGAGACATTGCGGGCTGCCCTTCTTCAAGTACTCCTGGATGACGGGCGCGTAGCCCAGAGCCGCCACTCTTTCCCCCAGGCCTATGCGCTCAGCCTCGAGGGTAGCGAACCCTGGTACTGTGCTCGGCATGTTGGCATTCACGCCCAACAACGGCTCTCCGGAAGCCCATTCGACATAAACTTTTCGCTTGAACAAGAAAATGAAATGTAATCATCTAATATATTATAATATAATATATTTTATAATATTTTATACTTATGTCTAATCCTAATTAAGATACCCAACTAAGGAAGAGCGAAGCATTCCTAATACAAGTGTCTCTTTGCAACTTACCAGGAAGCCCCGACTACTAGTTTATAAGGATTTTCTTGAATAAATGCATTTTGTTTTGTTGTTTCTTAATACATCTGTATATGAATAAGCTAGCGAATCGTGGTTTCCAGATATACCACCAATCAGGCATCTCTTTGCCACTGGGCACGTGCCCAAGACCCCGCGATCAGGGCCCCTTATTCCTAATCAATTGTCGGCGTAAAGGAGCGCTCAGAGGAGGATCGTCGTTAGATGTATACAGATTTCAGTGTGATGACCAAAAAAAGGTCGTCAAGCAAACGAAACAGTTCCTTCCGAACTAGGTCGTTCGCGAACTACCCAAGCATAAATAACAAACGAAATACCCTGATATCGAAAGTCGAAATAAACTTTCCGCTTAGATGAAAATGTTGAAAACGAACACCATTTGATAAACAATAAAATAAAGGACATGGCCAGTTTCTGCCTAATTGTCGATGGATCGTTAGTTACAATAGTTGATAAATAATCTAAAATCTATTCATAATTTACGTATGTTTTAAACTATACAGAACCAAGCAGGAATATTTAAGATTACACAAGTATTTTTTATATATGGTTAACGAGACCTTCTCGCCATTTTCTGCACATTGTTGCGTCTTTAGGGATATTTTCCGCTAACTTTTGCAATTTTTTAATTTCAAAAGAGATTTTCTGAAATATATTTTCGATAAATTATATTTATAATACATTTAATATAATTTTTATACTCCTAAAAATATTTTTATTTACTTATGTTACTTTTCTCGTCGTGGATTAATTTCTAAAAAATTTTTTTTTGTTAATTAAAATCACATATTTTTTGTAGTTTATTAAGTAGATAATGACATACGTTTATTCGTTAATTTACAAAAAAACGTCAGGTTCTTTGACTGTGTGACTTCTTTATTTTTACGTTTAGGATACGCTAAATACAAAAATAATGTAAATACTGCGTGTACATTGAAATGAGAAGCTAAGCAGAGCACCACACAAAATTGACCATATCCTTTAAACGGCAAAGTCAATTATGATTTGTATTTTAATGGATTTTAGATGGATTAAGTGTTAATAAATTTATAGTCATACCAAATGATCCAATGTTTTTACTTGGAGCGGCAAGTGTGCAAATTCCCATTTTGGTTCATCTCTGAAAAAAAGTTTATACTTCTTAGTTTCGGAAGAAGAAAACAACGTAAGGCTATGAATAAAAACATTATAAAACAACACGTACTCTCTTGTGAACGGAATATATCCAGACATTGTCAGCAGAACTTCTAAAAAGTCTTTCGGAGCATAAACTGGTCTATATTTTGATAAATCTGTAACCATTAATACAGGTTTTCTATTCGTACGTAAGTAAAATCAAGCAAATAATTTATCCACCGTGTACTTATTATATACCTAAGTTGTAAGTGCTGAGTTCGTTCCATTTCTCTGCTAACTCTTCCTGTTCACTCTGAGTTCGTATTTTGGCTAAAGAGGTTTCCAGGTCAGAACACATTGAATTTAAAGATTTATGAATTCTCTTCTCCCATTGTGCACTAGCTTTTGATAATGACGTCAATGGGTCGAGTCTCTGGAAGTTAAAAATATAGCATTTCTCGTAATACTTTTAACGAGCACATGTGGCGGTCCAAGTAGGATGCACAAAAACAAGATTTCAATTTACGTAAGAAATCAACGTAGTTAAGCTAACGTTTTCCCAATGGCTCCACTTACTCATGTTTAACACATTATATATCATTTATTTAGTTCGTAAGCTCTGTGTTAAATTTAATTCTAACTCGATTAGTACGTACTTTCTACGTGACAAAGTAACAAATTTCCAACCTCACAAAGCTTTCCTCTATGCATAGTTTATGACTTAGACTACCTATATACAAAAAATAGGATACCTACTCATTACCGTGGCAGTCTTGACGGACGGAAGCGGGCGAAGGTTTAGCCTAGTTAGTTAATAATGTTAGCTAAGCATACTTACCTCGATAAAAACTTACATTCTGTTTACTCTGCGTGCGAACCCAGTGAAATACTGTATTCCTAAGTTTTGTATCTAGACCTTTATCTTTCATAGCCTGTTGTAAAGTCTGTTTGAAGTCTTCTTTTTTCACATTCGGAGACGAGACGAGTTTCTGTTAAAGTCAATACTTTTTATGTAAAAAATAAATCCTTCGAATTACCGTGTCAATAAAAATATTGCGTTAAAAATATAAGTTAAGCATTTATCATACCTACACTAAAAGTAAAAAAATATAAAGTAAAATATATTGATAAGCATAATATATCGTTATTATGGACTAAACGCAAATATATATTTTAGGGCAATACATTGTGAATTATAAATTAAAAATTAGGACATTTTTAATTCACAATGTATTGTATGTATGTATTGTAATGGTTCATCAATATTTTTTTCTTCTATTATTTGCAACAAATCATGTGAAGATTTCATCTCTGCGATTTCACCACTCCAAAGATTTATATTGTTAGTATTATTAATTTCCAAGTGAAGCTAATTATCGGTGTCTTTATGGAAAGTCTGATTTATGACAAAAAAAAATATACACGCGTATTAGAATAAATACAATAAATAAAAAAATCTTACACACTCACCTGTATATCACTATAAAATGATTTGTAGATGGAAAGATTTTTTATTTCCTCTGCTAATTTTAGTGCTGTATGGTGTATCGCATCGTCTTTTAAATCTTCCATGATAAGTTTTATACCAAAATATATCTGTTGTGGATATTTTTAGGTAAAATAATGTCGAGATTGTTTACTATAAGAAAAAACGTGAAATGTAATAGTAATCAAATGATTGTAGTAGGCATTGTTGCTTTGGCAATATGTAAACAAGTTTCAATTATCAGCTGTTAACCTTTGAGCACTCCATCCACCTATTAAACTTTCTATTAAAAAAATCATAGGCGTTATTTAAAAGCATTAGTAATTATTTTAAAAATGACAACTTTGAATCATATAAAGTTTTCACATATTTAAATATAATAAGGCTGACAAAACGAAAAGCTCAAGTAATATTAAACAGTTGTCCGGAAAAAAATCACAGACACTTGTCAGTCTATAAATCACATTTTCTATCCTTTCAAAAGCCTAGAGCATAAAAGAGATGGCACGTGAAATGTCAATGTCATATGGTCGTGTCACTATTGTCAAAGTCAATCATAAATTGCACAGTTGGTGTTTTGCTGTGTTTATTTACTGTGTTTTGAAACAAAGAAAACAATAAATATATCATAATGGGCAAGATATTTCTCGATCATATAGGTGGCACCCGTCTGTTTTCTTGTGCAGCTTGCGACGTGAATCTTACGAATCGTTCAGAACTGATTTCTACTAGGTTTACTGGGGCGACAGGTTGGTGAAGTGTTTTTATGTTTTATTATCACAACTTTGAAATGGGCTTACTCCTTACTGAATAACGATGTGCTCCAATTTTATTTCGAAGCGCAAGATAGAGGTTGATGGTCAACTAGGCGGAAAATTATGTTGTAAGTAAAAAAGGCCTCTGTGCGCCTCTGTAAATAACTTACGCAATAATCCCAAAATCTTAAGGTGATTCCTTCTAGACCCAGCTACTACTACCGAGGCATTAAGTTAGCACAAGTATTAATGTAAAATAAGTAGTATCAACAAGGATTATCGTTATATTGTATATTTCTGTAGATATCAATATATTATAGTCTTTGATAAGACTCAATGGACGCATGGAAGGTAGTATGAGATTAAGGTTGGGAAGTCTGCGGCTATATCATAAATAATTTTAATTATTTTTCAGGCCGTGCTTTTCTTTTCCACAAGGTGGTAAACCTAGTGTACTCCGAGGTACAAGATCGTGTTATGTTAACCGGAAGGCATATGGTACGAGATGTTTCTTGCAAGAACTGTGCCACTAAGCTTGGATGGGTGTATGAGTTTGCAACTGAGGAAAACCAAAGGTATATTAATATTTCAGTACCATGTAATATTGTTTCTAATTATAGGATTGAAGTAGCAAAGGAACATGCAGTCCCTTGAAGTTTTGTGGTCACAGCCACCTATGGACATTTTTCACAAACATCAAATAAAACGGGGTATTTCCTGAAGTCAATGGATTTAGCCATTAAGTGGAATAAGATGTTTGCCTCATATGTAAGTGGGTTGCCTTATCTGTCAGTCAGTGTTTTAAGATGTTGTGCTAAGATGATGAGTCGAGTAGCAGCTACTCAATGTGATTAGACAGTTGCCTTATGTACATTAGCCATCTTGTTCGAATTCCACAATATTAAGATATGATACTTAAGTTGATGAGTCTGATATAAATATCAATAGGGTAAACCTTTTTGATAATTATTTTGCCCCATAGAACACATGTAAGAACTTGCATAGGCAGATTATAACCCAATTCATCATTCAAGTATATACACAATAATAAATAATAATATATTAGATTAAGCTTACTTAGTACCGGCATTAGGGTAGGGCACGGTTGGGCCACCGTCCAGGGCGCGGGAAATGAAAGGGCAGTACCGGCATTAGGGTAGGGCACGGTTGGGCCACCGTCCAGGGCGCGGGAAATGAAAGGGCACCGCAGATGCAGGCGTTCCTTCTTGTACCTTACCGCACTAAAACCCCCCCGGTGGCCCCCCGGTGGCGCTGAAAAGGAGGACTCCGGGATCTCGAAACGACTTCAACCGGAATCCTCGAGCGCGCTGCCCCAGCGGGCTCCTCCCAGATGGGCGGCTGGGCCCACCGCTCCGTCTAATCTTTAAAACGGTATGCGACCACACATACCGCCGTCCTTCCCGGGATTGCCTGACCGAACGTACCTTCTCGTACCTACGTTTGCATTGCAATAAAGGGGCGCAGCAGAAATCTCGCCCAGAGGGTTGGTAATGCTAAACCCGACACTGAGCTTACTTCTAAGTCTCATTTTAATTACGTAGAAAATATTGATTGGTAACATTTGTTATAAAAAGCATGAAATATTTGGAACATAATAATAAGTCTACTACTACAAATTGCATTTAAATATTTAAAACAAAATTGGTTTAAGAGTTCATTGAAGTTAAACAACCACTTATATATTACAAAACGAATTTATGTGCTTATATTTTATAGTACTTGAACCTTTGTTTTTGCTTATTATGCTCACCATGCATTAGTAATACCAGGTTATTATTTTTGTCAATTTTCAGATACAAAGAAGGAAGAGTGATCTTAGAAAGAGCTCTGGTCACTGAAACAGATGGTATCGAAGAAATTCCTGTTAGTAATGATGATTGAATAAAAGAGATCAATTTAAAGATTTTTAATATCTAAATCTGAAGATCTGTCTTAATCTACAACTTTTCAAAGAAGGCAGTAATCTATTCACCACATTTATAATTTTTCCGAATAGACAGTTATTTGGTTCCTCAAATTTATTGTATTTTCCTATGTAACTAATTATATTTCTTAGCATAACACTGTAGGGGAAAGCAGGTAGGACACCTATACACAGGTGTTATCATTAAAATTGTTTATGTCTTATTTTATGGTGTTTTCTTACTTTCTTATTTACCTACCTGTAGCCTTACATCAGGGATGTATGTAATTGGGCCTTGTTTAAAGTAGATTTTTTTAAACATCAGATTCATGAGCACACTAGAAACTCTGAAAAAAATCCAGTTAGCCAATTGGTGACCTTGTTTTTTTTTTAAATAAACTAAAAGAATATATAATTAAAAGAATATAAATAAAATAAAAGACGAATAAAATGTTAGGTGACCATTCTTTCGCCTGTATTGGCAGTAAATTGTGTAATGAAAAGACAAAATTAAAAAAAATATCTTATTTAAATAGTTAATATATTTTAATCGACATAATATTATATTTTAATATAATATTTTAATAGTTTACTATTTTTATTTATTACTATTTTTATTTTAGTTTATTAATATTTTAATATTTTAATAGTTTAATAATACATAATATTTTAATAGTTTAATCGACATAATTATGTCATAGTCGACATGATTAGCCAATGGCTATTTTGATATTTTGCTCCAACCATGACAAACAAACATTTTTATGTTAGGTAAGTTATCTGTTTAAATTTAGCGCGCCATGACGGAGTATAACAGTATCCAAACCCTTCGGTCGTAGTAGGTAGTCCTCCTTGAGTATTGCTCGGGTACTGAGAGTACCCCTCGAGGCCCAAAATTCCTTGCCAACAGCTCTTATGTTGCCTTAGCATATGAGAGATCCGGAGGGTAAGACGTCCCTCGAATGATGATGATGAACACGAACGCGCTGCAGCCGATGCCTCCGACGCAGGGGAATCTTTCAGTGCTTCCAACGGCGAATCATTCCGTCCGGTACCGTCACTGAGTGCGCGTCCCTCTCCACGCAACATCGTAAGCTGGTCGCGACGCACACGCTACCCTGATATAGCTCTCCACACACGTTAATAAGTAGTTTAGTACCTTATCACTGTAGTATCCGGGCATTAACTAGAGCAGAGGTACTCAACCTTTTTATTGTAGAGGCCCGGGCCACAAGCAGTGGCGTAACGTGGGGTTAAGTTACCCGGGGCGAAACAAAGAAAATATAAAAGAGGGTCACGAACCTTACTTACTCCAAATTGTCGACAAAAAAAAAAAAGGCCGCCTAATATAAATTCAGCTGGGCCAATCAAAAGGGCCCGGCGGACCACATGCGGCCCGCGGGACGCAGGTTGAGTATAGTTGAACTAGAACGTTGACCAGGTATATTGCACAAACCAGTAGATCCAGAAATGACCAGACTAGGCACCGATAATTTCCAAGGGCGCGCTTTTAAAATTAGTATCGAGCGCATAAAGTGCTAGGTATAGTACAAACGCTTAAGTTAATTATAACGCCTAGACTCAATATCATACTGTTGTGTTGTGAAATTATATATTTTGCATAACTTCAGGTCAAGGTTACCATAATATTAAAGTGCTATAAAATTAGATTAATGTATGCTATTTCATTTCTATTAGCACAAGACTTTATAGACTAGAGAGGAATTAATGGGGGAAGTAAAGATAACAACCACCCAATATTAGGGTCAACTGTGCCGTCGTTAATATATTACGGACAAACTTTGATAGGTATTTTGTATGAATATACTAGAAAAAATCACATTTCAGTCGTAATGGTAGCCACACACGATACAGTATACTTGGGCAAGTCTGGACTTGCCCAAGTATACTGTATCGTGTGTTGGAAGAATATTGCGCAAGTTGTTCACTTGCACAAGTTCTATAAAAAGTTCCAAATTTCAATTCTCAACTTGTGCAAATTTGCTTTTGTTCAAGTTTACTTCAACGTGTGTGGGAGCGCGAGCAAGTTTCAGTACTGTTCTAGCCACCTACACGTCATTTTGGCGCCAAAATGAACGAAAATTGATGTGGGAATAATGCTTTCTTTTTCTTAACCAATCTTTAATCCATATTGTTCGATTTCTTTTGTGAGTTTTCAGTTTTTTCGTAGCTAAAATAAAGCCAACTAATGCCACTGCATCATTCATAGCACAAAACAACACAAACAGGTAGCTAAATTTCAAAAATGATATTGTTTTAAATGGAGCGTATGTGCTTCACGCTTGTACGAATATCAGTGAAATGATATTTGTGCAAGCATGCTTGAGCCGTTTGTGGTCGGCTCCGAAATACGTGAATTTGTACAAGTCCAAGCTTGGGCAAGTATAATGTGTCGTGTGTGGCTGCCATAAGAATCTATGATCTCGTATTTGACATCCTCAATTTTTTTGTAATAATTTATCATAATATTGCGTAAGATTTTTTCCTACTACTATACTATATGAATTTGACGTATTTTGTATCATACTTTTACGACATAAAGCGATAAAACTTGTCATAGCAAAGTGCACGCACTACCACGTACACTATGTCCAGTCTCGGGTCTGCTGGAAGATATTCTTTAGAAATAAGCCGTACGTAGCTTTGCACTAAATGTTAATTATAAGTTCTTTTTTGCATTTGTTGTCTTTGTGTGTTCATAAATACTTAAATAAATAAACTACGTATAGAAATGAGGCGTAAATAGGTACCTACGTATGCGTAATGGGTTAAGTTACGTACGAATATCGTGTTAATTTATTAAAAAAAATAACTTGTCATATTTCGAACCCAACACCATAGATTCCGAAGATAAAGTTGTTTTAATATAGACTTGGGGGCTCTTGTACTAAAATATTCACATTGGGCAACCTTTATTTTTTTGGTCGTCAATTTGCAGGCAGAGAAATAGGTAAGCATCAGAAAGTAAGAGGAGTTGGTGACCTTTTTTTGCCGAAAACTGAGTGGGCGGTAAATTCAGACAAATTAATCCACGCCAAAATTTATTTCAATAGATTATAATAAAAAAAATCTTCAATCCAAACACGTATTTTGTGAGATATCTACCCTTCATTTAAGCTCCCCGCCCAATTTTTATATAGGCCCTCCAAGACACGCTACGCTACTAGTTGGTGCCAAAACAATCAAAGAATGGCATGACTCCCCAGCATCGAGTATTTTTGAATTAAAATATGACCAGACTCCCTTAACTCTCAGCTTACTGTTTTTGTTTTGTATAATATGGAAATAACACACGAGCATGCAGCCCACCAGTCTCATCGGGGCCACTGCTGCCCGTGGACAGATGTCCACGGGCAGCAGCAGATGTCAGAATACAAATATATTCAACCCCAGATAAGCTTCGCAGTCGAACCATAAACGGTTTTTCCATATTCAAAACTACTTGCATCTACGGAAAGCATAGCTGGCATAATTATGTCGTTCCAGTCTTATAGACGTTTTCTTAAATATTCAAAGACTTTGTGTGTACGTGCAAGCACGTGTAAGCACGTGTGTAGAGCAATTATTTGGAAGAAAAAACAAGGGTATTGCATGAAGCTAAAATGACTAAACGCAACGATTAGGTTGAACCTCTAGGTTAGAAACTACGTTCAGGGACAGCGGCGGCGCAAGAACTGAACTTAATATGGGCAAGCTACAATTCGCGAGGCCCTCGTTCGTCGACCAAAAAGAGGTCACCAAGTTTAAACGAATTAATGTCGATCTGCAATTTAACGACCAAAAAAAAGATAGCCAAATATAGTTCCTCTGGCATCCACCACAAAGTCTTGGGAGGCCCTGTGTCTGTGAAGCGCGAGACCCTTTGCACCGTGAGGCCGTAGGCGGAGGCCCACACCGCTCATGACTTACGCCGCCACTGTCCAGGGAAGATAAGAAATACCTACATAACGAAATTTTCCTGTTTCCAGTGAACTTTTATAACTATGTGAGTTAACACTAGTGTTAACTTCAAGTAATTACGTGCCTCACTCATTGCAATGTAATATATTTTTTCTTGTAGTTTATATGCTGTAAAAAATAGCACATTTTGTTTCTTTAAAAATAACAAATTCAGAACCCTTTCCGAATGTCGTTGCAGAATCAATACATGTGATTCGATTGTTAATAATCCTGTTTTTTTATGAAATTGAAAAAAGTTTTCCATTTTTTTTCTAAGTTTTGAACCAATAAACCATTATATATATAAGCTATGAAACTAATATTAGCATAATTGATATTGCGTATTTAACTTAAATTTGCACTTTTTCGAGATACGATAAGTTCGCTTTCCTGCGTCAATATGTGACCAATATCTTTCAAAACAGAGATTCTTCTTGAAGTCAAGCAGATGTTTTATCACGCTTGAGGACTAAGATGGTCCCCTCGTAAATACGAGAGGACCTAAATAGGTCAGCCAGCAGTGCCGAATTAGCAACATAGCAAGAGTAGCAAATGCTACGGGCCCCGCGCCTCAACACCTACCTGCTATTTACTCATATTTTACTATCTTTGCTAAAAATCATAAACTAAAAGAAGATAAATAGAAAGTGTCATCTCTAAATTTTCCCAGATTAAGTTCAGAAAAGTTTACTAGTAATAGTTTTGTTTTATTTAATACCTTTACTTACAGCAAACTATGGACCTCCTGTCAGAATTTTCTACAGGCTCCGCGCTGGCTTAATCCGTCACTGTCAGCCGGATTAACACCACATATCCACACCCTTCCAACCAAACGCAAAAACTGCATATGTTAGGAATAAGTGTTATTTACATTATAAAACATTGTTGTTACCAAAAGTTAGTTAACTTTCTTGCACTATGTATAACACTCAATTAAATTTATACCTATAAGAAGCTTTCTGGCGATATTAATATTTTCTTTTAATATCGATAAAAAAATCTATTATTAAAATTCTTATATCGTCATTAACTCAATAGGAGGAAGGAAAATGACGTTAGATAACAATGGTCTAAAATTTTAATTTAATTAAGTGCTCGTTATAGCGTTTGAATTATTACATCGTTATCAAAATATTATACGTACCGCGACATTCTTGAAATACTTTTTCCTGTCATGCATGTTTTCAGAACTTTATCCTTATTTTTATATTTCTCAAGGCAGGATCCTGCTTTAGAAAACTCAAAAACAGATATTTTATTGCTTAAATATACTCATTATATATTAAAGAATGTGTAGGTAAAGTTATATAAGCTAATTTAAAATATTTCCAGAGATACAAGACTGAACGCAGTTCGGTATCGAGCAGAGTCCCATAACAAATAACCACGAAGTATGTACCTACTGTAAAAAAGACGTGTGGCACTCGGGGACTGCCGTGGTAAAGCTATTGCATAGCATTTTGTATCAACTTATGCAATTATAATTATTTATTTATTTTATTTATGCAGTATTTCTTTTGATTTTTTACTCTTAATGTTTACTATGTAAAGAATTGTTTAACTCGTATTCAAGACTGATAAACTAAACTACGCTTTCAGTCGAACAAAGAATAGAACAGGAGATTCTTGGATCAATTCAAATAAATCCGTAAATCGATTTTATAACCTTAATTAATCGATTCATTGATTAGTCGACCTCAGAGCACATCCCTGATCCAAACATAATGGCGAATATATCTGTCACATGTAAAATGGAAGTAAAGTTAGATACTTATTAATTTAAGAAAATTAACTCCGAAGGGATTTTTTCAGGAAATTGGCTAAAATACCTAAAATATTTTAGTTAATTTTTCTATACAAAAATCATTGTGACACAACTCTTTTTTTTTTCGTTACGGAATTTCTGGATTCGGTACCCGCGCTCAAGGCCCTCGATAGAAGCTATGCAATAGCTTAAAAGTTTGACGATCGATCCAAACAGTATTTTAAATTTATGACGTGCTCTATATTCATAATCTATAGTATATATAAGAAAAAAAATTCATTATGGCGCAAAAATAGCTGATTAGCGTATTATAACCGTAAGTAGTCGAAATTTATCATTTTTTACGGAAATATTTAAAGCTCGTTTTCATGAGTTTTCGTTTTCACGATTCTTTTGAGTAGGCGGGCGTGACTGTGAAAAAACTAAATGATCAACCAGAACATACCTAGGCTTGTTAGCTTCAGAATTGTTTTCTTTTCTATTTCAACTGAAAGCTTTCCCGAAAAAATAATTATTAATAATGTTTTGGCTACTTCAATTTTTTTTTTTTAAATAAAATTCATATTTTCTCCAAACCTGAGAAAACATTGAAATTTCACATTGTTGTAGCCTTTTTTCAATAAGGAAAAAACATATATAAAAATTAAAATGGTGTTTGATTTTTCTGTTTCCGATGAAAATTACGAGTTAGACCTGTCCTGCCGATTGAAAACAGTGGTTTCACGAATGTGCACAAAAATCGGTTGCATGTGAAGATTTTCCCTAAAATAAATCGCTAAAAAAAATCTATTTGATCCTGCCATAACTTGTAGATTAGGTTATAGTTATATCTGCTATCGTGAGCTTAGTCTTAATTAAAATTGTTTAATGAAGTTTGAAGAAAAACTACACAATACAATATCACATTTTATTCTTTATTAAATTATATAACACAACATATATCTTCAGATATTTTATCTCATTTACCTCTGCGCAATACTTAAGCTCAGCTTATTGGAATATGTTATAAATAAAATGCAAAAAAATCGTAAAATAGTTTGAATCTACCACGCAGTGACCACACATTATTAAAGGTGCCTTTAAAAACGTAATTCCCATTTTTGTCTCTTTACCAATGAAGATTAATTATGTTTCATACAAAACGAGCATCAATAAATTTTCAAATACATTATCAATTAAAAGTATAAAAACACTTGGAAATACATTCGCATTACAGCTAGATAAGGGTTTTCGTAAACGTAAATTAATAATTTATTTAATGCATTTACGCTACGTTAAATTTAATTACAACTATCTGATATATTATCCTTTTAATTTTTTTCCATAAGTATACGTTTGTTGATAATGAAAAGTGACCACTTCATTTTTTATTTTGATCTTTAGTGTTTGTCCAGACTAACCTCAGAACATAAAAAAGATAAGTAATTCCTGCTACATATTATATATTAAAAAAAAAACAAAGGGAGGTGATAGCTTATTTTAGATGACTCAACCCTTTTTAACGAACTTCTCAAAGAGAACAGAATTGTTTTTCCTCACATATTTCACAAATGTGAATAATTTCTAAAAATCTTTACTTTATTTTTTTTAACAGAACTCAATACATTCACAAAACAGGAGTGGTCTAAATAACGCTATGTAACTTACTTAATCTGGCAATAAATCCAGTTAAAATCGGACCAGCCGTTTTATAGCTTAGCCTGAACAGACAAAAAAATATAACATTAATTGTTATTACTAAATGCATGTAAAAATATGTACGATATATATTTTCATATGCATTTAGTAAAAATAGGTCAAATTTATATTACCGACATTTCAATTTATTTGTAAAGATTTCATATCAGAATTCAACCGTGTAATACGTTTATTTAAAGCCTTATCACACTATACAATTATTGTAATCACTGCATGTACAGATCAATAAACTTTCTATCATTATAATTATGCATAGAAATAAAAATAGTGTTTTAAAAACATATCGCACCGTACGCCCGCGACAGCCCGTGGGCCCTTCTCACACAGAAGCACCACATTTCAACTTGACTGAAGTAAAAACTTTCAATCATGGAGTATTGAAATCGGATCACAACAAACTATTAAAGTCTACTTCCTATGATGCCTGCACCATTGCTTACTGCTTCAGTACACGGATTTCAAATATTCCTTTGTCGGTCAGGCAGCTTTTAGATTTCATTATAATTCGGGTAAAGTCTACAAACTATGTTTAAAACATCTCATAAACAATTACAAATACCTCATATATCAAGAAAAACTATGTGTACCAGACTCCTATGTCAATACTATACTCAGCATTTTTGTGTGACAAAGCTTAGGCTTGATATGCACTTTGTGGTTAGTCTCATCATGATCTCTATGGCTACTGGCGATATCAGCGCAATTTGCATTAAAAACGCAATAAAGAGAACTACCACGTAAAAAAAACTTTATTTTTCTACGTTTACTAAAAATAGGATTAAAAATATTTGGTCTCTTAACATGAAAAAATGTATAATCCGTTTTTTACTCTGCAGGGGGTCTCTGCAGTGCATCATCGATAAAAAATTGAAATGAGTAAAACATGTTTCTCTAACTAGTTCAGTACTACACAATAATACATAATTATCGCGATAAATTTTGGACAGTCCATCGTGAGATTTGGAGGTCAAGATACATTTTACACAAGTCATCTAGAGGAGAGGGGGAGTTAAATGACCGGCCAAGTGCGGTTCCGTATCATTATCTACAAAAAAGGCAAGTATTCACGTTTCTTGTATAGGAGCCCCTTAAATGTGTTGTTATAAGGACAATTGAAATACATCACCTGGGAAAATTTTAACTGACTAGTTATCACGTTTCGTGAGATACAGTCTGGTGTCAGACAGACGGACAACGAAGTCTTAGTAACAGGGTTCTGTTTTTACCCTTTGGATATGAACCCTAATCACCGAAAAAAGTACCTAGAGAAATTAATGAACACCCCACATGGAATTTATAATATTATTAATATTTATCACATGAGTATAATAAAGGTCCACGTGTGTTTTTTTACACTCTTAACCAATCGAATATGTTGCAATCTTCGTCTCAGCATAGTGCTAAAGTATAATGATATATGATTATAGTAGCTGGATACACAAGTTTCCGATATATGGTTCGCAAAAAAGTCTTGTTTAATAAAAATCCGATTCGAGATCACGTTGAAGCCAAGCTCCTGACTTCATATAGTACTTTAAAGCAAAATTTGAAATATATTCAGGTCTCCGTTGACGTTAATAATACACTTTAAATAGACAACATTTAGTGTTACCGTTCTAACATTTATAGTTTTTTTTCAACTCTGTAAAACCTATCATACGTAATATACATATATGCGTATTCGATAAAATGTACAATTTTGATTATAATAAATAAAACTTGTCTCTTACCACGAATTCTGGGTTGAACAATGTCTGTAACTTTCTTTCTTTTTAGTTATATAATACAGCATTAAACGAAAAAATATACATACATTTCTATTTTCTGAAATGAAAATTGTTTTTACCAGTTGTCAAAAACATTAACAAAATTAATTGAAAATAAAGTAATTGTGATTTTTATATAGGTAGTTAATTTCTGTGTACATTACAATTTCATGTTAATCTATTTGCTCTTCTTATTACAATGTATATGAGATTTAACATTACAGGTAGAAGGAACTCTCCTTCTACTTAATGATAATTATCATGTCTTAAAAGTATTTAAATATAGCTTTTTACACGAATAATAAAAATGATCCACCCATTTGTTTCCCTACATATTATTGCATTAAATAAAGGATTACAAGTGGAGGTTATATATGAAGGCAAAAAAAAAATCGTCTTAGATTCGTGAAGGGTCCTGCGAGGGCTGCGGAGCTAAACCCACTCTTTGCTTCTCAGTTTCGATGAACTCTAACAGAGCCATATATATAAACTTGTACTGTGCTTCGTTTTGAACCATACCCGAGCGTTGATCTCGGACCATTTGAACGGTACGATGAATGTCTATCTCGCAATCGAATCCTTCTTTTCGAATCTGATCCAAGATCATGTCGATCACTATGAACGTACCCGTGCGGCCAATTCCCGCTGAACAATGAACGCAGACGACCGCCATCTCAGGGGGATCTGGACCCGTCATTATTTGCTGCAGTCTATAATTCACGTCGAGCAAGATGTTCAGCACCCGCCCAGGTTCCGAAGGGACGCCGTGATCTGGCCACGCGGTAAAATGAAAATGATATATGGTCCTCTTGACTGCTTCGTCCTTTTTCGTAACCACGAAACGTCGCAACGTGTAATCCGGTGTCGATGACTCAGAGTCATTAAAGATAGTAAATTTCTTGATCACTTCCGTTTTGTTAAAATCCGGCCAGTACCGTTCGCATTTGACCTTCCCGCGCTCGATCTCTTTGGTCGTCATTATTATAATACGTACATCTTCTTGCCATATCATGGACCAGAACTGATAGATAGTAGTAGAGAGACACCCTTGTGTGGCAATATAGATCTTATTGTATACGTTTTCCGTTTCGCCGGGATCCGGAACATCTTTTGCTTTGGAGATTGTAGTGTTGACGTAATTTGGATTTGATCGAAGAACGCTCGGCTCGAATGCTGGGATAAGTTTTTGTGTACCGTTACCATGCGTTACTGAGAGTCCTTTAAGTTTTTCCTCTATAGACCCATCATTGGTGTGATTTGGAGAACTCTTATTCCGAGACATTGAGCCATCTCGGGAAGTAGGTGAACCATTCTCGTTACCCCCATTAGCATCTGGAGAGTCGGAAATAGAATCCAGGCTGTCACACCGAATGTAATTGGCGTTTATGTAGTCCGCGCCAGGTGGAGCATCCGGTGGTATATCCTTTAATATAACTCTAGTATGATCGAATGGTATTATATTTTTATATCTGTTTTTTCTAGTGTTTTCCGGCTTTGAACCTTCCATTCTGTCAAACAGTTGCAGGTTCTCCATCATCTGAAGTGTTTCAAATTCCTCCCAGAATCCTTGTTTGTACGCCATACTCTCAATTGGACCCTCGTTCTCTTTCTGCAATTGTTTAACTCGAGTATAAAAGTGTTGCACTTGAATTCGAGTCGCATTAAAAGGTTGGATCAGTCTCAGCACTTCACCTGTTGTTTCAACCATAGGATAGTTGCGATAATGTTCAATTAAACTGACGAGATCATCGAATTGCTTTCCACCGCCAACGTCATATTTATTGTCCTGCCGACGTATGATGACGTGGGTCACTCTACCCCGCGTCCGAACCGAAAGAACAAAATCACCGGGTTGCCTTTGTGATTCTCGGACCAAAAAAGAACCATTCTTACCATTTTCAAGCATTATTCTCTCAGCTTCTTTTGCGGTTAACTGCCCGTGATACCACCTCTCGGTGGTTGGATCCGCACAATTGAGGGGTGTCTTTAGCCTAATGATGTTTCCGTTTCTTTCACGGAGCTGGCCCTGATTTTCCATGTAGTACTGAACTAATTCAGAGAGTGTAGCAAACTTCTCTCCTCCATATAAATCAAGAAATTCGCCATTATTTTGAATTTTTATGTGAGTGACCTCATTGCCCCTTCTTACTGATAAAGTAAAGTCCCCTTTGTTACTCATGCTTGGCCTTGCAAGGAAGTAGCCGTCGCGACCTCTTTCTAGAAGCAACCTCTCTGCATCCACTCCACTCAATGCTGGATGGAACCATCTCCGAGTGATCATCTTATCCTAACAAAGCACCAATGAAATCTTATAATTTCTATCTTATATTTTAAAATAATTTTCTACCTGTTTTATTA
This sequence comes from Spicauda simplicius, assembly GCA_949699795.1. Lineage (NCBI taxonomy): Eukaryota > Metazoa > Arthropoda > Insecta > Lepidoptera > Hesperiidae > Spicauda > Spicauda simplicius. Next base: position 2,743,957 of record OX453057.1, on the reverse strand, counting down.
TGAGTTTGCCATACATTTTCAGCTTTCATCTGAAAGAAAAATATATTTTCTTAAATATTTTTATATCGCCAATATAATCTGCATTTATTTTATATTATGGGGATGATCAAGACAATTCAACTGATGATAAGTGGCCATTACCACCCATGGATCAACCTCAGACCAGATTAGAATCCAACCTAAGGGCAACCACAGTAAACAGTAACAGTAAACCTGTCAAGTGAGTTGGACTGCCTTAGATTCAGTTGGAATGCCTTAGATGTCTCTGTTACCAGCATATATAGTAATAGTATGCAATTAATAGATCTACTAAATGTAACAATATAAAAGGAACCTTTGATTAAAAGTTATATAAGAACTCAGAAGTAGTAATTAATCATGTTTTTTTTTTTTTAAATTAAGATAGACTCACTTAGCCAGATTAATTGTTAGCATAAGATATTAATAAGCCGGGATAATTGAATGTATGAAGAAACCCATTTTTAAACTTTCATTCAATTCAGCTGATTTTTTGAACCTACATGGTATGGTCAATATTTTAAAAAATTGTCTGTTTTTTGGAAACTATACGGAGTAATCAAATGCACGGAAATTCCTGAATTCATATGGCTGAGGTTTAGCTAATCTAGTATTACCTGCACTTTGTGTTTTAAAGATCCATAATATTCGAACAGTAGTGTGTTTTTGAAACATAATAACCAATACCTTTATAATCTACTTCATGCTTGGCCTTACCTAAAAATGGTAAAAACCTGAGATTTATCATTTTTGTGTATAGTCACACAATAAAAAATTTTATTGAAAATAACTTCAAGCATTTCCTAGGATCACTTTTATATGAGTCAATCATTGTAGTCCTCGGGAGAAGTAACACAGCTGTGATTGACTTCATATAGAAACCTAGTTCCGTTTGTAGTTACAAGTTTGGCAGTTGCCATGAGGTCCATGGGCCGTAGTAGCCACATGATCAGATGGACCGATTTTATAATTCTCGAAGCAAGTTATATTCTAAGGTTTGATACCCACACTTGCTTATCTCATTTTTTCCGAATCATGTGTGTATGAGAAGGTAATTTACTAGGTATATCACTAAAGGAAAACATTTCAAGCAAACATATACCATTGCATTTATATAAAAAAAATCACTTGCTTAGAAAGGTAGGAAATAGGTTACAGCCTTCTTGGTAATAACACCTATGCCTAGTAATGTGAAAGTAATGTGTTGATAAAAAGAACAATATTCCCATTTGATATTTACGGAGAACGAAACATGTATGTTTCCTCATTGCATTTTACATGAGTATTTGAAATAACCTATAAATGTAATGAGCTTCACGTACAACTGGTGTTGGTTACAGAAGTCCGTGGGTGGCACTGATGACTTATCATCAAGTGCACTGCATGCACAGATATTACTTTAATTTTTTATGAAGAATAATCATTGTAATTCAATTAAATTTAATAATAATAATTGTAAATCAAAGTGTTAAGAAGTTTAATGTCACATTTAATTCTCTTTGTGTATTAAATTAAATAAATGTTTAAAACAATACTTAATTAAATCCTCACTAAGCAAATTAGAATTAACATTGTTGTAAATTTATCATGCATTAAATAGAATAAAAATCGAATTGTTTATAAAGTAAGTAAAATCACTTTTTTTTAATTAATTGACACTATATGAAAAAAGAGCTATCACTGATAAAGAATGAAATATAAGTTTAACAAGAGGGTGAATTACCTACAATCTATGTGCATACATTGTGAACATACACAAAGGTATTCGTAGTGACACTTTTCAAGCATTTCCGTGCATTTACATTTAGAATTATGTTATAATAAAGCGCGTATCTCACCTCGAAAAGGCACACGCACTTCGAATAATTCGTAATACTCCTTAAAATATGAATTAAATCGATCCAAGTCTTGTTGCTATGCTGGATCGCTGGCTTTAGACTTTTTGTAGCACTCACTCTTAAGTTTTCAAGGGCGTACTCGCGAGTACTCTACACATTACACATGCAAAGTTGTACGTATAGGTAATGGTGGAAATAAATGGACGACATTAATAACTGTTAAAGTAAATGAAATCATAACGATAAACGAAATAAAATTTTCACAAAAGACTTCATAATTAATTTTATCCTTCACTAAACCACAAACATTCCACAACTACTCCCGTTTTTTTCACTTTTTTCATGTGTCAGAAACAGATCTGTCAAGTACAAGTGACATTACAGAATACAGATGGGAAGTTTTAAATATAAATCAATGCGATTGAACTCGAATAATGGAAGAATCGATCTAGAAAATCGATCTAAGAGAACAGATAGTAATCAACACTAACTAGAGGTGATCGTTATTTAACGTAATCAGTCTCAATAACTGCTTACGAGCCCAATAATCGTATACGTAGTTTCGTGCATAAGAACGTAACGATTATTTTCCGTAAGCAGTTTCATAGAATGTGGCATAACGGCCGGCGTAGTCGTAAGCGTTTTATTTAACAGAATATAACTAGTAACGCCACGAATATGCTTAAGCTATTGTAATACGTATATGCATACGTATTGATGTAGTAGAATGGTACTATCGGCAGAACATTGAGTTTAAGTTTATTTTATGGTAGACTTTTTCGTATATATGTAAACTTTGTAAATATTTTTTCGTAAATTTTGTTAAATTAATATTTACAGTTTTTTTTTTTGTAAATGCAACTAAACTGTAAGTGTTAGATATAGAAAAAAATATGTACATAAAATCAAATGAACTTTTAAATAAGCATAGATAAAGAATGAAGGGAAGTTAATTGGATTTTATAATATGTATTGTGTAACTGTTTCTTAATTAACGATGTAGCTAGTTTTAACATCATTGTTCGTATCGTATCGTATTATAATACAAAAAACGCAATATTTTAATGTACAATTGAATATAATGCTGTATACAAAAATAACTAGTTTCAAAAATAATCGGTTTCGAAACACGTTACGCTTATCCACGAAACTACGTATAACCGATTACACGGAAAAGGAGTTACGACCCACGACTAACACTAACCTATAATGTCGCATTGACATTTTTGAAAATAAGGATATAATGATGAATTCTGGCTAGATTTTGACTCGTTGGAACGTTGACCTTTTTCCAATTTATTAATTGCACTTTATTTCATGTCAAAAGTTCTATTCTTACCTGTGAATTAATAAAGCGATAAAGAAACTTTATAAATCAAAAACAGAAAAGACCCATCACGGGACCTTGTGAAGATTTAATACATTGAATTTATTTTGCACAGGTCTCGGAATAATAACAAAGAACATTGTTCCGAGGTAGGAATGGAGATCTGAGATCGATTTATCGAAGAATCAATTTGTCAGGTCAAAAATATTTTACTGAATCGATTTTTTAAATCGATATGTAGGTTAAGATTAATGTAGGATTGATTTAGTGAATCTATATTTTGCCTTGTAATATCGACATTAGATTTTTTCGGTTCTGTTGACTCAGCGAACTTCGATCCGCCTAAAAGTAAAAAATCTAAATTAACAGCGTTTCTCCACTATATTAAAAACCGTCCTCTTGAACTGTATTAAGCATGTATTATACATGAAAATCTTCCTTTTGAATCACTCTATCTACTAAAAAAACCTGCATTAAAATCCGTAGTGTAGTTGTATACTTTTACTTGTTTAACATTATTAATACAGGTATATTATTTACGTTATTAACTGTTAAATATGACTAATGTATTTAAAAAGCAAATGTTTTAGTCTATTGCATAGCTTTTATCACGGGCTTTGAGCGCGGAGACCGAATCAAGAAAATCCAATGAAAAAACCTAACACCCCCCACTCCGCCTATCATGTAGTGCGGCCGAGCGTAGCGGCGAAGCTTGCATGGATCGAGCGCTCGAGCTGCTCAGAAAACGGACGAATATGTAAGCAGCTGTTTGTGAGAGAGTATCAAAGAAAAAAACTTGAATTAATATCAACGAAAAAAAGTACTGCATAAATAAAAAAATATTGCATATGTTACCAATAACGTAGTAACTACCGCGGCAGTCCCCGAGTGCCGCACGTTTTTTTGTATCCTCATCATCAGATCAAAGTATCATGGTAGTAAAAATAATCATTTTAATCAAATTGTCTGATTTTATGGTTATGAGATCGTTTAAGGTACCGTATGAATTTATATTTATATTGTAAATGCACACTTGACAACGATTTATCTGGTCACGATTCGAATTGATATAAGAATCGATCCTTTTCGGGAAGAAACTCCATTTATGTTAGGGATAAATTAGTAGTTCCCGTATGTCATTTTACTCTTTGATAGTAGTAAAAATAAAATATTACAAATGAAACATCAATAACGCCAGCTGTTGGCGTGGCGACGCGTTGCCGCGGACACGTTGCGACAGTGGACACACACCAGTATATTTACTCTACTCTATGATACACACCGTCAGCAGGGTTCCTAACTTAGGGGTTTTTCCACCAAATTTAGGGGATAAATAAGTAGGATGAGGTGTGTAAAAGTTTTAGGGGTATTTTAAGGGGTTTTTATAATTTAAACTTATAGGTGTTTTTAAAGGGAAATCTCTCCGCCAGGCATTTTAATCATGCGTCACGACGAAAAAAAAGACCTTTTTTTTCGTCGTCAGGTCAGGTTGCCACGCGAAGAATTCCAATTAAAAATTTATTAGGGGGGATTATAGGGGTTTTTAATGAAGGCTTTAGGGGAATACATTTTTGAGACTTGGTAACCCTGACCGTCAGGTAGACTACACGGTCTTTTTTTACTTCAAAAATAAATAAGCAGCACACTTCTAAGTAGGTAATCTCATTTTTCGTTTTTGCTGGCATTTTTTGAAGTAAATCATTTTTTCGTTAGGCGCGTTGATTGTTTCGTTAGACGAACACTTTTGGGTGAGCGTTACAGACACGCTGTGACGTATGCGATATCTACCTGTAATATAGATTAACGCACAAGGAAAACTAATATTTGGACGCAGAATTCTGGAATTGTTGCAATTATGTGGATCACAGTAAATTACAAGTCTTTTTTGTTTCGATTATCTTTAATTTTCATTTGCTGGAGAATTACATTTTTGCGATTTACCAAAATAGCTAGAAAGCACTTTTCTAACGGCAAGACGTTTATTCTGGGAGTGAGAAGACTCTCCCTGGTGCGGCGACTTATGCCACGATTCGGCAAAGCTTTGACGCCTGAACACTTTGCCAAGCGATTGCCATTTCTGTTCTGGGCTCATTTCTTTGTCTTCAAAATTTTCTTTGCTTGCTGATGGTCTGTCTCCCTTGAAATAGAAAGAATAAGAATATTTCAAGATTTTCTTAACGATGACGTGACCAGTAGAGTAATATTTAGTGTAAAGAATTTTATATAAATTAGCGTAAGTATAAATCGAATGAAGCCTATGTTCGATTATCTAATAAAGACTAGAAAATCGTTTTTGTAATCTGTTACTTACACTTCATTTATTTATGACATTGCTTTTTGATGAAAATAAAAATAAAATAAACATTACAGTTCTAATAAAATAAAATAAACATCAACGCAAGTCATTATAACAGTAGGTATAAATTGTAGTTTTAAACTAAGCTTACATCATTAGACTTTGTTGATCGGATTTGATTTCGGAAGAAATTGCTGATAGACTTTTTCCAGTTCTTAGGGTTTTTAAACGAACTTAATTCTACGCTACCAGATCCTTCAGCCACGACCTTTTTATTTTTTTTCGTGGTTATTTCCTCTTCCTTGTGTATACCTTCGTTTTGAAATGTAGCGCCTTCTGGACATAACATTTTAATATAAAGATTCTTACAACTTTTCACTAAACGTTTCAAAATTTCCAATATTTGACAATAATATTGCTGGCGTAGTGTCACAATACATCGCAGCATTCAAAAAAGGAATTTTTAAAAACATTTTATTTCACCAGTACTTTAGTTTCCGGCTTTTTATTTTTATCGTAAAATCAAACAAAGTGCATAATATGATCATTCATATTTACAAATGCAAATTATTTCTACTTCATTATTATTTTATTATTTAGTTTTCATACTTCTGATATTAAACACCAACTTTTTCTGGATAAACTTTTTCATAGAAAATATAACGTTAGAAAAAAGTGTGGCGGTGGTACCTCCTCGGTCGTACTATACTGATTCTACGTGGTCGTCTCTAGTGAAGTAGCGTTGGTTCATGCAGCCCGGGGTGGAAGTCGAACTTACCGCCCATTCAGGAAAAAAGTTATCGACTTCAAAAAAAGTGGAGAACGCTACTACTCTTGTCCAAATTGACGACCAAAAAAAGGCCGTAAACTCTTCTTACTCCTAACTCTCTGCAAATTGACGACCAAAAAAAAGTTCGCCAAATATTCATGCCGCTCACTAATGTGGCGCCCGGGGAGGGATTTGAATTTCCCAACGAAATCATAATCATAATTACCTATATCAAAAAACAAAGGCGAAAAGGGGCGAAAAGTTAGGTATAAGTTGACATCGGATTATATGCACGAAAAAAGGTGCTTATTATGCACAATGTTTATGCGAAAACAAAAAAAAAAAAACATTTATTATTAGAGTGTACCCTTTTTGAAATTATATTTATATCTACATATCTTAATAATATATTTCGCACAAAAAATAAGGGAGCAAGAAAAAAAATCAACTTATGGGCGAGTTTCAACAGGCTTTAACTTGAAGAAGAGTGGTCGTACCTACAGCGAATAAAAAAGCAAGTTTTAGCTCCAAGTATCTGTAGTTCACATTTTTTGAACTATTTATTTACGTAATCTCACAAATGCTATCAAGAAAAAAAAATTTTTGGTTTCCTTTTTAGTGGTAAATATCCAGCCTATGTTCCAAGTTTACAAATAAATGGAACGACCCTAAAAAGAGTTAATCGATTTAGATATTTAGGACACATTGTTACCACTGACCTCAAAGACGATGAAGACATTGAAAGAGAACGAAGAGCATTGTCAGTAAGGGTTAACATGTTGGTTCGAAGGTTTGCTCGTTGCTCTTTTAATGTTAAAAAAACCTTATTCAATGCTTACTCGACTTCTTTTTACACGAGCAGCCTTTGGTCCAACTACACCCAAAAAACTTACAATGCTCTTCGTATTCAATTTAATAATGGATTTAGGATGCTGATGGGGCTACCGAGATACTGTAGTGCATCAGGGATGTTTGCAAAAGCACGTGTCAATTGTTTTTACACTATAATTCGCAAAAAATGCAGCTCTCTGATGCACCGTGTCCGGGAAAGCTCCAACAGTATCCTGAAAATGATCAGTAATCGATTAGATTGTCAGTATATTAATAACTGTATCAGTAAACATATGACAAAATGATGTAAATGTAAATTGAGTCCGGTTACTTGAATAAATAAATTATATATATATATTTAGGCTACTAGGCTGGATAATTTGTTTATTAAGATTTAAAAAAAATGTTTTCAATCATTACCTACTTGACTTCGATACAGCAATCAAAAAGAGGCGTTAGGTGTTTTTTTGTAAAAACAATTGGCCAATCAAAAATATCGCGAAAATCACTAATATTAAGTGTGCTTTTACAGTCAAATATACACTTAAAAATTTTAAAAAAAATTAGTTTAAACCAGCCAACCGTTTTTTGCAAATGTCGATTAAATCACATATTGGAAATATATAATATGCATTATAACATAAAATAAAGGATTAGGTATTATTCTGATGCAAAATCAAAAAAGTGTTAAATTAAACAAATTGTTACAAAATCCAAAAGAAACGATTGATTCGTTATAAGCAGTGAGGAAGCACGCTGAACACGTACTTATAAGGGAAACTGAAACCACCTGAAACCACTGAAATAAGCACAGTCAATGAAAAAGTAACAATATATTCAATAACAATTAACTAGCATTAAATGAATTTGCATGTGTGCATGCAAATTCATATAATGCTAGTAATGTTCATCCAACATGTCTAGTTGTAAGGTGTAACGGTCTTTCCTAATACCGAGATAGCATACAGAACCAATAAAGAGGATCCAGGCCGGTTAATATAGTTTCCAGACTTGCATGTTCATAAGTAGTCTATAAAGTTGTCCTTTATTTGTGATCTTGGCTTTAGACTGAATTTGAAAGAAATTAAAAAATAAGTTGAAAGGTTTAATTTCATATTATACGTAGGTACATTCGTGAGCTTACGACCATAATTTGAACTTAAATGCCAGTCCCAATTTCATATTGCTATTTTTTTAGACATTACGAAACATTCTCTTTCTTGTTTATCTAGTTTCCAGACTGTACGACCTTTTTTTTTTTGATTTTGACTCAACATTCTATTCAAAGTATTTGTTAACAAGTTCCACATTTAGAAGGTGATATTGATTACGTAATATTAAAAAATAAGGTTAAATTTTACGATTTCATACAATATAAGTGATATCAGGTGTAGGTATGTCATATATTGTCTCTGTAGTTCCAGGATCAGAATAGGACTACGGTACCCTCTGCCTGTCGTAAGAAGCGACTAAAAGGGGCTTCCGGAGTTGCGGGCGGGAAGAGTGGGAGCTCAAACCGTCCGGCTAAGCGACCCCGGGAAGGACGGCGGCATGTGTGGTTGCGTGCTGCTGTAAAGACCAGAAGATGCGGTGAGCAGTTCACGCCCACCTGGAAAGAGCCCGATGGGGCAACACGCTGATGACACCGGCGGCGGTCAGTTGGAGTTCCCGGAGTCCTCTTCGCAGCGCCGAGGTCGGCCACCGGGGGGTTTTAGTGCGGTAAGAATACCACATAACCCGCGTCGTTTTCACGACGTCGGGTACTTTTTGAAAGTTTTCCCCTCGAAAACAAAAAAAAGGTATGTCTTAAATGTATATAGGTAGGTACGTATGGGATGTTTAGAAAGAGATACTAATATTGTGTGCAAATTTAGCCTTCAGAAGTAAGATCAGATTGGCAAAGCACTAGGAAATTTTTTAACTAAAAATCAACAACCGCAACAAAAAAGGTAGTAAATAATTTAAATATGTTAAACAGTACTCAGTATATAATTCTGAAGCCATGCAGATGATCTTCCGACTCGTCGGTAATACCACTTCAACGATTGAGCTGACACCGTTAGACTAGATGGAGACGCCCTTCCACAAGCTGATTACGTGGTTCTTCATTATGATGACACGACTAACACGACAAAGCAATGCATGCACAAGCATGCATATATTTCCAGAACAATCGACTTCATAATGAAATTATCCAAATAATTGAAATAATATTTTTATACATATATACCTACGTAGACTAAAATAATTTATTATGAATTTAAGTACGTGTAAATTACGGTAAGACCTACCGCATTCACCACCACGCATTCCAGGCGTGTTGACTATCGGCAAGACACTAATATTAAGGGCGCGTTATCCAGCAATCCAGCAATCTTAAAAGACTTATGATGGACTTTTTCTTTAGGTCAGGGGCATAGCATAGCTACCGATGTATCTGCCGTATTTATGGTACGAGGCCACCGGGTGACTCGGAGAGAGGCCAATTATTTTTAGTATTTTTTTGGTAGGTCTGGTGGAGTTGGCGATGTATTTTTTGCCAAAAACTTTTCCAACTTGGTTCCCGGTAAAATAACTTACACATTTTTGATTTTTTTGGGACATATATTACCCTTCACTTGGAGCTCCAACGCCACGCCGGAATTATTAATAATAGCTCTTTGTCAAAAACGAACTTTCATACAAACATTTAAGCTCGATTTTAACCCTTTCCACCCATTTTTTTTAAATATAAAGTAGCAAGCTCTTTTCCAAGGTCAAAACAATCTGTGTACACAATTTCATAATAATCGGTGCACTAGTTTATGCGTGAAAGAGTAACAGATAGACAAAGTTACGTTCACATTTTTAGGATTATGTAGGGAAGTAGGGATTGTTTACACTTTACAGCACTCACTGGTTTCTGATGCGGATTTAATTAAATTTTATGTGCCTTACTGTCTATATTTTTTCACGATAGGTACTATGCCATTTAAAATTTGTATAAATTTCTAAGTCAATCACGTGAGAATTTAAATAAAACTTAGTCATAAATAAATGAGTTTTTTATTCAACAAAGATACTTAACATAGACTATTACTTAAAATTAACATGATTATAGCAATGATAGATTACAGGTAGAAAAAATAATAAACGCACAATTTAGTAATTGTAACAAAATTTCAAAATAATTTTATCTTTAATGATATGGTAACACTTAGTAATTTGATTCTGATACCAGGGTTCGAAACTTAGGGGTTTTCCCCCAAATTTAGAGGATAAATAAGTAGGATAGGGATTTTTAGGGGTGTAATATTTTTAGGGGTACTTTTAGGGGTTTTATAACTTCAACAATATAGGTGTTTTTAAAGGGAAATCTTCCGCCAGGCTATACGATCATGCCTAAAAAATAAAAAAAGGTCATGTACTACATCGAAGACCTTTTTTTTTCGTTGTCAGGTCAGGTTGCCATAAAAATTCCAATTCATAATTCATTGTGGGTGGTTTTAGGGGTATTTAATGAAGACTTTAGAGGAATACATTTTTGTGACTTGGTCACCCTGCCTGATACCCAATTATAAGACTCAACGAATGACGTCCTCATTTCAGAGTCGAGTCTTGTAAACATGAGTCGAAGTCTTTTTTAAGATTTAAAAACTCTTTCATCACTATATGTAGATCACCCTGTATAGACCTATCTTATTTAGAATTCCTTAACTAGACATCTATTATTATCATCTATATATTTCAAGAATAATTCGTCACATATCACAACTGCATTCCTTTTCAAAGTTGCCAATTAAATTAGCTAGTAAAGTAACCAAAAGCATTCGGAATTATTTATTAATTCATGAAGGTAAGAAAATATCAAATAGGCTATTCACAGTGTGATATCGGGAGGTAGTTGTCATTGAAGGTTTAGGGGTTGCCAAGTCCGGTAGATAGTCCCCGAAGTTGGTGTAAACTCTGCCCCAGTACTTAGGGTCCCCTCGGGGGTCGAGCTCCTTATTGCCGGGCGGCACGACTGTTCGGTTCACTTTTTCCAGCTCTTCCAACATTCGTCGCAAGACTTCTGGTTCCCTGTAATGGACAATTGGTTAGTTCAGCTGTGGAAAAGTCACAAAAATCTTACTGGTCTAAAGAGATTTGATGTTGCACATTCATAAAAGTGTAGTAGCTTAGTAAATTAGTCAAGTCTCTCATGCTGGGATTAGATTGTCGGTACGACGACTTATGATTGGACTAGACCCTTAATTTTGGTTTATGTTGCAAAATTATCATAAAAAACATTACTTGCTTGAGAGTTGATATGGTTTGAGTCGTAGTACCTACTGTACCAAATCACCGTAATATGATGCAACATCAACCAAATATAGAGAAGAGTCAATCAAACTAAAATGAATTCATTAAAAATGTGATACATTAATAGGTTAGCGACGATAAGGGGTAGTTTTATGCACTCATAACCCCTGTAGCGCAGCTGCCACCATACCGATCTAACACGCAATGGGTTCCAGGTTTGATTCCCAGATATATTAATTTCTGAATGATTAATTCAGATTTCTGTTTTGGGTCTAGGTGTTTGTGTATACCTTTCTCCCTTTTTTGTTCTCGACGTGGGAACCTTCAAAAGTTACCACACATACCGCCTTCCTTCCCGGGATCGCCTGACCGAACGGTTCGAGCTCCCACTCTAGTCGTCTGCAACTCCGAAAGCCCCTTTTACTCGCCTCTTACGACAGGCAGGGGATCCCGTAGCCCTATTCTGATCCCGGAACTACAGTCCTGTCCTGTGTCCCTGGCACCCACGACACAGGTTAAATCCTACTGTGGGGTATGAGTATAAGAGTTAAAGCATACTTGTCCGCCAAGTTCCTGGTCTCGCAGGGGTCGTCCAGGATGTTGTAGAGGCAGGCGGCCAGCAGCGGGCGGCACGCCGCGGGCTCGTGGTTCCCGCACTGCACCGTCGCCGCCTCCCTTTATAACATACTGCGTTATTCTCGCGGCTACGCCCGCTAAGAGCGCTTTCACATTAGATCGCATGTAGCGCGGCCGCAGCGGATTAGCCGCGCGACTGCAACGGATGTCTTCTTATTATTGAAATAACTATTTAGTATTTATTATTTTTATTATTATTTCCATTGTAAAAATACAGCGCGCTACCATAATCAAAAAAAAAAATCCCGCGGATATAGCCGTAAAAAGTAAGCATTCTTTGCAATCGCACGGCTGACGCGCTGCGGCCGCGCTACTTGGGACCTAATGTGAATGCGCCCTAAAGTTACGTATATCACGACTAATGAGTATCCTACGAATTCATGTAGCTCATGAATTATGTGCGTGGCAAAGTTCAACGAAGTTCAACGAAATTCGACAAGTAGTTTTTGCGTAAAAGAGTAAGTTCGTTAGTTACTTGTCTTATTATTAATATAAAAGTTTATGAGTTCAACTTTTATATTAATAATAAGACAAGTTACTAACGAACATGCAGTTTATCTCATAAGTTACTGTCGCCCATGGACATCTTTAAGCAACTTCATATAGAACGCAGGTTGTATTTAAGACCAATTTTATAGACTCATGACTAAGAGGGTCGACTAATATGAAGTTGAGCCAGAAACTACACTTTCACCGAAACGCAAGAACTGCTTTACGTTATATAGTTGCATGTAAATGTACGGGCCACACCCCGTAGGTTATTTAAATTAACACAGCGTACATGAATTTATTACATCAATTACTGCTTAGTAACTGTTAAGCGTTTCTGTTTTCTGGTTTGATGGGTGTGGGCCAGGGAGACATACTGGACGTTCCATTTTTCTTCTCGGAGAAGTAGCACATTGGTGGTCAAGCAAATAAAAAATTAATTGGAATTTTGAAGACGAACGTTATAAGACGACCCGCATGCATATTTATTTATGGTAACATATATATATATATACTATTTATGGTAACATAAATAAATACGTAAAATCGTGATTACCTCAGCTGGAGGATTTTGTCTTTAGGCGGCATTAGTCCGAGAGCGTGCAGCGCGCGGCCGGCGGGCGCCCGGCTCGGCAGCCCGGCGTCGTACGCGTGGTCGCGGCCGCTCGGCCCGTACCAGAAGTCCCATGCGCCGTTATAGTTCGTTCCTATAACGCAAGTGACACATGGGTAAAATAAAATGTCTTAGGCACTTTTTTTTTGAAGCGAGGGGGAAACCTTTAAAATGTACCCGACGCCATGGGAGCGACGCAGGGTTATGTGGGATTTTTACCGCACTAAAACCCCGGTAGGCGTTCTCGGCGCTACAAAGAGGACCCCGGGAAATCCAAAGGATCGCAACGGAGTCTTCTGAGCGCGTCTCCCTATCGGGCTCTTTACAATTGGGCGGCTAGGCCCACCGCTCCGTCTGGTCTTTACGACGGTATGCGACCACGCATACCGCCGTCCTTCACGAGGTCGCCTGAACGAACGGTTCGATCTCCCACTCTAGTCGCCCGCAACCCCGGAAGCTCCTTTTAGTCGCCTCTTACGACAGGCAGGAGATATCGTAGCCCTATTCCAATCCCGAAACTACTGGGACAATGTATTAGGCACTTAGAAAAAGAAAAAATGTCTTTATTTTATAGGAATGCTTACAAAATGTTACAATATTTTTCTTACATTACCATCGGAACGAAATAGGTACCAGAATACCAGAGTACGAACCCAACTGTGAAGATCCAGCAAAGAACCCAACTGGGGTTGTCTTTTTTCTTCATAACATACATTTCTTCTGTACCTATCTCTTAGCGTCGACGCTACGAGCCGCTGGCCACAACCACAAAACAGCATATTTCCTATAGTTTTCATACATTTTATATGGACTCGTCGCACACGGTAGACTGTGGCAAAATAAAAATCAGCATCGGTGAGTACCATATGGTTTATTCTTGAAAAGTGCTTACCTTTATGAATTTTCCATTGGTCCACGGTAATGGAGGCGCTGCCGAATATATCATCGATGTTGTGCACGAGGGTGGTCCTGTTCGACTGCAAGTCCTTTGACAGCGCCTCCCATTGGTCGATGCCGTCGAGATCTTTTAATGTACTATGCAATAGGATAATGATCGCATTAGATTCGTGCAACATTGAGGCTCTCCCAATTATTCAAAACTGAATAAAGTTTTATCACGATTCTCAAATGCAGACTGGCGAAAATATAAGTTAAGTTTCGACACTTACAGCTCACAGTAGGATTGTTTCCTGTATGTGTCAAGGACACAAAGAGTGCGTTCCGTTAGACGTTCACAAAGTTTACGTTCATGACCGCAGCTTTTCCCGTTCCACTAGCTTGTGAGCGTTACTGGCATAATCTCTAGTGGAACGATCACTTCGACCCATATTATTAGATGGGTCGTCGTAAGCGTAAGTCATGTCGTCATGAGTGAAGTATTCGCCGCGACCACGTTTTGGGCGTTTAGGGTTTTGTGAGCGTCTTCTGGAACGCGCCCAAAGATGAATACATAAACACCCAGAAGACAAATCATCATTCGGATAGCTGTCTGGTCAGGAATTGAACCCGGAATCCACTGTATGTCAGTCTCGTACAGTCGAATGTCAGTCACTGATTAAGCCTATTACGGGGTCCTATAATCTGACAGTTAATCTACCGATCAATTCATTGATTGAAGCTAGGATTATTAAGCACATTACCTGGAATTTGCCCCCGCAGCGCTGAGCAACGTAGGCAGCCAGTCCACGATGTGTACCCTCTGGGTGGCCACCCTGGACATCTTCACCAGCAGGGGACTCCAAAGCACCCCCACACCACGCACTCCACCCTCCCATAATGTGTTCTTTACCTACATTTTAATTATGTAATATAATTATTTTGGGTATTCAAATGGGCAATACTCAAATAATATACAACCAATATACAACAAATAATATAAAAGCAAGTATCAGAAATCAAATCGTTTCAATGCCTACAATTGCCACAGTATGGTTATGGAACTCCCTACGAGGTATAGATGCCTATATCATGCCGCATCGCAATCATTATAATAATAACATCATTAAAATCTGTATTCAAACCTCAATACCTCCGCCAGTTTGACTTTCAAACTACGGTAGGTATATTTAATTGTTCTAAAAGAAAAATAGCACGGCTTTCAAGTTAGTTTTATGTGGAATAAAAAAGTTCAAGGAAGAATTGCTGTGGGAAGGTTCAGGGAAGTTGCAAATCGTTACTAGAGGACTTAAGTCGCATAAAATCCGAAAGATATACCTTTTGCAAAAACCGTTATTTAAATCTGTATGCTGTTAAATATTTTCCCATTGCACATTTATTTTTTTGCTGTCATGAGTGCCTAGATATTTTGCGTCTAAACATGTTTTGTGAGATTGATTGCATAGGTCTTGAGAACGATAGAAAAGGGACCTCGCTGATACGACTTTGCCCAAGCCTATATTAGTTCACGCTACGTTGCCCACGGGCTTCAAGAAAGGGATCGTGGGCCGCAGATTGCCACCACTGGAATAAATGTTACTTACCCCTCTCAGAGGGAAGTTGGATGCAGCGTTGTCGTTGAAGCCGGCAGCGGGCCCTCCGTTGTCGGTACTGAACAGAATTATGCTGTTTTGCAGTAACCCTTCTTCCTGCAGCGCCTCTACCACTTTGCCCACGGACTCGTCCAACTTTGTGAGAACAGCTGGAATTAACGTTTAGGTGTATTTTTTTGTTATCTAACACTTTTTTGACATTAAATGTTGTATTCTTAGAAATCCCTACATTTGATACCCAAATCAAAGTGATGCAAAAAAGGACAAAATACATCTAGATGTCTATATTTATTGGTTAGTTTAGATTCACGAGAAAGATGTTTGAAACTAAAAGAAAGAGCCTGGTTTGCCAAGTGCTAGAATCAGTGTGGTTTTACCGGAGGGGTAGGTACTACCGCCAAACTTATTTCTAGCTTGAAGCAGTTCTTACGTTTCGGTGGAAGAGTGTGGTTGCAGGCTCGCTATAATAAGAGGCATCTTAGGCCACGGAAGTAGCAATGCATCTGTGATAACCTTCGGATAAAACCCCCGTTTAATATGAAGTTGCTTACCATGGGCGGCAGTGACCACTTACCATCACTACCAGGTGTTTTTTTATGTGACTGAAGTAGCAAACGAGCATGCAGTCCACCTGATGGTAAGTGGTCACTGCCGCCCATGAACATCTGTAATCAACTACATACAGAACACGGACAGTTTCATCTGAAGTGAATCACAGATGCGTTGCTGCTCCCGAGGACTATGATGTTCGCCTCATGTGAAAGTGTGCCGGCAACCACACCCTTCTATCGAAATGCAAGAAATGCTTCACGCTAGAAATAGGTGTGGTGGTGGTACTTCCCCGGTCGAACTACACCTTCTACCGCCTTGATTGCAAACTCATGCAAGTTATAAAAAAGATCCAGTGAGGAGGAGGGAGAGAGGGGACTGACCGGCATACTTCTGCCGCTGGCGGTTCCCGATGGCGGAGAAGTTGGCGACGAGCGCGTCGGGCGCGCGCAGCGGCTCGTACGGGTTGCCGGAGTGCACCGCCGAGTGCGCCAGCGTCAGGAACAGCGGCTCGCTCTTGTTGTGCGACTTGATTATCTGACACGTTTAATAATTTATTAATTTGAATATGACAAAATAATTAAAATTAAATTAATATAATATAAATTAACATAATTATATGTATATACAAAATAATAACTTAAATTTAAAAAGAAACAAAATGCCAAATTAAAAATAAAAATCTGGATCCAAATTAGTGTCCATAGTATGAGTTCCCAAAATGCTGGCAACATTACCTCGTTGAATAAAGTGCCAGCTTTCTGATCATTCGTTGACTCTATCAAACGTTTGGACAGAACTGACACGTATGTACATTTACGAAGATTTAACAATTAATATTGTTAAAACGTCGGGTGACAACAAGAACTCCCTAAGGAGCCGTTCAAGTATTACGTAAGTACTATTGGGGGGTAGGGGGTCTTTGTTTTGCCTTTTTTGGATGACATGGGGGGGTGGGGGTCTAAATGATGATTACGTCATCGCTAGTTATTTACTTTTTTACAATGTACAAAAAATACATTTTAATTGATAAATGTTTACGTAAGCAAAAGTCCACCAATTCGCACTTGGCCAGCGCGGTGGACTACAGCCTAAACTCTCTCATTCCGAGAGAAGACCCGTGTCCAGCAGTGGGACAAATGGCTTGAAGACAAGCAAAGCTCTAACCCCTTCCGGTTAGAGCTTCGCTTACTTTTGCCGACAAGGGGGATGGGAGGTAAATAATTGTAATAATCCTGCTTACGTAATATTTAAGCGGCCCTAACTACAAAATTGTATAATCCCGATTTTTTCACTTAATACACTATTTTTTAACAATACGTTATTATTGCGTAAATAATATATGGGTATCCATCCAAATATTGTACAGGTTATAGTATTATAACCTGTACAATATTTTATTAAATGATATAACTTCAGGACATTTCATATAGGTAAATTTTGGGATCAAAATATTAAATGCTAATAACATCATGTTGCATATTCTGTAGTTAGTGAGTTTTTCCTGTCACCCGACAAAATTATCAAAAAGAGTGTTTGAAAAACATATTTTAAAAATATTTAATTTAACGCTTTTTAAATTTACGTCAACATTGTAAAGCAGTAGTGTTATAATGCACTTACTAGCTTTCATTTGATACCCATATTGTTATGATAATAAAAAAATGCCCCCCCCCCTTTCTCTCTGAACTAAGGCGCTATGTTTAAAAAATACATAGCCTGTGTCATTTTCGCTACTGAGACGTTTCAAATGATCATATGTTATAATCCGTCAAGCCGTTTGGGCTGTAGGTGGGGCCCAATTAATGGATTTACATACAAGCATGTAGGTATACTTTGAAATTACTACCGAAACCATACGACGACCCGCGTTACGGAGCGGTTACCATACCGGCCTGACGCACAATGGGTCCCGAGTTTGATTCCCGGCCAGACAGGTATCTGAATGATGAGTTTAGATTCATGTTCTGGATCTGGGTGTTTATGTATTCGTCTTATGTGTGTCCATGGTACCCAGGACACAGGAGAAAATCCAAGTGCGGGGGTTATGAGTGTAGAAAGCGTGTTTAATATGTATTGCTGCCTCTTCACAGCAGCATCGTTGCTGTGGTCTGCTCTGACGGGTGTGCTAAGACATACCCTACTGCAGGTGTAAGTGGCATTTTAAATTTCAACCTAAAAGGGTTTTAACGAAACGTAGAGAGTACCTACAGACTAAGACAGTTCGGTGGTTACCACCGAACTGTCTTAATCTGCCAGGTTACCTTGCTGTCAACGTTAACAACGCATCTGTGTTTGGCCCCAGAACTCTAATTTTATGCTGATTTAATTTTAGATCTCCACGGGCGCCAGTTGCAACTTAACTTGCGAATTAAATGCTCGTTTGCTACCACAATAAAATATACCTACATATTTTTTTATATTTAAAATATTTTATCATGAAAAAAATCAGTAATGTATGAAATATTTTTACCTTGATTGATTCGTCGGTGTATACATCCGTGGCATAAACACCAAACAAATCATGTGCCACTTGATACCCTGAAAAAGTAAAGTTAATTATTGTGACAACTAATAATAGTGTACAGCCAATCAGTTCGTTTTAATTTGGCAAATCAATGATAAAGTTACAATTATATGTATCTCGCAATTTTGCGCTCGTGTTCGAACTTTTGAACCCCGATATTTTGCGCTTGCGCATGTAGAACGATGAGATAATAGACAATGCATTTATGTAAACTAATATATATTTATGCAATTGAAGTAGCAAACGAGCGTCTAGTGCACTTGATAGTTGATTGGTTACCACCAATAGAGATCCATGATTACTCATAAACAGGATAGAAGTTTTCAATGCGCTAAGGCACTTTTATATTATTGAAGTAACAAACTTGCAGCCCGTCTGTCGGTAAGTATCCACTGCCGTCCATGGACATCCGTCATTAAACCCAGATAATATTAGCTCTTCTAGAGATTAAGCAAAGAGTAAGCAAGAAGTTAGAACACTTTGAATTTGTGCGTCTTTCTTTCTATATCCCATAAACACGAACACGGCATCGCTTGCCACTGGCGTATAAATGGCTTGAATAAGTGGTTTGGCTTAACAAACTCAAAACTTCACTTCAAGTTTAATCTATAGGTGGTAGAACCAGTGTAGTTTGCCCGGGGACGTACCACCGCCACAGCTATTTCTAGCGTGAAGTTGAGTTCTTGCGTTTCGATAGAAAGGTGTGTCGGCACACTTTTATATGAGGCGACCATCTTAATCCTCGGGAGTAGCAACGCTTCTGCGATTGATTTGAAGATGCTTATAGAAGTCCATGGGCTGCAGTGACCACTTACCATAAAGTGGACTGCATGCTCGTTTGCTATTTCAATCATATAAAAAAATCTAAAATGCACTGGTGCAAGAGAGATATGAATGAGATTGTGATTTAGGTGCATTACGAAAAGTTCTAGCTTTAATATAACCTTAAATCTCACCGCGTCTGAAGTCGAAGCCCCATGAGCCCTTCTCCTGAGTGGTGTGGTCGTACATGTCAATTTTACCTGTCCAGAAACCAACGTGAGTGTCGAAACTGAAACCATAAAACATACCTTTTTGTTATTTCACACTTGTTACCTATTTAGTTCTTGCTTTGCGATGGAAGCTAGTGGTAGCCGGCACACATTTATATGAGACGATCATTTTAGTCCTTGGGAGTAGCAATACATCTGTGATTTACTTGAGATAGACATGTTTTGTATGGAGTTTCTTACATGTGCATAGGTATAGGTGGCAGTGGCTTGGTGGACCATGGTGGTCTGCGGCCTCGTTTAGGTACTACTGGAATCTTTCAAAAAATAACTTACTAATAAAAAGATCTTATAAAATTTAGACGGCTGATAGTTCGCATAATATCCTAAAATAATTGCGTGATTTACTAAACCACACATTTTTTTCGGCTGATCTACGAAATCGACCTTTGAATACTGAAAAGAGGACAGTCATCAATAGTAACAAAAAAGGTGAGGCTTGATGACATTCGACGTCAACCCTTTACTTTCTAATATCCACAGTTATTTGATTATGAATTTAGTTATATATTATTATAATAATATCTAGAGACAGAAGAGCATGGGTGAACCTCGCTATTACCTACTGCTTCCTTTGACGTCGACATTTTTGCCAACGGAGGATAGAAAAGATTACCTACTTACTTACCCTCTGTTCAACGCCAAGTATTCTTTCTTGTAACTGCCGAGATGCCATTTTCCAACTAAATGTGTTTTGTATCCCATCTCCTTTAAGTATTGCGGCAGTAGCTTCTCAGTGAGCGGTAGGCCTCTGGGTTCGGCGCCGAACAGCACCGTGTGTTGCATGCCTGAAATAGCCGGAAGAACGTTGTCATTAGTAAATAGTAACGTCTTTCCCGCGGAATAATTGCCTACACGCGTGGTTATGAGACTTTTTTATGAACAGGTACATTTACTTTTATTTGGTTTTTGCTGCCTATGAGTGAGTTTTTTTTATAAAATTGACGTAGTGAAGTATGCAATCCTTCGGATAGTAATATTAGTTCTTTTGTATTTATTTTGTTCCTTTATTTCGCGCGAAGATAGCGTAGTTTTCAATATCTGAAGTCATGCAAGGTTAAGCGATAAACTTGTAAAAAATGGGAAGATGGTAATCAAACTCCAATGGGTTTGAACAGTGTGAAGAGGCCTAAGTACATAGTTGTTCAAAAATAGTTGAAGATATAAAATTTCAGTTAAATAAATGTATCAAGGGTTACGAGTACACAGCAGGCACTCGTAATGTTTTACATTGTGAACGTATACCGAAAACATTTTTATACGTAAAAATAATAATATAAAACGGCTTATATTCATAATAGCTACTTAGCTTCATGTTTTGTATCCCACAAGCTGGGTATAAGTCTGTTCCAATAACTGAAGTGGCATGAACTCTACTGAAGTATGATGTCAGTTAAAAACGAACATAATTAAAAGTAAATTTGACGACCCGCGTTGGCGCAGCGGTTACCATACCGGTCTGACACGCAGTGGGTCCCTGGTTCGATTCCCGGCCAGACAGGTATCTGAATGATGAGTTTAGATTCTTGTTCTGGGTCTGGGTGTTTGTGTATTCGTCTTTGTGTGTGTCCATGGCACCCACGACACAGGAGAAAATCCTACTGTGGGGCTATGAGTGTAGAAAGCGTATTAAGTTTTTTTTAATTAAATTTACCTGTATGGATTGCATATTTGCCAGTCATAAGCGAAGCCCTCGACGGGGTGCAAATGGGGGTGACGTAGTAGTTCTGCAGCATGATGCCCGAGTATGCCAGTGCGTCGATGTTGGGCGTGGGGATCTGCCCCGAGCCATGGAAACTCACGTCGTTCCATCCCTGTCAAATCAGTGTGATCTTATAATTATGAAGAAGTGCTGG
This sequence comes from Spicauda simplicius, assembly GCA_949699795.1. NCBI lineage: Eukaryota > Metazoa > Arthropoda > Insecta > Lepidoptera > Hesperiidae > Spicauda > Spicauda simplicius. The sequence goes on along the minus strand of OX453057.1, from coordinate 2,722,389 downwards.
ACCTTCCTATGATAAAAGAGTTTTTTTAATACCTTAGTATCCATGCATATAATAACAAATAAAGTTTGTAGTGGTGGTACATTATTTCCAAAAAAAGACTTGGAGAACGGTAAATACGTACCTAACAATATATTTTAATTTAATAATTAGAATCATTTAAGTCTGCATGTCCGTGTGTTTCAATAGTCTTATAATCATAAAATCCAACAGCTCTATCAAAAGATGAACAATTTGAAGTCATGTTCTATTTTTAACGGGTGAAGCATGGGACATAGCTTGTATAAAAATAATAATTAACGAAGCATGTGTACCGACTGGAGCAGCCAGAAGCTATGTGTAAGTACAGTTAACCGCTAGTTGAACATTGGCGTAAGATGTCTATTTGTAATTTATCTATTAAACCATTGTTAGTTAGTTAAAGCCGACCATTAGCGACCTCTATTGTTGCAAATGTCCAAAGGCGGCGGAGACTATTTACCATCAGGTAATTCGTCTGCCTCAAATAAAATCTCCATTCTTAAACTCGACTTGCAACGGAATATACTTAGTTGATTGCATGGAGGCAAACCGAGTATGGTCCGACCCGCGAAGTACTGCCGCCACATCTAATCACCTAAGGTGTTCAACTTAGAAATTCAGTCCTTGTATTTTGGTGAAAAGTGTATTTGCCGACTCACTTGGACATAAGGCATGCACTTGAATTCACGGCAATCGCAACACATCCGTCATTTCCTTCAGATTGTTCCCAGTTGTAAGCAACTTCATTTAGTAAAGTTGTTTACAAACGTCCATTGGCGGCAGTGGACGTAGTAAGTATACCATCCAATGTAGGTATATAATTATTATATTTACCCATTTACCATCAGGTGAGACTGCGTGCTCTTTTCCTACATAAAACATACAAGAAATCCTAATTTTCAATAAAAAAAACTTATCGTAATCCATTGCCGTAAATTTGTATATAGTCGTGTTAACCAACACATTTAGTAGTGATGCAACGTGTAAGCAACAAGAGGTAAACCGTTGAGTAAGATTGTTTATTAAGGCAATTTATAAGTAAAACAGTTTTTATCACCGTTATGATTGATGAGCAAACCTTGAACTATTTTGTACGGTCGGCCGTGAAGTGGTCACTTGACGAAAATTATTTGCAGTCATGATCTGTAGTATGAGTCTGTCGCTAACATATTTATTAATGTCCGACCGAAAGACCGAAACTGGTATTTACGACCGATACCGAATTTCTGCAACGATCTCAGTTTCGGTCGTTCGGTCTCAGCCGAAATCGACACCTAAAATCCCTTACAAGGATCATGTTTTATGGGAAATATCAAAAATCGTTATTTTATAATATTTATGTAAAAAAAGTGTTTTTGAAGTTAAACTTCTTTGACGAAACCCGACGTCCTGAAGTTAGGCTATTACAATACCTCTCAACTTGCGATCAGATTGAGCCAAGAAGGTTTAAGCAAGGGAATCCTTCGTGGTGTGATTCCTACAGACCTGCACCTGCTTATTATCCGTGTAAAACGTTGATTAGTTCTTCTTTGAAGTGGTAGTGGTGATGCACTTATATGAAACGATCCAATTTAGCCCTCAGGAGTAGCAATGCCCAGGCATGTCCAATTATAATCATATTATCTGGTCAATTGTGTCCTTTTTTTTTTTTTTTTTTTTTTAATACTTCTGGTAGGTATATAAACAGCGTCACTGTAGCCTCGGGGTCAGAATAGGGCTACGGTATCCCCTGCCTGTCGTAAGAGGCGACTAAAAGGGGCTTCCGGGGTTGCAGACGGCTAGAGTGGGAGCTCGAACCGTTCGGTCAGGCAATCCCGGGAAGGACGGCGGTATGTGTGGTCGCATACCGTCGTAAAGACTAGACGGAGCGGTGGGCCCAGCCGCCCAACTGGGAGGAGCCCGATGGGGCAGCGCGCTCGGAGGATTCCGGTTGAAGTCGTTTTCGAGATCCCGGAGTCCTCCCTTTTCAGCGCCGAGGACGGCCACCGGGGGGGTTTTAGTGCGGTAAAAATCCCACATAACCCTGCGTCGCTCCCACGGCGTCGGGTACCTTTGGAAGGTTTCCCCCTCGAAAACAAAAAAAAAAAAAAAAAAGGTATATAAACAGACAGTAAAAATACATTTACGACATGTGAATATAAATCACGTCATTCGTTCAAGGCGACAATGCGGTGATATATGAGGTGCGACCCATAATATTTTACAAGTAAATAAGTACGCAAATATTAGCCACGTGCCAACATTGGTTTCTATTTGACTAGATTAATTTTGATGTGTATTTGTGAATATGAATATTGGTACCTATACTATATGGTGACATTAAATACTTTTCAGCGTAAATATGGTAACTATTACAAGAGAATCTGCGATTTTCTACGTGTAAGTACTACGTAGCCATGTACAAATTTGTCACACCTCAAACCATTAGTGTCCCACTGCTGGACACGGGTCTTCGATCAGAGTCCACCCGCCATCGCATTATCCAAGTGCAAATTGGTAGACTTCGCAGTCACACACCTCTGAGAACTTTTTTTATAGAACTCTCGGGTGTGTTTTTTCTTGCGATGTTGTCCCTCACCGTAAACCAGAGATAATTAATTTCTAATACACACTTAAATAAAGAAACGAAGTTAAGTATTTATAGAAATCTGGTTAAATATTAATTAATCATCGAAATATACACATATAGGTATAAATGTATCAAATTACTAATTTACGGACTATAATAAATCTGCCCCTATTGTAAACGTTATTATGATTTTCGTTCTGATTTCGATTTTAATACTTTTTTTTTAGAAAACGGAGATCTATCGAAAGACTTCCGTTTCTCTATTTGAGTAGAATATGTCAATTTGGGAAAAAAAATACTCGTTTTCAGAGGTTACATTTGAGGGGAATGAATTATGTAGCTGTACTATCTAGGTACTATGTAGGTACTAATAGTTGACATATTCGCGTTTAATGGGTACAACCTTAAAATAAATAATTTTTTTTTTCAACCGAACCGAAAGGAATGATGTATTCGTTCGTTTTTTTGTTAATGTTTCTATATTTTCCTGATATAATCTCAGCGATGCGACGTTGAATGGTTTGAATACATTAGAGAAATCCGTTAGGTTATTAGCAAGTCAATTTTGAAATTGAGGAGTCCGGTGCGCCGTGAACCTTATTATAAATCTTGTTTGTTGTTATGACTTACGACATATATTTTTATTATTATAAATCTATATAGTGCAAACATTGAGTAATTTTTATCTTTATCTTTATATTAAATTTATTTAAAGATCATACATACTGCGTAAAATCGAATAAACTATTAAACCGTTAAATATAATTATGATAAGAAGTTAAGTTATTAAATGTAGGTAGGTAAGTTGAAAGTGATGTATGTGATAATACTTACAATAATAAATAATAATCAGAACAAAACAATGTATCAGTTTGTATATATTTTTAGACAGTTTACATAATTATCAAGTATCTGTTATACTTCATATCATATGTCTACCAATGCAAAATAAGTATTTTTTCCATTTTTTAATGAGGCTATTTTATTGTACCAAAACACAATTTTACTTTAATAATTTTATGATTAATACCATTGCCAGCGTTATATTAAATAACAATAACAATAATATGTCAATTTTCAAATTTCAAATCTAAAGATAACGTAACTTTAAGACAAACATTTACATTAAATAAAATATTTAATAAGGCTAGTTGTCAATTAGAATATGCTATACACTCGTACACTCATAAAGCTATTAATCGGAAAATGGTGTAAAAATACTCACTAGGTCATCAGCAATGATCAGCACAATATTCGGTCTTGTTCCTCGCGTACAACTGAACACACACAACAATACTAACACGAACAACATACCGACGGCCCGGCAGTGCCGGCAGCTGACTTCACGACAAATGGGTTATCGAAGCGGTCGCTCCGCCGTACGATGATGAACTTGATTAACTCATAATTCATGATGTTATCGATATTATGCAATTGTTGTTTGTGTTATTTATTGACACTGTTCATTGTCAACGATTGATCGTTCTATTCAACTGGTGTGAAACGGTAATGATATGAACGGTTACTAATGTTACTAATACAGTTATTATTGTTAAATACATCTGTTGTTTGAAGTGATAATTTAAAATTAAAGATAATTTAAAATTAATGTAATAATTTAAATTTTTAGTAGCAAATCGCTTCATGTGGGTAGGTACTAACAAAATTAAACTACGTAACTCGAAGTAACACATATTTAATTATTTAGGCAATTATCTATATACCTATCTACACTTTTGCGGCAAACTTCAAACCCCCGAGAAAGTAAATGTATGTCCTTTACCCCTAAACCCCTATTCTACTTGTCTATCGTATGTCCTTGGTCGAGAGTGACCAGTTAACTCCACCAAATGGATGCAGAGTGGATGCAGATTACTGGTTACCAAGTCAATATTATAGTTACGTACAACTCGTATGGTACATGCAATAGCATATATCATACACATATTTTATTCCACGGTATTTTACACGAGTAAATTAGATTTTTTGTTGACTTGATTTGATTACACATAAGGCATGCAATATTCTAGTAGGTATTTCATGATTGTCAACCCTGTTAATATAGTGCCCTGCGATGGGTACCTACCTACTATCTGCATTAATTATCTTACTGCTACCTAAAATATCATTGGCGATTATCGTAGTTTATTTCATTAACGTTTCTCATTTAATCTGGAATCGGAGAACAAACCGGTTGGGTAGGTGAATCGTTAAACGAATTGACGATAAATATTTAACCTCATTTGAATTTGAGAACTATTTGAAGATATAATAAAATGATGTAGGTACTCTTATTATCATAATTTAAAAAATCTGCCTATTAATGTCACCGATTTACATAAAACATTATAAGTACATTTTAAAAACTACTGCCTATAAGGGACTTTTTTGGATTTGCGACGCCAAATAGGCGATCTGGTTTATCCTTAGGTCTATTTGCGTACCTAAGTACTAAAATTTAGGTCGTAACTAGGGAGGGATTTAAGTGGGTTAGGATAATTTAAAATTAGAACTAGTTTAATCCACTTGTAACGGGTTAAAGCCAACTTTATTAACAGTTTCCGAGAGCAAATACATTTCTAAGTATATAAAACCCACACCTACTTATTTATATTGCAATACAAGAATTAGATATTAAGAATTTGAGAATATGTAGAGGTATAATAAGTAAAGGTTTAATTTCATATAGATTTCTTAATCGGCAAGTTGTTATACTAAACGTAATATATAAATGTTATAAATACTCATAAATATTATGAGTAAGCACCGCGGCTAAGCTACTGTGGTTTTAGACAATCGATTTTGTGAGTCAAGGAAACTATTAAAACGGTAGCACAACCACATTTTCTTGCGTTTATTTAAAAATGTTGCAAAATGACTCGCGCTTACAAAACACCGTATTTGTAATCCGCGCAATTTTGATGGCGCTCACGTGCTGTGGGATAGCCGCGGGAGGTGTTTAAACATATTTTCGAAATGAAGTAACAAACACCCACGCACAATTACTTAATTTTATCGAAAAGGGGCCATTGACTCCAAAAACAATAAATCTAGATCTTTTCTTGATTTATGCCATTTCTAGTGAAGGGATACACGAAACAGCTAGCTAGGTAAAGAACGATTGAAGCCCAATTCTTGTAAATACCTAGACTTTTCCTATTCCGAAGACTTTTCCTATTCGAAGTATTAGAGACATTAATAAATACTTCTCTTCATAATTCCCTCTTCAAATTATAAAAATTGCGTGCGATTTTGTAATTATAGTTCATGTCCGCATTATGCTACCAATTTCTTTTTAAATGTTGAATTTTATATAATAATATATACGTTAAGTGTTCAAATGCGTACCTACATACAAATACGATCATCTAAAATATATAACATATTATTATAAAAACAAAAAATCAAACAGCTAAAACTGAAAAGAGAAAAATAAGTGCCTCAAAAAAAATGTATTAGGTAAAATTAAACTTTATTATAAGGTGAGGCACGCGGAGATACGCGTAGTTACGGTAGATTGTGTCCATATTGTTATGATAATTAAAAAAAAACACCATTCCCATTTATACTTTCTGTTTAGAAGCGAATATTTTAAAAGATATATCGCCTATCACTGTGGGAACTGAGACGATTCCATTGATGTCATATATTACGTAGAGCATGCCAAAGAAATGGACATACATACGTTTGACAAACATTGCCCTCTTTCTGACGCAGTCAGGTAAATAAACAGGACATAACTCACGTTCACGCAATACGCGCATAAACAAAAGTATAGAAAGTGCGAATTATATGTACACCATGTGCACTGTGTTGTACGCATGGATTAATATCAGTGGACAGTTATGCCACAGCAAAAGTATCATACAGAATTCTAACTCAACATATACCGCATACCGAAATCGAGACGCGTAGGTAAAACTTGCGTTTCGTGCGTTTGTAACAAGTTAGAATACTGTAGATACTATTACCGTGGTTATGCTTGCGTGCGACTGTCAACACGCTCGGTTCAAATACTTTCGATCATATAACGCTATAAAATAACTGGGAAAATTCTTTTAATATTAATTTCCATTTCTTTTACTCCTCACCCCCTTTGTCAAGACAATAAAGAATATCACCACTACTGCGTATTGGTAGACAAGGTAAAGTAAAAGTCACACATGTCATAAAATTACTTTAAGATTTAAAATTTTATAATTGGATGCCCCTTCATTAAAAAGGCTCCCATTACGTACGTCATTTAACATAGATGGGATCTGTCGAGTTTATTGAGAGAAATCTTTAATGAGGTTTCCATGGCCTTATTCCATGGACGTATAAGAAAATATAATATGCTAGTCGACAAAAATAATCTCCACATGTACAGACAGCTAACTGTACAGACCTGTACATCACGTTCTTTTAAGTACTACAGCTGTAGTCAAGGGGAGAGTTTTGGAAGTTCACCCCCCTCATTTCCCCCGAAAAGTTAAAATAATACAATTAATAGTATTAAAATATAAACTATTGCTCTAAAATATGTGATTTGCATTGGCTTTCATTAACTGTCTTTCTGTCTCAAAACAAAACCTGTGTACGTCCGAGCTGCTACATATATTGATACCGGCGTATAAACCTTATGTGAATCCCTTTCTTGGATAACAGGCATGATTTACAAATAAAACCAATAAATAGAAATCACTCAGTTTATTCATGTAAATTACAGTCCATACCTCGTACCTATCACACAGCGCTTAAGAGTCTAAACATTCGCCTCATACTTTAAATCTCGTCGCGAAATATAACAAACATCATACATATACATTGTATTGATTCCTATCACATTTATATAAAATTAAAAGTCTACACAACAAAATTCATAGTCGAGAAGAATTTCTTTGATTACCTACACCTGCCTTACCCACACCTTTAAGACCAGATGTGTCGGTGGCACTTTCTGACCTAAACCACAAAAAAATTACAACCTTTAAAAATAAAAAGTCTAAAATAATACATTCTAAAGAGATACCAGTTACATATTCTCATGACAAGAATGCTGTAGATCCAAAGTATTTCAACGAATGTGAGACTCCAGAAGCGATTTACTAAAATGCATTTTAAGTATAAATGTTTAATACAGGGCGAGTACACTTGCTTGCAAAGTACATCAAAGGAACAAAATTAAACAGCCAAGTCATTCATAATTCATAACTGTCACTTCAAGGCATTGATATCATTCCGTATGTAAAAGGTTTCCAAAGTCTACCAAGCTGGCAAAGCATCCTTGACATTTATAGCAACAGTCCTCTCAGAAAAGTTGGTTATTTTAAGATGATACGCTTCATCTTTAAATCAATTTCAAATAAATTTTCTATAAGCACATATGCTTGAAAATCAGTAGAATGTGGAATTTGATCCCAAAGTCCTGTCTGAGGTTGAAATCTATACTATATACCATTTGCCATAAACTGCTGGTAACCTTTTGTATTAATATTTATTTAAAAAAATCAAACTTACTATACAGATTATTTTAGTGCGGTATTTAGTTTGAAGAACGTTAAAATGTGAATTAGAAATATTTGAAATAAAAAGATTTTTTTTTATTTCAAATCCAAGTATCTAAGTACTTCTAACTACCATTAAGTAAAATGTAGTTATATCGATTAAGATTCTTTATTTCTCAAAAAGTTCCTACTTTAAAGCCGAAGACTAAATTTAGTCCTACATATTTTAAACCTCATATATATGTATAATAATTGTATTATTCTAAACATATAAATCTATCGTTATTGACTAATACTGTTATATTGAACATTGTATTGAGATACAAACCCATACTTTCAATGTACTTTTGCAATGTGTACTCATCCTAATAATTTACCACTTATATTCGTATGTATTGCTATTATTTGAAATGTAAAAAACGTATCAATCTAGGAATGAGTTATATTTCGACGCCGGAATCTCTTTTGTATCCAAAAAATGCAAATTTGGTGTAAAGTAGCTTTAAAAATAACTTTTAATAAATACCTTTTACTTCACATTTAAATTGGTCTAAAAATTATCTCATTTTGAAAAAAGTTATTTAACTAAAAAGTTATTATATGAAACCTTCGAACCATGCTTTAATTTGTGTAATTACTTTCATGTATACACAATAACTTAAATTCCTAAATTCGGAGATACAACGAGTTAGGTTTCCCGCGTCGATTTATATTTTTATCTACTTTGTTGTTGTACATTTGTCAAAGAATTACCACTGAGGTATACATGAAGCCCTTTAAGATGTAACACATAATAACACCGTTAGTTATAATTATATTTATTGCTTTAATTATCACGGCTACTGTGACGTATAAATTATACATACAAGTATGGTGGTAACATCTGTGCCCGTCGCGAAAACTGGTATATAGGTGTAGCCAAATTGCGGTTGCCAAATTAACTTTAATCAAAATTATTAGAAAAACGGAGATTTTTCAACAAATTTCCGTTTTTCTGACATTAAAAGAACTAGTTTTAGAAAAACGGAAATCTATGTGTAGTTCAAAATTGTTTAATGATAGTAAATTTTCATATAAAAAGTAGTTTTCGCAATGGGCACAGACTATATTGGTATGCTAAAGCTGCCAGTTATTATTATAGTATCTGATTTCCGATAGAGTTTAATATTTAAAAAAGATATTAAATTTGTCTTTCGCAATTAAACGTTCCACGCTTGGTCAAAGGCGCCTAGCCGCCTTTATGACTAAAATATAGAGACGCACTACTCAGTAAGACTGAAGTGGAACGTTTTGTACTCAAAATCGATAGATAGGAGCACTCCAACTCCAATAAGACAATAGGTATGTGTTGGTGGCGCCACTGCAACTTACTGATACACGATACATTTAAAATGAAATATACAACGCCGAATCTGTGCCCTTAACGAAAACAGGTGTAGCCTGATAGTTGGCAAATGTACTTCTACCAACATTGTTAAAAAGGCATCCTGTTTTTTTTTTACCCCTTTTTATTTTGTAAGGTATCCGCTTTTATTACATTGAGATGTATTAATAGATCTAATTTTAGAAAAACGTTAAAAAACGTGCATCTATTGATTGAATTCCGTTTTTCTAACAGTTTAGTAAACTCTATTCGGGAAAAGCAGACCCAATACCCATCTCCGATAGGGGAACAGTTATGTCATCGTTATATAGACTTCAGTGGGCACGTATTCAAGTTTAAACAACACAGTGGTAAAATACACTACATGCGTCAACACTCAATTTTATACAAATAACATCGATAGTTTACACTAATTTATACTGTTATATATTATATATTCGTCTATATAATTAAATGAAGTAATGATCACGCAACTGTAATAAACTACCTACATTCGACTATTTATTACATAGTTAATTTATATCATAGTTATTTATTATCCAATGTGATCCACACCTATATAAATCAATATGTTGTAACTAACTAAAATATAGGAGAAACAAATATCTTACAACTGTTGGACGTCGAATAATACAAATAATAAGTCTTAAAAATATTAAAAAAAGAAAACTAATATAATTGCAACATTTGTTCATGAAAATAAAAAAATGTTACCACAAACAGATATCTTTGGTAAGCAAACAGAAGGGTATGTAATATTAAAGATGCGATATAATATGTCTAGATATGACTGAATCGCATTTATAGCTTTTTATATATATGTTATCTGTCGCGCCACTCTTCCTCTCGACTACAGATACTGAATATTATAGTATAGACAACGGCCCTAATCAATCTTTTGTTTTTTTTTTTTAATTTAATGGCAACTCCAGGTTTGTTGAATCAGTTTTTAATTCTATTGCAATATATAACACTTACATAATACATTGCTAATCGGTAGGTGCAGGAATTTTTAAATAACGACTCATGTAATTGGATATGTAATCCTTGCGTCCCCTTACACAAGTATGAATTCTGCGATAGTATCCGTCCGAAATCATACCTTTTTATTAAAGTCTAATATTATCTAGACATATTACATTAAATCTTTAATTGGCATGTACAGATAGTACACGTGAATGTCAGTGATATTACACTTGTATGAAATGCGTTAGAAATACATAAATAATTTATTAATATGTCCCACAACATCAATTAAATTATTTATCCATTGATAGTCAATGCTTCAAGTCGATAGTTATACCATAGATAGAAGAAAAAACAAGACATACTACATTATATTTTAATTTATTGGAATAGGATAAGAACGTTATTTAGAAATTAGACAAGTTGAATGAAATATAAATGATTTGTAAAGTATGAAAGACATATATAAAATGAAATAAAAAATAAATATTAAAACAGTCGTCGAATTACGACGTTTTATGTGCTGTAACTCTTGTCGCATTTCATACAAATGTAAGGAAAAAAATCGATAAAGTGTCTAGTAAACACAAAGAAGCGTAGCTATAAGAAATGCAGAGTACATGAGACTACTCAATGTCCCGAGATCCCCTTAATCTGAAATACGATGCGTTACGGGAGCACTAAGTATATATCTTACATTAAGTTCCTTCCCGTCTTATAAAATTATGGTCTCCGTGAAAAGTGGAATTCATCCCAAAAATAATGGATAATATTTCATGTGACATTTGTTCGTTTTTTTTCTTTTACATATAAAGTCCTGTCCACACAAGACTTGCTCGAAAATTGTATTTGATCATTTAACGAAACTGTGAATGCGGTCATTACAACAATCGTGTGTAGTAAATATGAAGTGCAAAGCTATACAAATAGTCAATCTATTTCAGTAGCTTAGTTATTTTTATCCAGAATGTCGAAAATAGAGTCCATTACATGAAATATTATATCGCTGCTTCGCAGAACAACCGCACAATTCAAACTTCATCAAACTTAGGTTTAATATATAGTTTTATTCTTATTATATTACCAATGAATTGAACACTTGGTGCTGTAACTCCACAGTGTTAAATGATCTTTTATTTTTTATTAATTTGAGTTGGTTCATTAAAAAGATCAACACGTTTTTGAGTTGTGTTACTATCCATGAGAAGCAGCGATATATGTAAAAATGAAATAAGAGAATCGAAGATGAAATCGCTCCCGCTCCCGCTTCCGCTCCCGCGCCCGCTAGTCGCGGCGCGCGCGGCGGCGGCGCGGCGCCTCGCCCGCGCCCGCCTCCGCCTCCGCCGCGGGACGCGCCTGGAACCAAACACAACGATATAACTCCACTACGCTTACACCGAAGACGTACCAACGACACACTTCTAGTGAGAAGCCATCATGAAAATAAATTGAACATGTTCATATCCTCTCAGGTGAGAAAAAATATAATTAATTTTATATACATAAAATCATGTTTATAAATAAAATCAATTACACAAATATTAAAATGGTTTTATAGAATTATATATTATACCTATTAAGGTATAAGTTTTTAAACTAAAATTCTATATATACCGAATTAAATCTCAATAGACATATCTCATGTAACAGTTATGATTTTTTAAAATCCGATGTTCATAATTTCTTAAATGAACTGAAATTGACAACTGATGTTGCGCGGCGTCGACATTCTAGTAAAATGTATGTGTGTGTTTGAAGGTGGTAGAACCAGGGTAGTTCGACCGGGGAAGTAGCACCGCCACACTTATTTCTAGCGTGAAACGTTTCGATCGAAGGGTGTGGTTGCCGGCCAGCGACAACATAGCCTAATAGACACCTCATGTCTTCATTTCTACTAAGAAACATTTCAGTCAAAGCACTGAGGTATGCGGTGCGGGGGAGCGGTAAAAGAAAGCATTGCAATTGGTCGATTCAAGGTCGCAATAGATCATAAATTACAATTAGTGATGGGAACGTTTTTGTAATGGGTTATTGATTAGAAATAATAAAATAATTATAATTGAATAAGACGATTAATAAATAGCTCATAGAAGGTATAGTAGTACTCATATTGAAGTATTGAGAAAAATAATGAAAACATCATTTAATAATCTAAACCATTAATACACAACATAACGCAATTCAAACCAGTATTAACATTGTTGTATAAAATCTATTTAAGCAAAAAATGAATTAATTATTCTTAAAATGATATAAATTCTTCTAATTGTAGGTTTCGGATCTACGGATTTTGTAATAAATAAAAAAAAATAAACAAAAAATACAACCGGCTTCCATGCAACAAAAAAGTAAAAAATATCTAAATACATGTTGGTTTAGAGCATACACAGTAGGTACTTAGTAGTAGTCCTGAAGTCGGCGCTCACCATATTTCGCTAGATCACGACGAAACCACATGTGTCCTATGTGTGTTTTTATACAAGTTTTTTTTCATTTCTATATGTACGTATGTTCTTCTGATCATAGCTTATAAGTAATTAATTCAATTTCATTAGCACCTACACCAAATGTCTTCAAACACATCTTAATTATTCCTATCGGCTGAGGAGTTACATATTTTGTCTCCAAGCCAAATTATCAGACACTTAAATAGTCAAAGATGAACTGGCTTTGCAATATCATTAGAACCTACACCAAATATCTTGAAACACAACTCATTTATTCCCATCGGGTGAGGAGTTACACGTTTTGTCTCCGAGCCACATTATCAGACCCTTAAATAGTCAATGATTCGCAATTTCATTAGAACCTACATGAAATATCTTTACACACAATTCAATTACTCCCATCGGTTAAGGAGTTCCCCTCATTTTCTCCAGAACTCATAAATGGATGATAACCATATTTAAGTGGGACCAATTCGCAGCTCGTCTCTACACAATAAAAAAAGAATAATTAAAATCGGTCCACTAACGGCGGAGTAGTCCTTGTACATACAAAAATATATATATACCGGCCGAATTGAGAACCTTTTTCGTTTTGAAGTCGGTTAATTAATCTGGTAGATACATATTTAGACATTAGAGTCATCAAATAACTATACTATTCTATTTCCATCAAAACTAAAAATAGCTGTGATTAAACCAATACACAAAAAAGATGACAGATATTTAATGAACAACTACCGTCCAATAGCACTGGTTCCAATATTTTCGAAAATATTGGAAAAAGCTATGCACACGCGTATAATAAACTTTCTCGAGAAACATAATTTGCTAACCCCCCATCAGAATGGTTTTCGAAAAAACAAATCCACAACCCTTGCCGCCTTTAATTTAGTAAATAGCATACTCGATAATGTTGACAAAAAAATAAAAACAACAGGAATATTCTACGATATGAGTAAAGCATTTGATTTTGTTCCTCATAAGTTATTGTTGTGGAAGTGTGAAAAATATGGTATTCGCGGAGAACCTTTACGATGGCTTGAAACTTACCTATCTAATCGTAGACAACAAGTGGAAATAACATCAATTAATAGAAACAAAGAAGAAGAAGTAGTAAAATCTAAATTAAAGTTTAACAGAGTGGGTGTTCCCCAAGGGAGCATCTTAGGTCCACTTCTCTTTATAATATATATTAATGATCTACCAAATGTTACTAATCAACAATGCTCATTATTCGCAGATGATATCGCAATGATTATAACAGAAAAATCGTCAACTGATTATAATATTGAAATTAAAAATAGCATTGACAATATCATAGGATGGCTCACAGATAATAACCTTAAAATAAATATATCTAAAACAAAATTTATACAGTTTGGAAATAAAGGATCGAAAAAATCAAATTTAAACATACAATATGAAAATAAAAGTGTCACCGAAACTAACTCGACTGTGTTCTTAGGCCTAACCATAGATAGTAATTGCACTTGGAAAGACCATATCTTGAAGCTATGTACTAAAATAAATAAATTTGTATATCCATTATGGCGAATACCAAAAATATGCAATAAAACAAGTGCTCTTCAAGCTTATTATGCTTACATTGCGTCAAACCTTAGGTACGGAATATTAATTTGGGGAAACTCGGTTTCGCTAAATAAAGCATTTATAGCGCAAAAACGGTGCATACGCGCCTTATGCAATAAAAAGACGGAAGAGAGTTGCAAGCCGCTTTTTAAAGAGTTAAAATTACTTACTCTACCTAGTATGTACATATATGAAACATCAGTATTTGTTAAACGACATTCAAATTTATTTATTAAAAAGAAAGACATTATTGGTTCCAGAAGTAGACACCAGGACAAATTATGGTTACCACCTTGTAAATCAGTATTAAGATCTAAAAGTGTTTATCACATGTGTGTCAAAATATTTAATAATCTTCCGGAAAATATTAAAGAATTACCAATTCATAAATTCAAAAAACAATTACATGCGTGGCTTGTTGGTAAATGCTTCTATAGTATCAAACAATACATAAATAACTATGAAAACAATATTTAATAATAATAATTCAACATATTAAATTTACATTTGACATGCATAACTGATAGTAAGACAATTAATTATAATGAACAATATTAATAATGTAATGTGATATATGTATGTAAATGTAATTATAATAATGATGTTATAAGAATAATAATATTAACATAAATTATAAAAATTAGTAACTAACCCTTACTAACACAAAATAATTTGCACACCAGTGATATGGTACATTGTGAGCTGTATTATGCAAAATATAAATTAAGATCCCATGTAACCACAATTTATGCAAATAAAAATTCATTCATTCATTCATTCATTCATATAATTATTGGCAGTTTACGATTAAAAGTTTAAAACTATAATTATTTATTTTAAATTCAAGTAATATTCAATTGCATTAGTTGTCATCTTTCATCAGTTAATTGAGGTGTACATCACTACCAAAATGGACGAAAAGGATAGAAATATTTAATTTAATGAAAAGGAAAGGGATGCACTGTAAGAAGACATCAACGGGCGCTGTTAAAGACCAGTGTAAGTTGAGCTCCAAAATAATTTGATTCCTGAAATTATAATTGTGAAAATAGTTTACTTGTGAAATGTTATGCCGTCTTTTTTTGAAATTAGATGTTTTGCTACATTTTTACACCATCTTAATGATTAGGAAGTCATTTTGCTTCACTTTTTTATTTTTTAAAGAATTTATTTCGCGCTATATATAGTCTCGTAATACGATGTTCACAGATCACATAAGTGGTCGCTACTGAAGTGTAGCTCGCGCTCGGTTTATTATATCAGTGCTATTAAACTGATGTGTTGCCCGAAAGTGTTCGCCTTAGATGCGGTGTCTATTAGGCTGTGTTGTCGTTGTTGCCGGCACACTTATATATGAGGCGACCATTGTAGTCTTCGGGAATAGCAACGCATCTGTGATTGACTTCACATAGAATCCATGTTCTATAAGAAGATGCTTACAAATGTCCACGGGCGGCAGTGACCACTTACCATCAGGTGGACTGCATGCTCGTTTGTTATTTCAACCAGATAAAAAGAACGAATAAGGTCGTATACGTTTCTTAAATGGATTTATTATCTCAGCATATAATTGATTTATATAAAAATGAATGTTTATCTGTATGTCATCTATAGAATCGTAGAATATTCATTTGATCATGTGATGATCTTTAGTAAAGTTGTTATCCAACACGTATACAAAATTATAGTGTTGGGTTGGATATGGACCGCGAAAGACGTATCCTGCTCCTGTTGTTGTTAAGACGACGACGAATAAGGAAAAAACAAAATCAAAGAAAATATTGGATAAATCCATACCTTAATATAATGAACCAGGATGGAGATAATTTTAAGAAGAAATATGAAGCGCTGAAAATATGTGGTGATGACAAATTTTACGAATATTTTAGAATGTCTTTATCAAGTGTTAGGACTATGCAACTGACAACACAATATTACACTAGTGAGCATGTACCGGTAAACGGCGCCGGCAAACGGCGCCGCGCCGTAGACATGGGTCCACGCCCTACAAGACACATGTCCGCCAAGATTCATGCATAAACAATATCGCCTGGTTCATTCACTAAAACACGTGCGGCACGCAGGTAGTCGATGACTCAACTGAATGCACCGTTCGTGTGGAATGGACTTTATGTTCATTACGTAGACCAATATAAACGCAGTCAAAATTTTCGATACTCGTTTGTAAAAATAAACAGACTATAGTAAATTGATAATAGACACAAACCTCAGTAGAATCGGGCTGCGCTTCGAGCTCGGGTTCCGGATCGGAGTCGCGCTCCGGCTCCGGGTCGGAGTCGGCGGCGGGCGCGGGGTCCTCCAGGCGCGCCTTGCCGCGCGGCCCCTCGCCCTGCCCCTCGCCCTCGCCCTCGCCCTCGCCCTCCGACACGTGGGGGTCGTCCTCCGTCGCCGCGTCCGTCTTCTTAGTCATCGCGTCCGGATCCTGCTACATATTAATGACACGTTGATTAACCAATACTACTTTTTATCGTGTGTTTATTTTTTTACGTAACTAAACCTTGTTACGGATAATAAAATAAAGAGAAACGGTTTTTGATATGTTATGAGAGTACCGATAACACTGACCTTGTGCTACTAGACTCAATCTACGTTTATTGCATTTTTAAATGGAAAAGAATTATTTAAAACAATTTATACTGTTCAACTGTTATTTGTTAAAATAAAATGTATACTTACCATATTTGACCTTTACACATACATACTTAATAACTTTTTTTACACATAATCCGTGTAATCTAATTTAATATCCATTTTTAAACCCTTATATATGATCAAATTACAACAATATGGAAAAATATTTTGAGAATTATTATGTCCATGGACCATCAAGTTATACGTATATGTTGACTTATGACAGCCTGCAACCAACATCAAACAATATCAAACATAAAATATAAAAATGATTGTTGTTTATGAAAAACAACACGTAGAGTAGACCTTAAGTAAAAATTAATTCTTAATTTCTATAGCACGGCTATGAGCTTCTTTTTATATATGGTTTAAGTAGCAAATGAGTAATGCATACCCGATAGGCTTAGCGCTAATGTCAGTACTTCATAACAGCAGGAGTTCCTGAACAAGTTGATCATAGAAGACATGACAACATAAAATTTTTAGACGGTCACTTATCGCATTCCTTAATAAAAACTCCAAAATAATTGAAAGTCATACAAGGAATAAATAAAAATGGCGTAGTAGTAGTCGCGCCGTCCCGCATAAGGTGGTTCAAATATACCAACGTTTCGCGCCACATTTCGGCAACGGTTTAAGGTATCGTAACATTCATGATATCCGAAGAGATCCTAAAATGCCGCTAAGTTATTATGCATATTTGATTTAGTAAGGGTTTTTATCTAGAGGTGCGGTATGTCAGCTTGGATTCACCGTCTTCAACTGTAACGCAAGCGCTACACGCCCGACAATGCCGGTGTTTTTCTTCAGGCATATTAGTTCTCAAGAGCAGCAATGCATTTGTGATCTATTTCAGTTAAAATCCCCTGTCCTTGGTTGCAGATAACCATGAGCAACGGTAACCACTTACAAACAGACTGACTATTTGCTCGTTTACGAACTAAATCCGAGCAAAAGTAAAAAAAAAATGCAGCGACGGTATATGATATGCATGCATACATTTTATCACCAAAGCTACACATATACCACCTTAGTAGTCCGGTGAAACCCTCCCCGCCTCCCCGTGATTGACTTCAGTTAAATCTCCTGTCCTATATGAAGTTGGTTGCAGATGTCCATCAGCGACTGTAACCACTTACAATCTTGCTCGTTTGTGAACCAAATCCGAGCAAAAATAAAAAAAATGATGCATTGGCGGTATAGGTAATGCATTCATACTTCTTACCACCAAAGTTACACACATTTCGTCAACCCATTATTGTCCCACTGCTGGGCACGGGTCTTCTCTCGGAATGAGAGAGTTTTAGGTCCTAGTCCACCGCGCGGGCCAAGGACGAATTGGTGCGAAGCTACACATATACCACCTCAGTAGTCCGGTGAATGTCCACCAATTCGCAGTTGGCCAGCGCGGTGGACTATGGCCTAAACTCTCTCATTCTGAGCGAAGACCCGTGGCCAGCAGTGAGACAATAATGGGTTGACGAGGGATGTACGGTGATTCCCGTTTAGCACGTAAACTCCCCGTGTTACCTGCTCGGGCCCGCAGCAGAGGTAGGCCAGCGCGCCGACGAGCACGAAGCCGGCGAGCGCGAGCAGCGCGTACAGCCAGGGGTGCGCGCCCGCGAACCGCAGCGCGCGCTCCACCACCGACTCCTGCGCACGCCGAGCGCTACTACACTAGCGATCTACATGGATACTACTGATAGGGTACACTACTTGTTAGGGAACGCAACCGAACAACGTCACCTATTTTTGAAAAGTTTAACTATTTATGTAGTGTCTACTTATATAGTTAAACTAATTTGTAGTAAGTGACATCTACAGGGGGAAGCCCACCCCCCTTCCCCCTGTAAATGTCACTTAGTTTATTACTTTAGTTTAGTTAAGTGAAATATATATAAATGAAATATTCGAATATAGGTTGGAAATGGCGCGAGATTACCTTTGGGGAATGTTGACTACGTGACAAAAACCTAAACCCCACCCCCTCCCTATGATCAAGTGAAGAAGAATATTTTGCATACCCCCTCCCCCCTTAAATAGGTTACGTGGTTTGGATACGTTCAAATGAAATGACACCTCAACCATATTTTACTGAGACAGCTGATAAAAGTTCGAAAAAAATCACTTCTTGATTAGACAACGGCGAGATGATCACATTGCAACTATTAGATTAGTATACTAAATGAAAAAATAAAATAAAAAGGAGAACTGGCTTCAAGTCAATATAAGTAACTCGGAGACTAAACACAACAGTACAGTGTACTCAAATATAGCCAAATTAACTTCGCGAAGTCCCAAAACAATTGTACACACGATTTAAAAATTAGCAGATACCACACAAATCTAACAACTCGTCACTAAATATTCGTTATTCATTTTAGAACAACTAACAAAACGGCCTAAATTTAAAAGATATTTCTATTCTGTCATCATAATGGAAAATGCAGTATGTGCAAAATGATAGTCTCAACGCATTTGTTGTTTTAAATATCTATTTTACCTTTTTGATGTTACAAAAAAAATATCAGACATAATATGCTTTTAATCTTATAAATGAGATTATATGCGTTTAAGTTAACAACGATCTTAATTTAGACCGATCATTACTTATACTTTTTTTCCTACCCAACATAAAAAAATCAATTCAAATTAAAGGAAATTACGTTTATTTGGGTCCTAATCACCTAACAATAAAATAATTTATTTTGTCAACATGTCGTCATTGTCACGTGTAGATAACATTTTTTTTTTTAGCAAAAATGCCGATAATCGAGGTTTTTATTACAAGGGCAATGTTCGTCTCATATTTCTCCAAGCCAATGAAAAGTCCGAGCCAATTAAATACACGAACTACGACAAAGTATTACGAGCGCAAGCAAATCGAGACAATCAGTCACAGCAACTACGACAAAGTATTACGAGCGTACTTGTAAACGCCCAGTCGATTACACGTACTACGACAAAGTATCACGAGCGTAACAAATCGGAACGGTAACGTAACGTGAACCTCCCGCGACCGCTTGACGAGGTAGGCGATGTAGATGGAGAAGGGTATGGCGCAGTACACGGCGTACGCGGCCCAGTAGCCCGGCCGGTAGTTGGTCGCTCGCAACACGCGGCCCCACAGCGAACGCTGGTGGTACACTGTCTTATACCGGCGCCTGACTTGCGCTTTGTTGTTGCCTTTGACGATCCATGGACTATGGATCGTCAAAGTGCATTTGTACCTCATAATATTCCAAATTTCTCATCGGCGCCTGACATGTTTGCACACAAATTTGGTTGTACAGTCAGCAGCAAATTGTTAGTGACATTCAAATTGTCCACATTGTTAGATACAACCAAAGTGTTCAATAATATCGGCACAACCTACGTATTCTAATTGTTGACAACATCTTAAACTTCCAAAAGACAGAACGTTCATAAACTCATAATGATGATACCAAACAAACTGTCACAAATATTATATCTGTTCCGGCGTCAGTAGTAACCTAGCAGCGAGACTGTTCGTAAATATAGGTACATTTTATAAAATTATACCTTATGATGCGCATATAAGGTTCCTGATCACCTTTCAGATTCACCTTCACCATTCACCAGATCACCTTTAAGATTTCATCACTCCTATTAGCTTACAGTTTTCACAGTCAAAATTAAATATTATACAATCAATCAATTTTCTTATAAATATTATTAACGTGTAAAAATAGTATAAACATTTTTCCTGTATGAACATGCAACACGAACATTCAGATGTAAAGTAGAAATCTAAATTTATAATTTCAATATCTGTCTAGCGGGGGTTCGAACCGGAACCCACTGCGTATCAGACCGAATCGGTCACCACCAACGGGTCATCCTTTGATATAAGACGAAAAAACAATTGCTGTCGTCGTCTGGCCAATTTCGATAATTTTCTATCTGTATCTACCTATTTACGTCTATCTTACCGAATCGCTGGAAATCTTGGCCTTCTTCAGCGCGAAGGTCTGTCTAGCCCACTCCTCGGCCACCGCTTCGTCGTCCGTGATGATGAGGTTGTCGAACAACAGCATGGGGGACATCGACCACAGCTCGAAGCCCACTGCGTGCTGAGGATGTTGACAATATTGTGTTGAATAACATGAGGTAACGAGGAGATTACATGAGATCAATTGTGTTAGTCATGTTTTAGTCTCTCTAGTTTATTTTATTTTGGAAATCATAGTTTCCAATTAATATCTACTACAAAACTAATATAAAAATCTGTCGATTAAATATAAGTTAAATAACCCTGATTTTTGTTTACCTTTATCACCTGGTACCTGCGCAGGTGTCACAGGGCAAGCTCCACATACTTTCGGGTATTAAAAAGTACACAAGAGACTACTGAGCACCGAAAGTTGTATGCTTTAGAAAATAAGTTGTGTCTTACGGCTCTGGGATCTTGGATTATAAAGTAAACAATATTATGTCTAATCTATAAAACTATTTTAATAATAGCGTAATTATTTTAAAGCGTATATGATGTATTAGTATTTTTTCGAGATACGACAAGCTCGCTTTTCCGCGTCGACAAAGAGGCGTAGCTACGTGCGCAGTTGTCCCTGTAGTTCCGGTATCCCTTGCCTGTTGTAATAGGAGATTAAAGGGGACTTCCAGAGTTATAGGTGCTAAAAGTGGGAGCTTGAATTGTTCAGCCCGACCCAGGGAAGTATAGGGGCACGTGTGCTTGCACTCGGCCTCGGTGAATCCAGATTGGGTAACGCTGCTCTGAGCGTATCGTATTTCTTCGGAGCTCTCGGAGTCCTCTTCGCTTCCAAAGACGGTCACGGCAGATTGGGCAACGCTGCTCTAAACGTGTTGCTTTTCGTCGGAGCTCCCGTCATCTTCGCAGCGCCGAGGACGGCCACGGGGGAGTTTTATTTAAAATCCTATCTGGTCCCGTTGGGGAACCTTTTGTATGTTTGAAGGAGAGCAAAGTGTAGGTGCGCGGTACTCACGACGGGCGTCATGCGGAAGGGCGCGTCGTCGCGGAAGTAGTCGGGGTTGGGCACGCGGCGCGGCGCCCACTTCCCCCGGTAGTTGGGGTTGCTCACCAGCGGCGCGCGCCACGGACCCTGAGGGATACCAGGCTTATACAATGACACATTCATTCATTTTAGGTGCTCTTATTGCTCGTAGCCGTAGCGTAAACGTAGCGTGACTATAGCAAAGCCGTAGCGTATATGTAGAATCACTACAAGGTGGTGAAACCAACGTAGTTCGACCGGGAAAGTACCACCGTCGCACCTATTTCTAGCTTGAAGCAATTCTTGCGCGAGATGGAAGGGTGTGGTCGCCGGCACACTTTTATATGAGGCCACCATCATAGTCCTCGGGTGTAGCAATGCATCTGCGATTGACTTTAGATGGAACCATGCTCTATATGAAGTTGATTACAGATGTTCGTGAGCGGCAGTGACCACTTACTATCAGGTGGACTGCATGCTCGTTTGCTACTTCAATCAGATAAAAAAAAAATCACCCTGACATAGTCGTAGCCTATTTGAAACATGGGCATCTCATTATTATTATAAATGCAAGTTTTTTAAGTTTTTTTGTTACGGTTTCACTCTAAAACTTCAAGTCGGATTTCACTGTTATCTGGAGCACAGATTGCAATCAACACATAAACAATCTGTACCCAAGATAAAGTGACCGCAGCAGGTGAAATCGCGAAAATAACACAGTTCGATATTTTTGTGCACTCGTAGCATAGCTATGGTATAGCATTATGGTCGCTGGGTCTCTTTCACATGAGACAATTATCAGTTCTCTGGAATAGCGACGCATCTGAAGGATCTTCATGAGCAGCAGTAAAAACTTATCATCAAGTGGACTAGATGCTTGTTGGCTATTTCAATCGTTTTTTTTTTTATTAAGATTACAATATATGACATCACACTAGGGCGAGTAAATCTCAAAAAATGGGGGAGGGGTCAAAAATAAATAAAATTAATGTGACGTAATTTACAAATGGCCCCTAGGGGTACAGCTATAGGAACGTGGTTGCATCGCACCTTGTAGGCGGGGTTGGGTATGAGCGGCGGCTGCCACGCCCCGCAGCCGGGCGCGGCGCCGCACGCGGGGTTGTCCATCAGCGGCGCCTCCCACTCGCCGTCCATCTCCTCGTCCCAGTCCTCCGGCTTCGTGCTCTCCGGATCTAACGCACGCACACTCATACTAACGTCATACACCATGTAACATTTTATAAATCACATGCCAGTTAGATCCTG
The DNA here is from genome assembly GCA_949699795.1 of Spicauda simplicius. Classification (NCBI taxonomy): domain Eukaryota; kingdom Metazoa; phylum Arthropoda; class Insecta; order Lepidoptera; family Hesperiidae; genus Spicauda; species Spicauda simplicius. The sequence goes on along the minus strand of OX453057.1, from coordinate 2,699,017 downwards.
CTACCCATCCTCAAACTATATATGAGTCTACTAAGACTACGACCCTTTTTAATTTGGCAAATCCCATAAGAACAAGCTGGTTTACTTTAAGAGAAAGGAACAGTAATGGACTAATGGATGAAACATGCCCTCCCATTGGGGAAGTCCGAGGTTCAAACCCAGGCACGCACCACGAATTTATGTGCGTATTATTAATTAATTATCACTGCTTTTCGGTGAAGGAAAACATCGTGAGGAAACCTACACACCCGAGAGTACTTTAAAAAAAAAGTTCTCGGAGGTGTGTGAACCACACCAATTTGCACTTGGCCAGCGCCGTGGACTATGGCAACTCTCTGCCGTGCCGTGGGACCCGTGCCCAGCAGTGGGACAATAATGGGTTGACTTGAATGAAGGACGTATGGAAAATTACGCAAAATTGTATGCATGTTGCAAAATCTTCAAAACATATGTATAGATTTTTAATGGATAGATATCCATCTATCCATTAAAAATCTATACATAAGTGTTCCCATTTATTTTGTAAATTACATTAATTCTACCAATAAACACATGTTAGCATGCACCTTATTATACTAGTTGTCGTCAACTCATGTCCCACTGCTCGGCACGGGTCTTCTCTCGGAATAAGAGAGTTTAGGCCATATCCACCGCGCTGGCCAAGCGCGAATTGGTGGACTATTATACTAGTTAATAAATATTTATTTGTTGGTAATGTTGATACCTGGGATCATTTCAGGTTCGTTATCGAGCCACCCATCGGGTTTCACCGCATTGGGGTCCACGATCTGAGCGGGCGCCTCCTCGTCCCAATCATCGGGCTTCGTGGCTGTGGGGTCTACGATCTGCAATACAAAATCAAATTTTGGAATTTACTTTTCTATAATTATACCTAAAGATAAGTGGTCGGGTTACCTAATGGAAAGTAGTCACCGACGCCTATGGATATTTGCAACACCAGAGTATTCGCTAATGCATCACCGGCTTTCATTAAGTAATCGCCGTTGTCTAATTAAGTATAAAAAAATACTTCCACGGTGATACAAGGAATCTTACTTAAATATTTATTATTTTATTTGTTTTAGTAGCTATTTGTTGTCATAGCGGCAACAAAAATGATCTGTGAAAATTTGAATGTCTAGCTATCACGGTTCTTAAGATATAGCCTGGTGACAGACACACAGGCAAGCAAACGGACAAATGGATAGCGGAGTATTAGTAACAGGGTTCCGCCTTTATCTTTTAGGTACCCTAAAAGAAAGGAAAAACACTCGGTCTGCTACGTACCTTCTCCCTCTCATACCAGTCTGCCGGCTTCACGTCATTGGGGTCATCGATCTCCTCCAGCGGGTTGTGTGGCGGCGTGACGTCACGGAGCAGCGACGTTGGCGTCCGCAACGTCAACGCGCACCCCGAACGTGTTGGGTGCGTTCCATTAGACGTTCATAAAGCGCACGCTCACGACCGCAGTTTTTCCCGTTCCATTAGCTTGTGAGCTTTACTGACGTATTCTCTATTGGAACGATCACTTCGACCCACTTAATTAGGTGGGTCGTCGTGAGCGTCGCGTGGGCGTAAGTCATGACGTCATGAGTGACGTTTTCGCCGCGACCACAACGACCGCGGTCGTCTTGTGGAACGACATTTTGGCGTTTGGGGCTTTGTAAGCGTCACCTGGAACGCGCCCGTTGTCACACACTCTGTACGTTACGCACCTTCTCCCTCTCGTCCCAATCCGCGGGCTTCACGTCATTGGGGTCGTCGATCTCCTCCGGCGGGTTGACGGGCGGCGTCACGTCGTGCAGCAGAGAGCCCGCGTTGGCCTCCGCGCCGTCCACGCGCACCGCGAACGTGTTGTCGGGCCGCACCACCAGCGTGTACAGGTGCGGCTCCTTGTCCTTGTAGATGTCTTCCAGTCTTTGGCTGGGGGACGAAAGAACGAGTTACTACGCGGTCATATATGTTTGCTTGCTTGCGCGTTTGTTTGTTTGTGTGTTATTATATAAGTCTTTATACACGGATAATTAAATAACAATACATTTTTATTGGTTTCAAATTGAAATTTATGACTTATGCGTGTTTAATATTTTTTATCGCAAATCAAATAAAAATGTTATAGTTGGTCATATGATATTAGATTAATATTGTCACGAAATACGCTTTAATATATCTGATTACTTCCTACTACATGAATCGTTACCACGGCGACGATCGACGGCGAATATTTTATTTTCAAAGCAGCCAATAGTCGAATAAGTTTCAAAATCCATGAAGCCTACACTTATACCCCCTAAGACTTCACACATATCAAAATGAAACAAAACTGTTAAATTAAATAGAAACAAAAAAGCTATTTCTATGAAAATTAGAAAGGCCCATAACAACATCGTGTGAAACTAACGTGGGTTTCTTGCTGTGTTTCTCCTCAAAGCTGCCGTTCTTGGGATTCTGGTGCCTGAAGATGAAGTGGAGCTTGTTGTCGTTCCCGCACTTGTCCGGCCCGAACATGATCGTGTACGGCGTTTGGTCGTGGAACTTGCGCAGGTCCGCTTTCGTGTTAGTGCCTTTGGATAGCAACTTGAGGTAAGCACCACCGCAGTTTTGGCCCTCCTAGAAAAAACAAATAGAAAATTTTGCGTTCAATGTCGCATATTTAATTAAAGGGAGGACAAGTACATAGTAGTGAAATCTTGAAACAGTAATCAGTGCAAAAATCGTCATTATTAATTAATAACAAATCATAATTAAATGTATTAAATTCCATGTAAAAACTAATTGCAATAAATTAAAGTGTATTTCCAAAATTACACAGTTAAAATCAGACGTTAATGAATATTTTTCTAGTCCGAAATAACAGTATATTAGCTATTTAGCATTATATATTATTTGCCCCCCCCCCCTTTCATCTGTTTTACAAAACAAAATTACATTCTGCGCCACCTAATATTGATTTACCTACCCTAAATCTTTTAAATTAAATTCTAAAGTTCATGCGATTTGCAATCGGGGTACTTTTTTCCAAAACGTTTGAAATTATCTCTACATGTAAATCTGTATTGTGCTAAAATTAGCCAAGCTTTCGTTTGTCATTGCCTTATGTGTACGATGCTAAATCGCTAATCATCAAGCAATGCAGTTCGTTGACGCGCAAATCTATTTATAGGGGAAAGCAATAAAGAGCTTCCGAGAACGATATCCTGGTAGCTCGCCAACTTCTGTTTATACACGTAAACGTGACGTTTCTAGAGCATTTCTTTGTGATATTTTTATGTAGTTCGTTTACCTTGCACAAAGCGCGATGACTTCCGATCAATTGATTCGAGTGCATGGTATCCTTGTACCCCCATAGCGATATTAATGTGGGATTAAGGGTGCTACTTGCAAACATGTCATGATTATCCATGGAGGAGCTATTGAGTTAATAGGTATGCGACTTCTTACGCTCGTAACCTTTCAGATACTATTGTCTTGTTAGCAGTACACGGGGAGAGAGTGGGAATATGACTATTTAGGTCGCGAGGGACTCCTTTTTAACATCCTCGGTATCTTAATATTCCTTCACACAGTTAATTTTAATTAAAACATTATAATGTAGATAGGAAACATTAACGAATGACCAGTTGTTTAGAATGGAATAATTCTATATAGATTAAGAACACTTTATAAAAGTTATTTTAACCTAAGCATATTTTTTTTGACATCTAGACTGTTAACAGTCGGACATTAAACTGATTATATCGAAATATACATTTTTCTAACAATTTTGGTAAATAAGTCCATTTACTAAAATTAAGACTTATACCCATCTTCAAATGATGCCCTGCAAAAGTATACCGAATAGCAGACACAAAATGTTCTAGCTGATGTAATATTCACTTATTCTTTCCTATTTATTACGAGTATCGACCTCTAATACAGTTACGAGTAAAGTCAAACCGATAAGCCAATTAGCGATGGTAGACATTACGAGCGTGTCGCGTGCACCTACTTCCTACTAATATTATAAATGCGAAAGTTTGTGAGGATGTATGTGTGTTTGTTATTCTTTCACGCAAAAACTACTGAACGGATTTGGTTGAAACTTTACAGTAATATAGGTTATACATCAAAATAACACATGGACTATAATTTATACCGATTTTTTTGTAATAAGGTTATACTATAACGAGAAATATTAGATTAGTCGCAAAAAAGTTGTCCTCTGAGAGCTATCTTCGCGTACGCTGCCTAAACCGTTGGAGATATCCAAATATAATGTACGATGGGATTGTTTGGCTCACATAGATCTAAATAAAAGTCCGCGACAGCATATATCTATATTTTATGTATAACCCACAATAACTCTTTTTATACTTTGAAAATTAAAAAAATATGAAGTTGATGTTTCCATGGGTTTTATACAAATTAAATATTAATCCTTATCAAAATAAATGATTTCAAAAAATCAAGCATCTAATACAGATTAAATCTACTTTTCACACCATGTAAATTGGATAAGTAGTTTAGAAGATATTACGAGTATAACATATTGCGTACTCAATTGATTGACCGGCAGTACGCGCCGTGCGCCGCCGCCGTATACAACGAAGTTATATGAAATTAATATTTAGGTAAATGGTTATAAATCACGGAGCAAAATGGGAAAGGTCAATGTGAATGACGTCCCTGTAGTTCCGGGATCAGAATAAGGCTACGGTATCCCCTGTCTGTGGTAAGAGGCGACTAAAAGGGGGCTTTCGGGGTTGCGTGCGGCTAGACTGGGAGCTCGAAACACCCAGTCAGCAACTTCGGGAAAGATGTCAGCATGTGTGGTCGCATGCTGTCGTGAGAGCCAGGATGCAAGGAGCTTGAACAGTCCAGCCAGGCGATCCCGGGAAGGATGGTGGTATACGTGTGGTCGAATATCGTGGTAAAGACTAGAAAGAGTGGTGGACCCAGTCGCTCACTTGGGAGGAGCAATGCACTCAGAGGACTCCAGTTGCGTTCCTTTGAAGATCCCGGAGTCCTGGTGCGATAAAAATCCCACATAACCCTGCGTCACTCCCACGGCGTATGGTACCTTTTAAAGGTTTCCCCCTCGACAAAAAAAAGGTCAATAAGAATGAAACAGTGGAAAAGGTTAGATAAGTCATTCAATCGTCATCGACCTTTTAATGTTACACAACTCGGCACATTTGTCAGATTAGCAGTAGTTTACGTCGTAGTTGACCACGCTAGCCAACCGCGTTGGTAACCGTCACGCGTTTTGAGACCCTTTCTTAAAACTTTTAATTTCAGAATAAGTATTAATATCCGTTGCCGACAAAACTAATTCAAATTAATATACGTGCCTGTGATTTGAAATTTGAACACACAGATTTAGGAAGTAGGGCAAGGGTTCAATCTGAAGTCAATCACAGATGCGTTGCTACTCTCGAGGAGTTTGATGATCGCCTTATATAAAAGCGAGCCGGCAGCCACACCCTTCTAATGAAACACAAGAACTGCTTCACGGTAGAAATAGGTGCGGCGGTGATAACTCCCTGGTTGAACCATTGCTCTACCACCTTGCAAACTTTATGTGGCAGACTAAATTCCACGCGAGCGAAGCCGCGGGCAAAAGCTAGTAATTCATAAATATCACGACACAGCATTTTTTAATATACATGTTTGTGCTTTATGCACAATGATGGGAATTACCAAAAATTTCCGTACTGTACATATATTAAACTGATATTATTGCAGAATTTATATATTTTAATATGTAAATTTATAATTTTTGCCAATGTTTCGACATTCCAAAACCGCATAGCGTGAGTACCCAATACATATTAACAGATAACGTACTGGTCTATATGTCTTTAAATATCAAAAATGTTTCCATGTTGATGTATTTTCTACACTACCACCGGATCGGAAGATCCGGCAAGAAAATCAGTGGGTTTGTCTTTTTTCTTTGTATATCTTTTTTTATTGCCATATTGTTTTAACATTGGTTACAAAAGTTAGCTCCAGTAATAAGAGTAATTATAAAACCTGCCACGTAGATTCTAGTAATTATAGAAAAGCCACAGTTTAAGTAAAGTTCATAAGAATATCTATCCTATTATTATTACCCAGTTATGTTTGTGTTAATATCATCTCATTATACATATTAGCCATCGACAGGGTTGACTGGCAAAAAATGCCATTAGGCATTAGGTTTAATTTACTAATGTAACCCATATTTAGGGTTTCATTTATGCATAGAACCAATCATACGAAGCAATCATAATATCTTCTGTAACATCGGTCCATCTTTATATAAAACTCCCATAAAAGGCAAGACAATTCCAAGAAGTGTACCTGCATAGTGACTTCATACTGGACGACCAACGGCTTGTCCTTGAACTCGAATGGCCTGTCCAGCAATGTGGCTATCGCCGCATGTTTCGCCTCCGTAGTCAATACGAGACCCAAGTCATTCTTCAGTATTCTTCGTAATGGTGATTGGATCTGTGGAAAAACTTTTGCGTTAGTATTGGCAGTCCATACTATGTCTGTAAAAAAAAAAAATCAGCAAGCTGAAGTGGGCCGGCCATATCGCTCGAAGGACCGATAACCGATGGGGAAGAAAGGTCCTCGAGTGGCGACCACGTTTAGGCAAAAGGAGTACAGGTCGCCCCCCTACCAGGTGGACCGATGACCTGAAGAAGACAGCGGGAAACCGTTGGATTCAGAGGGCACAGGACCGGTTGGAGTGGCGCCATTTAGGGGAGGCCTATGTCCAGCAGTGGACATCAAAGGGTTGATGGATGGACTATAATGTCTACTACAGGCAGTAAATACAAATCAATTTACGAGGAGGTAGAAACAGTGAAGTTCGACCGGGAAGGTCACAATCACCGCCTCAATTATTTCTAAAATGACGTAGTTGAAACGTCCATCGAAACGCTGTGGTAGCCAGCACACTTTTTATATGACGCAACCATCTTAGTCTTCGAAACGCTACGAAAGTTCTATCTAAAGTCAATCACAGATTGATTGACTTTAGATAGAACTCATAATCACTATATGAAGTTGCTCACAAATGTGCCATGGGCGGCACTGACCACTTACTATCAGGTAGACTCCATGCTCGTTGGCTGCATCAATCATATAAAAAAAAACAATATGTTTATATAGCCCTATCCTGCCGTGCGTTTTTTGGCGTATTATCGGAGCAAAACATAAGTGGAGGCAGTAGGAAATAACAGATGTCCATATATCTGTAAGCAACTTCATAAAGAACACTGTTGATTTCAGATGTTTTGCTCTTTAGTAATTTGTGGGATAATAGAATAAGTATTGTCCAGGGTAGTAACACCGTCACACTTATTTCCAGCTTGAAGTTATTACATTCCAGAAGGATGTGGTCATGTTTTCATATGAGAAGGCCATGTGAGGTGATGTGAATGTGATGGTGGCATGGTGCTCATTCTGTAGTTCAAGAATGCTTCTAGAAAACAATCCATATGCATTATAGAAGAAAATTCTGCAGTTAAAATAGTTCAATTTGTTTCCATAAATCTCAATAGGCTCCAAACAGAATTTATTACATTAAATATAAAATTGGCTTACACTCACCTCCCATTTACCGTCATATTTGGCAATATTCTCATCAACACCCTGTTTTTTAGCTTCTGACTTCACCCACTTCTTCTTGAAGGCACTTTCATCATCAAAATGCTCGGTGATGTACACACTCTTGGGATTTATTTGTGGAGTCTTGTATTCATCATCCTCCTCTATCTGGTGAAAGTTAATACATAGGATTTAATATATATGGTATACAGCAAACAGCTGTTGACAATTCAAACGCATGGGCGGTTGTCAAAGAAGAATTAAAGAAAAAGGAAATCAATAACTTCTCTATTACTAAAGTAATAAGTAAGTTATTGATTTTTGTGACAAGTTCTGAGTTTGTTAACAGTAGAATATCTTGTAGTTTTTATAAATAAATAAAAAATACAACTGACTTTATTTCATCATTCTTATAAATTGTTTTCTTTTTCCATGAAGATGTACCAATATTTTTTTAGACTACACAAGTACCAAATGGTTATGCAGTACATGTATTATAGAAAGTGGCCACCACCACAAAAACACCCATGTTTAATACAACAATATTAGAATCCCACGTACACCATGTAGTACACCCAGCCCAAAAGACTACCTGAAAGACGCAGTTTGCAGCATCACAGCATACAGTGAAACGTGCAAACTAGCAAACTTTGGACACTCCATTTCAAATACTAAACTGATACTTCGCAAATTTATTTGGTCGCAAACAGCCTACTGGGGACACAGCCTAAGTTAAAATACTACAGATAAGTATGCCTCCACCACACTGTTCAAACAAAGAAACAGCATCACTTAATGCTGCTGTTATTATGTTTTTCTGGCAGAATTCTCTTCCGACAGTTATATTTGTGTCTTTATTCAATCTAAATGATGATATGTGGTGCAACTCCACCTAAATACGTGAAGTTGAACCACATATAGTTTTAACACCTTTTAGATTGAATAACGACACAAATCTAATAATTTTTATATTTTTATGATAAAGGAAGTAAAACTAATAAGAATACATTAAAAGGCCAACAACCATGTCGTGGTTAATGCAACACATCTTAAATGCTGAGCCCTTAATTACCTAACTTTTTAACTTTAAATTGACGAATATTGATTTGTATGGTTACTCATGTAAGACAGCAACATGTTGTTTAAAGGTTGTACGAACACATTCATATATATATATGAAACCTTTTGGGATTTTAATTTCAGCTGATAAATCGATGCTATCAGTCGGCAAGTCATTGTAATACATTGTAGTATATTTATGTGTGTAATCTTATTGTAAACTTCTGTTATCTGATAGTTATCAATGAGAGTAAAAATTTAGCTGTAATGATATTGAGATAGCCTAGATTGTGCCATTTGTCTATTGTATGTCTGCACAAAGAGAATCTATATTAATCCAATAATATTTTTGTAAGGCAGCATTACAATAATTTAGATTATGATAAAGTATTGCATTCCAACTAGTAATGAAATCTAAATGACACTTAGTCCTTTAGAAAACACTGAAGATTCAACTACTGAGGCCTTTTAGTTTAACCAGATATTTGTGTACATTTTTGGAAGTTGAGTAAATGCTTTTAAAGTCTACCCTTGATTTCAAAACATTTGTAGTTAATTTGTCGATAAATATGCCTTATGTGTTTTTTTGAAAACAAAACAGTCATATGAAATAATAAAGAAATACTTATGACTTATGCATAATTTTTTAGGATCAAGGCTTCCGAATTGAAAGATATGACCATGACTAAAAATGAGATTCTTTTCAATAAGACTTAAAGACCGAGTCTCTGTCATCATTACTCCATACTCCTATTGTTTGAAAAAGTTGTAATTCAAAGTTTATGATATTAAAGTAAATAATTTACGTTTTACAATAAACAGTTGGCAGGGTCCCTTATTTTACATATAACAGTTAAAGTAATTGGAAATTTCATACTTGACACTAATTAATGTAAATGGTACAAATAATTAAATTATGCAAGGGAAACTGGGCTGAAATATCTATCTATCTAGAGCTCTGATGCTCTACTATGATGCTCTATGTGATTATATCAAATTCACACTATAACAATAACCTATCTTTTTAAACTTCCATTAACTACTAAGAAGTATATTGCATTACTTGCAACTGAATTTGTAAACGAGGTATCAGGGTATAAAGAATACGCGTTTCGGAAAAGTAGGTCAAACAGGTTCATCCACAACTAACCTCTACGGTGACTCCATCGTCAGGTTCCGGTTCTCCAGCATTGATGGTAGATAGCGCTACCAGCAGCAAGACACTTAAACATATTCTTTTAGAAAAAAGAGCCATCTGAAAACAAAATTACACTTTATTTCACCGACTACTTATCCAAATTATGTCTATGAACCACAGTTTGCCACGGATGCCAATGTCCACTAATTGAATTATAAAAACTAAACTCCCGATCGAACCATCAGTCGCAATATGAACACTGGATGCCGGATAACGGATATCCTCAATAAAAAACATATAAGCCGGGTACAGAACGAAGCTTTTTCATCATCATCGTGTATTAAAATTAACGCTGCTTCATTTGTTCTAACCTTGCTCCTTTCCTTCCAATGATAGTTGTCAACAAAACATAGATCTTTTTTATCTTAAAATTGTAATGAACTTAGAGAAACTGAATTGTATAATTGTACGAAATGCGCACAATATGTACAAGCAGAGAGGAATACAATTATGTTTTAGGCATAACAACTATAGCAAGATCAACTCTATTCCCATTTCCCTCTTTCTGATTGAATTTGAGGTTTGCTGAATTGTCTGTGAGTCGACGATTCGATTGGCTATATTTTTCATTTAACAACCAATCACAAAGAAACAGTTGTCGACTCTAGTCAGGATACTAAAAAATGACATTAGAATATGTAACTAGCGTTCGCAATTTACTATTAATTAATTTATTCATAAAATAACAAATATTTAATACGTCAATTAATGATTGATTGATAAGTGACTGAAATATACTAAATAGTGTTTATGTATTTTAACTATTTTACATTTTGCAAAATAATTCTATCGTATGAATCTATGAATGCTAATTATTTGACGACCAACCGTTCATAATAGCACACACAATTTGACTAGTGACTACCGACATTCGATTAGCCACAAACTTGACCGATTTTAGGTTTATCCTTTTCATGTACTATTCAATCAACATTAAAAATTAGTCGAACAGTCGAGTAGTATGGACGCGCCATTAAAATTCAGAATTATAAATCTTTTTAAAAACATATAATACAGCGCTATGATTTACAAGATAGCTTGATAAAGGGTTTTCGATTTTCGCAGGTAATTATTACGTTGATTGTATATAATTTTAATCAACCACACGTTGACTATCACTAAAATGTATTATTACGAAATTCGTAAGTTTAAAATAATCTTTATTGTCTGTTACCTGTTATACTAGTTTGTAAATAAATCGCCTGTAGGTACATGGTTGTCACTTGTCACTTCACTATCACTTCAGTTGTCATTGTCAATTTGCGAAGTGTTTTGGTGCAGAGCGATTGTGATATCATGTTTTGGTGTGTTATTAAATAAAACAGCCCGTTTTCTTGAATATCCGAGATGCATCAGAACAACTTTGATGTGTGTGTAGATTGAAAGTCATAAAAAGCAGTGAATCAAAGTACAGAATTTATTATTTACTTGGTATAAAAAGTACAAGGTAAGATAGTTGTTTATCGGCGTTTAGAGATGTGAATATAAGTTAATTAGTACAAATGTATTACTGACCGGCAAGTTTCGGATTTGCCACACTACAAAGACAGAGATTATTTTTATTTTTATTAATATACTTAGTGTAATGAATTAATAATTTTAAGTAACTAATTTTTCCCAGGAATTTCAAACTGTTATTATTGTCTATTAAAAATAAAGATACAACACGTATCTTTATTTTTAATTATGTGATTAATATTTTTCCAATAACAAAAATAGTTTATATAAATTTATATGCTATCTGATATATCATATAGCATATCACATAAATAGTAAATATATGATATCCGAGATATATGATATACAAAAGTTAGTTCAAAGGTGGTAGAACAATGTTTCGACCGGGGAAGTATCATTGCTTATTTCTGGTGTGATGCTCGACTTCAGATCGAACCTTTGTTCTGTATGAAGTTATTTCCAGATGTCCATGAGTGGCAATGACTACTTAACTCTATCAGGTGGACTGCATGCTTGTTTGCTACTTCAAATTTGAAAAAAAAAATGTAGACAATTTTCCATACCAATATTTTAAATAAGTATTAATTGTTTGTATTTCAATCTGTATAAAGTCATGGCAACAGCTAGTCCTGAATAAATACATATTTTTAAACTTATTGCAAAAAAAGCCTAGTAAAGCAAGGCTCTTGCACAAGCTGGATTACGTAAGTGAGGGATTCTGAATTTTATTTAGCCATGGAATACTTTTTTTTTTAATAAACTCTAGCTGACTATATAGATAACTATATATAGATAAAGGTGTATAATGTTGAATCAACCTTCAACTTATTTTCAATTTACAACATATTTTCAATTTTAAACTCAAAAATAGAACAAATTACAAATGAAAAATAATCATTACAATGTAACAGCTACTTAATGCGCAAAATGAAATTTTTAACATATTTATTTTAGTGGCATAGCCCTTATGAATCTTGTTAAAGGTTTTATTAAAAACTGATAGAGGGCAGAGCCCTTATAACAATTTTATAGACCCCAGGTTTCCGCTGACTATCAGTCAGAAATTGCTGACCTGGTCCTAGCAAGACATATCTTTTGCTATGATTAACCGAAAATTGTATTGTCTTTTCAGTGCCCTCATGATTATAAGAAGATACTTTCAACGGTTGCTTAGGCTCCGGAACCTTATAGTGGTGACATTGTTCATCATACTACTGTATATGATCAAGTTGCTCAGTGAAGTCAACATCTCTGGCAATACACTTGTGAAGGATGCCTTACATCGTCAGCTTCATGATGGGGATGGTTACTTTGTGCCTACCAGTCTTAAAGTAAGTTGTATAATTAGTGTATACTCCATGGATTTATAGATTAATTAATTAAGTCATTAACACAACCATACGAACAAATTAAACATAATTATGATTATTTTTCTGATAAATAAGTATGACTATAAATGCTTACAGTAATCCTGCTGTAATAGTAGAATTCAAGTGTACACACACATAAGCATGTAGGCCATGATCATGAGTTTGTCCAGCCATAAGCATGTGCTCTATTCATGTGCTTTTCCAATGTGTGTTGGTGAGCAAAGTAGATGTTGATGATACATAGAAAAGTGCTGCTGCTCATGTGTATAATTTTGGTCCTTAGTTGACATCTATAGGTATTATGGCATCTTATGACAACTCACATGTCGGAGCAGTTACCATACCTGGTTGATCCGCAATGGGTCCCATGTTCGATTCCCGGCCAGACAGGTATCTGAATGATGAGTTTAGATTCATGTTCTGGGTCTAGGTGGTTGTGTATTCGCCATCCATGGTACCCATGGCACAGGAGAAAATCCTAGTGTGAGGCTATGAGTGTAGAAAGTGTGTGTGTGTGTGTATAAGGAGGAGGAGAATGGATTAGTAGCCACTATATAAAAATACAAAACCAAGTATAGTTCGTTAGGGAGGTACTATCACCACACTTTTTTTTCTAACAAGAAGCTGTGCTATTTAGCTTTGGATAGAACCTTTTAACTATAGAAAGTTACAAATGTCCATGAATATTTGTAACCACCTACCATCAGGTAAACTACTTACTCATGCTATTTCAAATTACTAACAATAAAAAAAGGTAAAGTAGACATGGAACATATTATGTAAATTATACAACTAACATCATAAATGCTGGTGAATATTCTGATAAGTAGCAGACTAGTTGTTTCAAATTTGTTGTATTTACAGAAAATAGATTGGCACAATTATCAACAAATACAGGAGGAAATGAAACGTGTCGGTAAGTGATGATAACATTATCTACACATTTTTATAACTTTAGGTAATAGACTCAATAGTTTGGTGGAATTGTTACAATTGGAGTTTTTTTGTAACTTTTCAGCACACATAGTTATTATTGGGACATAAATATACAAAATACTAGACATACTAAAACAAAGTAATAGAACAACCAGAGCAAGAATATGTAGGGCATACTGGTGCTCCCTTTCTTAGATATTCAAGACAAATGAGAAATGAAAGTAAAAATAGTCATGATGATAAATATTTTCTTAATGTTAAGCCTAAGGACAAGTTGCATTTTGGATTCCTTCCCATAGGAAATATGAAATACTTTTTATATCACTACATAGTACAAAACAAAGTCGCTTCGCGCTTTCTGTCCCTATGTATGGTTAGATCTTCAAAACTGCGCTACGGATTTCAATGCAGTTTTTTTAATAGATAGCGTGATTCAAGAGGAAGATTTACATGTATAATGCATGCATAATATAGTGGGAGAACACTGATAATTTTAGATTTTTTACTTTTAGGCAGGACGAAGTTCGCCGGGTCAACTAGTAAATAATAAATAATCATAATAGATTTTGCCAACACTTTGGTTGTGGTAATCCCTGATGCAAACACCTGAAGCAGATGCATGGCACGCTGGGAACCTTATATTTTTATTTATTAAGGATGTTTGCTATTTAGCTGTTAGCCTTATGTAAAGGATTTTTTTTACATGTAATTACGTTTCCTTATTCATCATGAATGTTATCTTACCCTACAGTATAAAAAACGTGTGTATATTCCTATAATCTACCTATTTTTCAGGTATTGGTGAACAAGGGGAGCCTGCGTATTTGTCGAAAGAGGAGAAAGACCTGGAAGAGAAATTGTACGCTAGCAACGGCTTCAACGGGGCGCTTAGCGACAAGATAGCGCTAAATCGCTCTCTACCGGACATTCGGCACAAGGCCTGCAAGAACCGACTCTACATAGAGTCTCTGCCGACTGTCAGTGTAGTTGTTCCTTTCCATAATGAGCACTGGAGTACCTTGCTCAGAACCACTCATAGCGTACTAAACAGATCTCCAGAGTTTCTGATTAAAGAGATATTCTTGGTGGACGACGCAAGTACTAAAGGTAGGAATTTATAATTTTGAATTTATATAAATGCACTTTGCTCCGTAACAAAGCGTGGGTTTCAGCAGCCGGGGCGTAGGCTGTATTTGCCGCTTACTTATTTTAATATTCAATGACAAATCTTTACAAATGTCTTATTATTTTACTATGTATGAGTATTTCATCGATATTTTTACGTATTACTGCAAAGCAAGAAATATTCAGGGGTGTATCTGTTGGTTACCTACTACCTACTCACCTAGCTTATGACTCTATAACATATGTTAACCGTACTAAACTTAAGCAAGCGAGCAAAGCCGCGTGAAAAATCTAATTTTAATGAATTCAGATTCAGTACACAAAATGTATGAAGGTCTTAGTTTTGTTTCTATTACGATTTCATATTCTAATAATTAGAGAGATATTTAGGAACATTTCAAAGATTAGGTATTATCAGTTTAATTGACATAACTGGTAAATAACACGATTATCATTTAATGTTGATAAGGACTTGACAATAAATATCGATTAAAATTAAGATGTATGAATGCAAGGCAGACAGTGACGTATGAACTACATAGCTATTTGTATTTGAAGGACATGTCCAACTTTTATATGGCGCTCTGCCTACTTTCACAAATTTATGTACACTTAGGAATCTTAGCTTTTTTGGGCATCCTAGATGTCATAAGTTATAATTAAACAATTTCAAAGTCCATGAACTATGGGCTTTTTGTAGGCCTGAGGATTATAGCTCATCTGCAACATTGTTACGTTTAGTTTTTCCTAATAAATGAAAATACGTGGAAAATGTAATCATTATTAATGTGCTATACTAACAACTATTTTAAGTGTGATTTTATGATTTAATATTACCATAAAAACATATAATCCCTACTTTGAGAAATATTTATTGTGTTTAAATATTTATTAACTTTTTCGTTTCGTGATAGAAACCAAATGATTATTAAAAAAGGGCGAAAAGGGCTCAATAACCCGGTCCCAAATAATTTATTTTTATAAACTTAGAATGTTTCTACCTAATTAAACATAAAGACAAATACACGGATTTTTTTGTATATACTTTAGATTAATTATCATTAAACTCCTTTACGTGTACGCCTCCATCGAAAACTAGGCAGAAACTGGCCCTGTCCTTTGGGAATGACTTGAGCCGCGTAGACCCTTTTTCCCGGTTTGATCTGCCGATAATTTCTTATAAAAGATGGTATGAGTATGATTCGTCAGGAGAGGCCACACCACCCTGGCCACATTTGTTTCTAGCGTGAAGGCGTTTTTGTTCCAATGGAAGGGTCTGGTTGCCCACTTTTGTATTCCGACCACCTTAATTCAAAATAAAACAAATTCAAAGTAATATGTTAGGATCATTATGAAAGGCAGGTTGTTTGCCATACTGGTAAAATTTTTGATAGTGTTATCGTAGACAATAGATTATACTTTATATTGTTAATTAAGCAGATAAGGAATAAATATGTCGGGAAAGAATAAAATATAGTTTATGTTGAGTTTTTGGACATAGTATTTTGGTTTGGTTGGCTAGTTGCTAACATTATGGTAATTAGAGTCGTAAAAGATAGACTCGATGCCCATTCAGACCTATTGTTCAGTTTCATGTGCTAAATATTTATCAATCATATGTATATAGTCACATATCGCGTAACATTAATGACTTTTAGTAATATTAAAGTAAATGAAGCATGAAATTGCCGATCACTGGTATTAGTTGTATATTTCCGATTCTATATATTTTGAGTTTTTTTTTTTAATTTTAGTATCACTTGTTTAAAAAACTATTGAAGACAGTCAAGGTGGTAGAACCAGTGTAGTTCGACCGGGGATATCATGCTTGGTGAAGTTACAAAAAACGCTCGACTTACTGCAAAATGTTAATTGCTAAATAAAGATTTAAAAACGATACCAACGAATGGGTTACATGAAAAATGTAGATCTCATTATCGACATCACGTCTATTTATCTAACTCGGTTTTGCCAAAAATCCGACTTACTGCAACTATGCTATTGAGGGCAGATCTGTGATCACGTATGACAAGTAATATTGTTCGGCAGAGTTCCTAAAGGCGCAGCTAGACGAGTACGTGTCGCGGCTGGGCAAGGTGCACGTGGTGCGGTTGCCGGCGCGCGCGGGACTCATCGCGGCTCGACTTGCCGGCGCGCGTCTCGCCACCGCTGATGTACTCGTTTTCCTAGACTCGCACACAGAGGCCAATGTCAACTGGCTGCCTCCGCTGCTTGGTGAGTCTCGGCTGCCTCTGGACAAATTAATAGTTAATAATGTGTGTTACTGCCACTTATGATGATGTCGATTAACAATCTGCTCTTTTCAAAGCATCTTTTGTATCGGCAGTGTAT
The DNA here is from genome assembly GCA_949699795.1 of Spicauda simplicius. Classification (NCBI taxonomy): domain Eukaryota; kingdom Metazoa; phylum Arthropoda; class Insecta; order Lepidoptera; family Hesperiidae; genus Spicauda; species Spicauda simplicius. The sequence continues at coordinate 2,681,938 of OX453057.1, read as the reverse complement.
AAAACAATCTGAAATGGACCTCAGATTACATTCCATCAAAAGTTTAAAGTACAGGCCAATTCAATACAAACCCATTGATTAGTTTGTCGAAACTACCAGAATGACTATATAAAATTACGTCTATATTTTAAACAAAAAACCGTACATTGTTTTAGCTTTAACTTGACGTTAAAGCTATAGAAAAATAAATGGTATATGAAATGATACTGGCTAAGATTTTTAATACATATATACCGATAAGAAAAAAATGTCGTACCGGACAATTTATGCCCCCATATGCCTACACAAATAAAGACGTGTCAGTAGTAAAGTGACCGGTGTTTTGCAGAGCCGATAGCACTGGACAGGCGTACAGTGGTGTGCCCGTACATCGACGTGGTGGCGTACGACACGTTCCAGTACCGCGCGCAGGACGAGGGCGCGCGCGGCGCCTTCGACTGGGAGCTCTACTACAAGCGGCTGCCGCTGCTGCCGCGGGACGAGCGCCGCATGCCCGAGCCCTTCGAGTGAGTCGCGTGTGAAAGACGCTTAAATACTCTTTGGATGACTCGATATTTTACTAACTCGTGACTCGAATGAGTCGTTTAACTCTTAAGTCTTGCTGCACGGAAAGCGGCTGCCGCTACTGCCGCGGGACGAGCGTCGCATGCCCGAGCCCTTCGAGTGAGTCGCGTGTGAAAGACGCTTAAATACTATTGAAAAGACGTCTCATTTTATCGACTCGTGCCTCGAATGAGTTGTTTAACTCTTAAGTCTTGCTGTACGGAAAGCGGCTGCCGCTACTACCACGGGACGAACGCCGCATGCCCAAGCTCTTCGAGTGAGTCACGTGTAAAAGACGCTTAAATACTATTTGAATGACTCGATATTTTACTAACTCGTGACTTGAATGAGTCGTTTAACTCTTAAGTCTTGCTGTACGGAAAGCGGTTGTCGCTACTGCCCCTTTTTTTTGTTTTCGAGGGGGAAACCTTCAAAAGGCACCCGACGCCGTGGGAGCGACGCAGGGTTATGTGGGATTTTTACCGCACTAAAACCCCCCGGTGGCCGTCCTCGGCGCTAAAAAGGAGGACTCCGGGATCTCGAAACGACTTCAACCGGAATCCTCCGAGCGCGCTGCCCCTTCGGGCTCCTCCCAGATGGGCGGCTGGGGCCACCGCTCCGTCTAGTCTTTACCACGGTATGCGACCACACATACCGCCGTCCTTTCCGGGATTGCCTGACCGAACGGTTCGAGCTCCCACTCTAGCCGTCTGCAACCCCGGAAGCCCCTTTTAGTCGCCTCTTACGACAGGCAAGGGATACCGTAGCCCTATTCTGACCCCGAGGCTACAGGGACGATCGCTACTGCTCCTGGTTGATAGCCGCTTGCTCGAATCCTTCAAATGAGTCGCACGTGCGAAAAACTTACTACTTACTACCTATTGAAACGACGCCACATTTTGCCGACAGTTATTCACACGTGTGAAAGTCTCTTTTAAGTTTTCTTATAAGTCCTATTAAAAAGACGACGCGTTTAATCAACTTATTACTCGAGTAAGTCGTTAAAGTCTTAAATCTTGTACTACAATCGGTTTCCGCCACTGTTGCGGGACGGCTGATGTACGCCCGTCAGCCTATCAAGACAATTAAATGACTCAAAACACGACTAAGTGTATAAACATAACAAAACGGTTTCGTTCTAAAACTAATAACTTCTAGGTAATAAGTTACTCACACTATTTACTCCATTGCTTAAATTTTACTTATCTATATCAATGCATGTTTGATTGTATAAAAAGTCAGGCGTGATGCAATAAATTAATATGAGGTTAACAAATGTCTTGTATTTATATTCCAGGAGTCCTGTAATGGCGGGTGGTTTATTTGCCATATCGCGTTCTTTCTTCTGGGAGCTGGGCGGTTACGACCCCGGTCTAGATATATGGGGCGGAGAACAGTATGAATTGAGTTTCAAGGTATGTATATATAGTTTTAGTTTTGTAAAGCGTTGTCAATGTCTTCCTTTTCGCTTCCCCTGTTCTTCGTCTCGCTAGAGACTTATTGACACTTTGTATTATGTGTTGAAGTTCCTTGTTATTATTATTTTTTATTTCATTTTATTATTTATTGTTACTACAAGGTACACATTTCAGGGTCACAAAATGCTGTAACTTTTTAACGACCCTTAGAGTTTCTCTTTACTGTTTTGTTTTTGTGATTTTTCGATGGATACGTGAAAAGGCCAGGAAAAGAACCTAGAAAACAGGTGAAGTGAGGGGTGGGGGGACTACTTGTAACTGGTCAATTCCTGGAGGATAACTCAAACTTGAGTCTTAAATAGCAAAACTTCCCAGGTCCCACCCTCATGCTTACTTGTAGTATGAAGCAGCTCTTGCGTTTCACAGGAAGGATGTAGTTGTCAGCTCACTTTCATATGATGACCATCTTAGTCCTCTGGATTAACAACGAAACTGTGACTTAAGCCAGAACTGTTGTTCTATATGAAGTTGCTTACAGATTCATCTAGGGGCAGTGACAACTTACCATCCGATGAGCTGCTCGTTTGCTACTTAAATGTTATATAAAGGCCTATGGGTAGTAGTGGAGGTGGGACTATAGACGGTTTCCCTGCGGCAGGTGTGGCAGTGCGGCGGGCGGCTGCTGGACGCGGCGTGCGCGCGCGTGGGCCACATCTACCGCAAGTTCGCACCTTTCCCCAACCCCGGACACGGGGACTTCGTCGGACGGGTGCGTACAGCTTCAAACCATGCGACTTACTGTTTTACATAATTGAAATTATAAAAAAGCGGGCGTGTGCAATTTACATATGGCAGAAATGAAAATTATAGAATAATCGATTTTTCAAGTCTTAATATTTTTGTATTAAGCCTCTTCACACATCCATTGTTAAGGGGAGTGAGGGAGAAAATATTTGTGATAAATCTGCTAACGCAATACTTGAACCCTTGAATGCAAAGTGAAAATAAAGGGGCCCTTTAGGTCCCTTTATTTTCACTTTGCGATATGTATATAAGAGAACGTATCCAAATCACGTGACAATTTCAAGAGGGAGAGGGGGCTATTCAAAATACCACGCATAGGCAATCAATATAAAGGTAATCTCGCGACTTTACAACTTATAGAATCATTTAGAAACAGGTACGCAAGTAATTTTGGCGTCACACTCCAAACACGATCTTAATTATGAGCTAATTTACTATTTTTCAACTGTTTAGAAAAACTGTATTTATGAATTAGTGCGTGACATCTACAAGGTGAGGGGGGTTGGGAGTCTCCTTTCATGACCATTTGCAGTATATAAGTATACTACGAATAGTTAAATAGAGTGGGTCAAATCTTGTCAAAAACATGTCAAGAAGTTTGGGTACGTTCTCTTTGTCAATTTCAGTAAAACATAACGGTTAGATACTATAATGCAACGTAAAGGTATTTACAGAATTACAGGCGTGTGGCGGAGGTGTGGATGGACGAGTACGCACAGTACCTGTACAAGCGGCGGCCGCACTACCTCAACATCGACACGGGCGACATTACCGAGCAACGGGCCCTTCGTGACAGGCTCAAGTGCAAGCCCTTCCGCTGGTTCATTACGCAGGTAGGGGTTTTTTAATGAAATAGAGAATATCCAGGTGATATAAATCGGCGCGGCGACCGAATCAAGATATTCCGTAACGAAAAAACCTAACACCCCACTCCGCCTACCATGTATCTAAGCCTTGGAAGAATAATCATAGAACACGTGGTTAAGGTGATAAATCCTATGCAATTTTTGTAATTTAACAGTATTAGTTTTTTGTACAATAATATATATATTTTTATTTCAGGTGGCATTTGATCTGGTACATAAATATCCTCCAGTGGAGCCGGCTCCCTTCGCTGAGGGAAAGGTAAGCAATATGAATTTTAAACCATTTTTTAGTTTAAGTTTGTGATATCGATACAAATTTTGCAGCTGTGTACATTTTAAATATAAAAATAGACCCAGAAAAATAGTATACCACCTTACACTACACTAATAACGAAAATTAAGGAATATTAAAAAAAAAACATGCGTGCGTACAAAGTACACATGTCAGAAGTGAAACTTCTTTGGCGAACTAATTTATAAATCTTGTTTATATTTATACAAATCTAAAACTTTAAATTTCCAAGATTAAGAGGAGGGGAAAAAGGCGTGATACGACGTTCGCTGTCTCACTTTTTCTCTCAATCTTTCTCACTCGCTTGCTCCCTACTCTCACTCCACGGCTAGTTGCTCATGCTACGTTCGCCCTGTCTTACTCTCTCTCAATCGGTCTCGATCACTCTCTCTCTCTCTTTTCCGACACTTCCGTTGCATACCGGCGTGACGTTTCATCTGTAAAAATTTTACCCTCATGCGCCTAAAGAAGTTTCACTTCAAAAAACGAATTTTTTGCGTGATTTCTCGACAAAGAAAGAAGATAAAATAATAATACAACTTGATGTTATTCATCAAGAAAGTCAAACCATTATCCTTCAAGAGTTTATGATATTGATACAGTTTACGCTATATGTCGCAGATAAGTCCGCATGCACACCCCCGACTTTAATGTTATATTGCAAATAAGTCTATATACACACCTGCAACTGCAATGCCTCTTGTAAATAACTCCGGGCACACACTTGCCACTATAATGTTATGTTACAGATAAGGTCGCGCACACATCCGCAGCTACAATGTAATATGTGTCGCAATTAAGTCCATCATCTATGCCAAGAGCAGTGATAGACTAATGGTTGAAACTTGCTCTCTTGATCGGATCTGTGGTTTAAACCCAGGCATGCATTTGATTTTTCTAAAGTTATGTGCGTATTATAAATTAATAATCACTGCTTTTCGGTGAAGGAAAGAATCGTGAGGAAACCTATACATCTGAGAGTTTAAAAAACAACGTGGGCACTGGATAACTACCGCGGCAAAGCTAAAAAAATATTGCACAAATAAATAAATAATTATAATTACATAAATTGATAAAAAATGCTATGCAGTTATAGCATTTTTCTATCAACTTATGCAATTATTATTATTTATTTATGTATGCAATATTTTTTCTTTGATATTAATTCAAGTTTTTTTTTCATTCTTGCTATATACTTTCTCACAAACAGCTGCTTACATATTCGTCCGATTTCCGAGCAGCTCGTCTCGATCCGTCCGAGCTTCGTCCTGTTGTACCATATATATACACGTTACGCAACTCTCGACCGCGTTCCATGTTAGGGGGAGTGGGGGGTGTTAGGTTTTTTCGATACGGAATTTCTTGATTCGTTCGCCACGCTCAAAATCCGCGATAAAAGCTATGCAATAGCTTAAAAACTTCTCGGAGATGTGTGAGGCCCACCGGTTCGCACTAGCTAGCATAGCATAGTGGCTAGTGCGTTGTACTATGTCGTAAATCTCTCTCATACTACTAGTACAGAGAAGAGGCGTGCCCAGTGGGACACTAATGGATTGACGAGCCACGGCCGTAACCAGCGTCCGTGTTGCAGATAAGGCCGCGCACGCACCCGCAGCTGTGCGCGGACGCGCTCGGCGGCGCGCAGCTGGCGCGCGTGGCGCTGCGCGCGTGCCGCGCGGCCGCCGCGGACCAGCTGTTCGTGCTCGGCTGGCACAGGGACATCAAGTAATGCTCTCTACGTCTGATTCTATTTATTATTTACGAGTTTAATTCCACAGCTTCGCCTGCGTGAACAAAAATCGATTGTCCCTTGGGAATAACATATTTTCCCAAAGTAAAAAGTAGAACAAAAAAAGAAGTAACAAACATGCTCACTCACAAACTTTCGCCTTTATAATATTAGTATGATTTATTTATTTATTCATATACTGCTATTAAAGGGGTATAAAAAGAAAACCAATTACATTAATTGTACCTACTTTCGCAAAAAGGATCCAACGAATTTTCCTCCTATTATTTTAAAAATGTTGATGATTTTTAATAATGTCATATTTGTATTAAAAAAAACATATTTTGTGTAGCATTGTAAATGTCCCTGTAGCCTCGGGGTCAGTTTAGGGCTACGGTATCCCCTGCCTGTCGTAAGAGGCGAACTAAAAGGGGCTTCCGGGGTTACAGACGGCTGGAGTGGGAGCTCGAACCGTTCGGTCAGGCAATCCCGGAAAGGACGGCGGTATGTGTGGTCGCATACCGTCGTAAAGACTAGACGGAGCGGTGGGCCCAGCCGCCCATCTGGAAGGAGCCCTAAGGGGCAGCGCGCTCGGAGGATTCCGGTTGAAGTCGTTTCGAGATCCCGGAGTCCTCCTTTTCAGCGCCGAGGACGGCCACCGGGGGGGTTTTAGTGCGGTAAAAATCATACATAATCCTGCGTCGCTCCCACGGCGTCGGGTACCTTTGGAAGGTTTCTCCCTCGAAAACAAAAAAAAAAGCATTGTAAATAGATTTGATTAAAAATAACCTAAAATTATATGGCATATTTGACAAAAATGGCTTTTTCTTTGTGGGTTGATTTTGCATAAGTAGGTCCAATTGTAGACACCATAGTTATACTTCACACTCACAAAACTTCAAGCATACAGATAAAATTTCCGACCGGTTCAAAGATGGTAGAATCAGTGTAGTTCGACCGGGGAAGTACCACCGCTACAACTAGTTCTAGCGTGAAGCATTTCTTGCGCGAGATAGAGTGGAGTGGTTGCCGGCACACTTTTATATGAGGTGACCATCTTAGTCCTCGGGAGTAGTAACGCATCTGTGATTGACTTCAGACGGAAACGATGTTCTGTATGAAGTTGATTACAGATGTGCATGAGCGGCAGTGACCACTTACCATCAGGTGGACTGCATGCTCGTTTGCTACTTTAGTCAGATAAAAAAGTCTGATTTAATTTGACGACCCGCGTGGCGAAGCGGTTACCGTACCGGTCTAACGCGTAATAAGTCCCGTGTTCGATTCCCGGCCAGACAGGTATGTGAAGGATGAGTTTAGATTCCTTCGATACCAAATAATTTAATTAAGTCAATATCTGATAATTATAACTTTGAAATATAATTTTGAAATCACATAAAATAAACAATTCGCACTTGGCAAGCGCGGTGGACTATGACCTAAAACTCTCTTATTCCGAGAGAAGACCCGTACCCAGTAGTGGGACAATAATAAGTTGACGACGTCATACAATAAGCTACAAATAGCGAATGGTTCGCGAAATATACACTAAGGATGTCCCGAAATATGTATACTGAAGTGAATCTGGTGAATACTCCTCTACAAAAAAAAATCGGGAAATAGAAATATAATAGTGGTTAACTTGTGATCAACTCATTTTATAATACTTGTAATGTAATTTGTTGGCAAGCCTTAATGTATTTTGACCATTTAATTTTAATAATTAGACATACCAGTATCTTTGGACTAATTTGTTCTCGCTTCGCAGGTGTAAAGGTAGAAACATGTGTTGGGATCTACCAGATTCTACACCGAAAAGTCCAATCCTACTGTACGGCTGCCACCTTGGCGGTGGGAATCAACTATGGAGGTACCGTCCGGTGAGTTCACGATGCTACTGTCGCGGTTTAAAGCGACTCGTTAACAGATGGCGCCACTAGAATTTCTGGAACACGATATTGAAGTTCTTTCAATATCTTATGTTGCTACTTTGTATGAATATCTGCACAAAATTGCATCAATAGTTAAGATTGTTGTCAATATATTATTAAAGGATTGAGAGCAGTGATAACCTAATGGTTGAAACTTCGACCCTCTCGATCGGGAGGTCCGAGGTTCAAGCCCAGGCACGCACCACTAATTTTTCTAAATTATGTGTGTATTAGATAGAAATTAAGTATCACTGCTTTTCGGTGAAGGAAAACATCGTGAGAAAACCTACACACCCGAGAAGTCTTTAAAAAAATGTTCTCGGAGGTGTGCAAAGTCCACCAATTCGCACTTAGCCAGCGCTGTGGACTGTAGCGTAAAAAAACTCTCATTCTGAGAGAAGACCCGTGCCTAGCAGGGGGACAGTAATGGATTGGCACCAAGGATTAATAACTTGGTGTTCTACTGTGTTAATAACTTGGTGTGCTGCTGTGATTATTAAACTTTTCATTTTTAATATTTTAATTCCATTGGTTTAACTTTAAAGGTGAAAATCATTATTTTAATTTTACCTGAGTTTAATTTAAAATGAGGTTTCTTTTGTATTGTGTTATTGTTGAATCTATGCAGTTATATATGCAAGGTCGTTTTACACTTGCAAGCTATCCGGAAACTGTGGTAGTGCCAACTGTACCGCCACTTTACTCTTGAGGGATACCTCGCCTAGCAGGTGCCCTTCACCTTCAAACTACTAAGTTTTGTGCACTCATAACTCAGCGTTGGGTTTAATAACACCAGACATCAGATATTTTTTATTAAAATTGAAACTTGCAGCCAATCTTATAATTGATGAATGCTTTTCATATACTTGGAATTTAGTCATAAATAAAATTGGCGTTTTTCAGTTAGAAATTCCAGGAAAATAATTTGGATTGCCTTGTATAAGTGTCTTACAGCATCGTTTAAACCAAATTATAATAGCGCTGTATGGCTTTTATAACCCTTCTAATTCTACAGTGAAATATGAACCGGGTTGCAGATTGGTAATCCGCATACTTCCCTATTTTCCAGGATACGATGGAGATCAGTCCAGGCGACGGCAACAATTGCTTGGAGTGGGAGAAGAACTCGCGGTCTATATTCGTGAATCGCTGCGACAAATCAGACGCCCAGCAGTGGACCATCGACACGGTCAATAACGAGATGATGGCCAAGTGGGGTGCCATGAGTTTGAGAGTCACTGGCCCTGTTGAGGACTACTGACTGCCGCTAAAGAACTCCAACCGAAAGGTTTGATTTCTGTGATACATTTTAAGTTACCTATGAAAGGACCGATTCTTACTTTATTAAAGTATTTTTTTAATAACAGACTAGTTCTATATGCGCTGTTCAGTAGTTACTGGGTAATTGTAGATGTAAAGTACTTATTGTATATGTAAATATTAAAATGGCAGTTGTAAAAATATTAAATTGTACGCAGCTAATAGGCCAGTAACATATTTTTAGGACGGCGGATGTATAGTAAGAAAAGTAATGATTTATGGCTATTGATAATAATACCTGTATTTGTTGACTTAAAAGTTACCATATAAGAGCGCTTTCACATTAGGTCGCAAGTACTGATTGAGCAGCGCGTCAGCCGCGCTACTGCAGAGAATGCTTTCTTTTTACGACTATAGCAGCGGTATTTATTTATTAGGGTGGCCCGCTTTTATAATGGAAATAATAATAAAAAATAATACTGAATAATTATTTCAATAATAAGAAAGCATCCGTTGAAGTCCCGTGGTACTTGCGACCTAATATGAAAGCGCTCTAAGAGCGGACGGAAGCGAATGTACTTATAGCATTATTTATTTCGGCCACATCTTCAATGTTCAACTATCTCAAGTCTAGTTACATACTCTTTCAACTACACGAAAAAATATAGCGTGTGTTAATTAGATTACGTTTAAATTAAATAATTGAAATTTGTTTTACTTTTATACACATCCGACCAATCTAAGCTAATCCATAATATCTTATATATAAAATTCTCGTGTCACAATGTTAGTCTCCATACTCCTCCGAAACGGCTTGACCGATTCCTCTGAAATTTGGTAAGCATATTGGGTAGGTCTGAGAATCGGCTAACATCTATTTTTCACACCCCTTAAGGGTTGTCTACCCTTAACATTTTTTTTATTTTTTATATGGCAAAACAACGTTTGTCGGGACAGCTAGTTAATTTATAATCTTATTATTTGTAATTTTACGCCATCCAAATCTTTTTAGAAGATACATACTGTATAATATTTGTATATAACATTTATACTTTAAAACTGTAAGCCAAGTATACATAATAATGAAAGTTAACATTGTACAAACCAAATACACAACGTAAATTCGGAATCGAAAGTAATTCATGACATTGAGAGACTAATGAATATTAATGTGTGTGTAAATATAAAATATATAGTAATATTTTATATGCACTATAAATTCTAAGTACTTGTTAAGTTTTGCATTTGAATTTATGTATATTTTGAAAATGTTAAAGGTTATTGAATATGTTCGTGTTGAAATTTGCTATTTTATAAGCATATGCACATTCTATACAAATTTATATTGTTCCTCATATATTTCATTTTGGAATTTAGAGCTATGTTTAAATGTGGCTTTATTATAGACTTATAGAATATTAAACGACTTAAGGCGATTCATAAGTGTGGGGATTAATGGTCGGCTTCGGTTTACTTAAATGTAATATTGAAAGGAAAAATTAAACTGTATTTGTATGTACGTGTGTATGTATGTCCACCAATTCGCACTTGGCCAGCGCGGTAACTATGCCCTAAAACTCTCTCACTCTGAGAGAAGACCCGTGCCCAGCAGTGGGACAATAATGGGTTAACGATGATGATGTAAGTATGTAGTGTAGTACTGTAGTGTTAGCCTACATTAGCACTCCCCTTTACCGTTAAGGAGTCGAAGGATAACTGAGGGCTTGATTCACTTTGCCGAGACTCCTTGATTATGACGAGTTGCGTCATCATTTGGTCACAACTTAAACAAGGCACAAAACGATCTCATAAAATTTATAATAGATGTATAGTTTTAGAGCGATTTTATATTGTCAATAGCAACAGCGTAACATATTTTACAACACGTTATTTAGACAACTAAAAACGAGCGTTAAACGCTCGACGCGTATATCAAAACAGGTAATTTACAGAACGGCATTCCACATAGATTCTAAGAATTCTTACGTAAGCTATATGTTTGTTTGATTATTCGGTTCATATTTTTGTTTTCACTGTTTTTAAATGTAAACATTTTCCACAGTACTTTTTTAACTAACGTGCGGTTATATTTTTAATGAATTAAGGCTACCCCAGGAATACGTATTAGTTCATTTACAATTAAAAACAATTGAACGTTAAATTTACGCAATGGGACCTATTAAAATTATAAAAATAACGCGATACTACACGACAGAAATACTAATCTAAATAATGATACAGAAGAGGAAAGTGACGTGTTGCCGTAATGTTATTTATCTTAATGAAAAGCGGTTAACCGCGCGGTTAGTCGCTGTTCCAGTTTAATATGAAACCGCCCCAAAATTTTAAACCTCCGCGGTTGGAATTTTGTGGCGGTTTCAGGTGCGCGCATTTGGATGTGTGACAATTAGGTGACTTTAAGTCCGCGGAGAACGGCAACGTAACGAATATGGTGACAGTGACGCAACAGTCACGGTGACAAAATCACCAGTGCGCGCTATCCTTTAACGCGTTTTTATCCGGAACGTATCCCTCGTGTGAAGCGGAGGATTATTGTACCTCCCCTGTTTTATTTGCAAACATCCGGTAGTGAATAAATACGAAGGAATTGTGTAAATTATGTGAATTTTTTATTTTTATAAATGTGAAAACGAATTCTTTGTATCGTGCCTTGTATTGTAGTATTTTGGCGAATTGTTCGTAACTTGAGCTAACTAACTTTCGCTTATTCCTTTGAGAGCGATTGTATTTTTATCGACTTTAGATCAACTAACTAATTTATTATTACTAAAATTGTTGCCTCATACTTAAATTGTAATTTATATATCGAGGCATTGCACAAAATATGTGTTGAATATACGTAATTGTATTTTTGTACTTTGTAATAGGTTTTTGCGTGCCCTTGTCTTAAACCCTGTTTTTAACCACTCACTGGCAAAACAAGCGATTAAACAAAAAGAATATAAAATACATACATAAATACTTGTTAAAATACTTACAAATAAATTGCTTTGATTATATTTTACTACATTGTGTGGTTAAATGTGTGAAAATTTACGTAATAGAAAAAATCGAAAATAAAGACTTTAGAAATGGAATTGATTTTATTAGTAAGGTGACAGCAAGGCGTAGCATTACGTATGTCACTTGAATTAAAGGCCTACTGAGAAATCGGTTATTTTATTGCCATATTTTTGTATTTTTTAATTTAAATTAGCCTTTGCTAAGATTCAATATGACAAGACTCAATATTTCTGGCGTAAAAAATGTTTACTGATTTTGCAAGTACTAGTCATGTCGTAATAGAACTCAAAAACGTCGTATTTGGTGTAAAAATATTACTAGACGATCAACATATTCGGCATAAAAAACGTTAATAACTATTGCTTACGTAATCACAACGACCCCAATCAAAAATAAGCAAAGCAAAGACTCCCCTTCTGCCCCCCTATTGTGCTTATGTAATACTTGAATGGTCCTTTACCGTGTTATTTCTAGATGACCGCTCTATAAGAATATATACCGTGAGGTCAAACCGTGCTTCTAGATGCACCGTAATTACAGTAGATCTACTGAACTTTTAGCTTTTTCCATATACTGTAATGATAGATACAGTACAGAGATTAGCTGCATTTAGCTTCAGCTTAATTTCCAATAAATATAGCGAGTAAAACGGAACGTAAACAAATAAAGCATTTTATGTGTGGGGAAACCGCTGTGTATCTTTAGAGAAACAAACAAATTGCATTTTTTCCTTTTTTTAGCAGTGGCGCAGCGCGGCCAATGTAGACGTGGGAGAAATCCTATCAGCGAGGCCTATTTTATCTTAACAAACGTGCTTTGGCCTCCTTCAAAGTGACCTCGCGACGCTTCTTTAAATGCGCGGTCGTGGGCGATGACCCAACGCGTCCACGCCTAGCTACGCCACTGCTTTTTAGTAAAGTATTACATGTATTCTTTAGTATATTTTTTTAGATTCAATAAAATATGCGCAATTAATTTATTCAATGTACTATCATGTTTTCGGAAGAGCACAGTTTCAACTTTATGTACCTGTGTGTTTAGTTGTTATTTTGTTTACTGCGTTAATCAGCACAACCCGGTGATTGTCAAAGTGCACATTTTTGTACGTTTTACCACCTGCTTTTACTGAATCAATGAACGTGTATCAGATATGGTTCCTATTGTACTTTAATAAACCCTAACACCATTTTGAATTACGGCGAAAGAAACCTTTTTTTATTAAAACATATTTGTTTGCTGTAATTTTGTGGAAAATACTGTATTTTGAAGTAACACTATTATATCTATACCGACCAGGATGACTGTAGCACTATCTGTTGTAGAGTAACGGAAGAAAACGCGAAGCAATTGTTACGGCAGCTGCTTGGCAGAACGATGACAATGCGGAGACTTTACAGACCGCTATTCATTTATTATCCGAGGCCACGAAACTCACGTTTCAAAACGAAACATTTAAAAGCAAACGTCCGTCTTATAAGGCTATAAAATTTCGATGTAAATTATAACAAAACTTATCGAAAGTTGCTTAACGCTGACGCTTGTGTGAAGCAATGTTTTGTGGCCCTACGGATTAAGCTGCGCCTTGGAGTTTCAATAGGCTACTAATTTCAGAGTAATGCTAAGTTCCCCTGAGCCAGATTGTCTATATAGGCAAAAATAATATTTGATGTTAATTGCACCGAATATATAGTACTTTTAACTTTGTGTGTGTGTGTTATTGCGTTTTGTATGTTAAAAATAACTATGTTAAACATATCACTAGTTTTACGAATGCACTATATATTGTAATTTTATTTATTATTAAATTATTTTTATATTGCGTGAATTTTGTTTCATTTTTTATAGTTATGTAATGTTGATTTTTAAACTACCTTTTGTAAAAAAATAAGTGATTTTATAAAGTGACACTAACATAATTTACTTTATGATAAAATTATATTGTGAAACACAGTACCAACAAACTTTTTTGGATAAATTTAATCCTACAAGAGAGTATGCCACTATCAAATATAAATGAACAAATCTCACCGGAAGACGACGATGGGACACTCCGCGCATATCGATGCTAGCACACGTAGACTTCGATGAAGATAGTTGTGTAAGCAGAGCGGCCATACCACGAAGAACACCAATGGGTACAGATTCATTCCATAATCTCAGGTTTTTGCACAGATTACACTTCTAATAAAGGAAAGGTGGCCTATGTCATTCATGGTAGCTTTCACTAGTAGGAATTATGGGCTAGGAGATAATTAAGACTCTGATTTATAGTCACTATCACACTTTACGGAAATTAATATTCGGAATAACGTGTGACTGGCGTTCACAAGACTAACACTCCGTCGAGCAGGTGTGCGGTAGCTCTCCAGCCATGTCACAACTAACTCAGCTGACCACTTGTATGCATTCCGATCGCTCGACTCGTCTACGCCTACCCGCTCAGCGTTGCGTAAAAAATAGGTATGTGCTACCCTCTTTTATCTATGTTAATTGATTACCAACTATAAAACAAGATGGCGTTAATCATGAAATGTACGTAAACTTCTCGTCATCCTCCGTCAAACATAAAAACGTATTACTTTGTATTATTTTATTTTATTATTATTTTTTTGTTGCAATTGCTTGAGCTTTGAGTGTCCATAAAAGTAATTTAAATAAGTATTTCTGAGTATGTTACAAATCATCACGAATCAAATGATTTTATTTTTAAATTTAAAGTTTGAATAAAGGTAGGATTGGGTCAAGGGAAAGCATTGAAACAACATGTTATTTTAATATTTCATTACATATTCCATTAGAATACTTTCTATATTAGTGTACATGCTTGTATCATCCAACATGCACACATCCTGAACTATGGAATCCTTGCGGAAGAGACAATCTATACACAGAGTATTGGGATCTACATACCATGTCTACAACAATACAAATTAAATGCAGCACGAGGATCAAAGTATGCTTTGACCGCACCAGTGAAGCCCTCTAAATGTTCTATAGAAGCGTAATTGTCTATGGTAAGTTGATGGTATACTAGACTAATGTTCGCTGATCGATTTTGTAATTTACAAAAGTAATGCGATGATCAGAAATTAAAAAATACTGACTAATATAAAATTAATGGCAACACTTAAATCATTATTTTCAACATTGCAATATTGTTTGGCAAAAATATTAATGGAATATTATAAAATGAGTAATAAACACAATACATTAAATATTAATTGGAGAATTTTAAATCGTCTTTTTCTAATAAATTCAATTAATAAAAGTATACAATCACTATCTATGCATACGTTCTATACTAAATCGATCAGCGAGGAAGTTAATGTTTCTTTCCCCAAACTGCCTGAAGAGTCCAATATATTACATTATGTCTGTACTCTAAAACCTTAACGATATAGTTATAAATAAATCAAGCGTAAAGATATGTACAATATTTTTTACACGATACAATTTTAAGTACCTATTTACAAATTAGAATTCTTTATACATCATAAAAAAGATAACTATACCGTTCTAGTAAATATCACCGCCAAATCAATACCTACATTCACAATAGATAATCGTAATATATAGTGTTATATTAATTATAAATAAAATTACACCTTACAGACACTAAATAAAAGACGTACCTATCCAATTACAACGTATTGCTTTTAGTCACTTTTTGAAAAATATCACGACATCGTGGGCCATCCGATAGGCCTCAGGGGCGTCTGTTGAAAGTCATCCCATTTTATTTTTTATGTAAAAATATCTTCACCCTATCATCTCTCACTCAGTCAACAAACATCCAAATAGTACCTAACACGAAATAGACACCACAATTTAAATGAAACACATAATATATGGACATACATATTCTATAAATCTACTTTATTTAATTACATTTCCCTTCTCACTGACTTGATACATTAAGAAACATCGAACTTAAAGATTTAAGAAATACTCGTGGCCAATAGCGCGATACTCGAGATTTTTTGTTAATATTTAAAACCTATAGATAAATTCAGTCAGCTGTAGAAACAGTATAAAAATAAAATGCATGTATTAACAACTTTTTCAATGTTATGGTTACGGACTAGAATAATTTAAAAATTGTAAAAAAATAATAGTAATATAAACATATACTTAATGGATTTAACACATATAAATATATTGTAAAAGTAAAACAAACGCGCATCGTACTAACCATAAATGACACTCATAAAAATTTTTCGCGCGATCGACCACAAACATATAAACATAAAGTTGAGTATTTTATTGGACAGTCTCTAGAAATGCAGGCTAAGTGTAAGTCAGAGAGAAGGTAGCCCTAACGTCATCGTAAAACTACGACTTTATTACTGAACAACACATGCAGAAAGTACGTATCGACGTTTCAATTAATTTATTTGTCTATTAGTTATTATGAGGCCTTAATTTTATGGGGTAATCTAGAAGAACTCTGTCTCCGAATATACGGCTAGGAATTCTATTAGGCCACACAAAAGCCATCCAAACTCTGGATAGTAAGGTTTAAAATACAATCAGACAGGGATAGACTGGGGTTATATTACAAGAGGGAATAAATTTTGTACACTTCATTAGTACGTATTTTTGTTATTATAACATTTAAAATAACTGTTAGTCGAAATTTGGGAGAAGTTGTAATTCTAAACCTTACCAATGGGATACCTGGTATATATGACTAATTTAATAGAGAATATCGAGATCTCCATTGAAAAATGTCTACGGCAATGGGAAGGCAAATAATATAGCTGTGAAATATACGGGACTAAAATAATATAAATATATAAACTTGCGCACTTGAATAACATATAAAAATATTGCTAATTTATATCGTAATAGTATTGCGAAGTAAAAAGACCTTAGGTGTAACGTTACAAAGGAACACCTACAAGAATAAAGATTTACGTATTTACAGATACCTAAAGTATGGATAGAACGAAATATTTGGCTAAAATATTATAGGAATTCATGACATTTGTGAAAATTAATCTAAGCGATCTGTGTATAGGATTATAGTTAAAACATTGTAAATTAATATCAAAATTGATTAGAAAATTGTGATCTTTTTGAGTATTATGGTTTCGTTATTATTAGTATTATGCTCAGTTCGTATTATAAGCTTCTCGATTAACGTTCATTTATGACTCGTTACCCTGTTATGAGTTATTAAAGAGATTCAATTTTGTATAATTACGCAAGGGTTATTAAAACAAGATCGGGTCGTCTAAGTACGTAAAGCAAATAAAGTTAGCGCTTGAGATTCTAACATTACGTACGTAATACAATTTGTTCATTACTCAATCTTACACTATTCACTCGATTTTCTTACAAAACGGTCCGTGCATTATCAGTCCGAAGAGAACCCTTCCATATTCGCTTACACTAAACTGATCACAAGAGATCACAATTCAATAGATGTCCCATCTTCGACTAGGCAGAAACAGATAACACTTCAGTCCTTTAAAGAAGTAAGAATTAAAAATCCAGTCTCCGTTCATTACACGGAAGAGTTAGTAATATTACTTATGAGTGTCACTAAAGGTGTAGCGTAGGTGAGGGGTCGATTTGGTGTGTTTTTTTCCGTCAAAATGCAGACACACAGGTGTCAAAAGTTATTTAGATATCACCCTATCTTTTCGCCGACTTAAATATTGGCCACGCTACGTGACTGAGTGTACTTAAGTATGTGTAACTCAATTATGATTCATGACAGAAAAATGACAACAAACAGTGGACCGACAGGTCGTCCACTTCGAAAATAATTCCGTAACTCATAATCTGCAACACATGCACGAATCGTCAGGCTAGTTCCGGTGGCGGGCGCGGCCGCTGCGGCGGCGCTTGCGGCGCGCGTCGCGCACGAACACGATGTTGGCGGCGTCGTCCGCCAGCTGCGGGTGGCGCGCCAGCGAGTGCACGTCGCGCGCCACCCAGCCGTCCACGACGCCGTGCGAGATGAGCTCCTCCTTCTCCTCCTCGGTCCAGGCGGCGCGGCCCTCCCAGCCGGCGGCCACGAGCGCCTTCTCGCGCTCCCAGGCGCGCGCGGCGGCGCGCTTGTGCGCGTGCTTCAGCAGCCGCGTGCGCTCCAGCGCCGGCTCCACGCCGTAGCGCAGCACCACGGCCGCCGCGCCCGCGCCCGCGCCCACCGCCTGCACGCGGACCTGCAAACATACCTTAGTTATTTACGCTGTACAGACTTTATGTGCACTCTAATAGATTTTTGTTGCTATTTTATATTATCGCTAGGAGCGAAAACATGTATAATTCTCTAAAAGTTTATCTAAAAGGATCTTTTGATAGATCGCCGTAGTACAAAAACTACAAAGTATCGATAGTTCTACGTTTTTTAAAGATTTAATAGCAGTCAATTAGCAAAAATCAGACTTATATTCGTTTACACTAGGAATAAAAATAAAGCCATATCCATCCACCTAGTTCACTTAGACCTAATTCACCACCATTATAGAGAAATTGTAGGCTTTCTTATACCATTGAACTCGTCGTAATAAACGTCGATCCATCCACCCGTTATAAACTCTTTATTTAAAATAACAATTAGTAAAATGATGAATGTATTTATTTAAATCAATGGAACATATCGTATATTTTTACCTCTAATCCTTGGTCATTCGTCTCATCTTGTGTCACGTTGAATTTGCCGGAGAGTCGTCTTAGCTCCTCCATGTCGTCTCTGATCTTCAGCGAGTTATCTTTCACGAAGTAAAAGACGTCCTGATCGTGGATATTGAAGTGTACGTCCAAGAAGTACGAGTTGTTGAATACTGTGGTAATGACGTCCTCTACCACGCTGTTAGCGCCATCCGCTACGCTTATGTAGGCCTTGCCGTCGACTCTTGAGATCAGTACACCTTCCCCGAACACGCCGCGTTTGTACGACACTCTTGGTAAAAGGTTCCTCGTGATCGGTTCCATCTTTAGCAGTGGCGTCGGTACGAATTCGATGTCTGATAGCTTATCATTTACCTGAAAACGCATTCATTAATTAAATTATATTAATAGTACTAAAACTTGTTATATATTCGCCTTAAGCGACATTGGGAGGCATTCGCCATAAATAAAATAATCAATAAATGGTCAAATTGTTTGAAACGATAAGTTAACATTTTGGTTGCCACAGTGTGGTTCTTAAAATGGGAACTCACTCTGGGCGCTAACACTGCCTCAGCAGTTCCATAGGTTAAGCCTTACAATTGGGTTAGATTTATCAAAATTTGTAACATACAATCTTCATTAAATTACTCAATACAATTGTTAAATGTTTTTACAATGTTTTTATTACATTGTATACATACCTTTTCAATGATACATTGGAGACCAGACAGCACTCCGAAATCAGGCGCAAGTTGCTGTCTTATCAGAGAATTCATCGGTTGGAATATCATGTCAGTGATGTACTTGGCTCCCATCATCTTGTTCAAATCGTAACCGTAAAGATCCAGCCAGCTGGCTAAATTGGTCATGTAAGGAACATCCTGGTACTTGTTTATTGGGTCATTGTTCTTAAATCTGTAGATGAAGATGTCGGTTGGTAGACTCAGCTTAGTCGCCAGATGTTCCCAGTTCGGCGTCATCCACTGCCCTACTACAGGATCATACAGCCTGTTATCCAAGTACACCAAATTCGTGTTAGAATCTAAAATCCCACCGTGGAAGTCAACTGGTAAGTAGAATCCAGGGTTAGTATCTTTGACAATTTTACCGAAAGGACTACGTTTGATTTCCTTAATAATCTCTCCGTTGACGTCAAATACCACTAGCGGTGACCCGTTCTGATCAGTAGCTATGTAAAAACGTTGATCATCTGTTTCCATGCAAGTTAAGAAGTCCTTCTGATCATATAGGAATCGTACCGTCTTCTCTGCCTTCGGGAAGTGCATGTGCGTGATTAGGTTGGGAGTTTGTGGGTTCGTGTAGAAGAATTGAGTTACATTGTTCTTGTCATCTTTCCAGGCGACCAACCTATTTCTATCGTCATAGTAGTACCACATTTGGAACTTGTCTCTTTCGAGCGCATGGATAAATTGGCCTCGGGAATTATATCTGTATTTTTGTTCACCACGTCTTATTACAAATCCGCGGCCATCGTAGCTGCTGAATTCAATATCTCCATATTGCACAACTCTGTCGCCAATATCATAGCCAAGGTAGCGTTTCTCGCCGTGGTCAATGACACCAACGATGTTGCCGTTCTCATCGTAAACGTATTTCCAGTCGTCTTCAGATCCTACCACTTCCATCAGATGACCATCGTAATTATAACTGATGCGATCGTTTGACGAGGTGTCCCCTATCATCATCTTCTTTGCTTTAATTCTGTTTCGGGCATCATAATCTAGTTCGAGACGGAAGACATCGAATGATTTTATATTCATTAGGACAGTCTTAATCCTACCATGATCGTCATAGTCGGTTATCGTGAAGTATTGTTTGCTGGTATCTTGCATTACAGAACGGTTGAAAGTGTTTCTGTATATTCTTAAATCGCTCACGCCTTCAAGGATACCGAGATTCTGATTGTACTTCAATCTGATTTGTGGCATTTCTTTGCTGTTGATATTTACATCAATCATAGAAAGTCTCGCATTTCCGTCGTATTGATATTTAAAGTGAGCATTGTTAAGGCCGCTCTTTGAATTAAATTTCATTTTTTCGTCTTTAAGAATGCCAGCATGATACTTATAATCTTGTTTCAGTTCATAATCCGGATCGGTTATTTCAACATTCTTTACGAGATGACTGTTTTCGTGGTAAACGTATCGTATAGCAGATGCGCCAGCTAGTATTGTTTCTAATTTTCCAGTCGTGTCATATACATATAAAATCTTACCAGATTGGTGAGGGTAAATCTTTGCTAAAACATGACCGTCATCATTGTACAGAATTTCATATGGATGCCTGTTCATTGGCGAAAAGTATTGGTATTTAAAGTAGCCCAACGATGTCATAAGAGAAAATGTATGAATATGCCCTCTTGGAGTCGTCAAGTTCTGTAATGCTCCAGAATCATCATAATCTAGCAAATAATCGCTGCCTCTGGGAGTGGTCACTTTCAAAGGTAAGCTTGTAAACATATCTCTAAATGAGTACGCCAAAGACGAGCCATCTCCGTATCGTATTTCGTGCAATCTACCTGCTCTATCATAGTCGTATGTTTCATTCAACTCTCCCCATTTCCAACTCGTTAATCTATTAAACCTGTCGTACTCAAGTTCAACCTCAGCGAAAATACCGCTTCTGGGGCCCCATTTCACCGGTCGCGCCGTTCTGTCATAAGTGACGTTCAGTAGCTCTACTTTATCGTCCATAAACACGGCTACAGTCGAAGTATCTCTGTCGTATTCCAGCGTTAGTAGATTCTCACCATTCACTCGTAATTTACGACCTATTTGTGCGACCGCCTTGCTGCTCTTCCCTTTATTTGATTGCAGTCGTCGAAGGAAGTATCGCCATTCAAATCGATTCGCTAAGTCGCCGCCGACTTCTGTTCGTTGTTTAGCCGGCACCGGGTAACTTTCACCGAGAATAGGATCGATTTCGGAAAGAATTGTATATGGCACCGTATCCGTTGATATGATGTGCCCCCATGGCATGCTTGACGAGATGCTACCGTCAGTTGAAATTATAGTTTTCTTTTCAGCCTCTCCAACTTTCGTGTTCACCGAAGATCCTTTTATGAGGATTAAAATAGGTTTTCTATTATTCTCACCGATACGAACCGTTGCGCCTTTGACACTTAAGTCAAATGTTAGATTTATGATTCGGCCAGTGGGTGTGACGGCCATTGTTAATCTACCGAATTCATCGTATTTGTAGATGTAACTTCTACCCGTGCTATCATACTTCGCTTTCAATAAACCAGTAGTGCCGTGGTAGTCGAACGTTACGTTGAAGTTATCTGGCGTTCGTAATTCTTGCAACATTTTCATACGTGACATTTTCAGTCTACATTTTTGGCCTTTCGTATTTTCGATGGAATTGACGAGACTTGAATAGTCCCGTAGCAAGAATACTTTGTTTCCGGCCGCATCGGTTACAGTGCTCAGTTTTCCATTGCTAGTGTTCACTGTGTATGTGAATACGTAGTTATTTTCTCCAGTAAGGATATTTTTTGTCATAACGTGTTGTCCGAATCTGTTGAATATGTAAGTCTCTTGCGTATCCGGCGAATATATTTCATATTCTCTCGCTCCACTGGCGTCGGGAATGCTCGCCATAACCGAGCGGATCCTGTAGTTTGCTTGGTCTGCTATGTGAACATTTCCGTCAGGGCTTACGATAACAGCTGAGATAGTGTTGAACTTGGAATTGGAAGCCAAAAAGTGATCTGCTTCGAAACAATCACAGCCACGCTCCAAGCAATTGCATTTAGACTCTGCGCCAGCGTAGAGTGATATCTTTCCGTCGGTAGTTATAAGACGAACACGATTAATTCTTTGCGAATCACTTTCGGCCACATACAAATCTCCGGCAGCTCCAAACGCTATGCTTTGTGGCATAACGAGAGTAGCGTAGGTGGCCAGTTCCATGTCGAAGCCGGTCAACGGCGACGGACAATGAAGAGGTCTTCCGGCGATCACTTTAACCCTTCCATCGGGAGCCATTTGGAGGATCATATGGTCATCGATGATATGCAAGCTGTTGTCCAATGGATTTATAGCTAGTTCAGTGGGCCAACGAAGATGAACTTCCTCTACGCTCAGCGTTCCTTCGCAAGGAATCGGTTTCCAATGAGCTCTGTGCATGTGGTTACCGATGACCGTCGTGATGATGCCGTCCCTGTCCACCATGCGAATGTTGGTGCCATCAGCGAAGTATAGGATGTTATCGATGGACACGGCGACCCCCTTGGGGTAGGCCAGCTTGGCGTCCCGCGCGAGCGCGCCGTCGCCGCAGTGCGCCTCGTCGCCGGGCAGGCAGCGCTCCCCGGAACCCACGACGGTTTCCCAGTTGTGTTCGGGGTCGCTGTAGTCCTCCGTGTCGCGCACTTTGATAATCTGGTGCGATTCGGGATCAGATATGTACAAGGTGCCGTCGAGCGGTGACAGAGCCATGTGGTAGCGGTATGAAACTCTGGTAGCGCTGTAAAAGGAAACATTGTCGTTATTAGCTCATTTTAAAGTAGTTAGGTTAGTAAGTATGGGAAACATATACATATTTCTAATAATGTAACGATCCGATAAATAATCGAATAATTATGAAAGCTTATGTAATTTGTGACTTAATACATAAAGGTTGTTTAGTAAGTCCTTACGAATTAGAGTTTCTTAAGTTATAAGTATTTTATTACGATTTTTTCGTGTGTATAACTTAACCTTGTGTAACTTAACGTAGTGTGGGAACAAGTAAGTATTTCAAAGCTTATTAAAACATTTCATGTTAGTCGACTCTAAAGTGGAAGCTGAAGGTTCAAGAATTGTTAATAAAGGCTCGGTTTAATTTTAGTCGTTTTTTTTACTACGAGAGCACGACATGTATTCGTCATATTATATAAATCCTATCATATATAAAGTTGCTTACAGTTATCCATGGGTGGAAATGACTGCTTACCACCCAATGGACTACATTCTCATTTGTAATCTATAAATTATAAATCTATAAATGTAATCTATATAAAAAAACAAATTCCAAAGACCGCAACTCACTTGAGCTTGACGATGGTGCGCACGGTGCCGTCGGGCGCGATCTTGCGCACGAGGTTGAAGTCGCCGACGTAGAGCGCGCCGGCGGGCGACGCGGCCAGCGCGACGGGCGCGAGCAGCCGCTGGCGGCGCGCCGCGCCCGCGCACTCCGCGCCGCACTCCAGCGCGCGCTGCCGCCCGTCGCCCATCGCCGAGATGATCAGCCGCGGCTTGTGCTTCAGGTAGATGTTCGCGCCGTCGCCCTTTTGTAGGATACCTGCGTGCACACGCAACGTTATGGAGTCTCCTTTACAACCATATTTTTAACCATACGGTACGATAACGATACATACGGAAGCCTGATAAGCCTGTCGCCTATGGACATTTGCAACATCAAAAGAGTCGTCAATGCATCGCCGGTTTGAAAGGAGTGTTTTTGTGCACCTTTATTGAAGAACGTATGGCACGTTATAGATTTAAGCTCATAAAACTACTTGATATTGACGAGGCAAAAGTAAATAACATTCATTAAAATATGTAATTGACTCGAGTATGGTGTCATATCGGTCTAGGTTATATGTCATCGGAGACAACGCAGCAAAAAATAAAGGAAATGGGTAACAACGTTTTTCCGTATAAAATCTAAACCCAATGCGGTATACTCTTGCCAGGCGTGATGACTATAGGCAAATGTCCAACAGGAGAGCAATATGTCCAGCAACGAATCTCAAAAACACACCTCGACTTAAATAATAAATACATAATAACATTGAGATCTTCATACTTTTTATCCTTCACATATATTTTTTATTAATATGCGTTAATATTAGATTTATTTAATTACATACCTTCATGGAAATTGTATCTGTGGTGAATGTCCAAGTTCCAACCGCCTACATCGGAGATACTCATGTCATGACCACTCAATTTAGTCGTTTGTACATTCCAAATGATATCCTTGCAATCCGTGTATTGATATCCAACTTTGACTAGGGCAGTGGTGACTCCGTATACCCTCTGCCTGTACACATTTAGTCTGTTCCATGGGTACGTGAACTTGATGATTGGGTCCGCTTCGAATACCTTCTCGAACAAGATGCCTTCGATGGTAATCCTTAAATGAATGAGGGCTAGAGTTGCGGGGACCTTTTCAGGTGTCAGCTGTAATTGAATGGTGGAAAGGTAGCCAGCTGCCCTGGAGCTGTGGTATACTAGGTTCAACCCCGTGCCGGGTATTTGCAGGCTTTCCTGTACCACCTGTAAATTAAAAGATATTTTGATTCAATATTGATTCATGGTTACGAATTTGATTCCTAAGCGACTGGAAACATGATTATATTTAAATAAGAGAGAGGCTTAAGAGTATTTAAATGCAATAGTCTCTATAATACAAATATCATAAGAGAAATTACTTATATTTTCCGGCGCAGATCATTTTACCAATTATTATTTTTGAATGTATTTAGTCACCATGTAATAGGCGTAGCTATGTTATATTTGCTAATGAAAAGGTAATAAAAGTTTTAGAATTTTTACATGGGTTAAAAGGGGTGGAGGGCCTACAAAAAAACAAAAAACCCACCTTTTCGAAACAAATCCCTTTTCAGGTGTTTGGTAAAGCGAACCATACTCCCTTCCACATCCTTTTTATACGTGCTTACACAAAGGTTTACCTGTGATTCAGCCAAGATGGCGCTCTTGTCGGGGCAGGCTCCCTGGAAGCCGTGCTTCCAGGTGGCCAACACGACCGGCTTCATGGTGTCGTAATCGTGCGCCAGGCAAGCCTGAGGCGGACCCATGCTGCCTTTGTCGTCTGATGTCGTCATCACCACCGCGTTGATAATTACCACCTGCAAGTAAGTACTGAATGGTTATGTGTCTCCTGCCTTTACTATTTTAAGCTAAATGCCTAATTGCACTTTACGTTTAAATTTTATACTCCTTTACTGATCGTGAGAGGCGACTAAGAGACGAAATTCAGCAGATGAGCTGCTGGATCTTCCTGTTTAACAGTTACATCCACTACGGTCACCATTAGTTATGTGCAGTGACTATTGGACAAACCCAATTAGTCTCCCATATCCAGCAATGGATCGCAAATGGCTGATAGATGGATGGATGTTGTATTCCAAAGTTTGTTAACATGTTATTTACAAAAACCACTAAAAATCATATTTATCCGATGTAGTTGTTAACAATTCAAACGACTGGCAGCCGAAGTATGCATGAAGTCATTTAATTCCTTTTTTGCGCTCCTCAAACATGCGAGGCGACGATCAAAGAAACATTAGGTATTTCAGCTCTTAATTTTGCACAGAGTGGATAAAGTTCTCTCGGGATTTTCATGCCTTTACGTGGATTTAAATTTTGTCAAATATTATTAAGGATTTATTTTTCATATTTAAATAGTAATCGAGCATGCAGTGAACTTTATGGTACATGACTTCTGACGCTCACAGACATTTGTAAGCAACTTCATACAAAACAGCTGTTAAATCTGAAGTCAACCACAAACACGTTGTTACTCCCAAGGATTAAGATGGTTGCCACATATAAAAGTGAACCGGCATCCAAACCCTTCCATTGAAACGCAAGAACTGCTATACGCTGGAGATAGGTGTGGCGGTGGTACCTGCCCAGTCGAACCATATGCGTTCCATTGCCTTGAATTACAACATTTCAAGTAGAAAATGTCATAATAACATATATTTTTTCACCTAGGAATTCGATTGTATATTTTTTTTGTTTAAATTACTTGTCTACGTTTTGTTGGGTGTTCGTGTATGTTCCAATAAACGCGTTTTTAGTCATATTGTAATGAGTGACATGTTTAATATCTTCTATTTAC
Organism: Spicauda simplicius; assembly: GCA_949699795.1. Classification (NCBI taxonomy): domain Eukaryota; kingdom Metazoa; phylum Arthropoda; class Insecta; order Lepidoptera; family Hesperiidae; genus Spicauda; species Spicauda simplicius. The sequence continues at coordinate 2,655,572 of OX453057.1, read as the reverse complement.
TTTTTGTCGGCCTAGCCCGAATAAATGTAAATAAAAATGCAAACCTCATTCCAAGGCACGAAGACAACTTGGGTAGATCGTTTAAAGGGAGCTCGTCCGAAGTGCAGAGTCACGGCGCCCCCTCCATTTACCAGCAGATCGAACCAACCGTCTTCTCTTGTCAAGGTGAACCCTTCCAAAGGTGTCGAGGTCGACACTCTAACACCCACCAACCCAGACCCCAGACTAGTCACAACTCTTCCCCTTATCACGGCCGACCGACTGTAATCAGACAATGTTGATGATGGCAAAATTCTACCCTAATATTTTGAAAATATCATTAGTAAACTCGACTTTGAACACTACGTGACATACGGGTTGGGAAGTGATAATTGTTGTTCAAAAGTAATAAGAACGTTTATGTCATTTTATTACGAAAAGAACTTTAAAATGTTGAGGATGATGCCAAGAACTGACGTAGTAAGTTCAGTTCTTTATGTCATGATATTTTAAAGTAACTACTGGTTTAAAATAGTGTGCAAATTTAAACTGCTAATATTAAAATACTCTTTCATGATAAGGTACATAATATATTTCTATTATTTTTGCTACTTTTCAATCCACTAGCTTTTTAATTTTTTTCAAAATATTCCAAAATATCATTTGTTACTTTATTCTTTAAAGTCTACCTACATCGATTCTACTAATCCCTGTATAATTAATATATAATGATATATCATACATAATATTACAATAGATAAAAAGCGTAACACAAGACTCACAGGACACGATTTAGGTAACTAAACATGAAAACTCATGCACACACTAAAATACATAATATATTAAAACATAGGTACATAAAATTTATTCAATTACGTAGATACGAGTGAACGATAGGTGCTGCCGAATCCTTAGCATGATCGTGTTTGATGATAAACGCTAGTTGAAGAAAAAAATGATTTTCTATCTTTTACGTTAGGAGATATTGTTAGTATTGCTCGCAATCATGCTAGTGATTTAGGTAATGTTATAAGATTAAACACACACTCCTATTGGATGCTAAGTCTTACCTTGTATTGAAGTGGTTCCAAAACATACTGCGCAGCGGAAAGACGAGAAATGACATAGAATAAGTAAGTATCGTTAGATACAATCATGTTAATTTAGAAGAGAAAAATTCAGAACGGGTTAGTAACAGCGTTTGACCCGCTGATAAGTGATAAAAACATGCAAATATCAACTGTTAGAAACCGATCGGAACTTTCTACAACTTCTGCTTCACATTTCAAATTAGGATTAAGATTAATATTCGCAGAATAGGGTGTAGGAAAAAAGAAAAAAACAGTGATACACTCTGATGTAAATAAAACATTAGGATTGACTGGGGCACAACATTGCGTATCTTATATAATATTATTGATTAATTTATAAAACAGACATTTTTAAGGAACCAGTTGATATGTTCCTTTTTATTTAGTTTTGTATATCAAATGGCTCCTGGCGTTTGTACATCTAACATGACACTGAACACTTATTCTCACCTTTCGTTGAAGGTCTCTTGCTTGGCGTAATTCTGGAGACTACCTTCGTCGATGAGGAACTTCATCCTCTCAAAGAAGGAAGCGGTGATTGCGGGCGGTTGTTTTCTCAACAATATGTCCGTAGGTTTGGGAGACGACACGCAGAGCTGACTGCCTTTGCAAGCTGCACTTTGGCAGCATTCCGGGTCTTCACAGTCGATTAAGCCATCTGTATAAAATTAAAACATTTTCGTTATTCTACAGTAACGTTGTTGTTTGTAATAATATTGATGAAATTTAATTTTCCACGTTATAATATACATGATCCGTGTGTAAAGGTATATTAATTTGGGTTTGCGTTCCCTTCCCAAAACCCAACCAATTTAAGTTATTTGGGCGTTAATTGATTCATTCTCAGTTTCGTGTGGGTTTTAGGATTATTAACTACGAAAAGCGGTAACGTGTCAAATGTCACTTCACATGTTTAAAATTATTTGCATAAATTTTGAGCTTAATTCGTTTGGTAAATTTGTTTTCCCAATAATACAACACTATTTTACACGTGCAGACTATGTTTTTTGCAAAATTGATAAAATGGAGATAACTAATAAAAATTAAACATGTCATTCACCTTTGTCGTTGTCTTTAGAATCGTCACAGACTTGCTCCTTAAGTGTGGTGCAATCCGGTCCGTCCCAGCCATCGAAGCACTTGCATTCCCAATGGCCGTCGTTAGCAACCCTGCACTGCCCGTGCCCGGCACATCCTCTCGGGCAGCCCTCGAGGGTGCAGTGCCGTCCGTTCCATCCAGACACACAGAGACATGTGCCATTCTTGCACTGACCATGGTCACTGCAACGGGCGTCACAAAGCTTCGACGTGCAGAATTCTCCGGTCCATCCCTGATCGCAGACGCACGACTCGCCAACGCACCTACCGTGAGGTCCGCAATCTAGGTCGCAAACTTCTGCAAAAGTGAAGATGAATGCATTTAGCTATGATTATATTCAATTATGTGGGTGCCGTAATCGATCAAAACCTGCATGTCACATATATTTACACATACTTTGTTTATACCAAAATTAAATATTCCATTTAAACTAACCCTTAGAGCAGTCGTCGCCAGACCACCGCGTATGACATGTGCAAGATTGCGTATCAACATCAAAGGTGCCGTGTCCTGAGCAATCCGGCAGACACTGGAGAGCGTCCTTGTCCATAGTGGCACAGTCAGTTCCTTTCCAGCCTTTCTTGCAAACACAAGATCCTTCAATGCAAAAACCGTGACCGGAGCAAGTTGGGTGCGGACAATCTACGTCCCCGCAGAACTTTCCTTTGTAGCCGCGTACGCAAGCACATTTTCCATTCACACAGTGACCGTGACCGTTGCAGTCGGGAATTTCACATTCGTCGTGTCTCAGAGAACATTCCTTGCCTTTCCATCCAGGATTGCATTGGCATTCGCCGTTTATGTATTCGCCACGTTGACTGCATAGCACCGGACAAACACCTGCAAATATTGCCATAGTTAACGTTATATTTAAAACTTGAGTTTAATTATGAAGTATACTAAAATAGCAGCCATTAACATACTTTCACTGCAATCATCCCCTCCAAATCCTGGTTGACACTGACAGTGGCCCATGAGGCATTCCCCTTTGCCAGAGCAGCCGTTTGGACAGTTGTGAGTCATATCTTCAGCCACTATGAGGATGAACGAGATTTCTTGTGGATCACCGTCATCGTTATACAATGAGAGAAACCAATGCCCTTGCTCCATGTAATGAGTTACTTCCTTCTTTACGGACGGCTGTAATCAGACAACTACGTTACAAAATAATTCTATGATATAAATGTTCATAGTTATTAGTGTATAGTTTGAAATGCTATATGTTCGTAGTTATTTTACTATTGCTGGTGAGTCGTACAATTGTGGCGCGATTACGTTGCCGTTCATTATGATTGTTGTCATAGAATACAAGTCTTATATCTCATCGGTTGTGTTTGGACCGCCCATAAGGGCTACCTTATGGGCGGTCCAAACACAACCGACGTGTCGCGATTTATGTCTATGAGTAGGATATGAAATGATTTGCAGACAATACTATACGTACGTGTGACGCCCTTGTAGTTCTTGCTTTAAAACCGCTCAGGACTTCCAAAAAGTGATACTGCGTATGTGTAGGCAAAGCGTTCCTTCTTGCATAGACACCTACTGACGCTCCTCTAGGTATCATGTAATCGAACTTTACATATGAAGCCTCTGATTGGTAGAATTGCATGTTCCAGTAACTATATGGAGGGATTTCTTTTGATAATTTTTCACCTAAGTTAATTTGCTTAAATGTCGTACCGTCTGGAGGAAATGACTGAGCTGGGAATGTTCTTGCACCTGTAACGTATTATATTCACCCATTAATTAAATAAATGTATATAAATAAATAGAGATCATTCATTCATTATCTCTATTTATTTACAATTATTTCAACTTTATTATGCAAAATTAATCATGCGAGAATGGGATGGTGTTATGATCGGAAGTTAAAATAAATATAAATATAATGCAAATTAGCTCTACAAAATTAAGACCTCAAAGTTAAAATACGTAGCGCATGCATTCGAACATTTAAACATAATACAATAAGTCATAGTTTTATTAACAGTAACATACATGAAGGTTAGTTTGTTAGGTTTAAGTTTTTCTTGCGTAGATAACCCTACCGAAAATGAATATCGGTGATCATTAGTATGTTATCAGAATGCTAATTTAGAGACCTCACCTTCCAGAATAAGGATCGGTGGAGGTTTTATTTTTGGACATACACATTTAGGGCCATCAGTGGTTGATATAATTTCAGATTCAGTCGTAATACCATCCGTGGAGGAGATCTCAGTAGTTGAATCAGTTACTACCTCCGTTGAGTTTGTAAATACTTCGTCCTCATTTGTTTTTAAAATGTGTGTTGTTTTTAATGTATTCATATCTGTTTCGGTAGATGCATCTAGCGTACTGTCTGACGTCTCATACATTGATGATGACTCAGTCTCTTCTACATTCTTTAATGTTGTTCTATCGGGGTAATCTTCATAAAAATCATCTGTTGAATTGCTAGTTTCGCATATTGGACATGAACACTCACAACTGCCACCCCACTCTTCTTCTATTTTTCGTTCCTTGGTTGTGCTCTCAATCGTTACCGGTTTATTAAAATTGGTAGGCATAGTCGGCTCTATATCCATAGGAGTAATTTTAACAGAAGGCATTTCGGTGGTATCTCCAACTGTAGGAACTGTTACTGTCAATGAATATAAAGGCTTATATGAAGAGTTTTCAGCATCATCTGATGAAATTGTAAGATTAATTAAAACATGTTTGGCGTTAGGTGTTACATCAGTAGATTTAGTCTCCTGTGTGATATTTACAGTAGGAGGCTGATCTGTTACAATGTTTTCCTCAGTTGTTGTATTATTTACAACAAGATTAGTATTAGTAACACTCGGTAATGATTGCGTTATCGGCACAACATGCTCTGTATCAATGGGTGGTTTATGTGTAGTAACAAAATTAACACTTTGACTTGTTAAAAGACTGTCTGTTATGGTAGCAGTTGTCGTGGTGCTAAACTTAAGAGCATTTGTAGTATCAACATTACGCGTCGTACTAAGTTCTCTGTTGTAGTGGAATTTGTCAAGATTATTTTCCAATTCTGTGGATTCGTTCGAATAAATATGTAATTCTTCATTAACTTCGTTAAGCCTAGTTAGTAATTTTAAATATTGAAGCTTTTGCACACCATATGAATAAATGGAAGGAAATGCATCATTTTGCATGTCTTCAGGGTCATATGCAACGTCACTCTCTTTGTGCTCAACGCTTTTTTTAGTTATCAAAACTTCAGGGGGACGATCCTCATGAGTGTCTTTGCTCGTTTTGTTTACATTACTTATTATGGATTTATTTACGGCAATACTTTCCGTAGTTGTTGTTTGTGACATAATAGTCTCATTGTTATTATGCATTGCGGTAAGCGTGGTTTTATTAATTTGATCACTAGTGTTAGCTGTTACATTACCGACATCGCTGGACACAGAAGCGTTGTTATGAACTTCAATGTCTTTTTCCGTTGAACCAGTGTGAGTTTCCTCCGATGCCGACGACACACCATGCACTAAGCTAACAGTGTTCATAGAAGGCGTAGTGATTAATTCATGCATATCTACGTTAGCAGAAGAACCCGTGGAAACAGAAGGTACAGAAGAAGCATGCCCATCTACACTTCTACGTGGACGCGAGTGACTGTCCCTATTACCTGAGCCCGGAGATGTCGAGCTTTGGTGTGGTCGACTTATCAAAGAATTGTTACTTGATTGGAGCGTGGTAGGTTTCGACACAGCGAATTTGTCCGAGTTTTCGCCAACAATTACTGTACATGGCTTGTTCTGATATGACCAGTTGTCGGTGAAATACGACGCTGTAAGTAAAAATCTTTGTAAGTAAGTAATCTTACTTGCAAAACATAAATATTACAAGAAAATGTAGCATATTTTAATGGAATTATTTTGCAAATATACTTTTAAGAGCACTATGTTCACCAGTAGAGTCGAGCTGAGTTAAGATTCATTATGCATACTGAAGCAACACGTTTTAATTTGAAGCTGATTCCATAATGAATTACCTGACATATAAGAGGCGATGGCTAAGAGTAGAACAAACAACATTATGAAAACTATGGCGGTGCACTTCCAAGAGCACCTAGACGAGAGGCCTTTTCTGAAGTGGAAGCGGGAGGCGGTTGGGGCAAAGTGCGCCGCCCGCAAGTTATTCCTCACGGGGAGGACGGGGACGGGTGTCCCGAACGCTGGATGCCGGTCACCCCGGTCCATCCTTTCTAGAGTACTCTTTTCTTGTTTCCCAGGACTACTGCACGATGAATTCGATTTGTAGTCCATAGACGGGTTCTTTTGAATGTCCCCTGGAAGTAGAAAAAACAGCTTAGCAAATTGATAATAATGCGTAATCCATAATAATATTATAAATGTGAAAGTTTGTTTGTTTGTTCCTCTTTCACATCGCCACATAGCTATTGTATGCTATGGTTTATATTTTGGGAGATAGGAGGGCGGAGAGTGACGTAGGCAAATTTTTACCGCGCTCTCATTCTCATGAGAATATCGATGTAGTGTCCGACCGAATATTCGGTTTCGATTTAGTTTCGGTTTCGGAGGAAAAGCTGCCGAAACTACGACCGAAGCCGAAACTGCACTCGGGATTTCTCGCGCTGTGATCGGTCGTGTTCGGCGCGTTAAATACCGTCCGTTTATTTCTTAAATCATGTGTTGTTACGTTGAATATTATCCTTAAGTGAAAATGTGGAAGACTGAATAGCTGTGATATAAAGATGAAAAATAAAAGACTGATGATTTTATAAAGGTTTTTTTTCTTTTTCCCTCAAAACTTGATCATTGTAAGGAAGTTTCGGTTTCGGTATCGGTTTCGGCCGAAAATCAGACCGTTACCGAAATTCGGTTTCGGTTTCGGTCGAAAAACCAGTTTCGGTCGGACACTATATCGATGTTTTGTTGTTGATACATATTTAGACGTTGTTAATAGATAGCGTTAGTAAAATTCATTTGCAAGTTCTGGATCACGCTGTCAAATGCTTATGTTAATTCCCTTTAACAGTGCGGGCGAAGCCGAGGGTAAGAGCTAGTATTTATATAATAATTAGTAGTATAAATAATAAGCTTATATAGAAATGCACGTTTGCTATTTTACCGCATTGATGCCCTTCTAGGCATATCAATGTGTGTTTAAAATTTATTATATACTGTGTTTCTCTATTCATATGTTAAAAATGCATTTTAATTTAACCTGTAGGTGCCATAACGGGGCATAGTTAGAAAGTTATTAAATGGGAAAGACATTTATATATCCAATACTTTTCCAATATCACAAAGAAAATATTAAAGTATAACTAAGAATTACCAGTAGAGAGTTTTAGAGATTTCACAGACATAATCAGATTTTTCGACATTTTCAAATCAATAAATAAGGAAGTTGATTGGAAATAGTTATTCTCTGTAAATGATCTCTAATAGATAGATCATCGCACTACATCAGTAAATTGTTATTGATCCCGAGGATTACTTAAATTGGAACGTCTGACATTATTTTCCTATCTTACCCTATTTTGATATTTAAGAGGGTGATGTAACCTGCATTAACTGCAGAGGTACGACAAACATTATGTCTATCGTGAAACAGTTCATATAATTAGTATGGATTTGGATACAGAAGGATGTCCATGGGTGGCAGTCGCAGGTAACCATCACGTGGACAACATGCTTGTTTATTGTTGCACGAACTTTACACTAGAAGCGCGGAACATTTTGACACCTCTAGAAGCGGGGATGTTTTAGGTAAAAAAAAAGTGTTTTGCATTTAAGTGGTAAAGTCTCGTGCATATAATAATTATATTTCATGAAAAGTCATAAAACTCACGATTATACGCATAATAAAATATTAACTAGAGCAGGAAGAAAATTGAAGTGGGTCAAGTTTAGGACACTCGCAATTATAATGTTAATAGTGCAAAGTTTCACAGACTACAATATTGACTATGGATTCTTTGAACTGATTGACAGTGACCAAATTGCTAATCCCTAAAGCGAAAATATAAGTCAACATTAGTTTCTAAGCACTAGACGGTCGTTTACCTGAAGGTACGTAGAAATTTCCGGAGGGTGTGCGCACCAAACACGAGGGTTCGAAGTCGGAGAGGTCGGCGGGGTTGCCAGTGATGCGGCCGTTCAGGCGAGACATGGTTGGGTTGCGCGGAGGCACATCGGGCGGAGGGCGGGAGCCTTCGAGCAGACAACCTGCAGAACAAGAATACCATATATAAATACTTGCGTACGAGCTATACATAAAGTTTGTGATTTTAAAATGATTGATATTTGTTAGCTAAAAACATGTTTGTCTAGAAGATATGCAAGTATTTTAAGTTATGAATAGGTAATGTTTAATTTTTATAACAAAACTTCAGTTTCGACAAGCCTATTTGGCAATAATGTTGGAAAGAGAGTTGGAGAGAGGCATAGGTTAGTTTTAAGGTTCAAAGATTCCTATAAATATTAACATTTACACGAGAACCTATTCTTTAATTATATTATGTTATTTTTTTGCAATCTTATAAAGTTCTCATTCGAAGAACGGTGAATTATAAAATGTGTAATGATTTTTTTTTCTACATATGTTTAACAAGTACAAGTACATTGTTTTGTATGCGTAGGTATATCATTGTTACAGTTACTTTACAAAAAAGAGACCGTCCCGGCTTAAAACTTCGAAAAAAAATGAGTATGCAGTCGTCCACCTGATAGTAAGAGGCTTAACCCCAGACGAGGTGAAATATATATTTTTATTAACGAGGTGATAAGTAACGTAAAATTTGGTGTACTTTTGAATGCCTGAATGCATTATTGGGGAAGGTACCTAATTATTGTTTAATTAGCGGGCCAAAATTTTCCTATTCATAATTTAATCGGCTCCGTCGATAGTCCGTAAACAAATAGCTTACGATCGGCTATGGAAATGGATCAAAGATCGCGTGTTTCGGCAGTTAGTTAATAAAGGAAATATATTAGATCGGGAGCTCGAACCGCGGGGCGCGGCGGAGGCCTCTCCCATCGCTAATATAAGTTAATGGAAAATCGAAGTATTATCTCCTACCCCCTGCCACCCCACCCGACCGCCAGCCAACTTTTGATCCTCGACAAATTTTAAGGATTCCTCTGAGCGATAATTAATTTATTGTAGCGGCCGATGTAGCCGCAAGAAAACTCAATTAATTTTAAAAGGGTTTTTGTGTTGTTTTTTTTCGACGATCGCCCTCCGTCCCGCGAAAAGAAAGCGCAGTTCTTATTTCATCTCTTTTAAGCCGCCCCTTTCCGGCGACGCTCTGCAGTAATTAGAAAGTAATGAATATATACACTACCGCATTTGCCTAATCTATACTTATAACAGCTATGACGATGTTTGTTAACGGAGCACTTACGTGACCACTACGAAGACACAACTACGAAGTTGTTTACAAAAATCAAATTAATTCGTAGTTTGATTTAAACCGAACCATAAATTGATGTAAACTGTTAGCATAAATTATTTTAGTCAATTGAAATACACATATTGTAAGTGTAAGTCCATTTTGTAATAGGTACTCATATTAAGGTAATTTTGAGGTTTTCATGAGATTCATGTTATGACTTTGGTAGACTGTAAGTTTACTTTAGACACGATAGATTAGAAGGACGTATCCATCCATTAGATTAACAAGATCTACTTCATGACGCTTTTAAAAAATAAAACAAAACAAGTTGTTTATTCAAACGGCCTAAATTTACGACGATTAACTACAGTAATAAATCGAATATATTTCGTTAGCATACATTAAACGGTCCGTAAGCAGTGATTAAACCTTAAACTTGCAATTTATTTAGAGCCCTGAAGGACGGGAGGGAAACTACCGGCCGTCGATCCGTCCCGCCTGGTTGCCGCCAATGAAAAACTGAATCACCGTCTCCCTCGCCTAATTTAGGAGGACAAGTATAGTCATTAATACACACGTCAGTCGCCGTCCTAGTACAAAATGCGGCCCATTTATATCTCGTCTCGGGGAGTGAGAATTATGGTAATCGGACGAATCGTGTCTTTTGTCTGTAATGGCGGGTAATTACCGAGGCACCTCCCGGGGACACTTCGTCTCCTGGAAGGGGCCCTGGAGCCCGAGAATTCGACACTCGTTAACCGAATCGTCTCAACTTTAAAAGGGAACGCGATTTTGAACGCCGCCGTGGGATTTGCCGCCAGAAAACTCACTTTTTTGCGTAGCTCGAAAATTGCTTTTGCCGGCATTCGGCCGTAATGTTTACGTAACGAAAACATACTTTAGGTTTTTGTTTTATATCAGACCCGGACATTTCGCTGCCCGGTTCTCCGCCCATAGCATTTATTGACGTGTCTCCTCTATGCATAAAACTGAATAACAATCAGACGGATCCCACTATCCGTATTCCGGTTCGTTCGTTTTTATATTTTTCGAGCCATCTGGCTTTTGCTCTTCTATTTCCCGGGGCCGAACCTTTTCCTACGAAGTCGGCTCGCTTACTTATTGGAAGATAAAAGGGGGTGTTTCGGCTCATTTGCGGTCGAGCTCGGCCCTATCAAGCGTGATTTCTTATTGGAACTGGGAAAGAAGCAGACGGCGTTCGTAATAGAGAAACTGCGGTTTACTGTGGTTAACTTCCGTCAGAGCGAGGTAATTTTATCTCTATTTCTGTTTTAATAAGGATAATATAGAATCTGTCTGCTTGGACGTTTGCTTCACTAGCGTCGTTAGCGATCACCGAGCCTTATACGGTGGAGCGGGCGTTTATTTACGAGGTTTACAGTCAAACTGTCAAACATATATCTCTTTCAAGTTGTTTCATAACTCAAGACGTTGATGCATGGGAGCGTTCTCTCGCCCCAGTCGCCGGCCGGTAACCGGATACATTTAGGCAATCTCGCTAAAGACGCAGCCGCACACGTGCCTACAATCTTAAACTCGTTATCTGAATCGTTTTGGGAACAATTTAGAATTCACCCCTTTAATCGATCGCAATGAAAGTGCGTAATACCAGTACGTGTATCGTTGTTAACTGGTTATTGTCCCACTTCTAGGTTCGGGTCATCTCTCACAATGAGAGAGATTAAGCCAAAGCCCACCGTGCTGACCAAGTGCGAATTGGTAGAAATCACACATCTTAGAGATTTTATTTAGAAATGTTTTCCTTTACTATTAAGCAGTGACAATTAATTTGTAAGCTCGTCATTTTAGAACAATCAACAATCAACGATTCGAAGACCGAGCTTCCACCATCTCTATCACTGCTCTCTGTAAAAATAAAAAAAAACGTAAATTCGTGTGTTGGTATCGAATTATTAATGCGTACAAACAAGTTCACAGTTCTGCGGGGAACACGAGTCATACATTCTCGAAACCAATTCCCCAATTTCGATTTTAAATTTAGCACCAAAGTTGCGCTGGAAACTCCGTACAATATTTATATGAGAGAAGCACCGCGATTTATAGTTGGGAAACAATCGGGAACTTGGTCCAGCGTCGTCGTGACTTCGTTTTAATTAGTACCCATTCATCGTCGAACAATTGAGTCCTCGAACAAATCCATTATCGGGAACTTTTCGATAGTCGAAAGAGGTGTATTCAAAGTTTGAGATTGTGATGAGATCGGCCGGGTACCCGCTTTAAGGAATGGAGATTCTAATGATGCGATCTATTTTATGAGAATCTGAAAGGACTATTTAATTATAGGTACGTTAGTTGATCTAATCAATTTGAATGTTAAAAATATAGTTATTATTTATGCGGAAAGTTTTAACCTTTGGAGATGGTTTTAAAATATGTGGACGATCAAACTGTTATTCGACTCAGTTAACTAAGAACCAATTTAGCACCTCGGCTGAGAGTGGCAAAAGTAAACAAGGTTATGAAAGCTTATGAAAGTTCCTTGTAGTAATTAATAAGAAATGAATAAAGAAACATCTTATTAACATGATCAACGCAGCTGCTTACCGACGCCAATGAGTCGTTCACAAATAGACCATTTGAGTAAATGTAAATCTATACGTTAGGCAATGTATCATGTCGCGCAGCTCCGCCGCTTGCCGCACTGATAAGATTACTAGACAAAGGAAGTCCACCCATATCACTACCACGACGACCGCTAAATACGAACCTTCATTTACTACCCCTGACCCGCGCAAAACAACTCTCAAATTTAACTCCAGGGTCGTAGGGTCCACAATATTTCTTACGGTCGTTATTAGTGTAGTAACGTCACCGTCTGCTTCGTTAAAGGACAATCAACTTTATTTATGTCGACATACTGGCAATGTTGCTTTATTTGTTGCTGCCGTTTACACAACTGAGCACCGAAAAGCGACCGAAAGCGTATTAAATAGAGTTGATATTTAGCTATTGGAACACGGTTCGAGTGCGCCTTGTTGAGGAATAAGGGGCTTTTTGTAGATGATTTTAGAGGTTTTTTGCCAGCGACCGTTCGCCCGGACGGGTAGTTTCCTGGCCCGATAAGGAGACGATGTTGTCCAAGTCGGTACGTCACGCGACCTGAACTAATTTATGTTGCTGCGATTCGAGATATGAACCCCGCGGACGCCACCTTGCACCAGCAGCGAGACTTTTTTATGGGCCGTTATGTTAACGAGCTGTCTAGCAAAACAAAGAGACATTTTGAATTTGCATACCACATACACTGCACCCCCTTTATTTATAAAATGTACGTACTTTAGTAACACTTCAGACTTAAACTATAAACGAGTATATTCCTTTGTATTACTAAGTGTGGAATATATAGATCATTAAATAATTAGTTATATATCGACGCAGGTAAGCAAATTTGCTATATTTCGAAATATGCGCCAGAACCAAAAAGCTGTAGAAAAAATCATAACTTGTAAATTACATTGTTTACATTTTTTTAGAGAAACGACAAATTAGTTTTCCAGTATTCATATAAAAACATGTTGCTATAACGTATCTCTATTATCATACTGCTATTATTATATTTGTCGGAGGAAGGGATGAATACAACTTAGATGTTACTGAAGATGGGCTTACCTTAACATTAATAGTTTACAGAATAATTGAAATAATTATTATAAATTAGACTAACAATAAGTAACCATTGTTTTATATTGTGTTTGAGTTATATTTTAATGGTGATTAATAATCAGAGCAGTTTTAAGAAAGTCCTTTTAAAAAGTCTCTAGTAGAGTCGAGGTATGTGGCCGCACGGCGGGGAAGCATTGATAAATACTGATGTGAGCTATCGCGGAGGATCATAATTTCGTTGTGTGTTGAATTGTGCGGTCTTTGCCTTGAACCCGCTGCTCAAATAGCTTAATTGTATTATAACCTACGAGTATTTCAAATCATTATTTTTTGAAACTCAGAAAATAAAGTGTCAAGAACAATTTATGCTGTATTTGTGTCCGCATTTACCCTTCAATGACGCCCACAAAAACCCACTGATTACTAATGATGTCGACATACCTATGTATTAGAATTTTAAAGTGGAGTACCTTCAATTTTTGTCCACCAATTCGCACTTGGCCAGCGCGGTGGACTATGGCCTAAAACTCTCTCATTCTGAGAGAAGACCCGTGCCCAGCAGTGGGACAAAAATGGGTTGACGACGACCTTCAATTTTTACAGTTCAATGTAAATAAACATACTACGGATTTGATGTTAAATGTAAGCTACAATCCATAAGCAACTCAGAAAATACGTCGCTCCTTCATTAGAGTATACTAGAAAATAGGGTGAAAAAAGTGACCGGCAGCGCGAGGCGATCCCTTTACCACGTAACCGAATATCCTCCGGTTCAACGTCTGCTAATGGCTGAAACAATGCCGCGGCACCATCAATCTCACTATCTCATTGTACATATTTCTTTGTCTAAATCCATTAAATTAATTACGGCCATTCAGGGAGCGAACTCCGTATTTATTAGGCTCGTTATCATTCATTGCATCTTTCGATAGCGATGTGGCTTTGAGCTACCTTGATCGATGCTCCAGTTACATGAAAACGGGGGGCTAAATTAGCTGTCGGCGAAAGAATGCAGTTACTGCCGTGACTGATTCCCTACGACGGATTCAAGGGGAGGCGATTTGGTGAGACAAAGATACATAGGTGTCATCGCGCTCGTCGATAAGGGAACGCCAATTGGGAAATTCCTTGCGATATTGAACGAGGTGCGAGTGGAGGCCTATGCGTTGTATTTATTACGGAGCTTTATCAAGATTTGTCGTCAGAACAAACAAAAGGTGCGGAAGGCGGATCCTTGACTAATGTTGTTAGAACTTTATTGAAACGAATATTTAAACAACGGAAAAATATATCCTATATCAGATTTTAGGTCTGCATACAGTCGCATTTATGTAAAAGCAATTAGACTTAATAAAAAAGATGTCCATAAAATTGATTATAATCATTCTATTCTATTTATTTATTTATTTAAGGTCACTAACGCACTGTACATGTATATGTTACTCTATGTTAGGTACATATATTTTAATATACTTATGCCATATCAAACATATTTGGTCATAGATTTTTAAATATAGTATGTAGATTGTAAATTTGATATTTTAGTTTTGCTTTGGCTTATCGTGACGTTAATACATGGAATATGTCAAAAACGATATCAGACCAATCACGTACCTTCTGCCCTTCGTCGTGGGCGCCAAGGTTGAAATAAAGGTGTAAACAGTCAGAATAAGAACAGAATAATAAATTTAGAGCTGTGACTGCAAAGTGTGACAGACCCGCTTTATGATTATATAGATTTTGGAAACACTTTTGTGTGAAGAACCAGTTTTAAAATTTGTCTTTGCGAGAGAGAATTCAACATCTAGACAAAATTCTCAGCAGTTTCTCCGCCTAGTGAACAATTCATATCAATAACTGTATATTCATACCTACCGTAGAAGAGCCCTCAAATAATATAGAAATAAATGTATTTTAATATGTATTTACATACGCCTCAGGTCTTATCTTATCTAAAACATAAAGTTATGTCGACTACAACTGATACTTACGCCTCCATAAATACTATCTGATCAAGCCTAATAAAGGTCATTTAAAGCCAACTCGGCTTAGGATACGTTTTAAAGCTGCCAATCTGCGGCACAAACATTTGAACAGGGTACCGACATCGTGGGCGAACTTTATAAACGTGGTCCTTTGATCGACCTAGCTCGAGATGCCTGATAACCGACAAAGCCCAGCTTCATTAACCTTTACTCGTTGAAAGCATTAATTACACTTAATAGAAACAAACAAAACTCGAACAGATAAATGGACCGAGATAGTTATTTAATTGTCTCATCCGAACTGCCGAGGAACGAGGGATACAATGAGAGATAAAGAGTTGTTTACGGGACGAGCGGATGCTGCGTGAAGATGGAAGCTGGAAAAATCCAATTTCTATTGCCATTGTAATCTCCGGGCTGCTTTATGAAAGCTACAATAGTATGCCACATTTAGTTAATGCTACTTCGTTCAACAGAAAATTTGTTGTGAGTTTTGTTGTGTATATTCCAGGAATTTTGCTCAATTTTTGGCTCCTAAGTCAAATGAAATAATTACGTTTATCTTGATACTGATTGTTGTGAACGAAAAATAAAAATATAAAAATACTAAGAAAAATAATATAGATACACCTACTGGCTTTTATATTTTTTAATATTACAAGAGTAGTAAACCATGTTCACCAGTGATCATTCACAGGTATATGTATATATGATTACATAATATATTGGTTATGACATCAGTGTATAGGTTAGGTATATATTTCTCTCACGCACAGTCACGGATATAATCAGTAAACTTGGACAAGTATTCGACGTAGAATATTTGCGATTATTCTTCAATAAATTACTCGGCCATTGTTATTGATAAATTAGAGACAAGATGGAAGTCGTGTAGTCGTTTCATCTTGATGAAACAATTTCAAATTCAGATTCATTTGCTATTTTCGTCTTAACTTTTGTGAAAGTTTCCTTTTCTCCCCCGTCTAACGAACGATTCGCAAACGAGATCGTGAATACAGATTAATGTTTTGTATAATTGCTTCAACAACAATGTAATTTGCAGCGAACAATCAGCGTTGGATCGGGAAACGGCGGGAATATATCACGCTTCATTATCTCTTCCTGACAACTGGAATCAGGGCGAGGGATAAGCTACTACACTGAATTTAACTTCAGACTGTTTAGACTCATTATTCTATCAAGACTAATTTTTACTTTGTTTAATTATAGTAGGTACTATTTCTTACGCCCTGTAGTTCCGGGATCAGAATAGGGCACGGCATCCCCTGCCTGTCGTAAGAGGCGACTAAAAGGGGCTTCCGGGGTTGCAGACGGCTAGAGTGGGAGCTCGAACCGTTCGGTCAGACAATCCCGGGAAGGACGGCGGTATGTGTGGTCGCATACCGTCGTAAAGACTAGACGGAGCGGTGGGCCCAGCCGCCCATCTGGGAGGAGCCCGATGGGGCAACGCGCTCGGAGGATTCCGGTTGAAGTCGTTTCGAGATCCCGGAGTCCTCCTTTTCAGCGCCGAGGACGGCCACCGGGGGGGTTTTAGTGCGGTAAAAATCCCACATAACCCTGCGTCGCTCCCACGGCGTCGGGTACCTTTGGAAGGTTTCCCCCTCGAAAACAAAAAAAAGGTACTATTTCTTAATTTAATAACGTTAGCTTCATTTTTTGTTATTAAATTTATATTATTAATGCAACAAAGATATCAATTGTATATAGGTACTAGGTATTTACTATTTATTAAATTTAAAAGTAATCATCTTGATTTAAGTTTAACACACGAAGCCCGAGGTGAAACATTTTACAAGCAATATCCGTCAAATACTCAATCTACTTACTACAAATTTATTGAAGCAAGATTTAAGATCCCGTCAAAGAGCATTATTACCCAAAAATGTCCTGGAAAGACCGTGGAACGTTTGCCATCTTGCGCATCTGTTCTGATCTGATATGCATGGGACGGTTCAAATGGCACAGACACGTCAAGTGCTGGCGAACCCGGTCATATCCACCGCTTTTTCGCCCAACACGTTTGATAGAGATTGATGACCGGTCGCCCCTCGCCCCGCGACCACCGGGCTTACGTACCCCGCAAAGGGGATTCGAATATATCCAAATATAGATCGTGATGGACGTTTCTTACGCGGATAACTATCCTGATAATTCCCCAGCGTATCGCATTAAGTAATAGATTGCACGATACTTGGATTACTTGGGATGGCGAGATTTGCCTATATTGATAAAATGATTCGGATTGCTGTTAGATCTATTTTTATTTATTTATTAAAAACTAGCTGTGCCCGCGACTTCGTCCGCGTACTTAAAAAGTATTATTACACGACGATAAAACGACGCAAAAACAAATAACGCTGCATACAACAATATTAATATTATTACGTTGATACAACTCTTAACTAATTTCGACCGAACTTGATTACCATGAAAACGGTTCTAGTGAGTTAATCTTAAAAGATAGACATATACTGTCGCGGACATTTTTTTAGACCATTTCAAGAGAAATAATTCTTTCCTACATATATTTTTGGTATCTTGTACCGTTTTCGCAGCGCACGCAACGGAAGCCCTCAAGGATGAATAATTTTCCCCGTTTTTTTCACATTTTTATTATTTCTTCGCTCCTAATAGTTGCAGCGTGATGTTATATAGCCTAAAGCCTTCCTCGATAAATGGTCTATTCAATACAAAAATAATTTTTAAATTTGAACCAGTAGTTCCTGAGATTAGCGCGTTCAAACAAACAAAGAAACAAACTCTTCAGTTTTATATATTAGTATAGATATCAATTTACAATACCAAGGTGCTAGTATAACTAACGTTAACTACAGTAGCGTTTTGCACTTTATAAGTGGTTCTTTTATTTTTTATTACTTTTAAATTGAAATTGGAGATTACACAACCTCTAAGGAATTCAATTGAGGATTATAAAACAAGCTCAATGCCTTAGTATACAAATAACAATAACCACTCGTAGTCATTTTTTATACTTAGTTTTTATTAAGAGAATAATACGTGCAGTTTCTTTTTTAATTATCCGTATAAAATCGACGTCAAACGAATAACGGGTATGAAGATAATAGAGCGCGCGAGAAAAGCAATATAAATTTAATTAATTTATAACGTCAAGTCCACCTTTTTTCCTCGACTCACATTGTACATATTTATATATTATTACAGGTGGTAGAATCAGCGTAAATCAACCGCGGTGGTATCATTGCCACACACTTATTTTCAGCGTGAAGCAGTACTTTCGTTTCAATGTACGGGCATGGTTGCCAGCTCACTTTTATATGAGGCGACGATCTTAGAGCGAGCAGCAATGCATCTGTACTTACATCTGCACTTACCATCAGGTTGACTGGTTTGCTACTTTAATGTTATAAAAAATCCAAGGTGCACCGCCACCGCTATCTTATTCTAAAGTGGTATTCGACACCGGCTGAGTGGTTCATTTACGCGGGAGACAAGGGTCGTTATTATACTACCAACAAGAAAAGCCTGTATTTCCTTTGCCTTTTTTTATATATATGTACCTAACGATAAGGCAAACGGGCCACCTGTCGGAAAGTAGTTACCGTCGCCTATGGACATTTACAACACCAGAGGAGTCGCCAATGCATCGCGGGCTTTGAAGGAGAGCTCTTTTTGCACCTTTCTTGAAGAGCCCAATGTCATAGCGCTCCGGGAATACCTCAGGAGGAAGCTCACATCTTGCAAGTGCGTGCATTGTTGCCTGGTTGCATAATTGCCTATGAGACCAGGAGCAAATAATGCATTGCAATAATGAACGCAGTAATCGTCATTTTTGACTAATTTTGCTTTTTGATAGTTGCAACAGACGAATGTTACCGAAGGTAGAAGAAAAAAAAATCGAAGTCTGTTAAAACTGAATTCAGAATTCAACCTGAGCTGAATTATTTGAATATTGTTAACTCCTTCCTTCCTCCTTTTCGTCTTACTTAACTGTAACTCTAACTTAAATGTAGTAAATTTTAAGTATTAGAATAAAATGCAGTATACTACTAGTCTATTGTTGCAGCACCCAGTGTTGCCATAACATTTTGCGTGTTACAAGGGGTGGGTTGACGTAGGTAAATGTTAGGGGTGGGTTAGAGTTCAATTGCGGTAAAATCATATCGAGTATGAAATAAATCACAAGTTTCGAGGCGCCTAGGGATGACGGGGGTGTAATGCCTCGATTCGTTATCTGCATTTTAAAATAAATGTCGCGCGGCGCTGACATGACATTGACAGGTGCTCGCTGTTCCGTGCGTTTGCGTTCCTTTTTACGGCACTTTTTGATTTAGATTAATCGAACAACTTGGCCCTTTACACGTGCGTATCTCCATTTAAGTAGAAAAGTGTCTGTGTTGAGATATTTTAAGTTAGTTAGTTTTTTTAATACAAGATTGAAGTAGCAATTTAACCAGATGTGAAGTGGTCACTGCCGCCCATGGTCCTGCAAGCAACTTTATACAGAACATGGGGTTCTGTTTAAAGTCAATCACCGCTGAGTTGTTACTCTCGAGGACTAGGATGTTCGCCTCACATAAAAGCGTGTTGGCAACCACGCCCTTCCATCGAAACGTAAAAACTGCTTCATGCTATAAATAGAAGTAGCGGTGGTACTTCCCCGGGCGAACTACACTGGTTCTACCACGTATATTCTACAAGTTTCGAGGCACTAGGGACGCCTCGCATTACACCCCCGATTTGTTGTCTACGTTTTAAAATAAACGTCGCGCGGCGCTGACGTGACACTGACAGGTGCTCGCTGTTCCGTGCGTTTGCGTTCCTTTTTACGGCACTGGCTTTGATTTAGATTAATCGAACAACTTAGCCCTTTACACGTGAGTATATTGATTTAAGTGGAAAAGTGTCTATTTTGGGGTAATATATGTAGCAGTTTACTCCTTGTTAAGATGTTAAATCATGCACTTATATAAGTAATTTTAATCTAACTAACTAGTATTCTAAAGTCCTTCAGGCTAAAACTGCTGAAATTAAGCGTGCAGATAATTAATGTCTACGATTGAGACATTTATAAAATAATTTATATGTGTCTTATCTAGCTGTTAAAATTCGGCGTTAATAAATAATTAATTTACTGACTATAATTGGATTAAAGTACGAACTTTGTACGTTGTACCTAATATTATGTCCTTTATAACGTAAAATTGTTTGTGGAGAGAATTATAATCTCATTGACTTCATAGCCGGCTCGAGGCGATCCGAAGTTTATGTCCTTTTGGGGTTCCGTACCCATAGAGTAAAAACGGGACACTATTACTAAGACTCCTCTGTCTCTTTGTCTACCAACAGGCTGTACTCATGAACCGTGATAACTACACACTTGGAATTTATCACAGATCATGTATTTCTGTTGCTGTATATTAACAAATACTAAAAACAGAATAAAACAAATATTTAGGGGTTTCCTATACAAAAAAAAACACGCTTTCTACACTCACAACCCCATACTAGGATTTTCTCCGGTGTCGTGGGTGCCATGAACACACACAAGATGAATACACAAACACCCAGACCCAGAATATGTATCTAAACTCATCATTCTGATACCTGTCTGACCGGGGATCGAACTCGGAACCCACGGCGCGTCCGACCGGGATGGTAACAGCTCCGCCACGCGGGTCGTCAAATGCAAAAGGTCGTCCTATACAAAAAAAAACGCAAGTTTTTTGCCGTTTTTACTGATAATGGTATGGACCCCTTCGTGTGTTAGTCAGACACGCGCGCACTTTGTCGGTTTTTTACAATATGAAAGTAGCAAACGAGTCTACTTGATTCATGAGTGATTTCTGCCGCACTTGGACATCTGTAATCAGCTCCAGATATCATCAGTGTCTTACCTGACCAGAGGTGGTTTTCTACCAATGAGGACTACATTGGACGTCTCAAATAAGTCTCCCTAACTTAAAATCTTTACACGTTGTTGTTAATAGAAAGAATTAGGTATCGAGGTAGTGCTCTCAGCGTAGAATCGCAAAGGGTTCTCTCGTACATGGATGTACATTAGCGAGACCTTTTCAAGTTTTTGCTAGTGCGGCTCGATTCCGGTAGGGTTGGTGTTCCGATTAAATGTGTTTTTGATTTATAAGCGCAATTATTACACATCACACGACCCCCGGAAGCTGTGGTTATGGCGATTCATCTGAGAGATTAGGTATAAGGGGATGGCGTTATAAATGCGTACAGGAGTCACCGGTGTTCTTCAGCGATGCTTGTGATTGGAATAGTCCAATGCATAGGCATTGATTTATTTTAATCGTTGGGGTTAAGAGGGTAAGATTTAAAGCATTAGTATAAAGCTAATTAAACAGCGTGTTTCTATAAATAATTAAATACGCAACCCTACTAAAATATTACAATGTTAATGTTCCTTACATTAGCCTAAAAGGCTCTCGAATTTTAACATTAAACATATTCGTACCTGTCATTAGCGATGTTTAATATAAATTGGACGACAGGTCTCCAGGTTTACAAGATAATCGCTTGTTCTCTTATGAATATTACATAACACCAATATACGTGTACATAAATTGAATTCACGTAGCGAAAGTAAACAGAGTTATCACAAACAAGTTATGCTAATGTTTGCTGCGGAGTTATTTATTGTGTGTCAGTCTAATCGATTGTTTGCCGTAGTGTGTTCAGAGTATTTGTTTGTACGTTATTTGTAATGGCAAATACGTTTGTATATTAACGAACCCTTTTGTATTTAAATACGGGGACAGCAGTTATTTGTCTTGTAACTTATGCGTAATAATAACGTTCTGAGAATAACTTAGCATAAAAGCTTGATGGATAATAATCATGATATGCTTTTACTTAGATAAGTACCGAGTCTGGGATCATTCGGTTGTTACGCGATGAATCTTGTACTTCGTTGCCTTCGTGCGGATCCTTATCAACTATTAAATTGTGACTAGAGATTACAATGATGACGAATATAACAAGGTTAAATACAAATTGATTGTACATTTATACAATTTGATTGTACATTTGCCACGTCACATCATTTGCCCAAAACGCTTAAGGTTTCAATCATCTTATAGAAGGCAGACAGCCATAAGTTTAGTCGTTAGTGTCTACAGACTTAACAATATTTTGGGTTAACGTATAATATAAAAGAAAAGTAATACTTCCATATCGGTTAATGAATGGTTTGAATAATATTACAACACGAAAAGCTTTATAAAGACACAAATATTATAGAAGATGAACAAATTAAACAATGCTTTTTGTGTATCTTTTTATGAAGTAAATGAATGAAGTTGAAATAATTGAAGTACTTATAAGGTCACTAACTCCAGTGTAGTTAAAGAAGCAAGCCTTAATTCTAGACTCTTTTTGGGATAAAAGTGTAACTGTAACTTAAAATTGTTTAATTTTGAATTGTCCGGTTAGAATTGTTCTTCGATAAAAAAAATAGATTTTAACACACCGGTGTATATTCGCAAGCGAACACAATGACAGATGGACGTACGGTTAAGGAGAAAAGGTTGAAGAATGGGGTGGTACGGTCAACACGGTTTTTTTACCCATTTTCAAATGTAAACGGAGCGTCGCCCCAACGGGCTCCGGTCCCACGATCCGGGATCAAGGATGGGCGTCCGTCCCGGTCATTCATCGTAGGGGTTCTTAAGAAAGATGGTCGCGATACGCCAGATGACAATGCGATGGCCCGAATCCATTTACGGGTGATAATAGATTTGCTCCTCACACTTAGGTATTTGAATAAAATACTTTGGATTTTATGTAGTCTTGAATAACTTTGGTCAATTAACGAGTGAATAGATGTATAATTCCTTCAACTTAACCTATATAAACGGAGTAATACAAAAAAAATACATTCATTTTAACAACACAGTAGTGTACACAGTAGTACATTAGTACACACTTACAATAGATATATATAGGATTAAGTTACAAGTTAATCCCAGTTAAATTCATATTTTTAGCATTATTATTTTTAGTTGTAGTTTCCTCTACATTTTTCGTTCCCACCGTTGGAGAGTACATTGCAGGGTACAGTTAGTAACGTAAACGTGTAATATACATGTATTGCAATGAGTAAACGTAAAAAAATATTGTTTTTAGGTAAGCTCATACTAAGGGCATATCGAACTTAGTTATAAGCAAAGTTAAACAAAGCGTTCCAGTTGTTACATTCCTAGAATCGCGCAAGTTAAAAATAGTTATAATCGATACCACTTCTTTAATTCATAGAAATGTTTCAATCTAGACTTGTGACGCAATGATTTGTCTGAACGATATAACTTGGAATAGAAGTACAGTTAGTACTGTTACGAGTTTGTTACATTTCTTCAAAATAATCGATGATCTTGGCCATATATTTTTTAAGGGGAAGCAAAAGCATGCAGTTCATCTGATGGTAAGTGAATACTGACGTCCATGGACATCTGTGAGCAACTCCATACGGAACAAAGGTCTGAATCTGAAGTCAATTAATAGGTTTCCTCACGATATTTTCCTTCACCATAAAGCAATGATATAAAAAATTTACTACTATTATACTAAATTTCTAAAACGGACACAATTTTAGAAAACTGTCGTGCCCCTAGGATTTGAACCTCAGATTTCACGATCGAAAGGGCAAGTTTTCATTAGGCTATCACTGCTTATATATTTGAGTAGATACTAGGTACTATTTATTTCAAGTAAGGTATATGAGAATGTCGTAGTTCTGAAGATATTTTTGTGCAAACATACGAATAAGGTGCCAAAGTGCCTACGATTCGAAATGTGACAAGTTGGTGTACGTGTGTTGTGTGACGTCACCCATATGAAGCATTTTATGTCAACACTGATGACTGGTTGCGGTTGCAAATCTTTTTATCTAGTATTTTGGTTTCGATTTTTCATCCCCACATAGTATAAAACAAGGTTACTTCCCACTGTCTGTTCTTATATGCTTAGATCTTTAAAACTACGCTACGGATTTCAATGCAGTTTTTTAATACATAGAATGATTGAAGAGGAAGATTTTTATGCATAATATAGTGCATAATAAAGTGGATAATTATAGATAATTAGGCGTCGAGGTTTGCCGGGTCAGTGTTTATATAAAAAGAAGCAATCGAATCGATCATTCAAAATTTTGAAGGTGGTAGAACCTTTATGGTTCACCTCCAAAGGAACAGCCACATATTTTCTGGCTAACAATTGCAGTTGTAAGTGCTGCTGTTTAGCTCTAACACAGCTTGCTTCAAAGTTACATATTTTAGCAAATAATGGTCTGATTCAAACGCCGGTCGGTAAGTACGCGCAAGACAATTTACTTTTAGAAGATGGAATAAAAAAACAACTACTATATATTTTTTTAATTCTAACTAGACCATTAAGCAGATGAAGTTTCATATTCCTCGGATAATGGGGGAATTAAACTATGTCCACCAATTCGCACTTGGCCAGCGTGGTGGACTATGGCCTAAACTCTCTCATTCTGAGAGAAGACCCGTGCCCAGCAGTGGGACAATAATGGGTTGACGACAACTGTTTGCATCACGTCGACGTATTTAGGTGTTCTTTATTTCTCTTCTTGGTACATTCAAATGCGGGTGAGTATGAGAGATTTGTATGAAAATTGGTCACGACTAAAACTCATCGTTTATAGTAAGTTGATGAGTTAGTGGAAATATAAAGTATCGGCAGCACTCCGTCACGCTATGTCCGTGTCGGTGGTTCATATTTGATGCGGACGCAAAGGATTGATGACGGTCCGTTTTTTCGCCCGATCGGACACTCCATTTGTTATTCGATATTTTTGATGTACGGCCAACAGTTGCCACCGGATATGTATATGTCGGCTTTAAGTCTAGTTCATTGTTATTGGCATGCATAACGTTCAATTTCTTTTTTTACTTCTTAATTTTTTTTTAAATTTCATAATTTGATTTGTTACATCCTTCTTCTGCTTTAAAACCTTGTTAAAGTAATAAAAAGTAATAATTTTCTTATCTACTTAGCGACCAATCCAATCCACCAATCAGAGCAGAGCTTATGCCTCGAATTTGTCGAGGCGCCATCTTTTCTTGTAGAGAGGTTGACAGTTTTTGCAAGATTCTTTCATTGATTTTGGTAAGTGATGGATCGAGTTGGTTCATTGGAAAGAAAAAAAATATTTGGTGGTTAAAGTGAGATCGGTGTCTTGAACTTGCTGATGTCTTAATTGTTCGTTTACCTTTCGAAACTATTGTAAAGTTTATATTAAGTTAATGAAGTATTGTTTAATCGGAATTAAAATAGTGTGAAACCATAATCATCGTGTTCTGTGCTTGCGTTTCACCCTGATGACGCCCAATAAGCCGCTAACCGCCAATGACGATAGCGTTGAGAGTGAGGTTTCTCCAACATATATAAATTTCAACTGCCGCGGTTGGAAATTTTGAGTTTTGTCGGTTTCATATTAAACTGGAAAAGCGGTTAGCCGCGCGGTTAACCGCGCCCGCAGTTAACCGCTAGTGCGTAAGAGGGCTTAAATATGTTGTCATAAATTTTGTATTAAAAAAAAACATTATTTTATTATTTGATTTGTATTTCAAATCGAATGTAATATTATAATAAGCACCCAGTATCTTATAAACTACTTTGTCATCAACCCATTATTTTCCCACGGCTGGGCACGGATCTTCTCTCGGAGAGATTTATAGGCCCTAGTCCACCGCGCTGGCCAAGTGCGAATCGGTGGACTTCACACACCTCCGAGAACTTTTTTTAAGAACTCTCGGGTGTGTAGGTTCCTTCACGATGTTTTCCTTCATCTAAAAACAGTGATAATTAATTTATAATACGCAAACAGAATAAAATATATATTTGAGGGGGCCTCCCACGCAACAAACGTGATTATTTACCGTTTTTTTAGATAAAGGTATGGAACCAGTAGTGCCCGTGTTCGATTTGCATTTGTCTAGTTTTGTTGCTAATAAAATCAGTAAAATACATACGCATCAAACTTATCGCTAGCATCGATAAATTTGATGGCGCGTACATTGATTTTATAAAGCGAGCTAAATTGGTATTTCGATTGACTGAGCGATACGCTAATGCACGGATAAAATCGCCATGTGGGGTAGTCCGATACGCCAGTATCATGGAAGTGGTCGGCTACATACCTCACATGCTCTATTATATATTTCGAGGATCGAACTGAGCGATGTTTGCAAATATACAAACAAACCGCGTGGCATAGATTATAAATTGTGGTCTCGAAAAGCGTGTACAAATATACACTTTTATCTGATTAAAGTAGCAAACGAGCATGCAGCCCCCTGATGGTAAGGGGTAACTGCCGCTCATGGACATTTGTAAACAACTTCATATGAATATGGGTTCTATCTAAAGTCACACAGATGCGTGACTCCCGAGGACTAAGGTGGTCGACTCATATAGAAACGTACCAGCAACCACACCCTTCCGTCACAGTACTAGTATCTACAGTAATCTAACTTCTTACAAACGCACGAAACGCAAGTTGTACCTACGCGCCACGATTTCGGTATGCACTCGGTACCCAACAGCTAGCGAATGTGCCGTAGTGGCGAGCGGGCGATGTGACGTTTTTTAAGCAGTGGATCTTTTTATTTAAATAATAATGTAGCGAAGAGCAGTTGTAAACTAAATTAGGCTGTTTTTGATTGCTTTAATTGTGCATAAACACGTCCAGTGTTAATAATTTTTATTTTGGTTGGTAAAATATTATTCAGTGTGAAATTTATAATTATTATTTGTGTACGATTTATTATTAAGTCTCTTAAATATTAAAAGAACGCGTTGTTTTTCACCTTAATCTACTAAATAAAATACATAATAAGTAAGAAAAAAAAGTCAAGTATACAGACAGATGTATTAAAATACTTTAGGCGGGTAGCCCTAACGCGAACTCTTGTCCACCGCGTCTGTAGGTATAAAATTCAAGGACACGGCAGAGTTAGACTACTGTATGATATTAATACTGTGCTTCCGTCGAAACGCAAGAACTGCTTCACGATAGAAATATACAGCTCATTTTTTAGAGGGATGCCTTCAAAGGGTACCCCACACCACCCGCAACTCCGAAAGCCTTTTCCGAACCCGGAAAGCCTTTTACGATAGGCAGAGAATACTATTACTCTATATCCTTTTCCAGAAGCTACATAATCAATTTATCTGTTCCCAAAAATAAATATTTTGGCAGATGTTTCGCAAAATTTTCGTTCTCATACAATTTTATTCATTAATTCAACTCCTGGAGTACTCAATACAAATTTATTAATCAAACTTCTGCAAATACTTGATTTGATAAACAAAATTAAATCAAATCTTTCGTTAATGAAAATAATAAGACAAAAATAGACCTTCATTATGTACTTAAATTATATTTTATCTTTTTATATTTTACTTTTTTAAGATCAAATGTTAAGTAAATTTTAAAACAATACGTGGTAATGTGGAATACTCGATAGTAAATAATTATTTTATATCTGAATTACTGAGTTCTGTGTTATTGAAAATACCTACCTACACATTATCACGTGAGCCACGCCTTTTAATTAACCATTACATATCAAAGAACTTAATTAAGAAATAGACTCGGTTATCTATTTGTTAATTAAGTACATGTATTTATTTTACTACATACTATATTAAAACATAATGCAAAATAAAAGTATTCTGTGTGGAAATGTCGGTGGAGAGCGTTGAAAAAGAAAATAACGCGGCTTGTTTAGCGTAATCTAAAGGCTAAATAAAGGCCTGAGTTATGGTTTCCACCGTGTGGATTAAAATGGATTTTTTTTATAAAAATGGGCAATAACCGAGCGGAGGGTATCCCCAGCGGACAGAGGGCTTCCGAGGAATTTCATTAGTCCCCACCACCGTCCGCCTTTGCACTTCTCGGTCGAGACTCGATAAGGATACTGCAATAGTTTATTTTCAACTTGCAACATTATTTTTAATTACCTGTAGCGTAATCTTCGTAATATCGAATTAAATCGAAGATGCTTTTGAAACCAGTAATTGTATGCGAGGAACTTGAATATATCAAAAGATTTATATGAATGTAAATATGTATTATGTAAAAAAATATATTTATCGAAAAATAAGTAGTTTCTTTGCACAATTAATTGAACATGCATGTTGTTGGTAATTGCTGACAACTATGACTAAATTAAACATCATGTACAACGTAAACCAAAACAACTTGTTTATATAACATTCCTGTAAGCCAACATATATAAAAAGTCGAATATGAATAATCAGAAGAAATATCAAGTAAAATAGATAAAGCATGTCTTTTGAGATTTAACACGACTAACTAATAAATAAAGTGTAAATCACAAACATAACATTTGTTTTGCCATACTTCCTATGTAGTTATGTATGTTACCGTTAGAACCCGATTTTAGGTAAAACGCGTTCTCTAGTTAAAACTAGTTCTCACTAAACGCCTTTGTTAAAACTAGAATTAACTGTAATAACTAAACAAAACGCGAATTGCCAAAATGACGCAGTTTAAACTGCTTCGACGAGTTAGAATGTGAAAACCTTACCATGATGATGCAGGAGAATGGTCAGCCTCTTTATATAGCATGTTTATATTTAACCTCAATTTAAATCAAACATAGGCACACACTTGCAGGGCGCTGCGACACCCTGCTCGCTTAGTTTTTCTTTTTTCTTTTATGTTCCAATCTAACCTAATCCATCCCATATTATTCACAGTCGCACTCGTCAAAGCAGTTTTAACTGAGTCATTTTGACAAAACATGTTTTGTCTAGTTAGAACAGTTAATTCTAGTTTCAACAAAGGCGTTTAGTGAGAACTAGATTTAACTAGAGAAAACGCGTTTTAACTAAAAACGGGTTCTAACGGCAACTTATACACAAATAGACATGCACTAAAACGATACTGGGAATATAACGCAGGAGTTCAACAAAAGGCTGACATCAGATAAAGGAAAGCCGGGAGACGGCGGCGAGTATCTACAAGAGTATTCCATCAGGGCGGAGTTCGCACCTACGCATTTTTATGTTTTCATAAATTTCCGGCTTGATCAATATTTTATATTCGCACCCGCGCGGAATGGGGCTTTTTGCAAGCCCCGGCATTTATTTATTCGACTGCGGCCCCCACGAGAGCCGACACTTGCGTTCGATACATTTTTCACTGGTATAATGTTATCACGTTCGTGTAACGTAGTTACCGCACCTTCTCCGCTTTGCGCTTCTTAATTTTTATTCGCTTTGGGCATGTTTTACCCATGCGGATTCATGCGCGCTTAGTATCGCTTCTTAGCTGATTTTGGACGAGATAAGTATTCTATCCTTTATGAATAGATTTTATATATATAGCAAACGAGCACATAGTCATTTGTTAACAATTTGTTATAGAACAGAGGTTTTGTCTGAAGTCAATCACAGGTTCATTACCACTCCCAAAGACAGACGGCCGCCTTATATAAAACTATTCTATCGAAACGCAAGAACTGCATCACGTCAGAAATACTTAATCTGATATACGTATAAAGTTTAAGATTCCGAATTTGCATTTTATCACTATTCAGTTTTGTGTAACATGTCATAAACAAATACTATCGTTCGCTGAAAATATTTTAAGAAAATATAACGCGGACGGTGAAAAATCACCTCCAATTTGCGAAGCGACATAAAAGAAAGCGTATTCAGTGTTATCGAGAGTATAAATAAAATATAGTTTTCCAATAGCTATCACTACCGACTGACAAATACTGGTAAAATGTCCGAGGCTCGGGCCGTCCGAGCGCATTATCAGTGGTCGACCGGTATAATTTATTTGCTGGAGCAAATAGGATTAGCGACGGGGCGCATTGGGTCATTTTTTGTGGCACAAAGGGGGCCCTGCGCGGATCTACATGCCTGTAGATTTAGTTTCGACGATCAACACGCATTACCCCACTGTAATTTATATGAGTTAGGAATTTAATGTGTTTACGGTTACTTTCGGTACCGTTTATAATATACGAATGTGGGTTTTGGGCGTTTTTAAAAATATCGAAGTACCAAACAATCATGCAGTTCACATGGTAAATGATCAAAGCCATCTATGGACATCTGTAATCCATAAACGAGAGATCAGAGTTTTACCTCAGATTAGCTGCAGATGCTTTTTTATCCTTGAGGAGTTTAATTGAGGAGTATAAAGACTTCGAATAAGTAGATATGACTCCCTTGCTACCTTCAGACTAGAACACAGCATCGCTTAATACTGCTGTTATAAGTTTGAAATAAGGGTAGCGGCGGTGATTCCTTAGTGATAGCTTGATTTTTTTCTTTTTTTTATCTGATTGAAGTAGCAAACGAGCATGCAGTCCATCTGATGGTAAGTGGTTACTGCCACCTATATACATCTGTGAACAACTTCAAATAGAACATGGGTTCCATCTGAAGTCAATCAAAGATGTGTTGCTACTCTCGAGGACTAAGCCTCGTACAAAAGTGTGCCGGCAACCCCTTCCACCGAAACGCAAGAAATGCTTCACGCTAGAAATAGGTGTAGCGGTGGTACTTCCCTGGTCGCGTGTTCTACCACCTGTAAAAGTTCTTGAAATCAGATGATAATATTTGAGAACTAATTTTCGATCCCAGCGTCGGAAACTAGTTTGAATATATCTTTACATACATCAAACCACATAACATACTAAAAAGTTGGATAATTCGCGTCCTTTGTATTTTAGTAGACACAATCTAAGCCATCTTAGCGACCTGCATTTCTTTTATACATTAAAAGCTCGCCATCATAAATAAACAGAGTACGCTGAAATGTAGGCTGGGACGTGACAGGTGCCCTTAAAAGCTTGGAGATTGTATGGGTGTAAGTAATCCGAGGCGAGCTTATCCGATGTTCGAACAAATAAAAATACTTATCACGTAAAACCCGGCCAAGGTAATAAACTGTCACAAGCAATCAGCGCCGCTTCCGGAGCTAAGAATTTGATTTGTCACGCTTTGAGTTCAAACAATATCGTGCTGTGATTATGTATGCTTATTAAAACTGATAGATTTTTTTGGATCGTAGAAAAAAACATGTGTCTGTTGAAGATCTCTACATAGATGTCTCTAATTTGAGGTAGGTGGTACATTATAGTATATACTATAATCGTGTCTCTAAAATTAACACTTGCCGCAGGTATTTTAGCCACCCAGGGTTGACTGGTAGAGAATGCCGTTGGAGTTTCCGAGTCCTACTACAAGCGCTGCGGAAGGCCACCGAAGAGGTTTTAGTGGGTAAAATCCCACATAACTCGGAGTCTCTCCCAAGGCTTCGAAGTAGCTTTTGAAGGTTTTCTCCCCGTAACAAAAAAAAATGGTAGAGAATGCCATCAGGAATTAAATTTGCCTTTTTGTTACTTTTATTTTATAGACGTGCAATAAATGAAAAAATAAATCAACAACAACTTTTACAAAATTTAAATTTAATTTAATTAAGGATTGAGATTTAGCCGAGTTTCAACCATTTGGTTTATTTAAAGTTTCAAACAGACAAAGTAAACACAAATAAATGACATAAACTAGACTTAAAAAAACTAAAATTATAAATAAAACAAGCCATCTAAAATTGCCGTGTGCGGTATGGTTCCCAAAACACTAGCGGCATTTTCTTGCTGTACGGCGAGACTTAATCTTTGTGCATTACATTTTTACCATTAGGTTATCCTTGGTCATTATACAAATATTCTTTAGTGCTTTCCAAAATTATAACTTACATTTCCATACGTTATATTAATTGATCCAATCTATTTGTCAACAGTAATTTAGTACTGACTTTTATTATATTTAACTTGACCGACCCGCGTGGTGCAGCGGTTACCATATCGGTCTGACGCGCAATGGGTCCCGGGTTCGATTCCCGGCCAGACAGGTATCTGAATGATGAATTTAGATTCCTGTTCTGGGTATGGGTGTTTGTGTATTCGTCTTGTGTGTGTCCATGGTACTCACGACACAGGAACAAGTCGTACTGTGGGGCTATGAGTGTAGAAAGCGTTTTAAGTTTTAAGATAAAGTTTTTTACCTGTGTAAAATGAACATTTTACTAAACGTATTTAGAATTTGTGTCGCGAGTTTGAATTTTGAAACGGTCATCAATCGTAGATCCGTTTATTTGTGACCGGCAAAACATTGTTATGTCCGGTTCGGCCGGTAGTTTTTGCGCCGCCATGTTACATTCCCCTCGTGTGCCGATGTGTAAAAATAATATACATGCAAATTGTTCGCGGATTTATGCAAAGTAATGTATAAATAATTTTTGGATTATACGTTAAAGCTTTAGTGGCTACCTTCGTAATAAACTTTTATTGATGCATGTTTTATACGTTGGTTAAGTGGTGGAGTTGGAAAGAAATAAACTTAGGTTAAACATTTCAACTTTGGTTTTGAGTTTTTATATAGAAATCCGTGTAATATAGATTTTTTTCATGTTTACAGCGCTTAAAATTTATGAAACGGAGCGTTGGTATACATTTTTAATTTTCGTGGCACAACTAGTAAAAAATTACGAGTTTTGGACTCAATTGTCGTCAATGTTTCAGTCAATGTCATAGTGCAGTACTAACTACACTGCACTATGCAGTTATATTCTATTATGTTATTATAATGCTAATTGGGAACAGGCTTATTAGGATAATTAGTTGTGGCTTTATCTGCTATTGAATGGGTATATCAATGGACGATATGTTTATAGTATAAAGATATGAGTCTTGTTCTGGAATTCTATATGCAAGATATAACTTTATTCCATGCCAATTTACTGGCGTCGGTAAAACTGGCTAAATGAAGAAGATTAGTACAGTATATAGTATACTTTATATTAATTAATGGATGTTTTTTTTATCTGATTGAAGTAGCAAACGTGCATGCAGTCCAGCTGATGGTAAGTGGTCACTGCCGCCCTGTGACAGCTGTAAGCAACTCCATATAGAACATGGGTTCTATCTGAAGTCAAACACAGATGCGTTGCTACTCCTGAGGACAGTGATGGTCGCCTCGTATATAAGTGTGCCGGCAACCACACCCTTCCCTCGAAACGCAAGAAATGCTTCACGTTGCACATATGTGCGGCGGTGGTACTTCCCCGGTCGAAGTACGACCTAAATATTCGTGAATTGTTCGTGAAAATCCACGAACTATTGCTAAGTGATATTTAATTTATAAAAGAAAGTACGTAACGACGGATAACTCCGGATAAGTATTCCCATACTTACAAACATAATTTTTTTATGATTTTGTTTTTACGGGCGATTTAATAACGAATGCACACTATATGATTTACTATTAAGTGGCCACGATCAATGCAATTGTTCCAAATATCGGCAGCAAAAAATTAAAAGCCGCATATTATGTGTAGGTACCCGTTACATATCAATATGAATAAATATTGAACAGTCAATATTCGTAATTCGAATAGTTTAATCGTCATATTCAACACAAATTTCATTTGCTCGCAATACAGACGACAATCGTTGCATTTTAATTTCGGGATTTCCGAAGCGAGAAAGAAAAATTTCAATAAAGCCACAATTTCACGGGCGCGTTGGCGCGAACTCGCGAGTGTTACAATTTAATAGAACTTCAAAAGGGAAGCTGATTCCGCCACAATTCTATCAGCTTAGCGCGGGATCCCGGGCATTATGCGTATAAAAAGCGGTTATCGCAACCAGAGGGGGAAGTAGTATTAGTGGATGTGAACTACGTTCGCACCAGTGTTGCCAGACGTCGCGATTTTGGCGGGACGTCCCGATTTTTAAATCAAAATTAAATGTCCCGCACTGGACACGCTTAGTCCTCATTTTGCAAAAGGCAGAAAAATCTATACTTTAAGTCGAACTGCTTTGTTTGTAGTCTACAAATTGACTACAAACAAAAATTGTCAAATCTATACGAATTTAAGTCATTTCTCGGGAAGGACTGGACTTTCCAAAAACGTACGCCAAATCTTCCGTCCCTCTACACAAAGTCTTGAAGAAATTTTTTTTTGTCTGTATATATGTTAGACGTGATACCCTTTGCACCGCGAAGCTGTGAGCGGCGCCCACACCGCTCACGCGTTACGCCGCCTCTGCTGTCCCGCTTTGAACGATGAAGTCCCGCTTTTTTCACTTAATAAGTCCCGACTTGTTAAAAAAAGGCAACGTTGATTCGAACATTTGTTACTACATTATCTTATTCGACACACATCGCTTCCTTCGTATACAACGAAGTAGGTTGTGTTGTTGCAAACGCGCAATGTACCGTGTTTGTAGCACGTTTGTTTGTGTAACGTGGTGCTGGTGGCGTGGCGTGCCTTCATCGGCTGTATTGAATTTATTAACGTTAAGATTGGAGTTATTCATGTCCGTAATAACATGTATTTTATTGGTAGAATCATATGAATCTTCATATTTCATTTTAGTTATTTATTATCGTGTTGAAATAATGACAGAATTTATTCAGATGAATTTCTTCAGAAACTTCAGTGTAATTTGATATAAATCCTTTGAACAAATTAATCCTTCCTTCTGGTCTTGTCGTTGACTCATTACTGTTTAACTGCTAGCTGCACGGGTTTCCTCTCAAAGTGAGGGGTATTTAGGCTACAGTTTACCACGATGGCGAAGTGCGAATTGATAAACATTAACATAATTATCATCTACTTCTTTCGAAAAACTTTTCTTGTAATATTTCTCATATCGTTTTCTATAATTATGCCAATTACATTTGACGAATCATAGGTGCACGTCTCGGGTTCGAACTTCGGACGTCCGATTGAATTTCAGCTACTGAACTAATAATACTTAGGTTGTTTTACTGCTTTATTAACTTACTAGCACACCCGGCGAACTTCGTTCCGCTTAGAAGTCAGAAATATAAAATTATCAGTGTTCCTCCACTATATTATGTATTATATATAAAAACCTTCCTTTTGAATCACTCTATCTATTAAAAATACTGCACCAAAATCCATAACGTAGTTTTAAAGATCTAAGCATACATAGGGACAGACAGCGGGAAGCGAATTTGTTTTATACTATGTAGTGATGTAAATAATTCCACTGGTTAAATAATTCTCCACATCATGGCGGTATATCAATGATCGAGCAAATAGAAATACTTAAAACGGGATAAAATCTACAAAATCGAAGCAAGAAGGGTCAAATTTATTATTTTGTAGGCGATAACGACGCTAAAGTACGCAACGGAAAATGGCGGCTTTATATTTACAGTTTCAATTAACTAACTTGTTCAGCCGAGCAACGCCTAACTTGGAAACTAGCATAAATAAGTTACTGCTTCTGGGGCGAAGAAAAACATAGAAGAATAGAAATAAGAGCGCTTTATATTTCGGAAGATATATCAGGATTTTTAAACTAGGTTCTTTTATATTTTAACTCAAATCAGCTACTGTAAGATCACTGTTCGGACATATTAAACATCTAAGAACCTTAAGGATTCCTTCATCGCGTGTTAAATGTCATGCTCGATCGATATACAAAAAAATTTGGATTTGATTTCCGGCAAGTCAAATATTTAC
This sequence comes from Spicauda simplicius, assembly GCA_949699795.1. NCBI lineage: Eukaryota > Metazoa > Arthropoda > Insecta > Lepidoptera > Hesperiidae > Spicauda > Spicauda simplicius. The sequence goes on along the minus strand of OX453057.1, from coordinate 2,619,802 downwards.
GAACATGTTGTTTTTTTGCTATTCTGAAATGTAAGATATTTCTTCCGCTGTATCCCTTCTGCTAATCTAGGACAGATTAGCGGAACAAATACAGGTTACGTCATATTCCTTTTCACTTTTTAATTTTTTTTCGAAGTAACGGTAAAGAAGGTCATTTTAAATCTGACTCCCATATCATTTTATTGATATGAAGTATTAAGAAATTGAGATGATAATTATTTCGATACGTATTATTCAGGCGAGTCCATATTATCGTATGCGGTTTCATTAATTCCTACGTACAAAATTATCTACTTTAAATATATGTATATTTAATTTAAGCATTATAAGAATAACAATCGGCCTTCAAGCTACGATCTACCCCGCACGTTAAGCTCATCGACTGAAAATAACAACGTTATAAAGTTGATCGTCAACAAAATTAATTCGTCATTCGGAGGCAAACGCCTCATTTGAGCGGCAGTAATCAGAGCGCAAAGCGTTTAAGTGTTGCCATTTTTAAAACCCTAAACCCTAAAGTGTAGCCACTTGAAAAACCTAACAAATAAAATAAATCCCGTAATCCGAGCACAGTAAACGTAGAGCTTTATAGTTTTGTGTATGTTTTTTTATCTGACTGAAGTAGCAGACGAGCATGCAGTCCACCTGATGATAAGTGGCCACTGCCGCCGGACATCTGCAATCGACTACATACAGAACATGGGTTCGATCTGAAGTCAATCACAGATGCGTTGCTACTCCCGAGGACTAAGATGGTCGTTTCATATAAAAGTGTGCCGGTAACCACACCCTTCCACCGATACGCAAGAAATGCTTCACGCTAGAAATAGGTGTGGCGGTGGTACTTCCCCGGTCGAACTACACTGGTTCTACCACCTAGAAAAATGTATTTTGTATTTTGATACTTGTTTTGGTATTCGGTTTATTGCTACGCTATCTGTTCGGTTATCAAAGTTTAATGTGTTGGTTTCTTCTATTACCGCTCTTATAGTCACTTTATATTCCAGTAATTATGTAGAAATTAAATGTTTTTTTAGTATTATACTTAAGTTTTTGTATTCGATTGACGTAGCTAACGAGCATGCACTCCCGATGATAAGTGGTCACTGCCGCCAAGCGAAACGTAAGAACTGCGTCACGGTAGAAATATTTTTGTTACTTTTCAGGTCTTTCTAGTTCTACCACCTTGCTAAATAATATTATTTATAAGTATTAAGCTGACAGGGGCAATCGAGCTAAAAGTTACCATTTTTGGTTCTCAAAAAATAGCCCATATTACCTGCCTTGAAATTATAATACACATGTAGCAGGGGTATGTATAGAAATCGAGGCAAGCGACACGCAGACGCTGTGCAATTAAAATAAAGCGATTTCAGCGCTGGACTGCCGATTTAACTGGCACTATTTAGGGACGATTACGCTGCGTCATTGCCCATTGTCCAGCGGCGATTAAGCGCGAACTACAATGGCCCCAATCCGACCCCTAACGAAGCGACTTCGCCCGTTTCCGTGCCACTTCGGACCGAAGACGTAATTTGCGGGAACGAAAATTGTAGAGCGAATTTTGACAGAATTACCCAACTTCGAAGTACGAAGTCAGCGAGTTAAGCGGCTGAAGCATCCTTTGAGCGACCTATTACGTTGCAGCGATAACTTTAAACGCCAAACAACAATATCCGGTAGCGCAGAATCAACAATCTAATTATAATGTGTTAAGTTGAGGAATTTATACGGAGTGGTGTGCCTTAATGGATTCGCGCACATATGTGTATATGTAATGGTGGCTGAATGACTTACTAGCCTGTAAGTCACTCAGTTAGCCATCAGGCTGACTGCCTGCGTGACGAACACGAACACGTGAAACAGCTGAAACTAAATTCCTGACAATTGCAAGTACTGAAATTGAAAATATAAATGAGTAAAGAGAATAGAATTTTACTAAATTCCACCCCTAACAAGGTAAAGCAGGTCTTGAACGTTTTCAGGAAGACGGTAAGTTTCAAAGTTATAAACGGGAAATTTAATAAACATGTTTTTGATTAAAAGTAAAAATGAATAAGTTATATGTTTTATGATATTCCATCCTAAATCCCTGTTATTTCTACTTGAATAGTACGAAGACGCGGGCAAGTAAATGTTAATACATATACAATAATTATTATTCGTTTATAAATAATAATTATATTTATTAACCTAAAACTCTTAAAACATTTAACAGTCTCCTTAACAGTGCGCCTCAATTAGATGTTTTATAGATGGATCAGGGTGTCTGCAGTATTGTGAAATGAATGCGTGATGTATGCCTGAGTAATTAATTGTAATGTGTAATGTAATTGATTCTAATTAACTAATTTATCCATATTATATTATAATAATTAGTATGATTGGTTGTCAGTCAACCGTGCTAATTATAAATAAATAAAATTCCACAAATATCATCTTTTATTACCTTATTAATTTTATTAAAGACAAATAAAATCATGCAATAATGTCATTTTAACACATACAGTCTATGTAAATACTAGTTTGAACATAAACATTATTCCCTATATTAAATCTAAAACCACTTTCAAACCTTTACAGTTCATTTTATATTTATGTTTATTCCATTCGAACTACAAGCGAAAGACAGCGGTTCTCAAAGGTAAGAATTGGTCCGTAATATTTCACATCTCGCCGCCGTTCGGCGTAATTACGCGATGACAAAGGCGCCGCTCGCCCTTTGTCGGGGCGCGCCAATAATGACGCTGTAAACTTTACTAATTTTGCTACAGCCGCGATGCACAAAACACAGTTCACGCTGCGAAAATTCTACGCTTCAAGAACTGTACTTTATAAATCAATCTAGGGTTTACGCGGTCGCTTTGAGGAAAATGTGAAATATTTCCATCGAAATTTCATTATCATGTAGAGTTTAGCACTAAATATATTGTGTTAAAAGGTGTATTTATAGCTCGACTGGAGGTACTTCCACTTATTTCTACAGTAAAGTGGTTATTATGATTCGCTGGAAGAGTGCGGTGGCCGATTACTAAGGGTTACATGAGAGAAAATAATGCCTATTGGCATTTTCTTGACTTCAGATAGAACCCTTGTTGTACATAAGTTAATCTATCCATACGGTGAACTGCATGTTCGTTTCTTTCTCCAACTTAATAAAAAATTAAGGAAATATTTATAAGTAAAAAATACACTAATTGATATACGGATTTAATGAAAAGATTCACAGAATACCAAAATTTATAATCTACTTGTGTACCAATTTTTTACATTCATGAACAACGATTTTTATTTTTCCAGCTGAAATTTCATTCAATAAGAGCGAGCAATATTTGCGCCGGCCAAACACATTTGGACAGGCAGTGCTAAAGTGATATAATCAGCAACTCAAACACGCTCGGGCAGCTCAAAGGCACTGGCAAAAACAGCAAAAAACCCTCATAAGTAATTCAGCATTTCAACGGTACAGCGATGAAAGCGCTGAAAAATAATATGGCCCACGCTTCGTACCACTTTCACTGATTTGGAGGTTAAAAAACATCGCTTCTAATTTTCAAGCTGAAACCGAGGAATGGGTTAAAATATGCTCTCCAGGCTTACGTTCCGTTTTAGAAATCATTTAAATGCAAGTTTTCAGGTAGTCTGCCTTCCTTATCGTAAATTTAAAATATATAAAAGCGGATGAAGGAAAAAATTAACCAACCGTATGCCTCCCTCGGCCTGTATATGTATGCTCATATTTATAGGCCCATAGAGACATATTTATGTTAATGTTATGAATGGAATCGAACTTTGAAATCCTGAACAGAATTCAGAGAATTCCATCAGCGTAAATAACTCCATACATTATATTAAAAAAAAAATGGCGGTTTGATAATTCGTACGTATAATGGAAGCTCTCCGTTAAAAAAAGTTTGGGGGACTGAGAATAAGTATGTCTGTTTATTTGTAGGTCAAAAGTTGAAATCGTAATAAAAAGGCTTTATTTAAAACAATTTTTCAGTCTATATCTTGATTTAACATTTTTCTTAATAAGTATCAATCATAATTACACTTTTACACCAATTCGCACTTGGCCAGCGCGGTGGACTATGGCCTAAACTCTCTCATTCTGAGAGAAGACCCGTGCCCAGCAGTGGGACTATAATGGGTTGATGAAGTATCATAATTACAATTTTAAGTTATGTAACGTTTTATCAAATGCAGGTGTAACGGCGAAGAATCTACTTTTTTTTTTATCTAATTGAAGTAGTAAACGAGCATGCAGTCCACCTGATGGTAAGTGGTTACTGCTACCCATGGACATCTGTAATCAACTACATACAGAACATGGGTTCCATCTGAAGTCAATCACAGATGCGTTGCTACTCCCGAGGATTATGATGGTCGCCTCATGTGAAAGTGTGCTGGCAACCACACACTTCCATCGCAATCGCAAGAAATGCTTCACGCTAGAAATAGGTGTGGCGGTGGTACTTCGCCGGTCGAACTACCCTGGTTCTACCACCTTCAAACTTAAAAGCAAAAATGATTTCTTAAAAAATCGCTGTTTTATTCAAAACTACAATTTTAATTTTCCAAATGGGTCAATAGGTGCTGTCGTACAGCCGAGGTCGTTTCATTAATCCGTTTCAAGTCCCATTCGGAGTCGATGACGACTCATTGAAAAATAACTCATTGAACTCATTGTCTTATATCGACGATCAGCTGAGTCGAAGGTCTTTCTTAGAATGTTGTAGGTTTTATTCCGTAACAGGCGTGAATAACTTGATAAGTCGATTTACATATATATTTTTACTAGTTGCTAGTATTTTAGTATTTTTAGTAGTAGCAGTTTATTATATAATTATTACGTTATAATATATTGTACAATTATATGTTATATCATTATATTGTATGTATATTATATTATATATCGTATTTATTATATAAAGTCGCCAAATTCGGAACTTTAAAAATGTGTAGTTCGACTTATCAATTTATTTACGAATATCGAATTTTTCCACCTTCTCTTGATGATAAGTGACCACTGCCGCCGCCATGCACATATGTAATCGACCCTAGATAGATTTTACCCAAGATTTGCCAGAGACGTTGCCTGACTTCGAACGCTACGGATAAATATTGTCCTTACCACACCCATCAAACAGGAATACATCAGCGTCTGGACTCCAATCCCTAAGGATGCTAACCCCTTTACATGGTAAAAAGGAACGGACATGTAATCAGTGAATAATTATACAGAAATAGGAGACAATGCAGGAAAAAACAACCTAACTACAACCTACTGTAAGTATTGAATTTTAAGACCAGCAGAACTCGTGGTTTTGTTCGCACAAACTACAATATGATCCTTCCATTAGACATTTGAGATCCACTACTGAACGTAACCCCTCTCGTTTTCTGAATATTCAACAATACAAACTCTTCCGCTTTATAATATTCGTATAGATGTATATTTGTTTCATATGAGTTCCATTGTAAGTCCCATTGAACTTGCATCAAATATGGCGGATCTAAAAAAAAACTTTTATCCCCTATTTTGCCTTCTTAAGGGTTGGTTTTCAAAATGGCGAACGAATTATCCGTTATAACAAACCAGAAAGCCAAATACTGAGTTTCAATAAGCATCCAATTTGACGGACTTTCATATTCTTATCCCCCTTAAATTTCCAAAAAATCTCTTTTTGGTGCTCACTTTTATAGTATAAAAGGAAATATTACTATAATATATTATAATACAAAATTTCAAGTTTATAATCACAGAAGTTGGGCTGTGCGTTATGACAGTTTTCGTTTTTATAAATATCAAAATATAGTCATTTCTAATAACATTAATCCCGGAAAGCAAAATATTGGTGGAGAGCTGGGGTTTACAATTATAAAGTTTTAAAAATGAGTTTCCGGGAATTAATGTCATTTGACCACTACTTTTATGTTTAATTGGACTAATAGTCCCCATCTTTAAATAGTGCAAAATACAGAAATGAAAACTACCCTACAAACTGACCAGTACAATAAGCAATATACATGTAAAATTTCACGTAAATCGAACCAGTGGTTCTTGGGTGTTTGAGTAACAAGCAGACACACACTATCTCATTTTGCGATCTCATTATAGATTAAAATGCGGCGCAACGCAATGATAAAATGCACTTGCATCGAGCTTAAATACTTAGTGCGTTTTTAAATTACTCAAACGAAATTGTTTGCGACGTCCGCTGAGTCTGTTGCACACAAATTTAATTCCATTTCGATAGTATCCTTAATTACCGAGCTGTTTGATAAAGAGCGAGTAACTACGAGCGATGGGTATTAATATCAGCAAATCAAATGTCACATGAGTTTTTAATGATGAAAGCAGGAATAATGTTAATTACTAAGCTCGACGATTCATCATTGATGGAGTGGTCTCTACCATCAGTGTAAGTCTGCAACTGAACGAACTGCTTAATCTTGTTATACTAGAAGATGGGGAAACAATGTTTACCAAGCAGCAGCAGCAGCGCTACACAGTCCTTGTAAAGATAGGCCAAATTTTAACAATAATAGATTAAACTTGAATATAATACATATTAGTAGATAATTTCCTGGTGCATTGATTGTTTTTTTTATTTATTCTAATTTTATAACGATACAATATTAGGTCTATTGTTTTTTTCTGTAAGGGAGTTGATTTTAAGATTGGGTTAATTGTACCATTATAGCACCGCAATTTTATATGGTAATTCGACCGAAATCCTTTCGTAAATTCTTTGTAATTTTTTCTTGCATATTACGACTTGCATTGGCGAAATAAGTACTTGACGTTTTCTCCTTCCTTAATATAAGAAAATTGTTATATTATACAGCGTCTAACGATAACTTTTAAATAACATGTTAAGTTATTTAGAGCCCTCTTGAGCTCCGCGTCTCTGTAATTCTTAAGCAAAGTGTCGTCCGCGATGAATCCACTTATTAGCCTGTGATGAGACATGTTCCCTAAACTGCAGTCTCTGTTGCAATTACGGCGCTCATTCCCATAGGACCGGCAGTGCTTAAACCATAATTGAGACGCAGAATTTATCGAAACTTAAGAAGCTGTTAATTATTATCCTATTGTTCAGAGGATAAGGATTTTAAACAAAGGATCGGGTCATTTAAGCGTAATCATGAACGTTCTTCAGTATTTCGTAATGGGGTGGAATGTTCTGTTCCTAATTCCGGTTCGAATGGGAGTGAAATGATTAGCAAAGTAAAGCTTCACTGGAGTCTGTGCGTTGCGGTGCTCCAAATCGTGGAATGGGTTTTCTGAAATGTGCAGTGTGATGAGATAGCTACGTACCTACCCTATTCAGCGGGTTTACTGATATAGAGTGCGTTAGTTTGGTTTTATGTATTTAATAATGAAATTAGAGCAGTGATAGTCTAATGGTTGAAACAACCTTCTCGATCGGGAGGTCCGAGGTTCAAACTCAGGCAAAAATCAGTAGGATTTTTATTAATTGTGTGCGTATTAGAAATTAATTATCACTGCTTTTCGGTGAAAGAAAACATCGTGAGTAAATCTATACACCCGAAACTTCTTTAAAAAAAAGGTTCTCGGAGGTGTGTGAAGTCCACCAATTCGCACTTGGCTAGCGCGGTGGACTATGGCCTATAACTCTGTCATTCTGAGAGAAGACCCGTGCCCATCAGTGGGACAGTAATGGGTTGGCACCACAATAATGAAATATGGTAGAACGAATATGGTTCCACCGGTAAGGTACCAGAGCCACGTCTATTTCTAGCGTAATCACTAATCAGTAATTATGTTTTGGTTGAAGAGTGTGGTTGTTAAAGTAATCAAAAATTAAATACAGTCCTGTGTACAAGTAAAAAACGACCAAGTATATAACAATATACACAATATTTGTGCAAAATTTCTACATTTCATTCTCGTCACAGTAGTTTGGGCTGTGCATTGACATGGCCGTAGTTTTTTTTATCTGACTGAAGTAACAAACGAGCATGCAGTCCACCTGATGGTAAGTGGTCACTGCTGCATAAAGAACATTGCTTCCATCTGAAGTCAATCACAGATGAGTTGCTACTCTCGAGGACTATGATGGTCGCCCCATGTGAAAGTGTGCCGGCAACCACACTCTTCCAAATAAACGCAAGAAATGCTTCACGCTAAAAATAGGTGTGGCGGTGGTACTTCCCCGGTCGAACTACATTAGTTCTACCACCTCCGAAAGCTACCACCTCCGTAGTTAAGTCAGTTTACATTTTTTATATAGAGATTTTCCATACATTGCAATGTTCTTTGCAATAATACATAAAGCTCCTAATAATACGCATATACTAACTTATATACCCAACGTTGTCATAACCATTTACAGGCTTTTGCTGGCAACCGTAATGCTAAATAAATAATGTTGATTCTTGCAGCTTTTGAGCTGGACTGGCCGAGCGTGTCGCCACTTTATTAAAACGCAAACAAAAGACAGATTAAACGAAATGTGTAATAAAAGAAAATTATATGGAAAGAAATAAGAGAAAAATCGCAGGTATTACGAGATTAGACCGGCTTTGAAGTGATCGCTTGACATGGTATCACGGTCCGTATATCTTTTTTAAGTGACTTGAACAAAGTACTGAAGAGTGGGTCTAATAAGAGAAACCACCCAAATGCGAATATCGCACCGATTGAATAATTACACAAAAGTTTACAGGAGGTAAAAGTAAAGCATTTAGTTTTTTTTTAATTAATGAAAGAAATCTAAGCGTCTTTGGATAAAACTTTATCTTGCACTTCAATTTAAAGAATTTTTAATTTCGCGGTTATTTATGCGAAGTAACAAATGTATTATTGTAGTCTACAAGTTTCAAATATAAAATTCCAGGTATGAAGGACAACTGAAATCGTCGAGTGCGGTTGTTATTTTTGAAGTGAAACTTCTTTATCGGGGTTGGAAAAAAATTTAGTGTAACATTTTTTCGTTACGCGCCATCTTTTTCCGTTACGCGCCATCTTTTTCTTATCCCTACCACGCGTGATATTAGATAGATTATTATAGACTAGATTATTAGATAAAGTTTAATAAAATCCTTTTATTAAACTTTATCTAATTTAACTTTATTTAACCAATTTCTGTAAAGTTGCATATAGTAAATTATTTTTTGAAAAATAACGTCATAAAAAAGTTTCACTTCTTACGAGTGTAAGCTAGTACACGCACACATTTTTTTTTATTTTACTTGGGAAACTAACAGCAATTACACTTCAAATATACTTAACGCAATAGAGTTTCCACTAATAACTAATATTTATTGTTAATATAGAGCATAATATTTGTGTACCTAATAAGCATTAGGTATCAATAAGAGCATCACACAAAGAGTAATTATGATAACTAATTAATATAACTAATAACAATACTGTTCAGTTAATCGTTGTCTTATACTCCTCTTGTACGAGTATTTTCCTAAAGATAAGGCGAAGAGAAAGATGCTTTGTAGGTTTTTGGTTTCGCAACGCGAGCAGATACGGGGGCAGTTAAAAAAAATGTGGCGGAGAAGAAAGGGTGAATCTATATATGAATACGTAAAGCAAATATTTGTGATTCTTTTTTAAGATACTTGCCGCAGACGGAAGAGTATGAAATTACGCACGGTTATAGTTGATGTAGAGAAGGAGTACAAAATACTAATATTTTTTCAAATAATGCATAAAACATATACAAAATCAAGTAAAACACATTACACACACTACCGTTGAACAAAAACACATTTAATAAAGGAAATGAAACATTAAATGTTTTACTATGAAATCACAACGTCAAAAATGTCAGATGTCTGTCGAATTACCCTATATTGCTTTTAAATGCAGCTTAGTTAATTAAACCTCTTTTTACCTTTATCGGGTGTATTTAAATAAATTGAAAATTTATACAATTTAATTGAATTTGAGGAAATATTAGGGCTACTTTGAACAACATGAAGTTTAGTTTTTCAGATAAATTGCGGTCGAATTTCGTTCGTTTACTACTTCAATGCTATAAAATAATTATGCATTTAAGCAGAGTCATGGAGTACTTTCCAGTATGCTGTGAGACTTGTGGTCAATAATAGAACAAAAAAGTCGTAGCTACAGGTTCATGAGTACTTGTTTTCGCAGTGGTTCGAATAATTTATACTACATGCAAATTTCGTTCATCTTACCAACTTTCAAGGAAGCAACCAAGTGGACAAAGTTTTCATCTATAAAGTCCGCTTAAGCCGGTAAAGCGGGCCATGAAAATGTTAGTAGTCGATGAAACGAAGTGCATTAACCGGGCCACGGATATACGCGGCTGAAGAAAATGCCGGCCTATAACAAGAATTGGTTTCACTACGAGAGACAAACGATTTGATGTTGAGCGAGAAAAGATGATGGTCAAGATAAACTTTTTTTATCTAACTGAAGTACCAAACGTGAATGCAGTCTACCTGATGGTAAGTGGTCACTGCCGCCCATGGACATCTGTAATCAATTACATACAGAACATGAACATCTGAAGTCAATCACAGATGCGTTGCTACTCCCGAGGTTGCCTCATGTAAAAGCAAGAAATACTTCACGCAAGATAGGTGTGGCGGTGGTACTACCCCGGTCGAACTATACTTGTTCTACAATCTTTACTTTACCAAATTACGGGGACACTTACAAATAAGGGAAGAATTGTGTAGAAACTATGCTGTAAATACACCAAAATATGCTTCAATACCGCTAACTAGACGTCAAAATTTAAGTGTTTTATGTTATTAATATTATTATCATTGTAATTTCAAATAATTTTATTTCAATTGTGTCATTAGTTTTGACAAAATTTTGTCATTTTATCATATGATTATAAATTTGAGATTCATCCATTCGTCAAACGAACGAACTACCTATGGTCAAAGTAATCTTAGATCTAAAAACAAAGTACCTTTAAACTATGGAAACGTAGGCAGTTTTACATAAAACATTTTAGTTTTTTTGATTTTGAAAGTTTTTATTGATATATTTCTCTGAATCCATAAAAATACTTAGCAATACAAGCAAGTCCTGTTTATAAGTGAAAGTGTAAAGCTAAACAAAAGTGAAAATGTAAGAAATGAACAGAAAATTAAATTCAACACGCATAAGAGTACTTTCACTCAAATGTACCTTAGGGAAAAAGTTTACGACTAATTCTTTAGGATACTATTTTTTGGCAAACAAATTGTGGCATATCTACATAGTTATATACATAAGAGCATAAACCAATGAACACTATAAATAACTCGAATATTCCACGCATTAAAATCATAAATATCATCAAACAACCTGCTATTATTTAAGTTAGCGCCACTCAAATTATAAATAAATAATTCATATACCTATACTTAATATAGTCTATCATACCAGGGTTACTGGAGCTGTATAAAAGGAAGAAACAAAGAAAGAAATCTTATTTAATCACGACGAATGATACAAACTAAACTTGAAAAACTAAACATAAAAATAAGCAAAGTAATATCAACAAGTACAGAGTAATAATACAGTTTAGTGTTTAAGTGACTCTTGAAAGAAGTGTTATGTACGAGGTCTTAGTGGGTAAAAATCCCACATAACCCGGAGTCTCTCCCAAGACTTCGGTGTACCTTTTGAAGGTTTCCTCCCCGTAACAAAAAAAAAAATACGAAACGAATACGACAAAAATCCCAAACGATTTATTTTTTTTACCGCTAAGTCGTTAACTCGGCCTCAGTGTAACGAGTCAGTAAAGTCTAACACTATCTAAACCCAAGTATACCAATACTCCCTGTGAGGGAGGCTACCACCCCTTTTAGTCTAGCCTCGCACTGAGTATCCGATTTCTTACTTACCGACGATATCTTTTACAAAACGTTGGCGTTTTAAGGCACTTTTATTTTTGAATTCAGTACCCATTTGTTTTGCGGGCGTGATATAAAAATAAATTAGTGGGAAAATAAAACGCGAGGCATTCGGTTTAAAGTCAGTTCTGTTCAATGTATAGTTAAAACAATTTGCTGCGGTTACTAGAGGATATTATTTGAAGCGGTTTTTGCTTTAGAGAATTTTAGTGACGAGTTAAATGAGTTCTCTTTTAGATTCTAAGACGGTACAACCTCTGTGGACTTAGGAGCGCTACACAACAGCGTTCGAGGTGTATGTATGCGAGGTGTTCAAACTTAGTCAATCAATATGTGAAGCAAGTAAAAGAAAGTCTGAGGCCGACTTTATTGTAGGACTTCAGTCTTTATTATCATCCACCTGTATCAGCCCACTACTGGGCAGAGCCCTTTCCCAAAGTGCGCCACAGAGCCCGATCGGGTCTCCTCATTCAGTAATTTCCTTCCAGCCGCTGAAGATCGTTGTGCCCTCGAGCAAAAGGGCGTCCCACGTTTACTCAGATAATAACGCTTACCCAAAGATAAAATAAAAAGCGATAAAAACCTTTAATAAAATGAAATGAAACAACTTATTTTGTATAGGCCTGCAGGCTTACAAATTGTCAGATACAATATTTTTTCTTTCATTGAGAAACTCTCAGGGTTTTGCTTACACACACATACACGCTTTCTACACTCATAGTCCCACAGTAGGATTTTCTCCTGTGTCGTGGGTACCATGGACACACACAAGACGAATACACAAACACCCAGACCCAGAACAGGAATCTAAACTCATCATTCAGACACCTGTCTGGCCGGGAATCGAACCCGGGACCCATTGCGCGTCAGACCAGTATGGTAACCGCTGCGCCACGCGGGTCGTCACGTCATTGTATATTTAGTTTTTTGCCTTCTGTTATAATTATTCGGATTACGACGAGTGTATGTAAATAGGAATAATACAACTATAAGCAAATATAATACGTATTGTTTTCTGAAATGCTTTCCCCGTAGTTTTATAAACGGGTTTACAATAAAATGTTGCAATAATGTTTTACTTTCGGAATTTGCACAAAGAAAGGTTTAGTTGTAAAATGGTTTGTTGCGATATAATTTAAGCTAAGTATAATCAGAAGTACTGTTGTATTAAACAATCTTATAATTATTGTATGTCGCATGAAAAAGAAATGTTCTGTCATTACAATACTTGACTCACTTGTTTATAAATGGTTAGAGGTGTAATGTTATATTAACTATAATTATATGGAATAAATAGTATTATTGATAAAGTTCACAAGTTTTACTTTATTTCCAACAAGTACAACTATTTTTGATGACCGATTCTCATTCAAATTTAGCGATATCTTAGTCCGCAAGAGTAGCAAAGTATACGTGATTGACTTCATATAGAAACCCTCCCAATTTAGATTGCTTACACAAGATCATGGGTGTCAGTGACCACTTATCAGTTGGACAGCATGCTTGTTTGCTACTAGGGTTAAAAAATGGCGTTAAACGCGCGTTATCAACGCTCGCTTCAACGTAACCTTAGGTCAGAACGGATCGATCCTGGGAAATTACTTATAAGTAGGCGAGCAAATAGGGCCAGATCTGATAAGTGGCTTTCCTCGCTACTTGATTGATGGCTCCATCAGCTCGGCCGATTACTGCCTCAAGTCGGCTATGTTGCAATATTTCGCCAAAACTAAATTGAACCATGCTATGACGCATACGGTAGACTGGTAGAAATTGGTTTAACTATTATTCTTTTAAGAAAAACAATACACGTAATTCTAAGTCATTTGTTTTTGTTAAACTATTTTTAAAAAGGCCATATCGCAAGCAACGTTATTTGAACGGATCTACAAATTTATGAACATTTGCGCGTTTTGAAGTTAAATGAGTGGCCATTAGTAGTCAAAATAGTCAAACGTACAGTTAAGCTACCAAGTTCTCTGACTACGAAAAATAATTAATTGAATAAATAATAAATAGATAACGCTTTCGATACTTCTAGCATTATATGCGGATTATTCCTGTTAAAAAGGTGCTATGGAAATATACAACGTCAAACACATACAAATGACATATACAAAATACGCAAAAATATGTTCATATATCAGATATATCTGTCTTGTTAGAGATCGACCCTGGAACTTCTTGCATTTTTACATTAATCGAGAGCCTATCAGGTTTTTTTCTTGATAGTCAGCTTACTAGCACAAACCCCCTATCTGTTACTACGACTGTTCAAGTTTGATATTGAAATCGAACGATTATTTAGACAAGCTTCCAAACGTCGATTTTTTAAAGTTTGTAGCCTAGAAACTGTTTATGTTAAATAAAAAATTATATTCACTTACATTTATTCATTGTTCTAAGCTCTACCACAAATATTAATATTTGTGGTACAGTTTGTTAACAAACAACTTAGAAATGGAACGTTTAAAATGATACCAGCCCGTCACTTTTTCTGTCACCGTGACAGCTGAGTCGATTCAAATGATATGTGATATGTTACGAATCGTTAACCCGTTTCTGCTGTAGCGCCCAAAGAAATGGACATACATACATACATACATAAGCTGGAAAAACATCACCCTTTTTCTAACTCAGTCGGGTGATAATACATCGTTACGTCGTAGATGGATTCACAAGAAAAGTTATCTTGATATAGTTTAAGCATTTGCTTAAAATCTGTTTGTACGTAACAGTACACTTCGGAGAACGTAATCTTATGAATATGTAAATTGTTTTGTTTGAACACATCATAGGTTAGTGCATAATTTTGAAGGTGCTGTACATTTTCGACATTATTCAAGGGCATTTAAACATAGTATGTACTTCATACAAAACAGAGGTTTGATCGTAAATTATTTGTCGATGCATTACTGCTCTCGAGGGCCTAGGATGGTCCCCTCATATGAAAGTAAACGGTCATGGTGCCCGCACAGTCAAAGGCGTGGTCGGTTCAGGAGTGTTGAAAGCGTAATAGCTTTTTTTTATTTTACGTAAACAATTAATATGAATAGTTTTAAGAATAATGATAAGAACATTGCGCTTAAGTGTATAAGCATAAATCGGTGATTTATATTACGATTAGGTTTATATATTTAGACGATTAGTCAGTAGGCCCTGTATGGAGCGACGACAAGGCAATGAATAGCAAATCCAGTATACAAAAATTTATAATATGTAAATAGGCTTTTGCCTAAACGGACTGTTGTTTTGTAGATCTATGTTCTGGATATAGATCCAGAAATAGGACAAAAAAAGTGTTGCAAGTAAACAAAGTACTATTTTCAACTAGTTTTAAGTTATTGTTATATAGTTTTTATATTTTTCGAATATATAGGTACGTATAAATTATAGCTAAGAATCAATTACTGGTAGGTCCACCTGCTAGCATCTATACGGTCTTTAAGATATAAAGATGCTTTTTAGTGACGCAAGGCACTGGGTAATGTTAATTTCTAAAAATGGTAAATGCATTTGATTTTTTGGCGCGGAATATCGGACTTATTTACGTAGCCGGGTTTTCCATTATGACATGATCATTGATTATTATGGTCATTACCAACTTAAAATTTAATGTGTAAAGTATATTATTAAGTCGTGCGGTGTATAATCGCCCAAACATTAGTTGTTATGCGACTCAATCACGCAAAGTGATTTGTTTTAGAAATTTTAAAGTATTAAAGAAAAAAAGTATTACAGTCAGATGTTATTAAAATAAGTCGGTAATTATAATTTCACCTCATTAATGACGGATTTTATACAACCTCAAGTATAGTCTTAACGACATTCTAATTAATAGTTTGCTGTGGCAATTACATATTTTGATTAATATAATTATGAACATTCACCAGTCAGGAATCTCTCTCTCTAGATTTATCTATCTTCGTCAGATTATCAATCCATCTGGTTGGGGGTTTACGCCGATTTATCCTATTTTTGGTCCTATACTTAATTTTTAATAATTGAACTTAACAATTTAATGTTAAATACATAATTAAATAAGAAACGAAATAATGTGAAATACCATCATAAAACAGCTTAAGCAGCGGATATAGCAGTTGCAGTGGAAGGGTTCCCTGTAAAATCTTCACTCATTAAAAACTTTTCAACGCTTAATGAAAATCTTATTGGAGCCAGTCGCTTGGAGTGCATCGGGGGGTTAGAGGTGCCGGGGGTTTAGGGGACTGAAATGGCCCGGCTAAGTGTATTACGGACGGATCGCTGCCTTTGATTCGTCACATCAAAGACGATCTCGTTCGTTC
The DNA here is from genome assembly GCA_949699795.1 of Spicauda simplicius. Classification (NCBI taxonomy): domain Eukaryota; kingdom Metazoa; phylum Arthropoda; class Insecta; order Lepidoptera; family Hesperiidae; genus Spicauda; species Spicauda simplicius. The sequence goes on along the minus strand of OX453057.1, from coordinate 2,603,636 downwards.
GTCGCTAAATCGAATCAGAACTGCTTTGTTTCTCCACTATGGTAGGTAAATTTGTAAAGGGCTCGATTCCTTCTCTGACGATTCAAAGACGCCTCTCGAATAGGTTTCTAGGACGTTCGTATTGCTTTGCAAAAAGTTCTCATAGTTGGAATTCAGAAACGTCTTTGTTGGAACTTACGAAAGTTTCCGAAGATCACTTTATTGAAGCGCTTTATGAGTCGGAGAATTGTTTCTGAGTAAGGCAAAGGAGTTACCCTTGCTCTTCCATGAATGAAATAAGTTTAAACGAACATCTACTCAAAGATACATGATTTTCCTTTTGAACCCAATCGTAGCATAATTAACTATCAAATTAAGATATAAAAATACATCGCGTAATTCATTTCACTTTAACTAGAGCGTATTTTAAATATAAAATCTGTGAAAATAGCGCAGTTATTCATGATTAAACAATGTACTGCTTAAGTACCAAGCTTAATACACAACTGCACAGTTTATATTCATAATTGAAGTCAGCGAGTTAAGCGCTGCAGTGCTCCAAAATGACACGTTTAAGCATAAAAAGACAACTAGGTCCACTTTTCGCGTTGCCCCAAATTCTTTCGACGTCGAAATTCGTTGGAGCTTAACGCTCTTACGAACGTTGTTATTGTTATTTGTCGAGCGGCTCGGAGCGCATGGCCGGCAATAAACCAGCCGAGGGTTAATTCCAAGTCGGCTTGGCACCGAAGCTGCGTTAAAAACTAAACCAATATACTTCTTAAAATTATAGCAGCGTTGGGGGGGTTATATAAGCGAACGTGACCTGAGGAGATTTTGGCAAGCCGCCCCGGCGCAGACTTACAGACACGAATTTTTCCTCGCATTTATATCCTTAAGTGTGTTAGGAGAAAGAATCGCGATAATATCGCCATGGCGGTAGTGTAGGAATTGGGTTTTATAGATGAATCCATAGCCGGAATACGGATTTATAGCAATTTTATGGATGACCCTAATTTTCTGAGAGCATTGTTGAAACAGTAAACATGCGCAATGGTAAACATATAACTACTGAGATATGATATTGCTATATCATCCTAAACGGAATGGTTAACATTAACTGAATTAAGCAATACAGCGCAGCGTCTGTGCATCTGCATGTCATACGTTTAATACTAATTTATCAGATATTCATGATATGTAAACTGTGTTATGCGATATCTTTCGTTCTGCAAGATAGGTATTAAATTACGTATAGGACGAAAAATGTTTTTACTTTCGAAAAGTACCGGGGTTGATTGCTGAGGCAAAAACAACAATTAAATTATGTTAGTTGTCTATGAATATCCGCCTTACAGAAGACAGTGGGAAACCGTTGGATTCAGAAGGCATAGGACCGGTTGGAGTGGCGTCATTTAGCGGAGGCCTATGTCCAGCAGTGGACCTCAAAGGGCTGATGGATGGATGGATGGAACAGATAATTTATATTTTACCAGACTGTGTCCAAAGAAGAAGGTTTTTCGAGCGTATGTAGGTATGTATATTCATTTTTTTAGCACCTGCTTTAGCTTAAACGGCTTGACAGATTGTAACATAACATTTTGATATGACATATCTTTGGAATCGACTCTGTTATGAGAGTGACATAAGTTATGTAATTTTAAACATTTTGAATATAGCGCCTGCGATCAAAGAAAAGGGAGGGCGAAATGATGATTTTGTTTGAAATAGTCACTCGCCGCAACGGTCGAAATATGACCGTAATTTAAATAAAAAAAATGAACTTCATATTCTCCAAAGTATCACGAATATGGCTGAAACATTAACTATAACCGTGCGTAATTACGCACAGTTACAGTCAATGTAGTGGTGATAATTATGAGGTTGATGTGAAGGATTACGCAAGGATTACGTTAGAAGTATGAAATTTCATACTCCTCCGTCTGCAGCAAGTATCTGAAAAACGGTATAGCTCTCAAAATTAACAAACTGATGTGGCAATGGGCCGGCTGCATTGCTCGAAAAACCGATAGCTGATGAGGAAGAAAGGAAATGATGGGGAAGATTGATGACGACATAGACCGATGACCTGAAGAAGACAGCGGGAAACCGTTGGGTTCAGAAAGCACAGCACCGGTTGGGTACGCTGTTTAGGGGAGGTCATGTCCAGCATCGAATCTCAAAAAGCTTATGGATAGATGACTTGTTCATACACACCTATTATATAGTATATGTATTATTTATATACTATGTAATATAAAGTGTCCAAATAAAATGGCTTATGCTGATCTCAATTTTTGCCTGGATGTAACATTTCGGCAAGATGAGGGCTATAGTCATAGGAACATTTTTTTTTCTTTTTCTTTGGTCAGCGGTATCATAGTGTTGAATATTAGGTAGAAGGTGTGTCACGAGTACCAACTTAACAATTCAGTAGAAAAATTTAAAGGATGCTATCCTTAAAATTTCAGACGATTCTATTCAGTTCGATAACAGTCAGCAGTGGCTTGACATAAGCCGGACGCTCTTTCCACTTTAATTTAATCGAAAAATAGATTGGTCGGTGTGGACTCCGCCGCTCATTTCACTCGGTCCACGTCCAGGCACGGGCCGCGATTGTTTTCGCAATCGGGCCGCCTGGCGCCCGCCCAGCGGCCCTACGTGGTCAGCTTGCACAAGTAGACGCGCCTATTTACTGTTTTAACATACTTCTAGTTAAAATTAGAGTAGTTTTGGATTCATGTGGTTTTAATCACGCCGATAAACGGACGGATGTTTGAAATGTGACTGAAATTTCTTATTTTTTCCTCTACTTGTAATTGTATTTTTTTTCTCCTGCCTGTCGTAAAAGGCGACCAAGAGGAGGCTTCAGGGGTTGCAGGTGGTAAAAGTGGGTGGGTATCATCCAGCTAGCGATCTCGGGAAAAACGACGGTGCGTGGCTGCGTACCGTCGTAAACACCTGATGATGTGGTTGAAGGTACCGTAGCACAAGAGGCCGCCAACGGGACTTCAGTGCGGTAAAAATCTCATATAACCCAAGTCTGAGTGAGGTACTTTTTGAAGGTTTCCGACAGCAAAAAATGCTTCCTAACTTTTTTTTCGAGAAATATGCGGTGTACAAACAAAAAAATTTCGTACTTTTCGTGTATATTTGTATCTGAACCGATGAACTGGGCAGTTAAATATTTTATACACTCCTCTATTCTAGCAAATGGTAGCTGTCCCTTTAATAATGTACCCGTTTCAGCGAGTCGGGATAAACTAGTAAAAAGGCTATAATTTGAGCAAATTAATGTGCTGTTTCGTGAAAGTGTTTAAACAAATTATTACTCAGATTCATGTAACGATTTTAAAGTAAAGAAGTTTTAAAAGCATACAAAGTTACATTTAATAATATACATATAAGAGCGAACATTCCATGTATTTTTACGAAATGTATTTAATAGAACCATAATCCTCTAAACATCTAAACACGTTTAAAATATTTTTCTCTTCAGTCGCAATTCCGTTTTACTATTGAAAATACGTTATTTACTCACGATCTACGCTTGTACTCCGCACAATTAATTTTTACAAGCGCATCTACGCTTTTTTATTTTTGCTACGCCGTAGCTCCGTAGCAACGTAGAACCTGTGTAGACCGTATTTTGTAGATTTACAATTTACATTGTTGGAAACTTCGTACCTGATCTTTTTGTGTTTTTGGAAAGTAACCGCATTTTTATAAATTTTAGTCAAAGTTGTATTGTTGAGTTTAAAGATTATGAACTAACATTGTTTTCAAGATTAAAATCATAGATACAATGTTATAATATTTTAGCTAAATATTTAAACAGACATAGTATTCACACACACTACATTTGCTTTTAATATACCTATTTCGACCATAGGGCCACCGCCGACCAGGGAAGAAGTACCAGGTGGTAGAAGCAGTGTAGTTCGACCGGGGAAGTATCACCGCCACACCTATTTCTAGCGATAGAAGGGTGTGGTTGCCGGCACACTTTCACAGGAGGCGACCATCATAGTCCTCGGGAGTAGCAACGCATCTGTTATTGGCTGCAGATGGAACCCATATTCTGTATGAAGTTGATTATGTCCATGGGCGGCAGTGACCACTTTTACCATCAGGTGGACTGCATGCTCGTTTGCTACTTCAGTCAAATAAAAAAAACTAGTCTTTTTGTATTATCAATTCTTCATAACTGCAATGTTCCTATGTACAAACACTTATAAATAAAGAAATGAATTGTTGATTTCATTTTGTTAGCCACAATCCATTAGTTCTTTAAGCTTATTTCGAGCTCGAGATCGTATAAGTACTATATTACGAAAACTTAACTAAGCGTAGATAAGAATAAGATAGTTATTTCGTTTAATTTTTTCAATTTTACTTTGATTTAGTATAAACTTATGACTTTTTGTAAACAATATAGTCAACAAACAGTATGCGTGATGATGATTGATCACACCCGCATCTTAACATGTGTAATCAGGTGAAAATAAATTTAAGTAATACCCGAGAAAAACCACCACAAATATGTTATACCTAAGCAATAAGATATAACGATTAAAGAAAATAAACGGTTCTCTGTAGTTTTTTCTGATAGAAATAGGTATAGTGGTGGTAAAAAGTGAAGTCGATTCTTAACCAAACCTTCAAACCTTAAGTATTACTAAATCTGAAATAGATGCGCCTTTCTTTAACCCCCTTTTTTTTCTTTTTTTTTCCCGAGGGGGAAACCTTCAAAGGGTACCCGACGCCGTGGGAGCAACGCAGGGTTATATGACTGCAGGACTGCAGCCGGAATCCTCTGAGCGCGTTGCCCCATCGGGCTCCGTCTAGTCGTTACGACGATATGCGACCACACATGCCGCCGTCTTTCCCGGGATCGCCTGGCTGGACGGTTCAAGCTCCCACTCTAGCTGCCCGCAACCCCGGAAGCCCCTTTTAGTCGCCTCTTACGACAGGCAGGGGATACCGTAGCCCTATTCTGAACCCGGAACTACAGGGACGCTCTTTAACCCCTTAGGGGTGAAATTTTCATAAATTGTTACTTAGTGCAAACAAGACACACGCTTGGTAAAGTCGGTTCTGGTCGAATGTTACTGAAGTATACCTATAATAAATTTTACCCGTTTAAACTGCCTTACAAATATAAGTAAAACAAAATGCGAAACGAAAATAAAAGCAATGAGAGCTGTTTGTAACTCAAAAGGTAAATCCCGCTTCTAAGCGCAAAGGTGACTATTACAAACACGCACGCTATTTTAGCGAGCGCTCGATCCCAACGCCAAGCTACACTAAATTTCGCACGCACCATTTCACACTTGCCGTTCGAAATTCTCCTCTTTTTAAATTTAGTTAATATTTCACGTGGCGCCATCTGTGCGCCATTTTACTTCTTTTATATTTTTGTTTTATTTCTCTTTCTGTTCTGTTCTTTCTGTTACAAATAGTCGTTGTTCGCGCTTTACTGTTTTTGCTGTTCGCATAACATGTGTTGTGTTATGTACTCTTGTGACAAATATAAAAATAACAATAACATTAAATTAGTATTGACAAATCCTAGTCTAGCACTTGTGAAGTCTAACAGTAAGACGATGATTCGATGTCCAATTTTAATAAATTGTCGCTTAAGAGCAATTGAATTGGAATTACGTTGTTAGTTTAAGTGGGAGGGAGAGGGAGGGAGGTGGATAACAAAACAACTGTGCGTTGTAATTGCTCCAATTTGTCGCGAGCACAGCCGCCCAGATTGCTAATGACGTCACACCTACTCGTCTGAGGTCGTCACTCGGGAGGGACACGATTTTTATGTTCATTTCAAATTTACTTTAGACTTTTATTATACATCAATAGTTTAATTGAAACTTGCTCTCTAGATCGGGAGATACATGGTTCGAACTCCAGGCACATGATATTGATCCTTCTAAAATTATGTGTTATAAACTAATTAACATCATCATTATGGTTTTCGGCGAAGAAGAACATTGTGAGGACACACTTGGTTCTTTTAAAAAACAAAAGTTCTTAGAGGTGTGTAAACCCTACCAATTCGCAGCTGCTCAGCCAAACTATCTCATTCCGATACAAGAGTCGTGCCCAGCAGTGGGACAATAATGGGTTGATGACGATTATGCATTAATTAGTACTAAGTCATTGTTAGAGCAGTGATAGCCTAATAGTTGAAATTTACCCTCTTACTCGGGAGGTCCGAGGTTCAAACCCAAGCACGCACCACTGATGTGCGTATTAGAAATGAATTATCATTGCTGTTCATTGAAGGAAAACATCGTGAGGAAACCTACACACCCGAGAATTCTTAAAAAAAAATAAAAAAAGTTCTCGGAGGTATGTGAAGTCCACCAATTCGCACTTGGCCAGCGCGGTGGATTATGGCCTAAAACTCTCTCATTCTGAGAGAAGACCCGTGACCAGAAGTGGAATAATAATAGGTTAATAACACGACGAAATGGTGATTTAAAAAGATTCCACTTAATACATTATTTACGTGAAATAAATAATTGTAAATATTAAAGCAATCAGCAGACAAACAATTTAATATTAATACAAGTTATTTAACTGACTTACATGGCAAATAAATAATCATGGAATTCAATAGATCACAAATAAAGATAAAAAAGTGTGTTATCGTATTTTATCTAAATAACACTTCAGAAAGTACGTTCTAATTATTCATTTAGCTTTAATTGATTGCGGGGAATGTCCAAGCTCGGTAACAACACAATGATCGTATCGTTGCGTCGCCCATCTTGGAGCAAGCAGCCGTTGAGTCGTCGAGTCGTGTCGTGTCTACCCCGCAATTAACGTTCGCTTCACGTTTTCTTGCGAGCGGAAAATAATTGCGATTGAGTTGCGAATTTCGCTTTTGCTACCCGACGCCTGGTACCCTTAATTGGTGCTTAAATAGCGAATTCATCCCTCGAAAACATTTTAATAGGCCAGAAGCGGTCGCATTGTCAACTCGTGCGTTATACCCGCTTTGAGTGTCACTTTTCAAAATGAACCTAACAAACGAGTTGGTTTTTGATTGTTAAATAATAAAATTTAGCTGCTATTTTTGTATGAAAACAATCTATGAAATACAAGGTTTTTTCGAAGTTGAAGTACCAAACGAGCGTGCAGTTGACCCGATGGTAAGTGATCACTGGCCATGGACATACCTATGTATGTGCATTTATTGAATAAGTATTACGTGACCATAACAATTAGACGCATGAAACAAAAGCGGGTACGAAACCCGCACCTCGCTTCTGTCTCCGCGCGTCCCCTGGTAACGCTTAGTCGTATATCGTCTGTATTTACTACGTTACGTTATTATTTTTTTCGACATGAAAAGATGCAAGGGGTCAAGTCGAAAATCGAGTGTGTTGCAGCACGCAGGCCGCTGTACTCTTACAAAAATAAAAAGAAAGAAAATATTCCATGTCTGTCAATATATTAATCACATGAAAGTGCTTTAATAAATACATTAAAGTACTATACTATGTATAGTACTTTCGTGTATTTATTATAGGTAATGGTATACCTACGTAGTCTTGGCAATTGGTAATAGAATATACTTCGTATCGGGATGGGAAATCCTTAGTTCTAATGGCTTTTCAACTGTCATGCGCCTAAATGTCTTGGTACCAAATTAGATTATACAGGTGCTATCGTGTTTCTCATCCGCAATGTTAAACCGTTCTAGTTAGAACGGTGTGGTAATATGTATTAGAGATACTCTGATAAGGGGCGTTTCAAATAAATCCTCGGGAACATCAATGCATCCGCAGTCTATCTTAATTAGCATCTAATAATATCTCGCGGTAATTAGAAATAATATAATTCAAGGTGGTAGAACCAGTGTAGTTCGACCGGAGAAGTACCACCGCCACACCTATTTCTAGCGTGAAGCATTTCTTGCGTTTCGATAGAATGGTGTGGTTGCCGGCACACTTTCACATGAGGCGACCATCATAGTCCTCGGGAGTAGCAACGTATCCGTGATTGACTTCAGATGCAACCCATGTTCTGTATGAAGTTGATTACAGATGTTCATGGGCGGCAGTGACCACTTACCATCAGGTGGACTGCATGCTCGTTTGCTACTTCAGTCAAATAAAAAAATATATATATATATATTTGAACACTTAGGTGGCTTTATTGGCGGTTTTATATAGTCACGTATCTAATTCACATATATTAAAAAGATATACTTTAGTACATACGAGTATAATACAAATTGAATACATATGTTTGTCGAAATAGAGTAAGACTAAGAACAGGCGCTCGAAGATGCCAAACAATTTCTTTTTATACACCACATGAATTGGTTACCAAATAAAAGGGTTTTCCGAGAACAATGATAAAAAGGTGATATTAAAAACATTTCACTAATAAACTTGTTAATAAGAACGCCCCCCCCCCCACCTTATTCTCAATAAAATATAAATAAAATAAAAATGAAACCTGTATAAAATCTTTATCGTTTGGAGTAAAAGTAAAGTCTTTAACAAAATAACATCAAAGTACGAAAAGATGATACGCCATTTTATATTACGAAGTTAGACCCGTTTTGGAGAAACGACTTTATCCTGAGCGGTAGGTATTTAATTAGTAGAGTAAGTTTGTACTAATCGGAGATGGCGGAGACAGGGTATTAGGATCGATTGCTTTTTAGTCCTCAATTAAAATGTAACCGTTTTATAACTTGATTAATGGACTATTCCCATATTAAAATGATTAAAAATGAGTTAGAGGTAACCAAATTGGTATGAAGCATCATCACCGTGTATTATCATTGTGACTGACGTTCCTTAGTATTGGCCCACTCTATGCTTGAAGGATAAATAAATCTCTCATCTCTTCTCATCAACCCATTAATGGCCCACTGCTGGGCTCGGGTCTTCTCTCAGGATGAGAGAGTGTTAGGCCATAGGCCATCGCGCTGGCCTAGTGCGAATTGGTGGACTTCACACACCTCCGAGAACTTTTTTTTAAGAACTCTCGGGTGAGTAGGTTTCCTCACGATGTTTTCCTTCACCGAAAAGCAGTGATAATTAATTTCTAATACGCACATAAATCAGTGGTACGTGCCTGGGTTTGAACCTCGGACCTCCCGATCGAGAGGGCAAGTTTTCAACCATTAGGCTATCACTGCTCAAAATAGTCTCCGCAATTTATCGATAAATAAATAGTCTCCGCAATTTATCGAAGTACAATGAACAAACGACATTAGTATTATTTAAATCTTAAAATAACGCAGTTTAGCGAAAAACATCATTTCATTGAATATGACACGAGTCTCTTAAGAAAGGTGCAAAGAGTGATATGCGTCAAAGCCGGCGATGCACTGGCGCGAACTCTTTGTTGCAAATGTCCAAAGGCGACGGTGACTACTTTCCATCAGGTAGCCTCTTTACTATATCGTTAGGTACAACTATATAGTCCCTGTAGTTTCGGGATCAGAATAGGGCTACGGCATCCCCTGCCTGTCGTAAGAGGCGACTAAAAGAGGCTTCCGGGGTCGCAGGCGGCTACAGTGGGAGCCGAACCGAACCGTTCGGTCAGGCGATCCCGGGAAGGACGGCGATATATGTGGTCGCATACGGTCGTAAAGACTAGACGGAGCGGTGGGCCCAGCCGCCCATCTGGGAGGAGCCCGATGGGGCAACGCGCTCAGAGGATTCCGGTTGCGGTCGGACCGAGAGTCCTCTATTTAGCGCCGAGGACGGCCACCGGGGAGGTTTTAGTGCGGTAAAAATTCCACATAACCCTGCGTCGCTCTCACGGCCTCGGGTACGGGTACACGGGTCTTTTGACGGTTCCCCCCTTAAAAAAAAAAGGTACAACTAATATAAAAAGTAATAAAATACTTATGATGCAAAAATATAAGAGAACCGCGTTCAGTGACACCTAAATATTCCTCGGTCTTTATTTAGCACGTACACTTTACACACAACTACCACTAAAATGTGAGAGTTTATCAGACCCAAAAATGTCCACCAATTCGCACTTGGCCAACGCGGTGGACTATGGCCTAAGCTCTCTCATTCCGAGAGAAGACCCGTGCCCAGCAGTGGGACAGTGATGGGTTGACGACGACCCACTAAAATAAAATTAGACGGTGTTAACTAAAAGCTGTCATTTCAAAGGGAACTGTAGAGTCCGAGAAAAACGTATTCGGTAGTAAAAGTCGATTTTATTTAAGGAAAAACGGTGCATAGCGAAAAGTTTTACGACATTTCTTATTATAGTAAATTGAAACAATTACCCGACGCTCACGTAATTAAGGCGGGGCCGTAAAAAGCTTCGGTTTACTTCGGCACTGTTACTTCGTACGCCGTTTTTTCGGCCTTTAAGTGGATACTCAAAAATTTAGAACCAGTGTACTTCGACCGGGGAAGTACCACCGCCACACCTATTTCTTGCGTGAAGCAGTTTTTGCGTCTCGATGGAAGGGTGTGGTTGCCGGCACACTTTTATATGAGGCGACCATCGTAGTCCTCGGGAGTAGCGAAGCATCTGTGATTGACTTCAGATAGAACCCCATGTTATGTATGAAGTTCCTTACAGATGTCCATGGGCGGCAGTGACCACCTACCATCAGGTTGACTGAATGCTCGTTTGCTACTTCTATAAAAAAAAACTGCTACAAAATTAGGTTAATTTTTTTTTTTCATTTTTAAGCAGCTTTAGGGGATGTGTACCGATCTGAGGGTTGAAGTAAAACACGTGGAACACGATTCACTTAGACTTCAAAGGTACACCTACTGTTACAGTTCAGAAGGAAAAAGTGGAACAGTGTCACTCTTAGGCAGTCTAGACAGAGCATATAAAAATCGTGCATAGTACCTATGTGGTACTATGCACGATTTTCATATCGTAAATAGTCTTAAGTCGATAATAATTAAACAAACAGCAGCTCTTTATATTCTTATATTTGCGTTGAAGCCATTCAGTATCCTTTAAACCGCCATTCATTGCAAGCGAGGCACAGAAGTGGAACTTAAAAAATGGTAAGTAATCACATTTGTATACATATCATCAAATGTCATGCAATCCTATTTTCGGAATTTCCTGATCCGATAATTTTCACCGTCGAGAAATCAGATGAGAAATCTATTACTTTCAATTTTGGGATGGGATTTTGCTTCAGATTCACTAATATCGTTAATTTTCGTTAAGCTCCTTCGAAATGGAGGTTTCTAAGTGATTTGAAATCATTTACAAATCTTATCATACCTTATTTGAAACAGGAATTGTTTAAATATATTGATAAAATTAAGAATTTCAATGAACAGAGTCCCAGTTTATGTAATGTGGCAGAATTTAGTGCCACAATTGATGTAGCCATTTTACCACAGGGGAGTACGATTGTTTCCTGATATTTCTTCCTGATTTCCTCTTTTCTGATAATTCTTCCAAATAAAGAAGAATACAAAATAAAGCAAAATGCAAAAGAGTGTAAAATAATCGAATGTATGCAGAATTGCTCCAGAACAATAAAAAAAAAAACATGAAATTCTCAAACGCTGTTTTAATTATACGTATTTACGGGACCGAACTAGAATGATAATATTATTTCATCCAAGTTCACAACGAAGTTAGCGAATACCGCGGAGTGGCAAGATAAATTGGAAACTCTCATTCCGATACAATAAACTTCACTGTTTTTTTCCCAGACGAATCGAGTGAATATTTTAGAAAAGTTTGTATTTGCGTTCGGATTTTGCGCGCGCTCGACAAATTGTTGCCGACTTTTTATTTGAAATTAGCGAAGTGGCGAACTTGGGGAGGACGAATTGATATTATTCGAAATGAGTATTTTACTACTTTATGATGTTTCTCCGTTTTCGATTTGAGTTGTGCTTCTGTTTTTATTACCGAACTTATTGAATACCATTCCTTTTCATAAATCCAATATGGTTTTATATCAAAAGATTTTATATTTGTTCACTAATCGGCTAAGACCAGAACACAAACCTAGTCAGCAAATATAAGCAGTCATTTTGTAGTGTTTATCATTTCAAGACCTGTTCATTTTCGAAATATTGGCATCATTGGCATTTTTTTCTCGAAAGCATATAACCGATTTTTTCTTAATCTGCTTAATATGCGTGGTAATATTTTTCGTAAATTTCATATACATAACTTTTTACTGATTCCAAAATCGCAAAAAAAATGTCGAATGGTGTTACTCTCAGGATAAAGGAAGGGTTTAGGTCTAAACAGATACATCCCAAACGAGAATGTGATCATGAGCTCTTTCACATTACAGCTTATTATTATAGGTAAACAACTTCTTGGTGACCAAAATTGTACATCTGACTATTATTATCAAGCATATTGTCAAACTTAAACAATAAGACCTTCCCGTATGAATACATCTGAAATATGTATATTGGAATATTTCGGAATTTAATAGCAAATGATTAATTTATAGCTTTATTCAAAATAAGGCAGTTCAAATACTAATTGAAATATTTATGGTATATCAATTCGCATTTAAGCTATCTTTAGTATAAACATTCTAGGTAAATAAAATTTATTAGCAAGCTGAAAATAAACGTGTTTTTACACTAATATTCGTGCACCACATAGACAATTATTAGTTATTGGCGTATATAAAACGGTAAATTGCAGGCAGTGACCATTATAGTTGCATTAAACACAGATAACGATGCCCAGCGAGAATATCGGATACTCCGCCCGCAAATTATAAGTGGGCGGGAGGAAACGACTCCTTGGGCGCTCGTAATATCCGCTGGCGAAAAATGGCACGCGCGTGCAGTCGCATCCAAGAAGCTTCGGGATGGGAAATACACATGAAACCCCTGTGATGCACAACACACACAGACCATCACCTATCCCTGCCTAATAACATATAGTTTTGTTTGGGGTTAGGAAGACATAGATTTCAACTTGGTATTTGAGTTAATAGTAGCTGGCCTTGATTACAGATGTTCAGGGGCGATGCTGATTTAAAATCAGGCGACTTACATTTTAGGTTGCTACTTCTATAATATAAAATAAAAAAGATATTTGTGTCTATTTGGATATACATTTTATTATTTGAAAGATTATGTGAAAGATAATCACCATGTGCGGTTTTAGATTGATTTTATTCATCATACGTAAGCGCGTCAGTTTGTGAAGGAGAAATTTTGCAAAAGAATTTGAAACTAGTTAATCTCAATCGATTGTGTTAAAATTTTGTAATCACATTAAATTTGGATTGCAATGCATGAATAGCTTAGAGTTATTATGGTAAATTCAATATGGCGAAAGCCCCAAGATGGCTGAACAAAATTTTGTACGCCCCCTATTATAGAAATATAAGTCTTTGCAACTTGTTTATAACGTAAAATTGTTAGTCCTTAAGTGCCGATATTTTGAACTCGTAGTTTTGATAATGGTGACGGCGAAACTACTACACTTCAACGCTTACAATAATAAATAATTAAATTATTAATATTAGTTTAAAACATCCCTCATTATTAGTACTTCCCACTAATTAGTATCTTATTGCAGAGCAAAGAAATTCGCTGCATTTTGATATCATGGATTGGTAATATTGCTATCTACTCATAGAATCCAATTTAGAATATTTTACCCCAAATAATGTTGAATTCAAGCTTCATAATTAATTTCTTTTTAACAAATAGACATTATGGCTTTTATGGGAATCAGATAATAAATTTGAAATATATTATTTTATAAAACAGAATCCGTCATCCACTTTGTACATCCGGATAAATGGTTGATTTGCAGTCGAATTAAAAAATAAATTTGTACATGATTATAATGTAACGTAAATAAAATAACATAACCTTTCCCAAAACATATCCAAAAAAATCTATGCCCATTCGCAGATGTTAAAAATAACTAACAATAGCCTATATTTCTTTCATAAAATGTTCTATAGATTATTTCGGTAGGTATTATAAATTGTTCGGCAAGCGCCCAACTTATAATAGAGCCTAATGATGCAAAGTAGACTGAACAGAAATTTATAATAGAAGAAAAACGTCGATATTACGTTACGGGAATAACAAAGTAATTTTTCTTTCACGCTGTCGCTTAAGAAAAACATCCCTTACAAAGTGTAAAACTGGCATTCACCGTCCATTGTTGTCTCACAAAAAATTCTGAACATCAAGTGTCAGCCGTGTAAACGATAAAAAATAATGCAAATTCACTTCGGGTCCCATCTTGTGAAATAATGTCCGATCGTTACATAGATAAGGGAGTTTTTCCGTTAAATCGAGCCTTCCGCTTTTAACGACATTGCCCTTCGTTAAACAGAAAAGTGATTCAGGTAGTCGTTTCTCTTGAGTGTCTTTTTCATTTCTAAAGCGTTTGAAGCGTTCAAATGAGATTTTATATTGATATTGTCTTGTCGACCACCCGCGTGGAACTTCTATAATGTCGGTCTGATACGCTGAGATCCAGGTTCGAAACCTGGCCCGTCTGTGTATGCTGAAATTCATCACAAATTAAATAAATAATGACGTTCTCCAAAAAGCGAATGTTAATTAAATGTAACGCTTGTGAAATTGTGCTGATTTTGTCTTACGAGATCATATTATTTTGAAGTTGTCCTCTTTTGTTTACTTGAATAAAATTAAGCTTACAATCTTTGTAACATGTAGAATATATGAACTGCTTTTATTTATTACTTGTTTAAAAATACATTACATAAATACCCTCACATTGCATTTCTAATATGCTCTAATTTTCGCAGTATGATAGAACATATTATTATCTTTGTATATGGTATATGATATAAGTCCAAGGGGTAAGTCCAACTTTGAGAGGGAGGTGACTCGAAGAATCCAACTCGGCTGGGCTGTGTTCGGGAAATTTCGTAGTATCTTCTCGTCCTCAGTGCCTGAAGTCGAAATTGTTCGAGCAATGTGTGTTGCCAGTGATGACTTATGGCGCCGAAACGTGGTCCTTCACTAAAGGCCTCATTCGAAAGCTCAGAGTCGTTCAGCGTGCTATGGAGAGGGCTATGCTCGGAATTTCACTACGAGACATGATTCGCAACGATGAAATCCGTAGACGAACGAAGGTTACCGACATATCGCTCGAAGGACCGATAATCGATGCGGAAGAAAGGTCCTCGAGTGGCGACTACGTTTAGGCAAAAGGAGTACAGGTCGCCCGGTGGGCCGATGACCTGAAGAAGACAGCGGGAAACTGTTGGATTCAGAGGGCACAGGATCGGTTGGAGTGGCGCCATTTAGGGGAGGTCTATGTCCAGCTGTGGACATCATGAGCTGATGGATGGGATGGATGGGATATGATATAGAATTAATTTAATATTCTAAATGTATACCTTACTACCAATGTCATCAAATTTTCATTGAATATCAATTAATTAATTATATTTGAATTCCTTAGAACTTCGGTATAACCTTGTTTTCTTTATTGTTCTCTATGTGTGCATGTTTCTTTGATTTATTTTTTACTCAAAAATATATTTAAAAAACTACACAGGTTTATGCAAACTCTGGTTCAGTTTTAGTAACTTTTAGAGGGGACTACGATAAAATGTATTTAATCTTTGAAGAAGCAGGAGAATTAATTATATTAAATATAAGTAATTTAATTAATTGTTGTACTTATTTAATTCATAATTCTACTTCTTTCTTTCATTAATTTTAACCAAAATATTATTTTTGTCTTGTTGTATATATTAGTATACCGCCCGAGCAACAGCGACCCGTTATAACAACACTAGTCGAAACTAGTGATGTAACGCATATTTGCATTCGCATTCGCGAATATTCGCAATATACACATATTCGCATCCGCAAATGTTTCACGAATATTAAACGGCAGATTGACGGCTAAATAAATCAAATCTACATTCTACTGCCTTTACAATACTTCTATATTTTAACTGTAGATGTAGACGCACTCTTTAAAAAAAAACCCGGCAAACACTTAGATGTAGATCTACAGTTCTACACATCCTAATGTGTAGATCTACAGTTCTACACATCCTAATGTGTAGATCTACAGTTCTACACATCCTAATGTGTAGATCTACAGTTCTACACATAATAATGTGTAGAACTGTAGATGTAGATACACCTCTCTTGAAAAAAAAACCCGGCGGTGGCTTAGATGCAGATTTACAGTTCTACACATTAGGATGTGTAGAACTGTAGATATAGAGGCACCTTTCTTTAAAAAACCTGGCCGCAGCTTAGATGTAGATCTACAGTTCTACACATCCTAATGTGTAGAATTGTAGATGTTGATACACCTCTCTTGAAAAAATCCCGGCGGTGGCTTAGATGCAGATTTACAGTTCTACACATCATTAGGATGTGTAGAACTGTTGATGTAGAGGCACCTTTCTTTAAAAAACCTGGCCGCAGCTTAGATGTAGATCTACAGTTCTACACATCCTAATGTGTAGAATTGTAGATGTTGATGCACCTCTCTAAAAAACCCGGCGGCAGCTTAGATGTAGATCTACAGTTCTACACATCCTAATGTGTAGAACTGAAGATGTAGATGTACCTCTCTTAAAGAGATCTCTTCTCTTGGCGGCGGCCATGTTGATGTCAAATTAAAAATAAATGAACAGTCGCATCTGCAAATGTCGGTGAGCGATATTCGTATTCACATTCGCGAATGTTCACATAATAACATTCCTTACATCACTAGTCGACACTATGCGGCGAGTGCCTAAACAAATAATCTACAATGTAGTCCGTATTTACGTTCAGAATATTGGAGCTATTAATCATGGCGGGTTTTGGCTGCTTCAATTTAAGGAGACGGTGGGTATTATTACAGGAAATTGGAAAACTTGTTATAAAATCTCGTCGATTGACGAAGTCGGGGTGGTTACAAGATAAGCCTGTGGGCTTCGAGGAATGTTTCGTCTTGATACATAAAGCTAACATCATTAAAACTCATAATTATATCTGGGATCGACTTGCTTTTCTTATACCAAGAAATCTATCTACTGATATTTAGTATTAAAAGTTTTATAGAAGTTCGGATTTATTAGTTATATCATCATCAAATAGAAGTAGCAAACATGCATGCAGTATATCTGGTGTTATAATTTACTATGTCAAATATAGATATACAATATATGAAATAAATTCGTATTGCCCTCTACATTAGGGGTATCACGAAAGGGAAAAAAATATTTAGAATGTCATTTGGACTCCATGAAAGAGATTAATAAAACAATTTTGGTTCGAATAAAATTATATTTAACCTCTGTAATATAAATGGTGTGTTTTACGTTGTTTAAATAAAAAAATATACAAAAAAATGTTTTGTTTTATCCTGTAGAACTACAACGACATTTTGAAAGTATGTCATTTAACGCTAAGTACTCACGGAGCGATTTACACCCGCGGCCGCCGCGGTTGCGGGCCCGCAGCTTCTGTTTCAGCGCCACACGACGCAATTTTCGCCCGCGATGCGCGCGGTTGTTTGCGGCTCCCGCTTTACCGGGGCAACCTGAAGAACCGCGCGGGCCTCGGTCAGCCGCAGCCGCGGCGGCTTGCCCCCGCGCGCTCTGCGATCAGTTGGCGGGCGAGTGCAGTAGTCAAGACCTCAACTGATGGTAAACCGCCCGTGTTGCGGTTTTCGCCCGCCACGTTTGCGGTCGATAATCGCAACCGCGACGGAGGCGTAACCGCGTAAATAACCGGTCTCGTGAGTTTCGCACAAAAGCTGCGGGCCCGCAACCACGGCGGCCGCGGGTGAAAACCGCTCCGTGAGTACGTAGCCTAATAGTTACATCTATCAATATTATCGACCAACATAGTTTTATTACCCTAATATCCACCACTGAATGTCTAGTGAGCTAAAGGAGAATGCCCTTTCTTGGTATTGATTTTTCTCATGCGTCAAAATGTATTAAAATTATTTCTACATTTTTTTTACATCGTTTTATCGATCAGAATATTTGTTTTGAACCGGGAAGTCAATAAAAGATAAAATAAAAAAAATGTTGATTGTTGTTCTTGAGGATTTCGGAATGCTAATATTTTTGTATGTATATATAATCAACTAAAACATATTATACACACAACCTTGCATTTGACACAAACACATACATAATAAACGAAAAAGAACATTCAATGTCTTACTATGAAAACACATAACGTCAAAAAAGTCACAATTTGTCAAAATTCCCTATTATTGCTCTTAAATGCAGCTATTATTGCTCTTAAATGCAAATTTGAGGAATATTTGTGCTACTTTGGACAATATCAAGTTTCGTTATTATGGTGACTAGCATTATAAAAAAAACGGATACTAAGTAAGGAATATAAACGCCTATCCCATAACCGACAAATTAAGTTACCAGCTATTGTATACCGCCGATAACGAGTTAGCGATGTCGCTTCAAGTTCGGGATCGTTTTGCACAAGCAAGTTTGCGGGCGGTCGGGTGCTAACTCGCAGGTGCTCAAATTAATTCATAACGCGTTTCGTTAAAGAGTTTCTGTCGTTATAAGATAACTATTGTCCCTAAAATGTGCGCCGTACCTCTTCACAATTTTATGATACTCTTTATACAAGACTATATTTAGGTCAATGAATTATTACTTTAAAATACGCTGGTGTGACAGGTGTCCGTCAGATGGTAAGTGGTCACTGCCGCCCAAAGACATCTGGAAGCAACTTCATATAGAACATAGGTTTTATCTAAAGCCAATCACAGATGGGTTGCTACTCCCGAGGACGAAGATGGTCGCCTCATATATAAGTGTACAGGCAACCACAACCTTTCATCTAAACTTAATAAATGAAATAGGCGGTGGGACCTCCCCGGTCGAACTATACTGGTTCTACGATCTGAAGCAAACTATATTATCATTAATGTGCAGGATCATAATTTTAAAATACGCTGAGTTGAATACCATTAGAGCAAACAAATATGCCCGCGGCTTCATCAGCTTATGCATATATTATACGCGTACACAAATTATGTATTAAATGAAATTAAAATTAAAGTATATGACGGTGAGAATATTAATAAATTAAGTCTTCTACATACATATTGTAATGTACATAGAAAACTTATATAAATAAAAAATATATTTCAAATTGATCATAAAGTTGCATTTAATTACTCCAACGCTATTTTTATCTTGATGCAATTTTTTCGGTGGAAGGGTAAAGTAAGCTGACTTTCATTTTAGGCGCCTATTTAGTCCTCAATTAGCAATGCATCTGATTGACGGCAAATAGAACACCTTTTCGACATGAAGTTGCTTACAGATATTTATGGAAGGCTGTGACTGCTCACCATCAGGTGGGCTTCATTCTCGTTTACTATGCCAATTGTGAGAAAAATAAACCGGCCAAGTACAAGTCGGACTCACGCACGAAGGGTTACCCTACCATTATGTATAAAAAAAAGGCACGAAAATCACATCTGTTGTGTGGGACCTCGCCCTTAAATGTTTATTTTATGTTGTTTTAGAATTTGTTGATATAGCCTTAATAGTGATACAAAATTTTAACTCTTCAGCGGTACAGCCTAGTGACAGACAGACGAACGGAGGGACAGAAGGATAAAAGGACAGAGGAGTCTTAGTAGTAGGGTCCCGTTTTCACCTTTTGGGTACAGTACCCTAGAAAACAAAGCTATCATGTCTGTGTTTCACTTGAAATCCATAAAAGAGCGACGAACTCTATATTCTCTCTGTTGTCCCATGTACAGATTGTACACTGTTTCTCACTGTGGTTGTCTTTCATCTAGCGCTCCGTTTGTACATTCACACTAATCAGGGATGTTATAGAGCTAACCGTATCCGAAATTGTTGGATATCTGAAATGAGATATATCCGTAACCGTAACTGAATTCGTTTTAAGAATTTCGGTTAATTTCCAACAGGGGAGAAACACAAATTGAGACTTTTAGTAAATAAAACTTAAGATTTATTATGTAGCTATAACAACTGACTTGATAAGATTTTAATGTAGACATTTAATTTGTTAATAACTCTGACGTGGTCTGTTTCGGGTTGGTCGTTTCAGGCTTGTTTATGTCCAGTGATGACCACTTCAATTACTCCTTAAAACTATGTATGTATTGCAGTCGCAAAGCATCTTTTTTTAGTAAATTTTGTAATTCTTTTTTTAGTGAAAAAGATGCTTTGACAGTGCCACCCGGCAATATAAAAACGAGGTAAGTAAGGAAACTTTTAAAGACATTTTTTAAGCATATTATGGTATACGGATATGGCTTAAGCGCTACTGCTATCTTTATAGGAAATATAAAATAAGTTAATTGGGCTCAAAAAAAGTCGTAGGTAGAATAACGTTTTTTTTATCTGACTGAAGTAGCAAACGAGCACGCATGGCACGCCTGATGGTAAGTGGTCACTGCCGCCCATGGACATCTGTAATCAACTACATACAGAACTTGGGTTTCATCTGAAGTCAATCAAAGATGCTGCTCCCGAGGACTATGAAAGATTGTGACGAGGACTATAAAAGATGAAAGACTCATGTGAAAGTGTGCCGGCAACCACATCCTTCTATCGAAATGCTTCACGCTAGAAATTGGTATGGCGGTGGTATTTTCCCGGTCGAACTACACTGGTACCACACGTAGCTAAATGACTTAATCACTGTCCAAAGGACAGTCCAAAGGACAGTGATTAACTTCTATCAAACGTTGTTTGTTTTGACGTTAGTTTAATTATAAAAGAAAATATTTTAAAATATTCATGAAACGCAGTGTCCACAAACCGATTACCACTTGTTATTGAACTTCTCCAAAATCCTGTATGAAAGTTTCCCTGTCTACAAAAGCAAAAGAAAGCTAATTTACGTCTTAACAAGCTCATAGCTTCAATTCAGGAAGTGAAAACTTTTCTAAGTTTAAACATGATAGTATATCAAAGTCGGGTAAACTGCAAAAGCGGCGCTCAGTATAATAAATGCTTCATACATTTACATTGAATCGCGTTTAGACTTATGTGACGGGCACGCCAGCCAGTGCCTACTTTGGACAAGCGAGTGATGCTAAGGGGTTTTCTACACAGAGCCATAATTATATTACCGAGTAACTTTGTTAAATAATTAAAAAAACCGACTGTCAAAATCAGCCGCTTTTTTATTTTAGCATCAAAACAGTAACATAAAAGTATTATAATGTATATTTATGTGTATTAATGCATTGTATTTTTATTTCATTTCATTTAATGTCATTGTTATTGTCATCTGATATACATGATGTTATGATAATATAAAAACTCCCTCCCCCGCTTTCTCTGACTATATTCAACGAGTCGTCAAACGATTTGTCATATATTACAATGCGTCAAGCCGTTGAGGATGTAGCGTGAGCAAAACAAATTGACATACGTACATGCATATATACATGCATACGCTCGAAAAATATTACCTTCCTTCTTACGCACTCGGGCAAATACACAACATTCATTAAAATGTATAGATATAAAGGTACTTCTGAGGGCGTAGCGTATGAGTTGAAGTTTTGAAAAAAATACTGTACTAGGATTCAAATGATCGCGACTATAAAGTTTATGTATTTTTTCTGGCGATCTTGCGTATTACGAGGCATACAAGCAACATAGAAACCTGCTGAAGCGTTTGTACAACGTCTAGAACCTACATAGATGGTGTAATAAGGACAATTTAATCCAACGTAATACAGGAAATGAGCAATTCTTGATTAAACAAAAGTACAACTCGCATTGTAAGGATATTTGGGGTCGGTTACAAATGCTTTAATACCAGACAGGTGGCATACTTATTTGTTGCTCCGATTTTCTCCGTTTAAAAATCTGTAATTTCTAAAATCTTCTATACCAATTCAATGTGGGACGGTAATGTAAAATGTAATTTAAAATATATTGGTTTTACACACACAAAATTGCCATTTGTTTAAATTATTGTCTCTGTAAGATAATAGTAAATAGGCAACATTTGACCTATAATATTTAAATAACATACGAAATTGTCTGCTAATGTGAACAGTCCCTAAGCAAAAAGTTTAGCTGCAGTCAACTATAAAGTGTTTTCACTTCAGAACAAACTTTGTTTGCAACTTGGACTTTACCGCTTGACATTAAGCAGCCTTTTCCACGTCTCAACATTTGGGCATAAATACCTCGTCCGCATAGTAAAAACGCCGAGTTATTAAATTTTTACCGCTTAAGTACATTCGCTTGTATCGTAGACTTTAGTTTTAATTGTTTTTTAATGCCAAGCTTTCATTTGTATTTTCGGCATAGCGTATTAGAATTTAATAATCATTTGCGTTAACTCTGAAGGGAAACAGCGTAAGCAAAAATTTGCAATTTTTTATTAGAAGAAGCATAGCAAATATTCCGTTCTTCGATTTTGAATATATTGTTGTAAATGTGAAACTTTAAAATGAGTTCATTAATTTTTTCCATGGGATTTCCAATAACTACTTAGTCGGAATATTTTTGGCTTAACTAAAAAAAGAGAACGAGTAATAGTTGGATGCAGAGAGTATAGGGTTGGTGTGTGAGGGGTTTAAAAGTACCATACATACTTTGTGACGTCATCGTAAGACTATCTTCTTGCACGCTTTCATAGTTTTTTTTTTTAAATAACGGAGCAAAGCTGGTAAGAAATGGCCACCTTGCTTGGCGCGACATCTCATTGCAAATACGGCATAACGAGCGAATTCTCTGAGAGCAACTAAACAAGCGAGCCGTTTAACTATAAACCGCTTGGCCACGAAACTCTCGTCTAGCGCTGTAAGCGTCATCGTTAAGTTCCGATTTAATTTGCGGAATTTCGTGTTCTAATACCTACACACGTTTTACCCAACTTCGTTCAAAAGAGGGTAATAGTTTGGTAGAAATGACTTGGCGCGCGTTACAAATATAGCGCCTGCGATCAGAGCAAATGGTCTCCCCCTTTGGTTTGCCCTGATCGCAGGAAGGACGATTTATTGTCATAAAAATATGAGTATCGATATGAGAGCTAATATATACACTACTACAATAACATGTAGGTACATAATATTTTTTTGATATAACTAAATATTATAAATCCAAAATTCAAATAAACTATATTATTATAAAATTATTTAAAAACCGATTGTTTCAACAATCAACTAAAATTTAAGGAAATCATTCGTTTTTATGTAGTTGAGGTTTTATCATAATAATAAACAATGTTACTTATGTTAGCGTTCTCAAAATCCAGACTTTAATATAAAATACACGTAATAAAATATTACACAAAAATTTATTTGAATTACTATATTAATAAAAACCTTACAATAATTATTGATATTGGTTGTCAATGCTCGGTCATTTTAAGGTAAAGAAAAATAATTGTAAATTAAGATTCTGATAAATGAATAATTGACGTAAGAATGTATAAATATTATTGGTACTTCAAGAGATTCGCTAATGCAACCTGTAGTCTATATCGCTTAATGCTGCCGCTTGAAGCGCAGAGCGACGTTTGAATAAGTACTTCATGGCCCTCGTGTAAGAGTTACGACTTCGTCGAATACAGAAAGCGGGCCTAAAAGAGTGATGGATTTCTTCAATACCGCGTTCGTCAAATGGAAAAAATTGATGGCCATTGATGGAATTTAGTTTATTTTCCGCTAACTTTTTTCGATTTTCACCCCCTCCTACGTTTTGCTACATTTGGCCACGGCACCGATTTGACATGGCAAAATTGAAAAGAAAATCGATTTGACATAGCAAAATCAAAATAGAAAATATGAAATTGGAATATTTCTGTAGTTTCATTTGAGTTACAGACGTTATGTCTTGTACGTGCATTTTGGGCAATCAATTCAATCCTTAAAAATAAATTCAGTATTTCTCACTTCTTTATCTAAGTAGCAAACGGGCATGCAGTCCACCTGAAGTGGCCACTGCCGCCCATGGACATCTGTGAGCAACTTCATACAGAACATGGGGTTTTATCTGAAGTCAATCACATTTTATCGGTTATGTTTTTTTCAAATTTAATAATAGGTATATATGTATTAAAAAGTAATAAACAACTTACGTTCGTGGTCTGGCCGATCGTATGTGGATCTCAGCATGCCTGCAACAAAGGGGATAAATTTAAACAGCTTGTCGGAACATACTCTTCTCGGTTCTTACAGCACGTGTTTCAAAATCGATATATCCAAGATTAGAAGTGATACCTTATATTTTTAAAATTGGTTGAACTTTAAGGTTCGATGCCAGGAGTAACGCCGCCACGTATGTTTCTGCTTAAAAATAACGACGCTGCAACTGCAACGCGTTCTGGTCTAAGGGCATTGGTAAGAGAGACGTAAAAATTAATGGCTGTTAGTTAATTTGTACGTCTCTCTTACCAAAGCCCTTAGACTGCTGTTAGTCCTGAAGAATAAGATACAATATCTTATTCTTCAGGACTAACCCATTTCTGACTAACTTAAAGTAAGTGATATTATCTGTGTCGGTCACAGATATCTATGGTCGTCAAATCAACAAGAGCATCGTTTACTCATTTAATAATTCTATAAAAAATAAACGTATATTAGCAGATAATTTAATTGCAGAAATCTAATGATGACGGTATATAGCACTATCATAGAAAATCGGGAATGAATTTACTATTCATAAATTAGAATTATTCACACCCTCACAGTGACACTATTGATCAATTTGGTCCGTTTATACCCAATCCGTGTTCAGTGTAGCGTTGACAGAACCACCGATAATTGTGGTACAGGCTAATTGGTACTCGTACTCTGGCGTTTTGTACTATTTTGTCTGTATCGATTGCACGCATCCGTTATTTAGATGCTACGCTTAATCTAAATGAAGTTCTTTTATAGGAGTCCAAAGGCATCACTGATTATTTACCATCAGGTGGCGGCATATTCTTTAGCTACCCTTTCAAGTATTTTCGAAACTCGCTGAAATTGGATACTAAGATTGTTTATGACCTAGATTAACATATGAGATTCTCATTATCATGGTAAACGCGAAAAAAGCATGTAGAGCCGCTAATGAGATTGAGCCGCTATTGTGCTCACTTTTACTATAATTTAAATTTATAGGTTTCCGTTCCATGTATTTATTTGCCTTAATATTTTTAGAAATACTCATAAATATATGTAGATATAATAACACACCCATATACATTACCAACTAAGTACCAGGGCAACATGACAATAAAGAGATAAACACAACCGACCCTTTGCTTTCGAAAGCGGTGTCACCGCCGGCTGTCCATACCACGTACATATTTGGTAACGGCCGCCATTCTGCCCAGCTCTGTATGGAAGCCGGTCTTGCACCATATAAGGCAGTATGTTCCATTCTACTCAGTACAATCGGAGATACTGTATCGGTTTTACTGACTTAAGGTTTAATGTGCGCCTATTTATAGGGTTTAGACAACTAAAAGATAGGTAAAGGTCATTTGTGTATATGTAATCGTTCTCAAAAACAACTTTATTGCTACTTAAATCTATGTATTTTATTTATTGTAATATGAAATGCCCCGATATATTGTTTACGTCATGATTTTAGATATTGTCGGTACAGGGACATAAGTCAGTTTATTGTATTTGTGTTTGAGGTCAAATTGATGGTTGAAAAACTTTCATTTTTGCGCCGAGAAAAATACATTTTGCAAAGTGCACTTTTGCAAGCCAACAGTAAGTCAATACGACTTCATTGACATCTAGATGCAATTGACGGGGATTGAATTTCTGCCTGAGATCTCCCTCAGCTGCGTTGTCCTGGTAAACTAATTTGGAATGCCTCAATTATGTATCTTTCTAGTATTCCCTAAACCAGTACATTACAATTTATATCATTATAAAATATGACTGCACTCAATTATTTCGCAAAATAACATATCGCTACCTCAAAACAAAAGGGCCGCAACTCGAATGGACCTAATTTTACAGGAGAGCCATTTAAAGTTTTGAAAATCAGTTCTTGTATAACTGCTCTGTAATTTTAAAACAGATAAATATATGTTATACACTGTTAGAAAGGTATTTATTTTCTTCTTTTAATGGTTAATTTGGATATGGTTATTTTTTTTTTCTAAAAAACAGTTATGAGCAGATAAGTCTCTTTTGTATATAAACATGCGGCTTTGCACAGATGTTGCAGCGTCAATTCGAAAATACAAAAAAGACTTCAGTAGTGTTTTTATTGCTTAAAGTGTAAAATTCATGGGAATCTTTTTAAATTATGAAAAAATAACCGACATAAATTTGAATTTTTACAATAAAAAGGATTTTGAATATTTTTGATTTGTGGCCCTTTTGTTTTAAAGTAGCGATATAACAAACGTGGTTTACATATTATTACCAAAGCATAATATAGATCTTTGATCAAGAAATTGTTAGGGGTTCGCGCGGCACGTAGTTTAATATTCGCGTTTGATTAAGATTAATTGCTTCGATAGTAAACTTGCCAGAAGTATTATCTTCCATCTCACAACTACAGCACAGAAAACATTTCAAGAAGTTTCAAACAGATTGGTGTTGTGATAAACAGGGAGATAGAGGGGGATATGAAACAACCACCTTCCCGTATATTACGCTTACCATAGTAAAGTCTATCCCATAAAAAAATAATTCTTGTCTAAAAACCAAGTCTCGCAACTCAGTTCGTTTATTAATTTATTCAGTCCCTTCTTAAAGGGTTCAAGTTTCTCTGTCTCAAATTGTTACCTAATTATCTGACCTAACAACATCTCAAAGAGTCACATCAATATTTAAAACATTTAACGTTTTAAACAAACTAGTCACCCGTCGCATCGGTCGAAATTCGACCGTACTTTTAATTAAAAAACTAAACTTCATATTGTCCACAGTAGTACGAATATTTCTCAAATTCAAATAAAATGTAATAACTTTCAAGTAATTTTGAACGCACCCGTTAAATATAAAAAGAGGTTTAATTAGCTAAGCCGCATTTAAAAGCAATAGCGGGTATTTTGACAAAAACACTGACATTTCTGAAGTTATGTGTTCTCATAGTAAGACATTGAATGTTATATTTCGTTTATTATTTATGTGTATGTGACAAATGCACGGTAGTGTGTGCCATGTATTTTTAGTTGATTTTATGTATTATTCTTCTCTACGTATGCATTATTTCTTCCCTACGTCCACTATAACCGTGCAAAATTTCATACTAATCCGTCCGCGGCTTATTACTTAAAAATGCACCACGAGTTTTGCTTCACGTATTAATACAAAAATAAATAGGTTGACTAGCTACCGAACTAAACAATCTATTTTATGCATGTACTCGTGAGATACATTATGTTTTCATGCGATTATCAAGTCATATATTGTAGTTAAGGTCCTTAAGTAGCTTTTATGTGAAACGGTAATAAACATTAATTTATCCTCAAAAATCCCTATGTCTGTATGTCTGTCCCTACAGCGACGTTGTTTTATACTATGTTGTGACTAGCCTATTCCTGCGGGCCTGCCCGTTGTGATTACGTTTACCATAATAATAATATTCCATGTGTTAACCCACACACACACACGCTTTCTACACTCATAGCCCCAAGCTAGGCTTTTCTCCTGTGTCGTGGGTACCATGGAAACACACAAAACGAATACAGATCATAAAGTCACTCCAGATCATAAAGTATGTGCGTGCCAACCGAAATTTTATATATAAGAGTAACAAACACATATATTTGCACTAATTTTCGCATTTATAATATGAATAGGACAAATATCAGTCGCAAAATGGGGGAATCCGGAGCTCTATAATATTATCCTTACGTCTTCCAGATATATTCACATCTAGTTTTAAGGCGTAAATTACGCAACGAAAACTTTCCCTTCGTCTATTACAAAGGGTCCTGTTTGATCGTAATCTAAAAAGTAATATCCTTTTGATGCGATTCTTTTTATTTTCAAAAGGAAACGTTAGTAACTTGTTTCATTTTGAGCAAAACGATATAATTTTTAATAGAAATATGAAGTCCGAATTAGATAAGCGAGCTGACATAGTTGCGAAAACTTCTAGACTATTATCATATTTTATTACTAATTCAGCTTTCGAGCCTAACAATAATATGATGGATAAATTTGAAAATTTCTAACAATGAAAGTTTGAAATCATTTTAAAAAGTTTTAAAAAGTTACTGAGCCTGAATAAATGTTGTTACAGCGGCACTTGTCAACCCATTTTTATTCCACTGCTGGGCACAGGCTTCGGCTCAGGGAATAGAATTTAAACCCTCTTAATATTTATAATATAGTACGTTTAAACAGCGACACATGAGGGTCAAAATATACTTTCAACTCACTCTCTACACTCACAGCCTCATAGGTTTTTCCCCTGTGTCGTGAGTGCCGTGGACTTACAAAGACAAATACACAAACACCCGTCATGAATCGAACTTAGAACCCCCGCATGTTAGTAAGGTACGGTGACCGATTCGCCATGCGGCTCGTGAAATATTCTCATTTTACATAGGTACCTATATGATCTTTATTGATGATAATAATTATGAAATTTTGTATTTATTTTGAGGGCAAAAAACGCCTTAAAACGCAGTGTTAAAAGCTGCTGTTTTGGTCTGACGAGTGTAGTAAAGGAGAAATAACATAATCAAATGAAATGAAACGTCTTTATTTTGTATAGGCCTACAAATTTTCAGTTATATGTCTTTCTTACACTACCACCGGATCGGAACTCGACCTCAACTCCAACTTAAGAAGTTCCGGCAAGAAGCTCAGCGGGTTTGTCTTTTTTGTTATTTATATCCTTTTTTATATATTTACAATCATGCTTTTTTACAGGGTAATGAAAGTTAGTTCCAGTATCAAAAGCGTTCCAACTTAGTCTTTGAGAGTAGCAAGGAGTCTGTGGCCAACAACATGTAAGACTGTAATTTATTTGGGGCTCATAACAGATTCTTGGGAGACAGAGGTCAATTTCCATCAGGTGGACTAAATAGTTCCTTCTTCAATCTTGAAGAAAAAGAAGCTATTTTACTTATGTACGGGTAATGAAATGTACTTATTATTTCATTGTTCTGTTCTGTCAATATCATCACGATGCATCAGCTATTTTATCAGTTACTGACTATTACGCTTGCATGATGTTCAGTAATTTCTTCTCGTTCCACTCGCTTTTTATTATTAGTAGTGATGGTCTCAGAGAGGTATAAAAAATAGCTGCGAAGTTGTCACCCCGTCCTGGCGCTCGTAAATCATGGAATGCGATATATCTACTTGTTGATCTAACTTTTAGGGCGGAAGGGAACGTCATGATTGTAAAATCAGTGATAGCACTGATGCCATCTCCTCGAACATATCGAAATACTGATATTTCGAGATGTTCGAGGGATTGCTGTTTTTAGTTAACGACCTGCGTGGTCATCATACGTCCATTCATCCGGGCCAGTCAGGTAATTGACTGATGGATTTTTTAAAGGTGGTAGAACCATGGTGGTAGAACCAGTTTAACCGGGGAGGTACCACCGCCACAATTATTTTTAGCGTGAAGCATTTCTTGTGTTTCGATGGAGGGGTGTGGTTGTCGGTATACTTTTATATGAGGCAACCTTAGTCATCGTGAGTAGCAACGCATCTATAATTGATTTCAGATAGGACTTATGTTCTATACGAAGATGCTTATAGATGCCCATGCGCGGGAGTAAGTACCATCAGGTGGCCTGCATGCTCGTTTGCTTCTTCAATAAGATAAAATAAACTTCTGTTCTTGATTTAGGTGTTGGTGTATTCTTCTTTGTGTGTGTCCATGATGGTCACGACACAGTAGAAAATCCGTGCGGTGCTATCAGTGTAGTTGATAACACTAATGATAACACTTATCATTATTATTATAGTGGTGAATATTGTATTTTTTTACAATATAGGTGTAGCAAACAAGCATGCTGTCCACCTGATAGAAAACTGTAACGACGCTACGACGACGATAAGATCATTATTAGTTGATGTTAGCCACAGATGCGTTGCGTCTCGGACTAAGTATGAACGTCTTAACTAAGTGTCCCCCTTACCATACTCTTATCAAAAAGACTGTAAACAAGTTAGGTTCTTGGATGAAAATAAATAAACAATGCTGATAATAGGGGATTACACAGCAGCTGCTGGAAAGTTCCACGAAATAAATTTGGAAGCGGTTGCGTCATAACGTCATTTATCTGGATTTAAAGTAAAATAAAATAAAACAGCACACGCACCGTTACGGCGAACATTTCGTAACATGTGCCCTGAATTGTACCGCAGAGTGCAGAAATTGCGATTGCTAATGGGTGGCATCGGATATTTATTGACCTGTCTCATAGCAGACGAATAAACTGTAGGCGATAAACACGGCATT
This sequence comes from Spicauda simplicius, assembly GCA_949699795.1. NCBI lineage: Eukaryota > Metazoa > Arthropoda > Insecta > Lepidoptera > Hesperiidae > Spicauda > Spicauda simplicius. Next base: position 2,573,302 of record OX453057.1, on the reverse strand, counting down.
TATTTTGAAATTCAAATTGTTTATTTGTCATTGCATACTGGTTCAAACAGGGTGATTAACATAAGTAATCGTGACATTGTAGTAATGTAAATAATTATTACGTATCGAGCAGTGAGTGCCTAATGGTTGCAACTTGCCCTCTCAATCGGTATTTCGGTGAAGGAGAACATCATGAGGAACCCTACATACCCAAGAGTTCTTAGAAAAAATGTTCTCGGAGGTGAGTGAAGTCCACCAATTCGCACTTGGTCAGCGCAGTGGGCTATAACCTATAACTATCTCATTTTAAGAGAAGATCCGTGCCCAGCAGTAGGACAGTAACGGGTTGACTACTTAAAAAAATCACTAAAAAGCTGAGGAATGATCGAAATCTCTCGTACTTTAGAGTGACGAAACTTAAATCAGTGACCTGTAAAGTGCCCTTAGGAACAATTTTTCTTTATCGACGATCAACTTTAACAAAAAGATAAAAGTTTCAAATTGAAATTGTTCAGCCGTACTTTATATCGTAACAAGCTTTCTGTAAAAGCTTGCTTTTGTTGAATTGACGATTTGACGATTGAAACCTTTACTTTGATAGTATAATATAGCTAAACATTTTTTCGGGCTTTACTTTCGACTTTAATTTGCATTATATTTTTTTAATACTTGTCTTGAAATAAAACTAATTCCTTAACAATTTAACATTAATATATTATTGCTTACTACAATCTTTAAATATCAAGAGAAAAAAAAAGCTCAGCATAACTTCCTTTATTTTTATAAATACTAATCCAATCAATCAGTTTTTATAGCATTAATGACTTTTGTTCTTATATAACAACTAGTTTTTTCATGTCTAGCACAAAACCGTTACTTTTACAGGTGAGCTAAGACAAAAATTAACAATGCATTTGTTGCATTTTTTTATTAACATATAGTGCAATTAAAGTACCAGGATATCAATCATAGGACTTTGTGTAGATAAAACTGTATGTTCAATATAAAATTAACCTTTTTTAAATATGCGGTTCTAAAAGCAGGCGATATATGTTTTACTCGCTTCAGGCGAAACGCGTGCAGTGGAACACGAGGCAACGGGTGTGGCGCAGTATTTACGGCACAAACCAAAGAGGATTCATGCCATATAGAGAGCAGTGCATGCGGCCGGTAATTGTGATATGCCCAAAGAAGTTAATCTCAATGTTATATAAGTTGTGGTTTGCGAAACGGTCCGTGCAAGACTTATCGCCCGGAGGTTCGTTTCTTATGCACCATTCTTAAACATATAAAACTGAGCATCCTATATTTAATATTCCTATTCTATAAAAAGCAAAATACAAAACAAGATATATTAGAAAGACGTTTATTTTAACCGCAGTGAGACTTATTTGTACTGAGCGAAAATATTTCTGATTAAATATGAAAAAATCCCGAGAAAGTAAAAATATGAGAGCATCCCTAAAGTTTTCCGCCGGACGTTCTCAATTCAGATAACAATCGTACGATGATAAGATACCTACGTACAATCGACAATTTCTATTTACCAAAGGCAACACAAAATCAAGATATTTCATTTCATTTTTCTTCCTAAAACACAACTGCTAATAGTAGATAGATATTTGGTTAAAAAAAATGTTTAGTTACTTTCCAAATATTAAACATTATGAATATTCCGTTTAATATAAACAACTCACGTAGGGTTTCATGCTAAACAAGGGGTGAGAGGAAGTCGAATAATTTTCAAAATAATTTACTTTATTAATGTAAGCCGAATGCAAAGAAAGGGTTTCTTTTCCTAAGAATAACATAGTAATCTCTTGTGATGATAACACATTAAAACAACGAGTGACTAATAAGTTAATTAGGAGAGCACAATTAGCCAAAGAGACCATTCGACATTGCTAAATAGCAGCGACCATGGCAATTTAACCACAATGGGTCACCAATCCAATCTTCGCCGGCTCTAAACATAACGTAACATAAATGTGACTTAGATTATTTAGAATTTATAGTTGACGCGTAGTTGTTTTATGATAGATATAAATAATATAGAAAAATGCATAGAACTATTAAAGTACGTAGTCTGGACTTGACGACTTGGGATCCGTCCTACTCCACTCAAGTTACCGATGAAAATTGTTTGCCATAAATTCTCATATATCACATATCATTTTCCTATCCAAACCTTCGGCGACCCCACCGGAAACCTCCAGGCGGTGATGGAGTCCGCTCCTCAAAAAACTTATTTACTTCGCGTGGGTTTTATGAAGTTATTCCAAATAACGCCCGAACATTCACACAATATTACTATTTTCTCTATAAACATCTATGTTCATAGCAATATATCATTTCAGTTTCATCCATCCCACCGAGTTTATCAAGGGGCAAATAAGTGTAACACCATATATGAAATCACAGTTAGCGCTGCAAGTTATGAATACTTGCCCTATAGGGCAAATGGCCAGGGATCATGTCTCTATTTTCAGATATATATCGGTATATAACCAGGAAGCAAACTAGTCATATCTCGAAAAAATATGATTTTAAGTCATTTGTATAAAATTAATATAGCTGATCTCAGAATAGTCTCAAATTTTAAATATATAATTTTAAAGTCAATGTTTTACTATAGATAGATATTGAAATGAGCCATCTAATATAAAAGTAAAAAAAGTTTTTGATATGTAACACATAATCAGCGGGTTTCAAATTGAAGTCCTCACACCTGTTTCTAGCGTGAACACTTCTTGAGTTTTGGTGCAAGGGGGTGTCTGCCGGCTCACTTTTATATGAGGCGTTCATCTTAGTCCCCAGGAGAAGCAATACTTCTGTGTCCTACTCTACTACCCTACTCTCATATGAAGTTGATTACAGATGCTCCTAGGCGACAGTGACATTTACCATCATTTCCTGAACGCTTGTTAGCTACTCTTAATAATAATGTCAATTTGACGATTGATGATGATTTGTCAATTTAACGTCATGCGCGTGCGTAGTTTTATACTCCAGACGCGGATTACCATTAATATTGACTGTAATTTTTTTATCGGCATACTTATGAAGATTATACTTAGTAATACCTTAGAAAAAAATATATAAAATAATAAACAATGTGTCAATTTTCAAGGTGGTAGAACCAGTGTAGTTCGATCGGAGAAGTACCACCGCCACACCTATTTCTAGCGTGAAGCAGTTCTTGCGTTTCGATAGAAGGGTGTGATTGCCGGCACACTTTCACATGAGGCGACCATCTTAGTCCTCGGGAGTAGCAACGCATCTGTGATTGACTTCAGATGGAACCTATGTTCTGTATGAATATGATTACAGATGTTCATGGGCGGCAGTGGTCACTTACCATCAGGTGGACTGCAAAGGAACATCTTTGCTACTTCGGTCAGATAAAAAAAATCGGCAACTCTAATTTAGGCGCATTCACAGGAACTGGTCAACTCAATAAAGCTTACGGTCCATCTTTGCGAAAGTTTGCGCATATACATATATTCGTATTTAAATTAAATTTTTGTTCATATATATGTTCACTGTAAAAAAGAATTACTTTACTTTTGTCGTCTAGGCAGCTATTGATTGTACCTTACACTGAATTCTTAGGCCAAGAAAATGATTTACTGTTTACTACAGTGTAAGCGTGCTCCGATACAACTGCTGAATGGCACAAAGGCAAAGCACATTACAAAGGCGATACAAATAGCCGGATAAATGGGTCAATCTTTTGGAGCATGTCGCCGTCGGAGCGTGACCGCGCGTCGATAAATAACGTCGGCGCACGACGACAATGGCCGTCGTGCGCGCGCGTCGTGACGGCGCGTGCCGGACGCGACCGGATCACGACGCTGTGCTATCAAACACGCCTTGAATACAAATGCAGATTGACAATGCATCTGCTATGTTTAAAGCCATAGTCTGTCTCCACTGTTTTACTTTACGACTTAGGTAATTAAATATACTTATACATACTTTATTGAATAACTGATATTGAACTGTGTTTATGAATATCTCTGTATGTCTCCCTTACCACTTTAAAGACTAAAATATATATTAATATTTTTAATATTGTATAATTATTTTACCAATTAATAGATTATACTTACTTTTTATATACCTATCACAAATTATCGCTATCGCCCAGGGTTGACTGGCAGAGAATGCCATTAGGCATTAAGTTTACCCTTGTAACCTTTAGCTTATGGTGTTTCAAAAATTAAATAAATAAATAAACCATTGCAATGCTTAATCCTGTTTATTATATAATTGGACAAGCTAGGCACAAACAGGTGTGGCGGTGGCTTCCAGATACGAATCACTGAGGGTGCTGCCGCCTTCTTTATTCAGATATTTTGATCCATAGAAACCAATCATATTCACGATGTGACCTGCAAACCAAATACAGTAATCGTAAATCGATTACTATTTCACAACTTCATAGAGTAACTTAAAAGACGATTAATTCAAAAATCAAGAACACATCACCTCGATCAATATTTTATTAAACAGCCGTTCAAAACCCACTAATCATTACCTCACGTAGGCGAATTTAAGCGACGTTCACACTATACGTATAGCGAAGTGCGGTGGACGGGTAATTTATCTCTGTCAGGCGCTGGTGTGCCCCCAGCTTTGCATTAGGCTTTCTGATAACGGCGGGTTAAGTGAAACGTCCGCCCTTCAGGAAAGAAATTCGGGAACATATGTACCCGGTTAAATAGAAGATGGTATATGGCAAGGGGATGCACACTAATAGACGGATGATTTATTTTTTACGGTGTTGCTTTATCATGTAGAGTAAAGGTAGAAAAACATCACTTTTTTTAAAGCGAGATTACATTTATTTAAAACTTCAGCGCAAGAGTGAAAGAAAGGAAGAAACGTCGTTCATTTGATACTTTTTAAGGTTTTTTTTTTTAATTATAAGCGCTATTTGATGTGTGTATGGGTGACGTCACGACTGTCATAAGTTAACGTGTGTTTGTGTAGGTCTTGGCTCGTAAAAATATTAAATCGATCAATTTGTCTGTGACTGTATTATCAGCGTGTTGTATAGAGGATCCTGTGACTGTGAGAGTGTGCGCACATACTGTAGTGTCGGGAGCAGTGTGCTATATTATCTTTAATGTGAGCTAGCAAGCAACAAACACTAAAATAAAATAAGTGAAAGTGGGTAGATGGAAAATATTTATTTTTTATGCCATCTGGTGTTGAATAACAACAATTAATATCCACGCCATCTAGTGTTGAGTTGAGCATCAATTAACTTTAACGCCATCTAGTGTTGAGTAGAACCAATTAATATTCACGCCATCTAGTGTTGAGTAGCATCAAGTAATATTTATTGACTACATACTCATACTCATCCTCTAACCACTATGGCAAAGTGCTTGGGTTGTGGTCGTTTCCTTTCGCCTACTGGTGCCGTAGCTTGCACAAACTGCACTAGTAGATATCATAAGGGTTGTGCCGCGATCCCAGACAATGTTACTCCACCCAAAGATTGGGTCTGCCCAGAGTGCGCAAAAAAGCGTACCAAATGTGATAGTGGTGCTCACACCCTTAAAGGTCGTGAAGTACGTTCCTCGCTAATACCCACCGAGACACTCACATCTGCTACAAGCGCTTTTGCTGGCTCTGATGTTTGCGCCTTGCGTAAGGAGCTGGCAGAGTATATGGCGGAGCAAAGAGAGTTCCGTGAAGAACTACGAGCATCATTGGCAAGTATGGGAGCGCGGATGGACGGGCTCGAGCGGAGACTTGAGGCGTTGGAGCATATGGAAGCATCGGTTGGTGACGCCCAGGTGTCCGAGTTGGAGCGCACCATAACCCAATTGAAGCAGGACCTTAATGAAAGAGACCAGGAGGCTCTGTTGACAGACCTAGACATTGGACATTTACCGGAAGAAAAGGGGGTAAATGTCATGCACACGGTCACTGTCCTTGCTGCTAAACTGGGAGTAACCCTACAAGACCGGGACATTGTGTTTGCTGAGCGCGTTGGACCTGTATTGGTCGACTCTGCTACCGTCGCTGGTGGTGAAGCGGGCAATCGTACCCGCCCTCGTCGTGTTGTGGTGCGCTTTGCGCGCCGGGAGCTCCGGGACGAGATGCTACGGGCCGCTCGTGTGCGTCGCAATTTAAGCTCCGCTGACATCGGCTTGGTGGGCCCACCACAGCGTGTATACATCAATGAGCGACTCACGAAGACCAATCGTTTGCTGTTCTACAGGGCACGCGTCGAATGCGCTCAGCGACAGTGGAGGTATACCTGGACCAAGAGAGGTCGAGTTTTCGTACGACAAGGGGAAGGGAAACAGGTTTACCACATTCGCTCTGACGCTGATCTTGAACGTGTTTTTAGTAAGAAAACCGTTGGAGAAGACCGATCTTAATTTTAGCTATTTTACTTATTTTTCTAAGTTATTTATAAGTTATTACATAGATTTTACGATAGGAAGCCACAATTTTATTCCATTTAGAATATACCATAAACTACATAAGTACATAATTAGCCCTTTATTCATACAAGTTTATTTTGAGTACATATTTTACTATCAGTCTTATCTCACTATACACACCCTCATATGTTTTCGGGCATTGTGTCCGTTGCTCTTTTTAGTTATATTTTCCTTACTTTATAAACACAGACAGTATTATCTTTGCGAACAGAATGGTTAACAAACACCTTAAAATAGGTTTGTACAATGCAGGTTCCCTCGGTACTAACCATGACAACTTTATTGTGTCAGTGACCCGAAATGATCTCGATGTCCTGGCCATAAACGAGACCTGGATCCGTGCTGGTGAGGAGGGTCGTGCCCCTATACTACCTTCTTACCGACTGCTTCACACTCCTAGGCCGCCGGGTGTGCGTTTGCGCGGAGGTGGCGTTGGTTTTTACATCAAACGCAGTGCTAGCGTGCGCACCTGGTCTCATCCGGTAGACCCAATGCACAAAGCTGTCGAGCAAATGTGGGTCACCATGACTCTAAACGGAAATAAACTAGCTATTGGTACAGCATATCGCCCACCGTGGATGGACGTTGATTTATTTTTTGACGCTATCACTAATACTATTACTTCGATCTCCAATTACGACTATCTGATTTTATTGGGCGATTTTAATATAAATTTATTTAGCAAACACGACAATAAAACAATAAAGTTGCAAGCTTTCTTAGAATGTCTTAATTTAACCCAATTGGTTTCTGAACCTACCCATTTTACTGACACTAGTAATACACTATTAGATGTCGTCTGTACCAATCTACGCGCAAGGAAAATTTATCTAGAGCATGTTGGTTCTCTACTGGGACATTGCTTGGTAGTCTGTGAGTTTAATATAAAGAGAGATAAATTTGTACCGTACACTATAAAATACAGACCCATGAAAAACATCTGCTTGGAAAGTTTTAATATTGATCTGCAATCAATGAGATGGGATTCAATTTCCACTACGGGTGATGTTAACACAATGGTTAGTGCATTAAACAGCATGATTATAGCTCTGTTTGACCTGCATGCCCCTGTTAAGTCAGTGGTAGTCAGAAACCATTCTCATCCATGGATCACAGATACAATCAAGCTCATGATGAGGTTGCGTGACAAAGCATCAGCTGAATATAATGTGACTAAGCTATTATCTAAAAAAGAATATTATAAAACATTAAAATCAACAGTTAATCAAGCAATATATTTTGAAAAATCAGCATATTTTAGACATAACATTAATAACAAAATAAAAGATCCTAAACAGTTGTGGCATAACTTAAAAAACACTATATTACCAAACTATAAAAGTGAGCTACCATTATACTTTGATGACCCCAATGCTATTAATAACCACTTTTTAAATATTTCTACATCATCTTATATCAGTATGTCACATTTAACATTTTTTGAGTTTTTTAAATACAGTAACGCAGTCTTCCATATAGAAATTATTAGTTTGGACAGTATATTTAAAATAATTAAGGATTTAAAATCAAATGCAGAAGGCTGTGATGGTATAAGTTTGGACATGATTACAATGACATTCCCATACACAATTCATTGTATAAAAGATATTATAAATAGGTCCATAATTTCCTCAACTTTTCCAGATATATGGAAGCTTGCTATTGTGCATCCTTTACCTAAGGTCAAAAACCCTTTGCAGCTGAAGGATCTTAGACCTATTAGCATCCTACCTTGTATATCAAAAATTTTAGAAAAAATTGTGTGTAATCAGCTAACAGAATATATTGAATCCAATAACATTTTGCCGGAATTACAGTCAGGTTTTCGTAAGGGACGTAGTACTGTCACTGCTTTGATTGATGTGACAGAAAATATATTATGTGCACAAGACAAAGGGATGTGTACCCTCCTAGTACTACTAGACTTTTCCCGGGCTTTCGATTCTTTAAATATAAATTTATTAATATCTAAGTTAAGCTATTATGGGTTTGACAATTCAGCATTACACTGGTTCAATAGTTATCTCCTTAAAAGATTCCAATATGTTAAGCTAAGTCGCAGTGATGGTTTGCAAATGGTGTCAGACAAAAAGGAATGCACTAGGGGCATTCCCCAGGGATCTTTGTTGGGTCCAATCCTCTACATTTTATACTCTGCTGATATGATATCACAAATTAAGCATTGTAGATACCATTTGTATGCGGATGACACTCAGCTGTATATTTCCTGTAAACCTGCCGAAATCGATGGTGCCATAGCTAAACTTAACGAGGATTTATCCAGGATTGCCACTTGGTCTAATAATAACTCACTGCTCCTAAATGCACATAAAACAAAATATCTGGTGTTTGGCAGTAAGCAACAGTTAGCCAATGTCAAACCGACACTGAATGTTTTGCTGATGGATGAACCCATAGAGCGTGTGTATGAAGCTAGAAACCTGGGTTTGTACATGGACTGTGACCTCCGCTATGAGAAACATGTCTCTAATTCAGTGAAAAGTTGCTTTTACAAATTAAAAGTTTTATACAAAATTAGGCCTTTTTTAAACGAAGAATTGCGTATTCAGCTAGTTGAGTCACTTGTATTATCCAGAATAAACTATATGGATATTGTTTATGGCCCTCGCCTTTTATCTAGAACACAAAATTTAATTCAGAGGTTACAGAATGCATGTGCTCGTTTTTGCTTCAATATTCCGTTTAGAGCTCATGTGACCCCATATTTGAATAAATACTCAACACTCAAAATGAAGCATCGTAGAAAACTACACTTAGCATGTCTTCTTTTTGGAGTTATTAAACACAAAGTGCCAGGTTATCTGTACGACAAGATCACTTGGGCTTCCAGTCACAGGACATGTGGTCTTCGAGTGTGCGTGAAGCCTCTCACTATACAGCGACATAAAACAGCTGCTTTCAGAGGCTGTTTCCGCTACGCAGCTTCGAAATGCTGGAATAACATCCCTCCGCCGATTAGAAACCTGCAAACTGTTCATGCATTTAAAGTCAAACTTAAGGAACTTCTACACATTCACCAGAAAAGTCAGGAAACTTACAAACATGACACAAGTGCTGTATAGGACTATAGACTGTATATGTACCCGCGGGCTTTCTGAAATATGATTTATAACCTTAATTTTATCTGATTAGTAACTTTACGGATTCATTATTTAAATTAAATTAAATTATTATAGATTTAATGTTTTGAAATTGTAGTTTGTTGATTATGACATTGTCATTGAGTAATGTCAGTGTCAACATCGGTGTCACAACACAGATAAAATTGGTCGATGCTATTTATTTTATTTAATTTTTTTATTTTTATTTTTTTTGCTTTTTCCGGTTTTAAAATATGTTTTCATTTTTTCTTCAGTTTTTATGCAAGAATTGTATATTTATGTTGGCCTTTTTACTCCGTGTCGTCACCTGTTGGATGCTGCGGAAGATCAGCGTTGGTTGTTCTCGGATGCCAACATAATGCTGAGCAGTGTCCATTCGTTTTGTTTTGCACTTTCTTTTAACTTTGTTATATAATGTAATCGTGTGTAATAGATAATTGTGTGTGTAAACAGAACGATTAAATGATTATCTATCTATCTATCTATCTATCTATTTCTGCCTTAGATCATTTTGTTTTTTTCAATAGTTAACGATAAGGCTGACAAGCCACCTGATGGAAAACAGTCACCGTCACCTATGGACAATTGCAACACTAGAGGATTCGCCTATGCATCGCCGGCTTTGGAGGAGAGCTCTTTTTACACCTTTCTTGAAGAACCCCATGTAATAGCGCCCCGGGAATACCTCAGGAGGAAGCTCATTCCATTCCATTTCATTGTATTACATTGTACATTACACTGGCATATATGATTGCAGTGTAAATTTACAGACTTGCAGGCTTATGTTTATTAATAATCTTAGGCCTATTTGGTAAAATTTCGAGATTTCCAAAAATAGCAATTACAAAAAGGGTGCGTTCTGTCTTTTTTTTACACTTACCAATTTTTTTTACAACAAATCAAGTGCTTTGTTGTATTCTACATGATAACAAGTAGCCATTTATACAAAACAAGGGTTCTATTTGAAGTCAATCTCAAATCCGTTGCTACTCCCGGAGAAAAAGGTAAACCCCTCATATGTAGTAGATGATCGTTTCAAGTATCACCTTGATAATCATACCACACCCCTTCAAGGACACGCAAAAACTGCTTAACGCTAGAACTGGTACCCCCTGCGTCCAATAATATACGTTTCATTCCCTTAAAAACCTGCAGTTGCAAGTCAGGAGTCCGTTGAAGTACCACCTTTAAAAGTACTTTCCATCACGAAAATAACGTGTATTTTTTTATCTGACTGAATAGCAACCGCGCATGCAGTCCACCTGATGTTAAGTGGTCACTGCCGCCCAAAGGTCATCTGTAATCAACTTCATACAGAACATGGGTTTCATCTGAAGTCAATCACAGATGCGTTGCTACTCCCGAGGACTATGATGGTCGCCTCATGTGAAAGTGTGCCGGCAACCACACTCTTCTATCGAAACGCAAGAAATGCCTCACGCTACAAATAGGTGTGGCGGTGATACTTCCCCAGTCGAATTACACTGGTAAATCAACAAACACATAACTACCACTGCTATATTAGGTACCTGTATATTAACAGCACAATAATTAAATCGCTCGTCCCTTATAACTCAGATACAATGAGTCATTTCATCATTGTCATGAGTATTAATAACTTATAGTAGTGTTACGAAGGAAATGCGGTCAGTACGGCCATGACCGCATGTGGCATGTCTACACCCTCACAAGAATGTAAATAAGTAATTTTCTGATAGTGTTACTTGGAATCCATTAACATTTATTATTACTATATTTATATAAGAATATTCATAAACGACTTCGGAAACGGAAGTTTTAGTTAATCTCCTTTATATAAGCAGTATAATAATTTTGCGCCTTTCTAAATATGAGGTGCCTAAAAGCCGTACAATTAATTCTTCTCATTTGAGTTCTTGTTCCGATCCGGTGGTAGTGTAAAAAAAATGTGTAACTGACAATTTGTAAGTGCCCCCGTAGCCCAATACAAAATAAAGACATTTAATTTAATATCATTTCAATTAATTATTATTGAAACAAAAAAACTAGCTGATTCAAAAATAATAATAATTGAAATCAGTCGTTTTTAAGCCGTTGGTTTACTTTAATTCATAATTTGACGATGGTATTTGTCAGTTGTTTTATAAAGATGCTTTAGCAAAGGGAGATCTCCCGACAGGCTAGTGATCATGCCAAGCAGCCGTGTACTGACAATCTGTGCTCGAAACTTGTATATATGCAGGATATTGAGAATACTTCGATAGCATGATTCAAAAATACTAGTGGCGCCATCTTCACAACTCTAACTACCTACTCTACGTAGTGTACTTATTAGGGACCCCCACTTGAATCTGACCTTTAAGTCCTCCTGAGGTATTCCCAGAGCGCTATGACATGGGGTTCTTCAAGAAAGATGCGAAAAGAGCTCTCCTACAAATCCGGAGATGCATTGGCGACTCCTCTGGTGTTGCGAATGTCCACAGGCGACGGTGACTACTTTCCATCAGGTAGCCCGTCTGCCTTATCGCTAGGATAAAGTATAAAAAAAAGTAGGCTTCGTAATAAAGATACTATTTTTCTTCAGTTGAACATCATTTATGTGGACTTATGTGGACATCTCTTATGTGGAATATAAGAAAGCCTTCGATTCTATCGAGACCTGGGCAGTGCTGGAGTCACTTCAGCGATGCCAGATCGACTATAGGTACATCGAGGTGCTGAAGTGTGTATACACTGCCGCCACCATGTCAGTCCGAGTACACGACAGAAGCACAAATCCAATCCAACTGCAGCGGGGAGTCTGACAAGGCGATGTTATATCGCCGAAACTGTTCACCGCTGCGTTGGAAGATTTGGAAGAGTTGGAAGATGGCGAACACATCACGCACCTTCGATTTGCCGATGATATAGTCATCTTGGCAGATTCGCTGACGGACCTCAACACAATGCTAGGCGACCTCAACAGTGCCTCACAACGGGTGGGTCTTAAGATGAACATGGACAAGACGAAAATCATGTCTAATGTCCATGTCACACCCGTACCGGTAGTTGTTGACGGCACTCCTCTCGAAGTTGTCGACGAGTACATTTACCTGGGACAAACGATCCGGATGGGTAAGTCCAACTTTGAGAGGGAGGTCACTCGAAGAATCCAACTCGGCTGGGCTGCGTTCGGGAAATTTCGTAGTATCTTCTCGTCCACAATTCCTCAGTGCCTGAAGTCGAAATTATTCGAGCAATGTGTGTTGCCAGGGATGACCTACGGCGCCGAAACGTGGTCCTTCACTGTAGGCCTCATTCGGAGACTCAGGGTCGCTCAACGTGCTATGGAGAGGGTTATGCTCGGAATTTCGCTACGAGACAAGATTCGCAACGATGAAATCCGTAGACGAACGAAGCTTACCGACATAGCTCTCAAAATTAGTAGGCTGAAGTGGCAATGGGCCGGCCACATCGCTCGCAGGACCGATAACCGATGGGGAAGGAAGGTCCTCGAGTGGCGACCACGTTTAGGCAAAAGGAATACAGGTCGCCCCCCTACCAGATGGACCGATGACCTGAAGAAGACAGCGGGAAACCGTTGGATTCAGAGGGCACAGGACCGGTTGGAGTGGCGCCATTTAGGGGAGGCCTATGTTCAGCAGTGGACATCAAAAAATCATCTGATGGATGGATGGATGGAACATCATTTCCATTATGTAATAATCTATTATTACTATAGAACTTATTTTATATTTTCAATGTAAGCCGACGGTTTTACTGTTTAATTATGATAATTAACAACTTTAATATCATAATTAGTCTAGTCACTATTGAATTACAAAAAAGGGCTTACTTAAACCGCTCAAATATTGTTTCAAAGGTAAAGGTACTTAATTTAGAATTTCTTAACAATACATGCTTTGAGGAAAATAGGTTGTTACGGCGGTTCGGGTGTAGTTAATTTTAATGCTTGCAGTAATTAACGAATCTTAAGGCCCTCGAATATGAGCGCGAGGGTACCGGCGCCTTAATCACGTTACTTCAAGTGTGGTGCAAGTTTAAAATAAATAGCGGAAGGTATGAAAAAAATGTAACACCTACACTAAAAAAACAGGCCGATCTGTTAAGGCTAGCCTTTTTTGTTGGTCACACCCCCAGGCCAGGAGTGTTTCTTATTTCTTTATACTGTTGAGGAGTTTAGAGGTGCTGAAAAGTATTAGCCCATGCGAAAAGCTTATTATGCTAAAATGGCGATTGTATCACATCTATACATGTGGTCTCAACATGTAAACTCAATTTGTATCTTGTTGACAAATATGACATTATAAATGTTAAAGGACTATCTTTCAATTGAACTAGTCAAAACAAGTGTGGAGTAAATCGTGTAAATTATGAAACTAAATATTTTTGTCTACATAATATAAAACATAAGCTTTTTACGCCCCACAGGATGAATGCCATGAACCCAGAAGAATACACAGACACCCAGACTTAGAGCAGAAATTATTGTATATTCGGTATTGAAGCTTGCCCATACTTGTATTTTTTGACAATTTAACATAAAAATGAGGGTTTTTGGGTGTAATATTGCCAACATTTTACGATTTAAATTTACATATTTTTAACTTAGAAATGTAGTGTATGCATGTAAATAGTGTATGTAGTGCAAATAGTGTATGTAGATAGTGTATGCAGATTATGTACAGCTTTTAAATTGTACTTATTTACATAATTTTATTCTTCTGGCAATCATCCTAAGAAGTTCACATTCACAAGAAAGGTTATAAATAATCCAATGGGATGTAACACCTGACCTCTGTAACGTAGTTTAGGAAGATTTGGAGTGTTGAATAATTGAATGACCGGACAAATTCAATAACATGTTGTATCCCTAGAGATATATAGTTTACTGTGTCAGGTTTTGAGGCGAGTCCTATCACTACGAATTTATAGTGCTTAATGTAATTTCCCTCTATACGATTTCAGAGTAGTCACATAAGTAATATAATATCTTACAAAAATATTAAATATACGTTCGAGTTAATATCTTTTTGTTGAAGAGGCAACCATGTTAATCCTCAGGGCTGGAAACGCATCTATAATTGACTTGCAATAAAACATTAGTTCTATATTGAGTTGGTTATAAATGTTCATATATTTGATAAAATTACTGTAAAATGTAAAGATGTAACAAAATCCACATTCAATTCGTGAAAGAAAATGTAGTCTTTCCGCTATTTCTTATATATTGTAAAGACCATTGCGCTTTAACGGACAGGAGAAGCGTTTTTGTTGGTTTCTTTTTTATAGCAACCAGTGAACAGCGGTAGGAAAATTAGATGTTAAGAGTAATGAGGAGTTACCAGCGACCTGCCGCCGGGCTCGTCCGATATTGTGCTGTAAGTTTTTACTGCACTTTAATATTGTTATATTATTTTTAATATCACGATAAGTGTTGACGCTTCGGTGGATTGCAGGATATTAAGTTTGGTGCAAGTTTCTACGTTATAACATTATGATCGTTCGATCTCGGTTTTGAGCGAGATAAATATTGTACGATATTATTAATTAGGCCGTCTAGTAATTTGTGAACGTTTCTTAAACAGGATAATGTTTTCTTTTTATAAGATTGCTTTGTTATTTGCAAATGAGCATATAGTCACAAAGGAAACATAAGCACGAACGAATAACCAAGAGCGTTAATTTCATAGCAAGAAACGGGCTATTTTCAACTCATTTCAGAAAATAAAAGTACTATTACATAATATATTATACTAGCTGTACCCTGCGCGCGTTGCTACGCCATCACAAAAAAAATACACCAGAAACCTGAGTGAGCTCATGAATTACAACTTTGCTAAAGATCATCACATGATCAAATGAATAGTTGACGATTCTATAGAGGACATACAGACAAACATTCATTTTTATAAAGAAGACTAGCTGTACCCTGCGCGCGTTGCTTACGCTCTCAATAGAAAATACACCAGAAACCTTCGCGAGTTCATGAATAACAACTTTGCTGAAGATCATCACGTGATCAAATGAATAGTTTACGATTCTATAGAGGACATACAGACAAACATTCATTTTTATAAAAAGAAGATAATAATTATGGATATATGTGGCGATATGTTTTTAAAATAAAGGAAGTTTGTTACGAAACCTTAATAGACAGACAAGTCTAGAATCCATTTATACTCGTAATTGGCCGCAAATAGATACAGCAGAATTTTTAAGCTCAAAGGATTCTCAACGGGCCACAAATCGAATTTAATCTACTGGAACGCTACCCTCATTCACAATATTAAAATATGATTCCGAGGCGAGGGTTGCGCAGGCTGGGGCGAGGGGTGAGGGGTCGAACGCAATCAGCATCTGATCACGCGTTCCTTTTGAAACCGGCTTATCCTATCCTAAGCCGCGCAGGGATATTTGAAATTACGCCTAAATATGAACG
This sequence comes from Spicauda simplicius, assembly GCA_949699795.1. Lineage (NCBI taxonomy): Eukaryota > Metazoa > Arthropoda > Insecta > Lepidoptera > Hesperiidae > Spicauda > Spicauda simplicius. Next base: position 2,557,313 of record OX453057.1, on the reverse strand, counting down.
AGATTAAATCTACTTTGCCTCCCACGACACCGCTGCTTAATGACCTACGTGGAAGACAGTACCTTTGAACGTGTAATTATGGTGGAATTTTGGGCAGAATTAATACGAAGATAAGCTCCCTTGTATTGGCTTTTTAAATCGCAAATTCCAAAGTCGGATAGAAATTCTTTTTTGAGTAAATTAAAGCGTAATTCTAATACTGTTCAAACCTACAGAAAATAATCCCGATTGTATTGTTATAAGCGTGGAGCTAATGCGTGGAGATTATCGTATCAATGTATGCCTTAGTTAGGATTATAACATTTTATAATAAACACTGATTAAGGAAAGAACGAATGGAACTATCTTAGCGTGTTTTTTAGTAACGTAAGGAGATGTGCCTATATTCTATTTTTTAGTACATTACAAGAGGAGAACCTCGTCTTGAAATAAATCAATGAATTTGATACGTATGTATGTAACTGTTATTGGGACTACTTTTATGTTTAACTTAAATTATTTTTGCCAGGCTGCCCAAAGCTACCTTTAAGGATAAGCTAAAACGCCTCATACAAGTATGTCTCACTTTCCAAACGAGTTTACCAGTAAAGTTAAACAATAGTATTAATAGCCAAAAATAAGCATGATGGTGAATCCGCTGGAGCCAAAAAGATTCTAGCATCTTTCTGATAGTTCTCATAATTCCTTGAATGAAAAACCATGGTTTGGAAGCCTATTGAAAAGATGATAGACATTTAAGTGACTATATTTCTGGATGATATATGAGATATGGAGGAACATCGGGGAGAGTATTTATTAGGACTGCAGAAAACTGGCAGAGTCACCATTTTTATTACGGCTTTACGAATTGGATCGAGTGATTCGATTTAATAATGCACTGTAGACATAAACGCGAAATACCCGATGAGAACTGACTCGGCGTTCTATCACTGAAACACTTCCAACCATTAATGGAAGAATTGACAGGTTTCTCCATTTATCTTCACTCCCTTAATTTAACTTTTAGAAATGCAAGTCAGCCAGTCTTGACAAGTTAATGCGTGAACAATCGGGCAACACGTCCGCGCGGGGTGGCTGCCAGCAATTGAATGCGCATATCAATTCCACCTTGCAAGAGATATTAACAGTAGCGTGCCCGTGTCGATACTTTATAGGATATATTTTCGAGAACACTCTGATATTTTTAAATTAGTAATAGGCTATACATTTATATCGATCCTGTATCATATATGTTTATTAATTGTAAATCAGTACTTGTGCTAACGTGAGATTTTTTAAATTCTATTCTCTTCTTATCCTTTTATCCAATAGTATATTTTTTATATTTATGGTGTACATAATACTTAGACCAACGGTGCGAATACTTCTATACCTACTACTGCTTATAAAGTTAAATCTGATGTCCTAACATGAAAAGCATAGTTCAGGGCTGCTGTTGGGGTTTAAAAGGTGAGACACTTGAATTCTTGGAGGTTTAATTTATACTATTAATTTTATTCCATAAAAGTAACAAATATAGTAACATATCCATACATCTGCTGTATTTGTTTTTAGATAAATATTTGTTATGGACACCGCAAAACATTTGACGAGCTTATGATCCATATAAATGTATGCCCGTTTCTAAATATTATATAACTTTTACTTTATTTCTTCGCTTACAACACAAGTTCTTCTTTTATCGATAAAATTTATAAGCATCGCTTTGGTTTATTCAGCGTAGACCGTTACCGGCATTAACATATCAAACGGCGCACTGTGAATTTACACCACGTGCGAATTGCTATCGATACGTTAGTCGTACGTTCGTACGTCTCCTTTTGTGGCGATTTGTTCCTGACACTGCGATTCTTTTAACTGAACGCACGAGTGGTCACTACGCAACCGTGGAGGGGTACTTGGCTATCAACTAAAGATGTTTGGGGAGAGGCTTCTTGCAATGCTAATAAGTACTTATAAACGAGACAAAAACCTACTGATGAGAATACCCTCTGTATGAAATGAAATGAAATGAAATGTCTTTATTTTGTATAGGCCTGCGGGGGCACTTACAAATTGTCAGTTACATTTTTTTTTCTTACACTACCACCGGATCGGAATACGACCTCAACTGAGAAGATCCGGCAAGAAACTCAGCGGGTTTGTCTTTTTTTCTTATTTATATTCATTTTTTTAATATTATTACAATCATGTTTTTTTGAAAACATGAAAACGGGAATTATAAAATGATCGAACAAAAAAAAACTTTGCGACTGATGATGTCATACTGTTTTAGTAACTGGAGCAGTATGAATATGAGTAAGCGAAAAAATAATTAAACTAACGACGAATATTGATTAATAATAAAATCCAGAACGAGCTTACACAGAGTGGATTGTGATTAATCCATTTAAAATATTAAAATTCTATCCGTGCGTCTACATTACTAAATGAGCGCCTGGAAATACAACTTCCATATTACGTTCCTGAATGTACATACGGTGAAAAAATCACTTCGAATAGCTTTACCCTGATGATCCAGGGTACCCATCCTATATAAAAAGCTGACAATATCAGCTTTTTTATATAGGATGGGTTATGTTAGGTTGGAACTTAAAAGAAAACAAAACTAAGCGAGCAGGGAGCGGCAGCGCCCTGCGAGCGGGTGCGCTCAGTTCATAATAAGTTTCTCATTTTGTATTTTAAGTAACTTACATTAATGTTTGTAAGTTGCTGTTCTGTTAATTTCGTGTCGCAGTCAGTCGCTCACTTAGTAATACAATAACATAAATTAATTATTTTTGTCACTTAAAACTTTCATTTACAGTTACTCGTTTAAATACTACCCTTATGAAAATATGTTCCGAATAGATAGTCTTGTTTAAAATTTGCAAGTTGTTCTACCTTGCATACGGTTCGACCGGGGAGGTACAACTGCTACAATTTCTAGCGTGAAGCAATCCCTGCATTGAAGCTGTGGTTGCCAGCTTACTTTTACATGAGGCGACGATCTTATTCCTCGTAACACATTTGTGATTGACTTCAGAATAAACACTTCTTTTGTATGATTTTTTTACAGACGTTCATGGGCGGCAGTGATTATTTACCATTAGGTGGGTTGTCTGTTCTCTTGTTACTTCAATCTTATATAAAAATGGTCATTGTACCACGTAGTTACCGCTAAAATATAAGTTAGAAGAGAAGTAAATGTTGCATATACCACACTTTTCAAACTAGAACACAGCACAGCTATTACAAAGCAGAAATAGTGTGTATTTTTCGCTTTCCTTTTTCATTTCATCCACATAATTTACAAACAGATACTCGATCAGTGTAGCGTGTTCAATTACCACCCTACCGTACCTCTTAATACCCTTAAACAACAAAGCCCTGTGCCTGGCACCGAATACCACGCCCTCCCGTCAGTCTTGTGACCACATCACCTGAGGGACTTAGCGCTTTACTCAGCTACACTTTGGATAACACCTCATCGATTAATAATGGGGTAGTTCTTTCTTGTTTTTTGAATGATTCCTCGATACGAACGAATAATTATCATGTTTTTAAGTCTCTTTTGTATTTCCTTTTACCCCACTGCTTGAGAAGGTGGGTGATATTTTCAGAGCATATATGTGTGTATATATTATATGTTCATTTCTTTACGCGCTACAGGCAAAATGGCTTGAAAGATCGTAACTGTAGTGTCCGTGGTTTGTAATGTAATAACACTGGCTCACATCTATACCAGCTCCGAGCACAGGCGCACGTCTAACCTTTACCTCGTGCGTTACAAGATTGACTATTTGACAGCTACCCTCTCAACTAGTATACATGAGACAATGAATTATATCCATTAAATAGATACATACACTACAGTAAATAATGACATTTCATTGGAATCGAGTCTGTATGTGCAATTTTAATATAGGTAATCACTAGTTACTAAAGAATAATCATGTACTACGCAGTGGACTTCGACCTAAAACTCTCTCATTCTGAGAGAAGACCCGTGCCCAGCAGTCTGACAATAGTGGGTTGGCGAGAAATCATGTTCTGTGGACACGGTGTTCATAGCGCGGTGGACTATAACCTATAACTCTCTCATTCTGAGAAAAGACCTGTGCCTAGCAATGGGACAACAATGGGTTAACGAAATCATGTTTATTGCCCAGTAACAAATTTAATTTTTATGTTATATATTCTTGTTTATGAAATCTTAGGAAAGAAATGAAACGATCCATCAATCGAACATCCTTTTGAGGTCCACTACCATGTTCCTCCTGTAATTAGCGGTACTTTAATCAGTCTTATGTTTAATTAATCTTATTAGTATTAAACATATATCACCGTTCATTGTCTCGTCACTATTTTCTCAGAATATTTTAATATATCTATATAGACAAAGCTTCAAAATAAAATAAAAAACTTAGAAGACGAAATCAAAATGATCCTTCATATAATTAAGTTCAGAGTAACTTGTTTTATGAAATCTATATAGAAGTTGAGTTGTTGGCAAGTGGTCACTGGCTCACTGCTACTGGACATTTGCGTCTGAGCCCAAATTTTGAAAGAAAAAAGTCTTATCCGAGGTTGGGCACAGTTTTATTGGTAAACCTGGTGCCTATTTCCTATCTATCTACTTCGATATTTAGTGTCCCTCAGCACACCCATTAAATCATAACATAGTAGCGCTAGACATAACTGTTATTATTTTTGTAATTACAGGTGAGTGGGACTTGTAGCGACAATGTAGAATACGTAACAACTCACGAGAGTATATATTTAATGTCTGCTATTATTTTGAATAGATTTGATTCAAAATACGCATTGCTTTTAAAAGCTTTTATTTAACTTGCAATGTTTGTGAGTAAGTACGTATGTTTAGGTCAAAGTTAGCAACCTGATTTAAATCCACTTCTAAGTGTCCAATTGAGACTATTATTACTAGAGACTATTAATACTAGGATTTAGTAAAATCTTACCAATACCATTTATTTAACCTATTTCTGAAAAGAACGAGGTTTAATCCGTATTTTCGTAATTATTCGGTAATTGCAAGGCTACGCGTTAAATCTAGTTTTTTTCAGGTGATCTGATTAATTATTTATACATATTATCTGTATTCTCTTTGTATTACTGTAGTTAACTTTTATTACCTATGTAAAAACAAGATGGCAAAGAAAAAAGAGATATACAAAGACAAACCCACTAAGTTTCTTGCCAGATCTTCTCAGTTGAGGTCGTGCTTCGATCCGGTGGTAGTGTAAAAAAAATATACATGTAACTGACAATTTGTAACCACCCTCGTAGGCCTATGCAAAAAAAGACATTTCATTTCATTTTCATCTCATTTCATTAAATGAAACTAGCGATTAGATACACGTTCGGTCTGTTAGAAACTAGTTACCATCGCAGTAACCTTTTCACTTTATTTATTCATCTATTTATGCTGTTATAATACGGTAACAGGTGTGGCGAAGGCAATCGTACCACCAAATATGTTGTATTAAAGAAGCAAAGGATTCCGTAGTGCCGTACCATCCAATAAATTGAACCGAACAGTGAACTACTGTACCATATCGATCTGTTGCATTATTGAGGGGCGAAGGAGCGTATGTCGGTTACTTATGAACGACGGCGAGCGCTGTTTACCCGTTCTATTCCAAGACGTACATTGTTTGTGGAATCGTTAATGTCAGCGAATATCTTTGACGCGTTTTTCTAGGGTTCCGTACCCAAAGAGTAAAAAACTATTAGTGACTCTGCTGTCTGTCTGTCTGTCCGTCTGGCAGTCTGTCCGTATGTCTGTCATCAGCCTGTAACTCCTAAATTGTTATAGATACATAGTTGAAATTTTCACAAATGTTGCCGCTATAACAACAAGTACAAAAAAATTAGTAAAATAAATTATTCGAACAGGTTACCATCAGACATACAACAAACATGATTTAATTTTCGTTTTTTTTATTAATAATGGTACGGAACCCTCTGTGCGCGAGTCCGACTGGTACTTACCCGATTTTTATTAATGTAAGTATGATTAAAACGGTCACCGTACACGGCACGCATTAACGATGTCTGGTCAGTACATATCGATACAGGACCATTGATATTGGTGATTAAAAGCGTCTCACAAACGTTTAGGGCTCAATTTCAAGCTAGTAGATTAATGATATCAGACGCTAGGGGTCTTTAAGTACCCTGCAAGTGTGAAATTTTGGGCAAAATACAGCAATCTTCACCAAAATTAGCAGCAAAATTTGTCGATCTATAAGATTAATGGTATACATATAGCTGTTTTATTTAGTCTGCATAAGAAGGAGGGTCATGTTTTTTGATGGTATATAAGTACATTTCTTTGGCACACGCTACATCCTAAACGGTTTGCAGGATTGTTATACATAACATTGTTATACATAACAATCCTATCAGTGGAATTGGCTCAATTTTCAGAGTGAAAACAATCAACCGTTTTAATCAGTCAGGTTTTTGATATAATGATAATGATAAAAAACTCTATGCGAATGTCGCTTGAACCGAGTGTTTTGTGGTGAGTTAGTTCGCCAATCACTGCATCGATTCAAGTAAATTTTAATATCTATATGCAAATCAATATAATTCAAATATACATGGTGAACCCAAACATTATCTTTAGCACCACTAGATCATATCGACAAATGTTTTAAGTGTCTAGTTTCGTTAAATAAACTAGTGCAGTGGAAAATATTTGGAGGTTTTTCAAGCTTTACTGTGCCCCGCGTCGAAATTTTAGCGCACTGTTTTTTTTATTTTTATGGCCGAACCTTATCCCTTAACCTGTGTCCCTGGTAAAGACGGGTATGATTCTGATATTTGCGAAATTTACTTCCTTTGCTAAAAGATCTATTTATAGATTTCCGTGTTTATTTTAAGAAAGTAATATCAAGACAAACGAGCAATCTACCTGATGGTAAGTTGTCAATGCCGTCCAAGAACATCCGTATTGTACTTGTACTCGTACGTACTCAAGATTTTTACCTCAGATTGGGCACAGATATGATGCTACACCTGAGGAATAACTTGGAACTGAGACACGTATAGATCTGATACGGGAGATATTTTCCGTACTACATTTAAGTCAGAACACAGAAACGCTTAAAACTTCCCTTTGAAGCCCAGAAATGTGTACTATTGGTGCCCCCGGATTTAAACCCCTAAGGTCTATGCCTCGTTAAGGTTTGACTTGACATTAAATTTAAATGGTATTAGACACATTAAATATTTTACTCGTTCATGCTGTCAATAAACCGTTAATCCATTGCTATATGCATCTATTTATTTGGTTAATAATCTGCTATTGAGAATATTATTAAGAACTATTAGAGTCGCAGTTTTTTAAAGTATTTTCCTTGATCTTTAAGAGAAATGACAATTTAATTTTAATCCGCACATAATCTCGAGTATTGCCTAGAATTGAAGTTGTGTTCACATTGGTAGGCTCTACTCTAGGTACTAAGCTATCATTGCTTTAAGCATAATAAATATACCATTTTTATTACCGATAGAAGCGATAATTCAATTTAATTTGTAAACCTAATTTGGGTAAACGAAACCTCGCGTATTACGAGGGACGCGAATCGCTATTTTTATAACTGTTGACAAATCATTGGATTTCAAATCAAATCAAAACCAAATATTTGGTAAAAATAACATAAACATCTTTAGCTCGTAATAAGCTCTTACATAAAAGTTATATATTTTCATACGCTGTAATTCTGTTTGTTTTGGAAGACAAGTCAGATAAGAAATCTTTTGGGGGAAAAGTCTGGTTATGTGAGATTTTTCCTCACTAAACCCTATAGGAAATCTCAACGCGTTTATAGGAAAATCTTGAATTATCTGATACAACGGACCGGTGTTTCTCTTGCACTGTGCCCTTCTGGATATTACGTATAGAAGAGAAGTCATTACCGCAATCGGTGAAAGATAAGGCATCTTTCACCGACTTTTCGACTCTTTCACTAAAAGATGCCTTGCTTTTCGTGAGTATTAAAATAGAAAGTCTAACAAAAGGGTTTGTCTCAATTGAATATGTTCTAGAGCTCGGCTGTATGTTCGAATTTTTCAATTTGTCATTGGTATAGTCCATAGTCCATAGTAGTATTAGGCTGGATAGGTTCGGATTAGACTTCACACACTTTAAGATTTTTTCAATTTCAGACATACAGGCGTTCTTCACGATTTTTGTGTGTTGTAATATTTTTTTGTATTTTGTATTTGTATTAATAATATATTATTTGCGTTAATTGCAAATTAAAGCAAATAATATATTTTTTAAATATAATGTTATTATCGTATTGTGTTCCAAGTAAGTCGTCGGGTGTAGCATAAAATCTGTGATCGACTTCAGATTAAAATTTAAATTTTATTTGGGGTTGACCACAGCCATCGCTGGGTGGTGGAAGATACTTATTATCAGGTGGACTGCATGCTCGTTTGTTACTCTATCGCGATTTGAACCTGAACTACGTATGTATTTTTACCACACCTTTCAGACCAAAACAGAAGCGCATACATAGCACTGTCCTTTATAGGTGTGGTGATAGTGTTACAGGAGCTGATCTACTATAAAATATGTATATTATAGTATATATCTGTCACAACTTGAACTTCGCCTGCGTTAACAAAAATGGATTGTCCCGTGGGAATAAGATATTTCCCCACAGTAAAAAGTAGCCTATATGCTAATCTAGAGTGTCAGCTAACTCTCTACTGAATTTTACGAAACCTGCTCCAGCCGTTTAGACGTGAAGAAGGAACAAACATGCACACTCACAAACTTTTGCCTTTATAATATTTATATGAAGTATGATATTATTACGAGTCACTCGCTTGTATTTGTACGTTGCCTATCAAGCAAGTACCGAATCTCCACTAACAAAAGTGACTACCACAGTACAATAGCGACAGTTATTACATTCTTGAATAATGGCGCGAACAATATGGCCGACCAAATTTAATCAACAACTAAGTCATACTCACTTATTAATACAACGGGTTATTGCCTTCGCTTCTCCTTTTATTTATGAGCTCCGACCCATTTTCCGAATAACTTAAATGTCCTTGAATAACTTCGTAGCTGCGTTTAATACGGTTAACGAGTTATACAAGAACAGTTATTGTGAAGTCATAATTATTGAGGCATCTATAGATCTGTGTTCATTGAAATACAAGTGTTTGTCTTTGATTTTTTAATAAACCATTTGTTACTATTTTAGTGCATAAGGTTATCGCCGCATGATTATAATTTGTAATTTACGTTTAAATTTACAATGAGATGTTGATTGTTGTCAGTATCTTGGCTTGTATTGATAACACAATACAAAAATTAAAATTTTATGGGAGTCATGTCAAAATTAAGTAATGCTTTTTGTTTTTATCTTTTTAACGAATGAAGCAACAATAATAAAAACATATTGAAAGGCCATGTTGTTTAAATGTTAGTGTTGTCAGTTGCAAACTTGTAATTTAATACAATAAACTTATGTATGTATTTAAAGCATTCTTTATTTTGTTTTTTTTTTTTCTTAAATTTCCACCTGCCACAAATTTTCCAGCCACCCAGGGTTGACTGGCAGAGAATGCCATCAGGCATTAAGTTTGCTCTATTGTAACTTTTATTTTATAGAGGTGCAATAAAGAAATAAATAAATAAACTTGAACTTTGTAGCAATATGTTTGTCCAGACTAGTTTTCTAAACGGCTAAATACCAGTTCATAGGGGATTTTCAATAGAAGTTACATATATGTATAAAATGTATATGTTTAAATTTAGATCACGGAAACATTTAAATTATTGAGAACGTACCGATTTTATCCCAACGCCATAATAAGTGATATTTTCCAACGTGTATGTTTATAAATTTATAGGTAGGGAGTGGATTTGCTCATGTACCCGTACTATTTGATGTGTATTTCAATGGTAAATTTGTAATGCTAAATTACAGCGTCGATGGAGTTCAATAATTACTGTGTAGTGGAATACAACAAGATCCACGTGTAGGTGGACTGCAATATGGAATATTTTATGAAAACATCGGTCGAAATACTCGTAGGGTTTGAAAACCTGGTGGCAGTATATTTGTACGTTTTGTAACGTTTCTACAAAACTATCTACGTTTTTTTATCTGACTGATGTAGTAAACGAACATGCAGTCCACCTGATGGTAAGTCACTGCCGCTCATGGACATCTGTAATCAACTACATACAGAACATGGGTTCCATCTGAAGTCAATCACAGATGCATTGCTACTCCCGAGGACTATGATGGTCGCCTCATGTGAAAGTGTGCGGCAACCACACCCTTCGAAACGCAAGAAATGCTTCACGCTAGAAATAGGTGTGGTTTAGAGATAGTACGTTTTATTACGTTTCAATCTTGTTTCTACATCCTATCATTGTTTACGTTTTCTTCCATACATTTCCGTGTAAGTTGCACGTTTAGTTTGCGATAATATAAAGCATGTATTTTACACTAATTGGTGCAGACGTTAACAATTATTGTTTTGGACGAAACGTAATAAACTCCTACTAATAGTATACGGGGTCTTGGGCAAGTTTGGAAATACATAGTGTTTTATTTATAGACATGTGCGGATGTAGGGTTCGTTATATCGGCCGTTTTCCTGTTTGTCAAGGGTCGAGAGAAAGCTAAAAGCGATAATTCTATGGTGCTATCAATATTTAATAGAATTGATTGATTTGAAAACATTGTTATTTGTAAACAATTTCATACAAAACAAGGTTATTTCTGTAGTGAATCGCAAATGCCTTGCTATTCCCGGGGACTTAGACAGTCGCCTTTTGCGGAAGTGAAACGGCAACTACACCATTCCACTGAAACGCTACAACTGCTTTACGGTCGGAACGTGGCGCTTCCCCGGTTGAACCTTCTACTTTCCAGCACCTTATAAAAAAAACGCTTTCTACACTTATAGCCCCACAGTAGGATTTTCTCCTGTGTCGTGGGTGCTATGGACGCACACAAAGACGAATACACAAAAACCCAGACCCAGAACAAGAATCTAAACTCATCATTCAGATGCCTGTCTAGCCGGAAATCGAACCCAGGACCCACTGTGTGTCAAAACTCTATGGTAACCGCTGCGCCACGCGGGTCGCCATATAAATTATTAACATTGATTTAATATAGATTATTTTATAAGAAAATGACATAACATGCGGCGTGGCGTACGATTTATTTTTTGAGATAAGATAGACGGCGTTTTCGATTTTAGGAATGCTCACCGACTCGCTTCTACGTATGTCGGCCTTTCATCGGTAAGGGTGACATGAGACATTCTAACTAGATCCTTGACGGCCTCATGAATACTTTCATTACGGCAACTGACACACAATTACGGCTGCATGCCTTACACTCGATTCATTAGCGAAGTTCTACCGTTTGCACGAGCCCCTTCATCTTAGACAGCAAAGTAGGATTTTTCTTACATAATTGCGTTTAAGTTGTTTACCATCCAAACGCCCATCGACAAAGGTGTCTAATGAACGTAGTGACGGCGTGAAATGATAAAAGTTTCTCTTTGAGAAGGGAAAGAAACAGTAAAATGCGGGCCGCTGCAGAGCTAGGGAGTTGCTATATCTGTCAACGCGAACTAAATATATGGAAGGAGGAAATGGGGGAAAAGCAGAACGTTGTGAATGAAATGTCTTTATTTTGCATAGGTCTACGGATGCACTTACAAATTGTCAGTTACATATATTTTCTTACACTACCACCGGTCGGTACACGACCTCAACTGAGAAGATCATCTTGTTTTTACTTAATATATTTAGAATTAGATAGAGCAGTGATAGCTTAATGTTTGGAACTCAATAGAGGGTCCGAGGTTCACCACGGACGCAAGACAGTTTTTTTCAAAAATGATGTGCGTATTAGAAACTAATCTACCTATCACTGCTATACGGCGAAGAAAAAATCGTGAGGAAAGTGAACACCTGAAATTTCTTTAATTAAAAAAAGTTCGCACAAGTGCAGAAGTCTAACAATTCATACTTGTCCAGCATGGTGGACTATGGCCTAAAAGACTCAAGAAGCAGTGAAATAATACCGTGTTGCCGACGATCTACAGTCACATTTAGATATGAAAGAATCTGAATATGAAAGAAAGATATGATGTTCATTATAAATAACTTCATACAGAACAAGGTTTCTATACGAAGTCAATTACAGATACGTAGTCCTCGTGACTAAGATGGTAAACTTATATATGCATTCTACCACCTTTCTTAGGCCCTATAGAAAGACGCTATTTTACAAAACTCAATTCTAAAGTGAAGATTCAGTTGCCGAGTCTCTTAGTTTAAGTACTCATGTCCGTGTCGTAGATGCTCATCAAAGTCGTATAATCGTCAAGGTCAAAATGAAATAAATACACGTAGCATATCTTCTATCGGTTAAGTGCAACTGTTAATATTTCCATTATACGCAAATGTGTCCTATAACTCTCTTAAAAAAGGACTCAGTCGTAAGGTTAGCAACTTTATACATATAAACAAGGGGTCTATCCAAAGTCAATTACAGATGCGTTGCTATATCCGAAGTCAAAGAGCGTCGTAATTTTTTCCACAACTGATACTTTTTTTGAGATATCTATATAAAATAACTGAAAAAGGTGAAGGTGGTATAAGATAACGTTAAAATAAGTTTAACTTGGATAAAATTGGATTTTTTTCTTAAAGTTTGTTATCGTCATGGAATCCTTCTTGAGCCGGCAAATATAAACACTCCCTCAAATGTCGCTCATACTAAAGCAAACATTCTCGACTATATCTGCATCTCATTTACTCCTGAAGAGAGTGAGCGAGTTGAAACCATTGTTACGTCAGGAATTACGATTCCGTTGATTTGAACAAGCCCTTACTTTGCACATCGTCTCGTCGCGAACATTTGAGTTGCATTCATTACGTTTATCCAGAGCTTTCAAAATTTGCAGACAATGTTTATGCACGTATTGTACGATAGGGGCGTTATGTAGATTGTACAATTTACATGTTATATTTGCGGCATAGTTACATACAAGGGCAATGTTTGGAGTTGGTAGTACTAGCGTAGTTCGACCGGGGAAGTACCACCGCCACACCTATTTCTAGCGTGAAGCATTTCTTGCGTTTCGATAGAAGGATGTGGTTGCCGGCACACTAATATATGAGGCGACTATCATAGCCCTCGGGAGTGGCAACGCATCTGTGATTGACTTCAGATAGAACCTATGTTCAGTGTGAAGTTGATTACAGATGTCCATGAGTGGCAGTGATCACTTACCATGAGGTGCATGCTAGTTTGCTATTTCAGTCATATAAAAAAAGTGATGAAGATTTAGATGTCCGTGGGCGGCAGCGATAATTTACCACTAGATGAACTGCATGCTCGTTCTTTCCTTAAACCTTATATAAATAAAACTCCGTTGTTTGTTTTTATTTTGAGAAACAAATAAATTGTCTGTCAATTTATTTTTTTGTCAATATCTAACGAAGTAAAGTAGTTTGAAACGAATATAATGTGTTTATACTCGAAATATTTTATTTAAATTTAAACAAATCAAACGTTAGTAAATTTTGTGTTAATATTAACGCAAACTCTAAAATTGGAAATAAATTGTCCTAATCAAAGTTTGAACGAATCTTCGAGGACGCGTGAATAGTCTGAGAAAAACTGTGCTCGACAGCTTTAACACATTGTAAAACATTTTGAATCTAAGTTTTCCATTAAAATTTATTTGTATTTATTAACGCTAAAAGAGAAGCATTCATCGTATTTGAATCGGTCTGATTTTTACAAATTCAATTTCGAATTCTGGGAATTTAGTCTTTTTGAAAGTAGTTAACAAGCTTGTAGCCCACCTTAAAGTAATTGGCCACTGCCGCTCAGGGACATTTGTAATCCACCCCAGATAAAATGAGGCACCTGAGGTTGATCACGGATATGTAATAATAATATTAATAATTTATTGCCTTAAAATATACATAAAGTTTAAATACAAGAATGCTTAAACATTGGTATTGGGCAAAATTGCTCTCTGTGCTCGCACTTATTTTTGGTCCAAAGATGGAACGGCAGTAATTGAGCTAAGAACGTACCAGGGAATCACACATGAGCAAGCGCAGTTTTTCGCATATGTAAGACCTGATTTTGTATAATGTCTTTAGCTTTAGGTAAGCGGTGAGCAGTGATAGCCTAATGGTTAAAACTTGCCCTCTCAATCGGGAGGTCCGAGGTTCAAACCCAGGCACCACTGATTTATGTGCGTATTATACATTAATTATCACTGCTTTTCGGTGAAGGAAAACATCGTGAGGAAACCTGCACACCTGAGAGTTCTTTAAAAAAAAAGTTCTCGGAGCTGTGTGATGTCCACCAATTCGCACCTGGCCAGCGCGGTGGACTACGGCCTAAACTCTCTCATTCCGAGAGAAGACCCGTGCCCAGCAGTGGGACAATAATGGGTTGAAGACAAGCGGTTCTTACTTGATTACTGACGTGCTCCTCAAATTTCTGCTCTCCGTCTAATATTTGGCCCTTAATTACACGCAGATTTTACTGGTTTTGGCGTTACATTGTCGATCGTTAGCTATCTTTACACTCCAGTGCCTTTTTTATTTGTTTTTCTTGTCCCCAGAATCAAAGCCTGGGTTTTTTCTGCGTTGAGGACTAATAAATTGTACTTTGACCAATTGGTAGATGGAACTAAGATCATAATTGACCTTCTTGATTGCTTCCCGGAAATTCTTACTATCAAACGAATAGTACAATTGAGTGTCGTCTGTATGCAGGTGGTTTCTACCCTTAAGGAGTAAGTTGAAACGCCTCGCACAAGTAACACACGCTTCAAACCAGAACGAATCAATGTTTTGCTGTTGTATACTGCTGTTATTATCTTTTTCTATCTGACTGAAGTAGCAAACGAGCTTGCAGTCCACCTGATAGTAAGTGGTCACTGCCGCCCATGGATATCTGTAATCAACTTCATACAGGACATGAGTTCCATCTGAAGTCAATCACAGATGCATTGCTAGACTTTAGTGCGCTAAAAATCCAACATAACCCTGCGTCGCTCCCACGACGTCGGGTACCTTTTGAAGGTTCCCCCTCGAGAACAAAAAAATACTAAGCTAGTAGGAAATAAGCATGCAATCCACCTGATGCTAAGTGGCCCTACCGCCCATGGACATCTGTAATCAACAACAGATAAAGACCAAAATCTTACCTAATGCCACATATGCTTTGTTAGTTTTGTTACCATTGAACACTATGTTGGAACTACCACTCCTCTGACCACGCACTTACAAGTAATTAAAATTGACAGTTACAGTATTTAATCTTACTCTACCACCTCATCTGAATACGATCTCAACTAAGAAGACCCGACAAAAAGGTTCCTCCGGTATTTTTTATTAATAATTATTTTTTCCTTGCGTCTCTATACAATTTTGTTTTTGACACGGGGAACAAAAAATCCAGTATCCTGTCTTATATTTGACTAAACATTGAATTGATTAAATGTTTTCATAACGGTACATGAGAAGATGTTTATTAAGCCGTGTCACGGTGGCTCGGTGGTGGTAGATTAAATTAAATTAAATCACAATTAATTAATTGACAGTTAGCTTCCACATATGTATATATACTCTTAGTGAGCAATGCGTCTTGTTCATTTATGTTAAGATGATTACTGTTTAATGCCTTGCCCATAGAAAAAAAACGTTATGACTCTTGAGAGAAAATAATAAAGTTTACTTTTGAGACTCGAATGAGTGTCAGAAATATAGTGGCAAAAGATTTTTAAGAATTTGACACTTTTATATAACACAGAAATAGAGCTGAAATACGAAATCAAGTTGTTAGCTGTCTAGATGAAACGCTATTTGAACAGAAAACTGTATTAATATTATTTTGTTTAGAAAAATATTACTTTATAAGTGGAATTTACGCATGTAAGCAAGTAGTAACCGCTCCAACAATCCAACAGAAATAACAGCACAGCCATTGGAAAATTGGATTTATGTCGTAACTTTCATTTAAATACTACTAGTTGACCTGGTGAACTTCGTTTTGACGGGTCAATTAGTATTATTTAAATTAAAGTTACCATTCTATATATTAAAAAAACTGCATTGAAATCCGTAGCGTAGTTTTAAAAATCTAAGCATACATAGGGACAGACAGCGGGAAGAACTTTGTTTTATTATGTAGTGATGTAGCTTAATTTAATAAAGGTAGTCCATACGAGTTATCCCAATAATAAAACAGCGCCATACATTCCTTGCAGTTAGCGCCAAAGCTGCTGAATAGTTGAAGTGGATGTCTGTACTATATTTGCAAGCATCGGTTAATATGTGAGAATGCTTACATAATTTAATTCAGCTCAACTATCAGTTGTGTGCTATATCATCATTGGAAATGAATAGAAGGATATAACGATGTACTCGTATAACTAGAGAATCGACTTTACCTTTATACAAATATTCGTAGGTGGTTGATTTTATTCGCCGTCGTCATCTTAATATTGTCCCACTGCTGGGCTCTGGTCTCCTCTGTAGGTGAGAAGATTTAAGCCTACCACGCTCGCAAAGTGCGATTGGCAGAATTCACACGCCTTTTAGAACTTACATTTTAGAGAAAGTCAAGGTACCTAACGTTTCCTAACGTTTTTCTCCATCGTAAAGCAGTGACAATTATTTTTATACATAGATCAGTTTTGAAAAATCTGTGGTACGTGTCTGCGATTTAAGCCTCGGAACTTTGCCTAGACATGTACCTATGCCAAAAATAAGTACAGCAAAATTCAAATTGGTAGTTATTTCGAAATACAGACACTTTAATTAATTGTCATGTACACAGAAAACAACATATAGAAACAGTAGACCATCACACGAAACCAATTCACCTATCGACGAGGTCAAAAATATCGTTCAATTTTGTTCGAACATGCAAGTTATGTTATTGACTGAATCAAATCGATACAACCTTGACATTCACAGTTGATTGCGACCTGAAGCTGTAGCAACAGCCGGGAATATTTCACAATTCCCGGAATATTTCCCACTCGATCGTGCTGTTTCCCTCGAGATCGATAAATTAAGGTCAAGGGAGATGCCGTTTTTTACAGCGGCCGATTCGCCTGCGATTCACGTATTTAATTTCGTTACACATCAAGCGTCCCTGTTTACCAAACCTTAGACTTTAGATACGTTAAGGTATCCCGTTGGGAAATCGAATGATATATGGCAGTCTGAGGGACTTTTGGCTGGAAGTGCTTGGGGATGGCCTTTTGTTTTGAATCCAGTTGGATCTAAGTGAGTATTTTTATTCAGCTGTTATTTTAGATGATGAGATAAATAATTCGATTCATGAACAATATCAGGGACAGATGATCTTATTACATTTATAAGTGTAATCGTAGAGTTTAATATCTGACGGGTATTCACTATATGCGGTTTTTAAGTTTTTTGTTGCACGAGTCGTGGTCACGGCCAAACTACATTCAGTTATTTTTTCAAGTCAAGTCTGGTACATTTTATCCCGATTGTTTTAGTTTTTACGGATGTAAAACGTTCAAGGAAAATGAATAACCTTATAACGCTAAAATGTTTTTAACACTTCTAACTCCACAAAACAATATTTGTGTGCTGTGGATGCCAAGGACACAAACAAAGACAAACCTGCCATCAAATTCGGAATCCACTGCATGTCAGATAGCAAATTCAACGATGTTAAGCTCGGAATTTATTAGGCTTTTCAATGGATGTAGCACTATTTGCTCGGAACAGGACAAACATCCGCGCCCACAATATTTGAGTTCCATACAGTTCGTAGCATTAGTTGAACGAACATCGGTCGTTGTTCTAACTCAATTTATATAATGAATGCATCAGAACAATCCGGAACAATATCTACCGTGAGTTAGCCAAGTTTCTGAATCTGAAATGTCAACAGTAGCGAGACCATTCGTCGCCGGAGCGCCGTGCACCGCGGACGTCTGATATTTATTTTATTAATAAATATGTTAATGTTTCAGGTAAGTGGCTCGGCTGCATTATTCAACAGGCAAGGAAGCTCCGTTGACACAGCCACGGATACCGGCCATGCAAATTCAATCCGGCTAGATGCGACGCGATGTGAATTATCATAATTGTAAGTGAGGTTTTTGTTTCTATACCTGCGGGGGAAGTTTAATCCGAAGTTTGCCCGACACTTTTAGTTTTATAAAGCCGTCATCGCGGGGCATTTGCAATTCAGATCGTAGGAAAAGGCGGACGAGGCGGATCCGTCGCGGTACAACTTTTGCCTCGAGCGGATTTGTTTGAAAAATACACAGGTTTCGTCTTTTTCGGTCCCCGTTCTCGGTGTTACAAGGATTGAATAATATTACTATGCGCGCTCGTTTCAAACTGTTAACGCGGCATCTGTTTTACATGCACTAAATTTAAGTCCCAGCGCGTTCTCTCGTTGAATTCTAAATCTTAATGTCAACGTTATGATTTGCGAATACCGGGTTCAACTGTCGCCATTCTGTTAACTCTGCATTTTGTTTATATATTTCTATGTTGTGAAAGAAACAATGTATTTGAATGATACAATGAGTGTTGTTTGACCGGAAAGATACCGTATGTAATTATGTATGTAAGCATGTAGAAGTTTTAGCGTTTAGGTGGTTGGTATGGTTGCCAGCTCAATTTCATATGAGACGACCATCTTATTTCTTAGGATTAGCAATGAATTTGACTTGAGACAGAACCCTTGTTTTATATGAATTTGGTTATAGATGCTTATAGGCGGCAGTAACTTTTTAAGATACTTCAGTAGCAGTGTAAACAATGTTCATAATGGTATCTACTAAATGGTCCCTAAAACTATTTGTTTGTGAAAATATATTGAAAAGAAAAGCATATATCATATTTATAACAATTTAAATACGAACATATTAATCGCGAAACTGAAGGTTATGTGTTGAATTTACGTTACAGTTATGTACAAATTACGAGATAGAACGTAATCGGCTGCAAAAACGTGCGATTTCCTAAAAACATAACGTCACAATAAAACGGCCTCCATTTGAAATAATTCAACAACTTTATAGCTCTGGGATTTCACGTCAAACGTTTATCGACATTATTTGTGCTTTTATTGCACCATCCTGTAAATATCTACAGGGTGTGGGGTAACACTTCACTCGTAAACGTGTTATCGGTATGAGCCTACGAATCCTTTTTATTGTGTGTGCAATTGTCACTTACGATTTATTGCTAGGTTAGTTTAGACGTTTGGCGTTACTTCTGATTTGTTACACTATGTATTAGGGTTCCGTACCTACAGGGTGAAAACGGTATCCTATTACTAAGACTCTGCTGTCCTTCTGTCTGTCTGTCACCAGGCTGTATTTCATGAACTTTGATAGCTACACTACTAACCAAAGGATTCCAGGCTTATGCTAGTTTAAAACCATCTTCTCTGTTAAAATTCTTGGATGTCTTAGATCTCTATAGCATCTCTTACTAAACGTGGGAAGTAATGACGCCCTAAAAAAGAAAAACGAACTAGACGTAGGGTAGATAGGTTAATCTACCACTAGTGCTGACAATTACGGTTTCTCCCCGCTAGTGCAGTTTGGCCGTGACCACGATCCATGCAACTGGGTCGAAATATCGGCAAAAAGAATTCTATAAGAATTCATAAACCGCTTATCGTGATTACCCGTATTATAAGGGGTCGCTTATATCCGGTTCTTCCCAGGGTTGCATCCCGATAGCCTTATTTCTTATTGTATTATAAATGTGAACGTTTTTGAGAATGTATGTCTGTTCGTTTCTCTTTCACCAAAAATTATCGGTTGGGTTTCACTAACATTTGGCAAACACTTATGACTTACATTAAAATATATGCCGTGCTATATGTGATCGAAGCGGGCAACGCCGCGGGAATAGGCTTATCCTAGTTATGAAGAAACTATTAATTATCTCTAAATATTATTATAAATTGTTATTATAATACATTATTAGCTGAATCCTGCGCGCGTTGCTACGCCATTACAAAAAAAATACACCAGAAAACTTAGCGAGCTCATGAATAACAACTTGGCTAAAGATGAGCAAATGAATAGTTTACGATTCTATAGAGGACATATAGACAAACATTCATTTTTAAAAAGAAGAAGAAAGATCATCATTAATATTAATAATTTATATGTCAAAATTTTTTTATGGTTTAACTTCAATAATTATTTTACCTTAATGACATTTCTTATGTTACTGCTTCATAGCGAATGAATTTCCTAGCGATTAGCGATGGTAGAGTAGTTTGTACTTTTAATATTATATTTCAGTAGATGGCGTTTGAATAATTTATTAAAATAGGTACTAGTTGACCCGGCGAACTTCGTTCCGCCTAAATAATGTGAACTTATTTAATTTGGGATGACTAAGAGTGTTATAAATGTAAGAGTAGACAAATACAATCAGAAAGCTCCGAACTGCTAAGCTATCGGGAGTTATACGTGTTATTGTGTATCAACCATAAAAAATAGACATATGCTGTCCTGGGATACTTTTTATGTAATTTTAAGGAGAACATTTCCGTCATATATGATTTCTGTGTAGCTTTAACGATTAAGGTTGCACACGTGACGGAAGCCTAAAAAATGGAGTAACTTCTCCCGTTTTCTCAACATTTCCCTTTACTGCTCTGTTCCTATTGATTGTAGCGTGATGAAAAGTATACTATAACCAGCTCAGGAGTATGATTAATAAAAATGTACCAAGTTTCGTTACAATCCGTCTAGCAGTTTTTGTTTCTATAACGGTTATACAGACAGACAGACGGACAGACAGACAGACAAAAATTTTACTGATTGCATTTTTGGCATCAGTATCGATCCTTTATCACGCCCTGATAGTTATTTTGGAAATGTATTTTATGTACAGAATTGACCTCTCTAAAGACTTACTATAAGTATAGACAAGGTGTGTTGACGGTATAGGTATTTTAGCCATAGCCATAGATATTACAAACTGCTGGTGATATTTATAATTTTCTGATTAACAGTTCCCTGAATTTTTATCTACGCAAATAGTTTTCATATACGAAATGATAAAGTTTCTTTTTTGTCTTACGTATTGATGTAAGCCCAAATCAGAATCGGAGATAAAGAACGCACATTTCGGAAGTTTACATTAAGGAAGGCTTGATTTTACCCCCAGTCTCGACGCAGCCTAACTCGCTGCATTTATCACCAGACCTTGCAGAGCTTGAAAGGGATAGAAAAGATCAAATAAGCCTTGGTTCTGAACCATTGTATTAGTATATTTATGTGTATCAGAACAGTCTAGTCAGTATGGAAGATTATGTACATGAAAATTGTCTACACTGGTATATAAGTACTGGTAGTAAGTATATTTATAACTTGTAAAGTTGAACTGTGGTTTTGCGGTTATAACTATTATTAAATATATAGATATTTTATTTATTAAATATATTGAATTTTATGTTAGCACCTACTGAATTATTTTAGTTAAATTGATTAAGCTATGTGATTAAATACCAGATGATGAATAAGCTATGTGATTTGATTTTACATTCGTTATTTTAAACAGATTCATATCAAATATTTGTACATATAGGCATAAAAAATACTAACAATTTCTATACTTTACTGAACTCTGCAACGCCGCCTACAGTCGGATGTTTTAGCAAATGAGTGTCGGTGCATACTCGAAGAGGCGCCTGTGAAAAGTACGCAGCTCCTTTGAAAAAGAACTTCAGCTATGACTAGGTATATTGAGATTTTACGATTTAGGGGTATTAATCTTATATTTCTATCTATATCTATGTGACTTGAAAAGGAGCACTGAATGTGTGCATTTAATCAAGGTAAGTGATCAGTTTATTGATCTACTATATAGATTATTATTTAGAGAAGATAACCCTTCTCCGAAAATACGAGTTACTCCTTGTTTTGGTCAACTTATTATTAGACATCTTTTTTTGTTTTTGAAGGAAAAACTTCAATAGGTACCCGACGCCGCGGGAGCAACGCCGGGTTATGTGGGATTTTTACCTCACTAAAACCCTCCGGTGGCCATCCTCCGCGCTGCTTGGAGGACTCCGGGATCTCTAGTGGAACACAACCGGAGTCCTCCGAGAGCGATGCCCCATTCTGGCTCTTCCCAGTGAGCATTTGTGCTCACTGCGTCTCCTGGTGTTTACGACGTGCGGCCACACATACCATCGTCCTACCCGGGGTAGGCTTATTATTATTATTACCCATTATTAGAGCTACTGGGTACATATCTACACGTCGGACAAGGGTTTAAGACATAGTTAATCGCGCTGTCCAAGTGCTAATTTGACGACTTCTCATAGCTTTGAGTTATTTTAGAAAATCTAAGGTTTTCTCATGGTATTTTATTCGGCGTAAAACAGTGATAATTAATTTATAATACGCACATCATTTTAGATAAATCATTGGTCCTGGGATTCGAACACCGGACGCTCAATTAAAAGGTCGAGTTTCAAACATTAAGTTACACAGCACTAAGAATATGACGAAAAGTAGATACGAGACTGGTCGGAGAAGCATTTAGAATATTCATGTACTCCCTTAGCTTTTAAGACATTATGAGGCCACGTCATTATTATATGTGTATCGTCTTGGATGAATCAAATATTAGTTGTAAATCTGTCTTCATGCATATGCACAACTTCAAACCCTATCTATACACATATAGTAATATACTAAGTATTACACGATACTTCACATTGTTATATAAAAAGGTTTTTTTTATCTGACTGAAATTCACATCTTAAAAGATCTGAAACATTTTAGATACAACTTGAACTGATCCCGAAGTAGAAGTAAGTTTAAGTTAGAAATAATGCCACAATCGCGTATTGAAGAAGCATTTCTTATATATTCCGTTCACTTCCAGTATTATAATTATATTATTATATTATATTTAGAAGGCGGTGAAAGTGTAGTTCGACCGGAGAAGTACCACCGCCACACCTATTTCTAGCGTGTAGCATTTCTTGTGTTTCGATGGAAGGGTGTGGTTGCCGGCATACATTTATATGAGGCGACCATCTCAGTCCTCGGACGTAGCGACGCATTTGTGATTGACTTCAGATAGAACCTGTGTTCTGTATGAAGTTGCTTACAGGTGTTGATGGGCGGCAGTGACCACTTACCATCAAGTGGACTGCATGCTCGTTTACTACTTTAATCATATAAAAAAATATATTACATATATGACTATTCATAAAAATCACCAATAGAAGAGGTCTTGACCAGCAGTGGACCTCAAAAGGCTAATAAGTTTCTTACCTTATACCACGGATAAAATCGTAACACAATAGATATATACATATACATACAAACAAAGATACACACAAGAACACGCAGATATATATGTAATCAGAATTGGACTTTTATTTACCGCCGAGTCCTTCCCAAACTCCAACCGCCTTCGCGTTACTTGAGAACTCTCACCGAAAACCGTTTAACGAAATTACTCTCGTTTTGTGCAAATATTAAAGGACTGATTGAGTTGAAAACTTGGTGAATTACCTTGCGAACCGTGCACTCAAGTCCTTTGATTAGTTTATTCCGCGTTGCTTTGTGTGTCATATTGGGCCATCAGAGCCTCAAACTTTGACACTTGTTTTGTTTGTTAGAGCAATTATAACGAGGTTGCTCGCTACGGTAATTGCATGGGTTGTTTCAAAACGATCATTTTCTTGTGCTATCGTCTGTAGGCTTTTAAGAAGTTAATTTACGTCAACAGCAGTGTACTTCTGACTAATAATAGAAGTGTTCAATGGTGCTATATTGGTCAAACTCAGGGGTAGCAGCGTATCCATGGTGGACCTTACGACCTTTGGTAGAATTCTGTTCTCTGTCCAATATAAGTGCAAAATACTGCAGTAGTTAAAAAGTCGTAGTTAAAGAGTAAAAAAAAATATTTAGTAATAAAGAACAAATATAGTTCCAACGGGAAAGTACGAATGCCACTTTCCTATGTACGTATTTGCATCATGACTCAAATCTTGCGTTTTGGTAGAACGGTTCAGTTGTTGGTTCACTTTAAATTGAGACGACTATCTTATTCCTCGGAAGTAGCAACGCACCCGTGATTAACTTCAGATAGAATCCCTTTTCTACATGAAATTGTTTACAGATGCACATGGGTACCCACTTATTATCAAAAGTCTGTATGCGGTAGTTGTTTCATATTAGATTTGAGTATTTTGCCCGCATTTTCAGCAACACCGTATTGATAATATCAGTGATAAGATGAACTATTTAACATGTTACCAAACTTACGCTACCCTTTCTCTCGCTGTCGACTTTCTAGAACAGAAGCTCTTTGTAAAAGCCGGAGATATATTGGTGATTACTCGGATATTGCGAATATCCATAAGCGGCAATATTTTTTACCCGTCTGGTTTGTCGTATCTTTAAAGTATTGAGTCTGCAAAATGGATACATTTTTCAAATACTTGTGGCAGATACAAGAGATTTCTACATCATTTTATACCTATCGTCGCACACTCAATACATTCAATGTTATTCAATTTATTATATTCAATGCTATTCAATTTGTTTTGATAATATGTAACTTACCATCATATATAGCGGAAACAGTTAAATGTAGAGATGGTTTTCTTACCTGAAAAGTAAAAATCTAATATGAGTTAAATGTTACAAACAAAATGCAGATGACATCAATTTGTGTTAAAACCTTGTACGACCAACACTGTTTGGTTACTATAAAGTTAAAGATCACCTACAGATGAGCAACATCACACTTTTTGTATTTTTCAACATATTGTTCAGCTGTGTTTCGATTTTAAACGAGTGGCAAAATATACGGAACGTTTGAACGAAATCCTGATGAGTAGTGAATTATGATATGTGCCATCTTTAAGTAGGATTTGAAGGGGCATCCAGTCATTAGAATGGGGAACCATTTTCAACCTTTTTCTACCTTATAACTGTAATATTAAGCGGTGTTGTCTTCTTCTTTGATGGGTGTGGTAAGAGACCTAGTTCGCAGCATTAAAAAATAGGTTTATTCGTGAAAATTACAACACATAAACGGTACAACTAAAGTGGACTACATTAAAACATATATTATTATAAGACATGTTAAGGACATGTTAAGGAGTACAATAGATTATATATGAATACGCAAAATTACAAATTGGACTGTTTAAAAAGAATAATAATAATAAGAAACAAAAAAAGTATTAACTATCTAAAGTGCTGTAATAACCGCGAATGGGGTCAAACTCAGCGAAAGCCACGCGCAGACAAGCAGCGACATGGCACTGATCTTCGGTTCATTAAAAAATTGTCCTTAGTGGTAGCAAAGTGTCTGTGGTCCTACTTTCATTAGAAATACAACTTTATATGCCATATTCCAGACTATACGCTATCTTTGTACCAAATTACCATCCAGATTTGATTAGTCAATCTGTCGAGCGATACTGTTCAGCAAACATCTATGCACACATAAGTTAACTAAACTAGTAAGCAAAAACAATTCACCTATTTCTGCTATGGAGTGAGTATTACGTATTTTTGATATTTATTATACAAAATATCCGAATATATTATTCATAAAATACAATTAAAAGAATAAATATTATACTACCACGCAGATATTGTATAAATAACGTAGAAAATATTATCA
Source organism: Spicauda simplicius (assembly GCA_949699795.1). Lineage (NCBI taxonomy): Eukaryota > Metazoa > Arthropoda > Insecta > Lepidoptera > Hesperiidae > Spicauda > Spicauda simplicius. The sequence goes on along the minus strand of OX453057.1, from coordinate 2,531,584 downwards.
AGTAGTGTACAATAAAGTAAATGTAATGTTTAATATTAATTAATCATATAAATATACCACGCTCCACATTAATTTACATCGAAATTTTGCACAAAAATAAATAAGCGTTATTATTTCGGCAATAATTTTATTACTTCAATAAAGGTGTATCTGTTGGCACGCGTAACGCATGCAAATTAATTCATAACCAATGACTACTAATTACATTTTAATGAAGCTATAAATTAATTTATTAAAAATTCATTAATAATAAAAAAAACGTGGGTGATATTTTACAGGTAACGAGCCGAGGTCGAAACGGCGTTCGAGTGGCCGTTAATTCGGTTAATTATAATACGCGCGTACTGCTGTAAATTTAATACTCGTTACAAATTCACGAGATTAAGCCGTCCTTACAATCGAGTATAGTGCTTCTTAAACTGCGATGCTATAATTGCTTAATATGAAGGGTTTTTGTGCGTCGCTGATACGAATATTTTCATTAAAATTAATTAGCCCGCCCGTACTTCGATCATTTTATGGTGAATATTTTCGTTTTTAGTGATAACGGTCATAAGTATAATGTATGCCAATCTCTTCTACCAAAATTGATTGAAAAACGGAGATCTGGCGATAGATCTCTGTTTTTCTAACAATTTTAGCATGAAATATTAATTTGGCTCTTTACGGCGGTATGTGTGGCGACCACACATACCGCCGTAAAGAGGAGATTGGGTGGTGGGCCCATCCGCTCATCTGGGAGAAGCGCGATGGGGTAACATGCTCAGAGGATTTCGGCTGCGTTCTTTAGGGGTCCTGGAGTCCTCTTTATAGCGCTGAGGACGGCCACCGGGGGAGTTTTATTGCGGTAAAATCCCACATAACCATGCGTCGCTCCCACGGCGTCGGGTACCTTTTGAAGGTTTCCGCCTCGAAAACAAAAAAAGATGGAGTGAGTATACTTAAGCCATCAAGGTATTGTTGGTTTTGCAAAAAAAAAAAACAATTAACCACTGTCAAAATATACCGACGTGTGACAAATTTGGGCTAATTGATGGTAAACGGTCGTCGCCGTAATGAAAATAAAGTAACGATTATTATAAATACTATAATAATTTTATAGCTTAATGTTATAAAGCTATGAACTACTACCCACTTCTCGCTGTTCCAAAAACATTCTATGTATACCTACGTTAAAATAATAAAGGAAATTCGCTTATCTCGAGAAATTGAAGAGAAATATTGTATAGCAAACATCACATCAGGCTCGCAGGAACAATAATATTTTCCAACGCCGATATTCACACTTACACCGAAAGCCTTCGCAGTCGTAAAATAAAAATATCGTCAATATTACATCCGCGCTGTTCGCTCGGAAGATTTACACTCTCGCTGGTGGTCTGCGAACATGAACGAGCGAGAACTTTTTGGTACTATCACAATTATTCGATTATGTTCTGTATGTATTCGCTTATTTCACTACTTACTTAACAGATAACAAATAAACTGGAGATTTAAAATACATAAAACTTAGTATAACAGTTCCTTATTAATGATGTAAATCAAAACAAACAAATTTCCTGTAAACAACTTAAGAAAACTTAATCGATCGATTGATATTCGGTTTTCGAATGTCAACCACCTTATTTTTAGTTACTAAAAGCTAAATACTAAAAAATTTAAAGACTTATTGCCTTGTCTCTTCAACAAATACGTTAAATAACGTTCTAACGTGTAATAATCGTAATCATATACTTAAATAAAAAGGAAATATGCAGAATTCGTACAAATGTGTGTAACAATTGTATTTGGTAAGGCGGTAACGTGGATGTAGCATTAGAAACAGGGGAAGGGAGCGTCGGCCAAAAAGGATAAACACGTTAAAGGGTACTATCCACAAAGAAAACACTTATGATTGTACGCGGGACCAAAGAATAGGGGAAACGGGGGCAAAAAGTCAATCGAAACATTTTTCAAACAGATCGAGAAGAAACTGTTATTTCTGACAATGTTCAACATAAATCGTTATAGAAACGGTTCATAGGACAAATGAACCAGTATGGGCCATTTTAATTTAAAGTTAAACGATATATTTTTTTTATAAAACTTATTAACAATATGAAATTCTTCTACAAAACGTATTCTTTAAAGTATGTACAACAGAAAAATAAGAGCTTTTGAAGCCTCAAATGGTCAGAAAGAGTCAGTGGTCACAACCATTTTCCATAATACTGCGAAACGTCATAAAAACTTTATCAAAATGTTAATTCATATTAGCAGAAAGCTGCATTTATTAGCCAATAATTGTGGACAGTAAAATGATTCTTATTAATAACCAAACTATTAAATACTCATACAAAATTGCATCTTCAGTTCTAGTCAGTGTGTGAAATGTAACATCCAAGTTGTAAGATAGTTCCCAACAGTGGGATATCTTTAATGAAGCATGTAGTGTGTACTCGAGGAGAGTCGTGAGCGAAGGCTTGTTAATATAACTGCACCTTGTTAACACACTATGCGCATTGAATACATGACTTGTTCATGGTGCGTGTGGTACTACTGTGAGCGGATGCCTAACAGAAGCGTTTTATTAAACTGTTTTATACGATTAAAATAGCATTGAGCTTGCAGTTTCCCACTTTCACATGAGGCAACCATCGTAGTTCTCGGGAGTAGCAATGCATCTGTGACTGACTTCAAATGGAATCCATGTTCTGTATGAGTTAATCACAGATGTCCATGGGCGGCAGTGTCTTACTTACCATCAGGTGGACTGCATGCTAGTTTGCTACTTCAGTCAGATAAAAAAAGTTCTAAAAGGAAATGGTCATCGCCCATGAACATCTGTAAGCAACTTTATTTATTTATTTATTTTTGATCACCTACAGTTATAATATAAAAGAACGAAATAGAACTACAAGAAATCTACAATACGGAAAAGCTAAGTGCAATTACATTTATAGGCAAAGACTGCTTGCAAAAAGGGGCATGTAAAACTGGGATTCTATCTGAAGCCTTAAATGAAAGCCGCAACAACTCTTCAAGCGACACGCAAGAACTGCGTCCAGGTAGTAATACATGTGGTGATGGGACCTCCCCGGGGGTACTATATTAATCCTAGAAGCATCTAAATAGGAATCGAGCACGCAGTGCGCGCATGATAAGTACTATTGCGGTTCATCAATATCTGTCACTAGCTTTAAAATTGACCTGAAGTCTTACACTAGGTCAGGATAATTACTAGATGTTCCTATTCTATTCCTATACGACTGTGTTGAATGTCTTGTCAAAGTATTTACCTAAGCTCACTCTATTATAAGACTTTTATAAGAGAAAATACGTATGTGAAGCGATGGTGCATCCAAAGTCTTACCTATGGGTGTTTTACCATTAAAAGAGTTTTTCTATATCTGTGAAGTGTATTTTTATCAGATGTTCAAAAAAATAATACTCGTTTTGTATCATATTCATATTGTATTATTGCATGTTCTTTTATTTAACTAAACATTTTTCGTCCGCTCGCACTAGCGACCGGGTATCCGCTCCGCACGTCCGCGCTTGAGGCGTCGGATTAAGCGGATTATACAATTTATATGGCATACTATTGGCTATGTATACCTACATGTTTTTCTTGTTAACATGTGCCGGAAGATGTAAACGCTTCGAATAGCCCATAAGAATAATGAAGTGCGATAACCGTGTAAATAATAAGAAGAAATGGACCGTCTGTTCTCAGTTACTACACGATTTGTTTTGTGTTTCTATTATTTGTTTTATTATTCATTTAAGGAAAAATAACGTTACAATATTATACAAATACAGAAGTAGTAAACGAGGTTTGTCTATCCAATAGTAAGTGGCCAGTGCCTTCCATGAACATGTAATCAATTCAAGAATAATCTCAAGGACGACCATATATGAGTTACAATACTTAAGTTTAAGTTGGAATGCCCCCCTTCAAACCGGAATAAATTATAAACAAAAGAAGGTATGGTGGGGTTTTTTTTGAGTCAAACCGCAAAATATTCTACTCTCTCATCAACGCATTATTGGCCCACTGCTGGACACGGGTCTTCTCTCAGAATGAGAGAGTTTAGGCCATAGTCCACCGCGCTGGCCAAGTGCGAATTGGTGGACAAATATTCTACTACTTTATAATATACCCTCAATATTATATGCTTTTAGGTAAAAAATGGTAATTCTATTATTTTTCCTATTCTCAAAGTTATTAATCCTATACCTTAAAGATGCTTATTGTAAGTTGAATTTGTTAGTTGTATAAAGCAAACAAAACACTTTTCGTACAACAGTCAATATTTCAGATATTACACGGTTGCAAGTAGCCCGACTAGTCAAAGAAATAACTCGAATACTTGGTGCAACAACGAGACTTGCCAACGTTAGGAACTGAAATAGACCATTATATTATTACGCTGCGGTAACTCCCTAAAGCGTGAACACTTTTGAGAAAGTATGCGGAGTCGAAAGAATCTTTCGTAGTCAGTCGCCTATGAATGTATAATGATCGCATCTTTGTGGGCGCCGGCTTTTGTTCTACCGCGTCCGTTTGTGGGATAACGGGTTTGCTTTCCGCCTGAAACTTCAATCTCAGCGCTGCTACTTTACAGCGTTTGTTTTGGTATGGTCTTCTTAACGTTTCGTGGATAGTTGTTATAAATAAGAGGAATATAACTGAGAGGAAAATTACAGACCTGTCGTTTGATGCCCCAGATTTTAGGGCAAAATCTAATGAGCATGGTGAAGCATTATTCAAAACATAATTTTTTTCTTCACGCGTCAGATTACATGTTCCATTTATTATTACAAACAAACCTAGTGGTGCTATTCACTATGAATCTGATAAGATTTTAATTATAACCTTATAATAGCCTAATTTTTCCCATAAAGCATCTGACATAATTATAAAGCCTTGGCAAGTTCGTGACTGAGAGTGATAAAGAGCGAATGATAACGCGTACGCCCTAAATTATATCTGAGAAAGTAACAAAAAAACTTAGTAGGAAATACACAGAAAAGGGTACGAATAACCCGTTTAACATGATAGATGGTGTCTTATCAGGAACTAAATTGCTTAATTCTGATTGTTATTTTGAGGAAGGCGAAATAACTTGTAATGTGAAGTTACCTTATTTATAATAAAGAAGTAATTTAAAAAACATGTGGATAAAAATATTTTTTATTTATACTTCCTTTGGAGCGATGGGGGCAACACTAGTACAGTGAATTTTGAAAACCAACACTATAAAGTTAGAAACATAATTATATTTTTATGACACAAGTTTTTCAGTAAAGGTTGCTAATATCGGAAGCATTGTAGATACTGTAAACCGTGTGGTAAAGCTGGTTTCCTTGCTGGTGATTTCCTGTAAGCATCCATTCAATATAAATAGCTTGACTTCGTCTTGTATTCTGTGCTAGACAAATCTGCCTTACTATGGACCATTAATTAAGTGACCAGACACTTGTCCTATATAACACAATTTAACGAGTAACATTGTTAAATTATAAAAAAACCGACGGCCTAAACACGATTCAATTATTTTTTTTATTTTTGTAATAATTTATTTAATTTAGCGCTTCTTTGGATATTGCGTTCAAATAGTAACAGAAAAGTCTATCAAAATAAAATCCAAAATTGGCATAGAAAAGGTATCACGATAATATATTATAACTATAGCAGAGGTAAAAAAATCTTCTAAAGAGATTCATACTATTCATCTCTCCCACTTTGTTGTTGGTTTTATTTGACGTGTTATTAAATTCATAGAAATTAAAACCATAGAAAAGAGAACATTTTTTATTTAAATGGTCTTAAGAATATAATAAAGGTATAAGAATCGAGCAAACATTCCGTCTGGAAGGTCGGCTGAAAGTTTTTGAAAAGTGGTTAAAGCAAATTGGATTACTCGAAGCGAATGGACTCCGGGAAAATTATGAGATCAAAGAGTTGAGCGGAGAACAAATCGCGTTACGTTGAAGTAAGCTGGAGTGGGAAATGTCGAGGAGGAAACGCTTGAGGACCCCGAAAACAATAATGCAGTCTAAGAAATGTTTCAGTGAAAGTAGTTTGTGAATTCGTCGACGCTAGGCCTTCGTGTTCAAAAACTCTCTCATTCTGAGACCCGTGCCCAGCAGTGGGACAATACTAGGTTGACGAGAGGCCTTCATAGAGCAGACTTATGCGGATTTATTGTCATAGGATAAGTTTTGTTAAGACATTTAACGTCATGTTATGTGACTTTTGGGATTATTTTAAAGCGCGATTGTTTAGTTTCAACGGGTCGTAATCGTCGGTGATTTAATATGAAACAAACGATATGAACCTTATTATCTTTGCTTACTTTTTGTGATCTATAATATATCATTAGTTAGAACAATGTCATTACAGATTTAAATAAATCGTTGAGTCAAGATTTTATTATAATGAGGCTCCAAAAATTGCTCCTATTCCCGATTCGTCGTCACAGATAACAGAAACCATTAGCGGGAGCTTGCGATATAAAATTTAACTTTATTTACGACGATAACTTAGCATTACGGAATTAAAGCTGAACTCGCTAATAATACACGAAAACATCATCCCCAGTTCCCATTACGTAGCGTTTTACTTCGCCCGGATAAATTACAACGTTATGAATAAATTTCACATAAAACTGAGGACTGCACCTTTGCGAGAAACGGGACGGCGTTATATTGAATGTGAGTAGTGGAAAAGAGAGGTGTGATAGCGAGTCGTAATCCGAAAATTTCATTAAGAACTCGGGCGATTCGAAGTGTCGGCTGATATCTAGAATGGTTGGGCGTCCTTATTAAGACGCGCACGAATTTCTTCAATTCTGCGGAATGACTTTAATATAGTCTTTTAGGTGCAATTATAAGATATCGAGCGAAGCTTCTTGGCGGAGATTTTAGACTATTTCCTAAGTAAACGTCGTGATCGATTTAGTTTAAGTAGAGGAGAGTACCTACTAAACTTTTTCGTTTAACATTATGTTAAAAGTTTGTATATATATATATATATATATATATATATATATATATATATATATATATATATACTACTACTATAGGTACTAATGTTTTTTTAAGTGGGTAATCCTCATGGATACCCAGCCGCCCGGGGCAGCAGCTGGGTTATGCCGGACTCTTACCGGCTAAACCCCCAACGTGTTTTCTCCTCGCACCGTTTATGTTGATCTGACAATATGAAAAATAAGTAATTAAAAAAATTCAGCCTCTTCAATTTTCATTTATTTAGATTATAACTTGATACTAAATAATTGTAACACCTAAAAACCTACGTAAACCTATTTAATATGTATTTAGTAACGTTTGGTGAAAGTAATAAATACTATGTCTAAATATAGCCACATAATAACTTTTTCAGTTACGACGAGTCACTGCCAATTACACTAAATGGAAATCTTAATCAAAATTTGCGTACAAAAACGTCAAATCATTCTCAAAAGGTATAAAACGTAATTATGTATTCAAATTATTTTTGTTTTAGTACTGAACTATTTAGTACAAAAGTGAGACTTGTATTGTTAGAAGTCTTTGTATTTTGATAAGTAGGTACAGTTTATTTTTCTCGTAAACTTGGAATGTTAAATTAAAGCATTCATGCAATGCAACGTATTTAAAGAGTCTGTCACGCGTAAGATTACTATTGTTAGGTTAGATTTGATACTTGGCCGCATAGGTAGGTATGTTTTTTACACACTAACTACCTCCCTCCCCCCGGTGGCCAGAAGGTCCCCCCAAGCTGTAGAAGGAACAGCTAGGAATCATCTGAGTGTGTTGCTCTATAGGGCTCCAACCAGATGAGAGGCTGGGCCTACCGCACCGACTGGTCATTGCGACGATATGTGACCAAATATACCTGGTACCGTCTTGCTAGACGGTTCGAGCTCTCACACTTACCGCTAATAGCCCTATAAGCTCCTTGGTGTCTAATAAGACGAAATGAGACGGCTCAGTTTTATTTGAAGCATCTTGCGTTTTCGGAAGTAGCAACGCATCCTCGATTGACTTTAGATAAAACCCTTGTTCTAAAATAAGTTGCTTACTACGTCCAGGGGCAGCAGTGACCACTTACCAGATTTATATAAAAATACATACTTACATGTGGGTGCATGTACCCACTACTTTCATTCGGATCACATTATCTTTTTTCTCATTATAACACTACAAAAGCAGAATTGACAGAAGCCGAATGTTTACATTATTACCATTTTAAACGCTTACAGACATACCTAAATCTACATTTCTTTAAATAGTTAAAGCAAATATATGACAGATATATTTATTCAGAAGTAGTTTATATGTATGTAGGTATTCTTTTTTATTACTGCTTCATTCAATAGAATTAAAATTAAGCCAAAGAGGTCCATATTTTCTTTTTGACAAGAACAAAAAGTATCCCCTTTCCTTTGAAAGGGTGGTGGCGCCATTAACAGCCACGAAAATTTTCATCCGAGCAAAGTTGATTCGAGTCGCATTTAATTCAATTTACAATTAAAAAGGTCTGTTTATTTTTCGGGACCACTGCTTCTAATTTGGCCAATGCCTTTTTTCTATTTGCCAAGCACGTGCGCGGCGGTTTTTAAGGCTATTAGTTGATTGCTAGGGTTTCATCGTTTGCTCAATCAATATTGTCATTGCGAAATGTCTAATCCTATCTTTGGTATTACAGGTGTAGTGATTTCATTTAAAGCTAGTTTCAGAGCAAGAACAGTAAGGTTTAACTATAAAATTACACACTAATAGACTGGATAGATAAAACTTGATTTCCAAGGTAGTTAACTATGGTGCGACAGATGGGGTATCACAGCCTCGCCTATTTCTAGTGGGAAGCAATTCTTACGTTTCGCTGGCGGGTGAAGTTCTCGGCCCACTTTCATATAAGCCGATTATCATGACTCTTGGTACTCCCAAGAGCCAAGATAAATCCTTGATAGGTTTCAGTCTTCTATTCTATTCATATGTGAAGTTGGTTACTACTGTACGAGAGCGGCAATCGCAATACACTATCAGATGGAATTGGAAAATCTGGACATGACAAGTGCATTCATTAATTATTGGACCAATCAATTCGTTTTTCTCCATGCGTTGAAGTTTTTTTATAGGCACAATTATATAGTAACTACTTGGATATTAATAGAATATTCATTTTATGACTGCGAAGACACCGGTCTACTGTTACCCCAATTTAAACTTTACATAAAGAAACCGAGCAGTGATAGCTTGATGGTTGAATCTGCAATCCATGGTCCGCAGTTGGGTTCCTAGGCACATACCACTTTTTTTATAAACGTATGTATATATTGCAAATCACTGTAAAGTATAAAACAAAGTTGCTTCTCGCTGTCTGATCTTTGTATGCTTAAATCTCTAAAACTACGCTACAGGCATTATTGCATTATTATTTTTTAACAGATAAAGTGATTCAAAAGAAAGGTTTTTATGTATAGTAAATGCATAACATAGTAGAGGAACACTGATGATTTTAGATTTTAGACTTTTAGGCGTAACGAAGTTTGCCGGGTCAACTAGTTAATTATAATTGCGTTACGGTGCATGATAATATCTTGAGGAAACGTTCATCTGAGAGTGTCTTAAATATCTCAGATTTATGTGATAGACTTTACATAGAACTAACAATTCACACTTGGCCAGCGCAGTAGTTTGTAATTATAATATAAATGACTTCTTTAAATGATAGGTAATATTAATTTTCCTTGAAGTAATAATAACTTTGAATAATTTTAATGAGCAACTTATACATATTTATGTAATGTCTGATTTATATTTTCATGCTATCACATTGTTAGCAGGATAAGCGAACAATTTTAATTTGTAACATCTGATATTATGTACCTGTTCCATGCAAATAAACGATTACTATTACTAATTTTCTTATTCCAGCTCGTGCTCAACAATGAAATAATTAAGGTCGATAAAGCTACGTTTATTTTGATGACCTATTTCAAATAAGACTGATGTGTGATATAAGAGTGATTCAATGATTAGGAGCAAAAAGTTGACAACTTAACGACAGGTAAATATGTTAAATCAGTTTCGTTTCAAGAAAAATTATAGCCAACTAGCTTTTGCCCGCGGCTTCGCTCGCGTGGAATTTAGTCTGCCACATAAAGTTTGCAAGGTGGTAGAGCAATGGTTCAACCAGGGAGTTATCACCGCCTCACCTATTTCTACCGTGAAGCAGTTCTTGTGTTTCATTAGAAGGGTGTGGCTGCCGGCTCGCTTTTATATGAGGCGATCATCAAAGTCCTTGAGAGTAGCAACGCATCTGTGATTGACTTCAGATTGAACCCTTGCCCTACTTCCTAAATCTGTGTGTTCAAATTTCAAATCACAGGCACGTATATTAATTTGAATTAGTTTTGTCGGCAACGGATATTAATACTTATTCTGAAATTAAAAGTTTTAAGAAAGGGTCTCAAAACGCGTGACGGTTACCAACGCGCAGTTGGCTAGCGTGGTCAACTACGACGTAAACTACTGCTAATCTGACATATGTGTCGAGTTGTGTAACATTAAAAGGTCGATGACTATTGAATGCCATATCTAACCTTTTCCACTGTTTCATTCTTATTGACCTTTTTTTTGTCGAGGGGGAAACCTTTAAAAGGTACCATACGCCGTGGGAGTGACGCAGGGTTATGTGGGATTTTTATCGCACCAGGACTCCGGGATCTTCAAAGGAACGCAGCTGGAGTCCTCTGTGTGCATTGCCTCCTCCCAAGTGAGCGACTGGGTCCACCACTCCTTCTAGTTTTTACCACGATATGCGACCACAGGTATACCACCATCCTTCCCGGGATCGCCTGGCTGGACTGTTCAAGCTCCTTGCATCCTGGCTCTCACGACAGCATGCGACCACACATGCTGACATCTTTCCCGAAGTTGCTGACTGGGTGTTTCGAGCTCCCAGTCTAGCCGCACGCAACCCCGAAAGCCCCCTTTTAGTCGCCTCTTACCACAAACAGGGGATACCGTAGCCTTATTCTGATCCCGGAACTACAGGGACGTCATTCACATTGACCTTTCCCATTTTGCTCCGTGATTTATAACCATTTACCTAAATATTAATTTCATATAACTTTGTTGTATATGGCGGCGGCGCACGGCGCGTACTGCCGGTCAATCAATTGAGTACGCAATATGTTATACTCGTAATATCTTCTAAACTACTTATCCAATTTACATAGTGTAAAAAGTAGATTTAATCTGTATTAGATGCTTGATTTTTTGAAATTTATTTTGATAAGGATTAATATTTAGTTTGTATAAAACCCATGGAAACATCAACTTCATATTTTTTTAATTTTCAAAGTATAAAAAGAGTTATTGTGGGTTATACATAAAATATAGATATATGCTGTCGCGGACTTTTATTTAGAACTATGTGAGCCAAACAATCCCACCGTACATTATATTTGGATATCTCCAACGGTTTAGGCAGTGTACGCGAAGATAGCTCTCAGAGGACAACTTTTTTTGCGACTAATCTGATATTTCTCGTTATAGTATAACCTTATTACAAAAAAATCGGTATAAATTATAGTCCATGTGTTATTCTGATGTATAACCTATATTACTGTAAAGTTTCAACCAAATCCGTTCAGTAGTTTTTGCGTGAAAGAATAACAAACACACATACATCCTCACAAACTTTCGCATTTATAATATTAGTAGGAAGGATTATAAACAGTACTGTGTTTGGTTACGAATGATACTTTAAAAAAATACCGATGCACGATTACGTAGACATGAAAGCGTGAATATAAAGTGTTATTCAATGAATATTAAAATTACGTTTCAAACCAGACAAGCATCAGCGCAGGTCATTAAGGATCGCTACTGAATTAAACCACCAAATCACAAATTACATCACAAAATTTCACTAAGCATAAGGTACTTGTTTAAGCGTCGACGAGGAACGATTAGCTGTAGGATCCAGCCCATAGCAAAACTGAAAAAATAATTCATACATTGAAGATACAAAGACTTGTTTTATTTCATCGACCCTTTTCAACAAGGGCACAGTCAGAAAAATACCTGAAAAAGGTCTCTGCCAATTTCCGACAATTTAATTTCAAAGGACGAATCGAACCCAAGGCAAACTAAAAAAAGCCCATACTTGATAAATCTTATGCGCTGTAGATTTATAGCAAGGATGTATCGACACTGCAATTCTGGGTGTAAGGTTGTCCAATTATACACACTAACCACCCGTCGCATCGGTTTCAAAGGACGAATCGAACCCAAGGCAAACTAAAAAAAGCCCATACTTGATAAATCTTATGCGCTGTAGATTTATAGCAAGGATGTATCGACACTGCAATTCTGGGTGTAAGGTTGTCCAATTATACACACTAACCACCCGTCGCATCGGTTGAAATTCGACCGTAATTAAAATTAAAAACTAAACTTCATATAGTCCAAAGTAGTACCAATATTTCTCTAATTTAAATAAATTATAACAATTTTCAAGTTATTTTGAACGCACCCGTTAAAGGTAAAAAGAGCTTTATTATCTAAACTGCATTTAAAAGCAATAGCGGGTATTTTGACAAAGACGTTAAGTGTTTTCATAGTAAGACATTGAATGTTCTTTTTCGTTTATTATTTATGTGTTTGTGACAAATGCACGACCGATGCGACGGGTGATTAGTTACTTAAAAATGGTTCATAAGTTTTTGCTTCTGTATTAATATATAGATAGACCTTCCTCAAGCGACTTCATAGCATGTCGTTTATCGCTCTTGACGAGTCATTCAGAAACCGAATTTGGTATCAAAATGCATGCCCACGACCACACACTCAGCGCTCTCATCCTATTAACCGAATTATCATATCAAACGCGACCGAACCATGCGCCGTGTAAAAAAGAAACAATCGCCCAAACCTCCATCCTTACTAACCAAAGGGGTTAAGTACCAACCACAGTTAACACTAAATCACGCGATTTAAAACTCTATACGAACAAATTTAAGGAGTCAGCAGCTGCAAATTAAATGTTGGTTCATAACAAGCTTTTGTCGCAATCAAAGGTTTGCCCATTTAAATAAATCTAGATTGGGATTGAAACTCGCTGGGGTGTACCCTCCCCAAGTGCTGATATCAATTTTGAAAGTCCATTAAATGATAGAACATGTGCTTTTATTGCCGATAAATATTAACTAGGATGAAGCTTGCAAAAGCATTAATGAAAAATGAGCTTTTGGTATTTGGGTCATTCGATAGCTTTTATGTTTTATAGCAAAGTTAATATTAACGGCGTGTTTCATTGAAATAGAGGATTTTTAATATATGGAAAACTTTTATATCTCTATGAAACATTCCTAAGATAAAAGTGTTTCTAGTTCTAAGTACAAGTTTTAGTGGCTGCCGGCACACATTCATATGAAGCAATCACCTTAATCCTCGGAAGAAGCAACGCACCTGTAAGTTATTTAAAATAGATTCTGTATGAAGTTTCTCTCAGATTTCCATTGTCAGTTGCCAATTACCTTGCAATCGGATGAAAAACAAACTCCCATCAAGGAAAGGCTACGTTCTGTATCAAAGCGCTGATATACACCATTGTTAAAAAGAAAAAGGTGATATTAACGCTACTAAGAGTAAAATGGGTTTACATTTTCTAAAGTGCTTTAAATCTTATGAAATTGGGTTACCCGTCTATAATGAAGTGTCCAACTTCAAGTCATGTACCGACAAGGGCTGATATACTGCGCGTTGCAGTCGCCGGTAATGGCGCCCTCTGTAGTTTTAATCTTCTTTATGGCTGACCCTTCTAAGTTTCGCAGGTAAAGTTAATGCTATCCGAATTTCGGCGTTCAAATCGGGAATATTAAGGTTTATGAGCGTTTAACGACTACGCTGTAATGGGTAACGAAAATCTTAGGAGTAAATTGCCTGAAAGACCTAAAATGTTAAGGGCTAAAGATTTACATAAGACGATTAAAAGTGTTAGAATTTCTACATTAAATTTTGCTACTGCATTCTCATTTGGTTTTACTAAACTTTATTATACAAAACGCATTGGAGTCACATCCTTTCAGTCACTTACCTATCAACTTCGTACTTTTACAAAAAAAGCTAGGAATTTTAGCTTTTTTTGTAAAACGTAAAAATATAGCATTTTTAAATTATCATCATGGACCAGCTATCATTAGACACGAACATTTATCGAAAATACCCTCAACATTGTCCACCTGAAAATAACGTGATATAATTTAAACGTTACATATGTAATTCTTTTAAATTTATTCATATGTTCGAATTCACAATACTAATTTTGATATATGGCAATAACATATTCAGCTCCATATAATATAAAAATCAAGAAATTCCGTCGGAGGCTGCCTTTGCTAAACGGATCCTGGTAATCAGAAATCAACCAACCGCTTTTTTACTTTGGAGTAAATGCAGTCCAAAACTTGACCGTAAAATAAAAAAAAAATAATGTTACATTAACACCTTTTTTAAAATCGCCAGTGTAATAAGATATAACATGTACATTTTCAAAAATAATATCTTTAGTGCATATATAAAACATGATTAGTAGATTATTGATATATTTATAAATCGATTTCACATAATATGTAGACTGGATCTTTTTCTGCTTAACAGAGTCCAAACAGGCGGCTATCCACCAAAATGGAATTACACTATCAAATTTTTGGCTAAAAAATTGTGGACGTAAAAATACCTCAACAATTTTGATAATTCTTCTTTTATATGTGACTTTGTGGAAAATATAAAATTTGTAATTTTATACAGTGATGATAGCCATCGGCGGATATTCTTGATTTTTTTATTAAAGTTTTATAGAGAGATTAGCTTTTGCAACATAATCTCTCGTTACATAAACTCTTTTGAGAATTTAAAAAAGGACAAAGTAATTAAAACGCCCTCGGTTTTAATTACTTTGTCCTTTTTTAAATTACAATACCGTACTAAAATTACACACTTTTTTAAAATTTTGTATTTGTTTGTTTATATCGACACCATAATTGACATATATTTACTTCGTTTTAAAACGTCCAATCTTTGCAAAGTGAGCATACACATTGTAACTTAATTTAACGCAGCATTGATACATTCGTTCGCTTTCAGAACGACTCGGTGT
Organism: Spicauda simplicius; assembly: GCA_949699795.1. Classification (NCBI taxonomy): domain Eukaryota; kingdom Metazoa; phylum Arthropoda; class Insecta; order Lepidoptera; family Hesperiidae; genus Spicauda; species Spicauda simplicius. The sequence goes on along the minus strand of OX453057.1, from coordinate 2,516,424 downwards.
AAGGAATAACATGAATCTCGTAGCTAATGTACAATGAGGGATGATTTTTCAAAGCAAACCGTGGGGTGTGCGAGCGACATAAACGCTACAATTAATTTCGCAAGCGTCTCTTCGTACTTGGCGTGGTTCAAGTTTGAAGAGCTGAGCGAATTTAAAGACCTAGGAGAGATATATATGTCATTGTGTTAGTATAACTGTGAGTGTCATATATGTAGTAATTAATGTGCCTGAAATTTTTCATAATGCATAGTTTGACAAATATATAATATTATATACCTATTATTATATGAATTATATTTATTGTGTTCATGACATCATCTTAATACTAAACAAGGTAGGTCGGTAAGAGTCATATTCCTCCCATCACACACTCAAAAACAAAGATTTTCGTTTCTGGTTATAATTGAATAAGCCGTTGTATACTTCAAGATGTTTATTATATGTCGATTACTCGACGTTATAATATTTATCTATTATAGTTTCTACATATTAACACGTTATATATTCGGAGGTACAGATGTAAAGATAATATATTATGTAAGGTAATACATTATAGAATACAATTTATTCAAAATTTGTTAATAATAAGACTTAAATAAAATATTGAAATTAATATTTAAATTTTTTTACTCACTGGTTTCTTACAACTTGAAGCATACTATAACGAATAAGGGCGAAATTGTAAGACATTAATCTCAAGTTCACGCGAAAAATATCTAATAGATTAGGCAGGCGACTAAGACGTTTTACCCGGCTTCGCTCACTAATGAGAGGGGTAACATACGCAAATAATGTTTACGATAGGAGTCAACCGAGCATCCTGTTTTCCTTTAATATAATACTAGCTGTATTCCGCGATTTCGCATGTGTTTAAAATCACTTACGACTGTTACCATCCATCAAACGGAAATCTAATACTTGACAACAAAAGTCATGACGAATTGCTATTTTGATACAAACTCCTAAAGAGGTTTAACTAAATAAACTATTAAAAAATAAAATGTCTGACAGGAAATTCAAGCTTTAGCAATCGGTTTTTTGGCTTTCATAATTATTTCTAGTTAATTACGGCACGACAAAATGTCGGAACGATTCGTATGTGTATTTATATCGTTTGCCTGTTTTTCTACGCACGACACGACATGACAAGATGCGGGTACGATTTAGTTTGTATTTCTCTCGTTTCTTTGAGAGCAATTATCGAATGTAAAGTACATTTATGTCGTACGTCTATGTCACGATCACAATACATGTCGTGTCGTATAATGTGAATAACACTACAAATGGTAAATGTTATTGAGTATCGGAAAAAAAACAACGATTGTACATTTCTAGTTATGTTACTGACACTTAATTTTATGCTATCTACGTTCTTCTTTCTTTTCCTTTCTTTTTATGTTCTTTCTATTTAGTTCTCTCTATACTTACGAATTTTTTGCAAAAAATAATGGATAAGTTTATCTTTTAGGAACTGAAGAACTTAACTGTGATGGTGGTAAAAAGTATGTGGAAGATTCACATAACGGAATGATTAACCACATCGATTTTGGAATGCAGATTGTACTCAGTTCGAGTCTCGGCCAGCCAGATGTGTGAATGACAAATTTGGATTCTTGTTTAATATCTAGATGTTTGTGTCGGTCTAAGACATACAAATATATTAATTTGAGAGTATGAACAGTGTTAGATGCATACTATTTTAAACTGCCATGGATTTGAAAACTATCGCCATGACTATATTTTTTGTATTTTAAAAGTTAGGACTATAGTTGTACCTGGTATAGGCTTTATATAGCGGAAATGAGACTTAACAAAGATAATCTTGATCATTTTATTTCATAATACGAACAAGACGAGTTCGTTCGGTTCGAGTTTTTATAAACAAAAAATATATAGATAAATAATCCATTATCGATGAAAAACAAGTCGAAATGGATGGTTTTTTAAAGCGAAGGAGGGAAGTACTTACACAAGGCGTTATAACTTAGTTTCTAGATACAAGAACCATCCTGTACTGACCTCAGATTTTAGGAGTCTAGTCTTGCTTGTGGCGGCAAGGGCCACTTACTGTCTTGACTTGCTTGTTTGTGTTTCTACTCCCGTCATGATAATCTTTGCAGTACAACGACAAAGACTAAGATTCAAAAGACAGGACTTGGACCTCAAAAGAGCGATGGATACATGGACAAAGCTAAACGTCTGATTAACTCTACCTACACAGAGTCAAATAACCGCCTCTCAGACGGAATCGCGGGCAAAAGCCACTACGCTCAAACTCACATAACCACAGTATATGCTCGTTGTTGACTAAGCAACCTCCAGTTAGTATACCCTTAAGTAACCAGGAGATTAATCAGGCGGCGGCGCGGTTCGCATTAAAGTAAACTCTAAACAACATGTATACATAAATTGTCTTAATGGCCCGGGAGCGAGTGATACGGTTAACAGATAGATACTTAGTGGAGATAATGTATACATATATCAAGGGTGTATGGATGCGGTGTGGTGTTGGTGAGTGACAATATTTGTTCTTTAGTTGATGTTAGTAGGCATGTAAAGGTGGTAATAGTAATATATACAATTTCAAATATATTAATATTATTGGCCTTCACTCGTTTAGATGACTGTACTGAGTGTTAATTTTTTTATAAGAAGTCAATCACAGATGCGTTGCCACTCCCGAGGACTATGACGGTTGCCTCATATAAAAGTGTGCCGGCAACCACACCCTTCTATCGAACCGCAAGAAATTTCACGCTAGAAATAGGTGTGGCGATGGAACTTCCCCAGTCGAACTACACTGGTTCTACCACTGTGGAAAAACTTATAAAAAAATTAACACTCAGTACAGTCATCTAAATGAGTGAAGGCCAATAATATTAATATATTTGAAATTTTATATATTACTATTATTATTAAATTTTCGTAAAATGAAAACCTTGTAAAAGTTTTTACACAAAGAAAGACAATGATTTCACAAACAATAAAATGAAATGTCTTCATTTTGTGAGTGAGCGACACTTACAAATTGTCAGTTACAATATTTGTTTACTCAACTATTAAAACACGACCTCAGATGGGATGATCCGGCTGGAAACTCGGCGATTTTCTATCTTTATATGTATATCTGATTTCTTTTAGTATGAAAATTTTGCCGTTTTGTACCATTTCGTTTATTTACCTTCTTTACACATAAACTCCGCTGGTACAGTAATCGAGTATATTTTTATAACGGAAACAAATTCCATTTTTACATTTCCGTAATATTCTTTTACAATTTCGCATGTACGAATTTCATGCACGGCGCGACACGTGCTTCTTAATATACTTGCAAAAACAATGTTTTGCACGTAACAAAACAAACATGGAAGCAATTCTTTTACCAACAACTGAAGCTGAGATAAAAAACGGCAACCCAATTCCAGGGAGACTGGGAAACAGCTCCGGAGCCAAAAAGTAGAGTTAGCTGCAAACGTTGGTGCTCTACTATTTCTCATTTAGGAAATTGACTGACTACAAGCGAGCGACGGAGTAAAACGAGCAAACGTAAGGAATCTTTATGAAGTTAAAATTATTTAGGCGGTATATGAAATAAATGAGAATGAAATTTTAAGATTCGTCACACAAAGGTCACAGTCTGAAGTTGAAATGAAAATGAGTATGAGAATGAAAATGCTCTATGGCTTTACCGCGGCAGTTTCCGAGCGACGTATATTTTATTTTTGAAGTTAAACTTGTTTAGGCGCGTCACGAAAAAAAGATTAGAATAAGGCGAAAGATATACTTTTTTTAAAGATTTTTATCTCGTTACGCCAAGTATAACTTCTAACGCGTGTACATAAGTACACACACAAACACACTTTTTGTTTGTACTTCATATTTTTTTGTTTTACTAACAAATATTTGGCTATTTGTTTAAAGTCGATAGTCGGTCTACTAATATTTTATTTTGTAAATATTAAATTTTAAAGTAAAAAATATTATATCTAAACTATTTTCATACAAAAATAAATACACTATTGTAAAAAAAATTGGCTAACTTTATACATATACATCTTTAATTTACATTTTTTCAACATACCACAAGTTCGCTTCCCGCGTCGATGTATTTTATCGCTTATTCGCTGGCTATAGAAAAATGCGCTAACCGCTAAGCGCGGATGCGTCTGACACTGTGGCTTTGTAATATCCTGTCTACAGTGACCTCTGAAATGAGCACAGCACACTGTCTAACGCCGAGAATACTTTGTCCCATTGCAACACTGTGCAGCACTGTGCATCACTGTGCATCATTGTGCATCAGTTCGTCACCCCGACGCAATAACCATCGGATTAAAATGAAAACGCTCTCAAGTCTTTGCTGCGAACGCAATAAAGACCACATTCAACATCAAAGGTCCAGAATTAAACTCGAAATGAAACTTCGGCGGTCCTTCGCTGTTTGTTTCGTCTTGGTGTCAGTTAATAATGTCTTTTCGAGCCGTTTTTGGATCGACTTTTGTTCTAAAGTAAATATAATAGACGGGGCCGAGGGAAACTCCGCTAACACACAGTTTTCCCGTTCAGTTTAAATTGCGATCAAGCTGGAATTTATTTTACTGTGGCAGTATTTTATATGATAATTTTAAGGTAGCATGCATTCCACCTGATACTAAGTGGCCACTGCCATCCATGTACTTCTATAATCAACCCCACATATCTGTAATCTTGTAATAATTTGCAGGTGGTAGAACCAGTGTAGTTCGACCGGGGAAGTACCACCTCCACATCTATTTCCAGCGTGAAGCATTTTTTTACGTTCCGATGGAAAGGTGTAGTTGCCGGCACACTTTTATATGAGGTGACCATCACAGTCCTCGGGAGTGGCAACGCATCTGTGATTGACTGCAGATAGAACCTATATTCTATTTGAAGTTGCTTACAGATTTCCCTGGGAGACAGTGACCACTTACCTTCAGGTGGACATGTAGTTGGCCACTTCAATGAGGTTAAAAAAAATCGTCCACTTGCCATCAAGTGGACTTCATACTTCAATCTTATAAAAAAAAACTATTGCTAGGGGCTCAAAAGCGAAATGCTATGCCCTTTAGAAGAAAGAGACTCGTGAAGACATTTCGTTGGTTAATTTGCACCGGACGTAGCGATTTGCTGGTGGGCGACACAATAGTCCAGTGTAACAGCAAGAATTGTCCCATAATACAACTGGACAATCAGACCAAATACTATTAAAGAGCGGAAGTACTCCAGACAAGAAATGTAACTTTCTATTACGGAATTCATAATGACAATCGCAACTAATGCATTTGTTAAAATAAACGAAACTCTAGTGCATTATTTTTTATTGAAAGAACATTATTATTATTATATTAATACGTGAAGCAGAAACTTGTGGCGTATTTTTAGGTAATATGCCGCGGACGGATTAGTATGAGATTTTGCACGGTTATAGAAGACGTAGGGAACGGACGCGTTTAAAATTGCTTAAAAATTATTACATTTTATTTGAATTTGAGAAATATTCGTACTACTTTGGATAATATGAAGTTTGGTTTTTTAATTTATACTACGGTCGAATTTCGACCGATGCGACTGGTGACTAGTACATATAAAAGCCTTTGTCATTATTGGACTACAGAAGTATAGAGGCTATAGGTAGAGGCCGTATTTAGGTCATAGATAAAAATTGAATTTAAATGCATTCAACGTGCGGTCTCTTTGTTAAGGCACGTGAATGACGAATTATTCAGTGCTTTGTGGTTTTATTACGTAACTAGTAGTCCCGGCGAACTTCGTTCCGCCAATCAAAGTCAAAAATCTAAAATTATCCAAAAATATAAAAACCTTCCTCTTGAATCACTCTATCTATTAAAAAACTGTATTAAAATCCGTAGCGTAGTTTTAAAGATCTAAGCATACATAGGAACAGACGGCGGGAAGCGACTTTGTTTTATACTATGTAGTGAAGAATCTAAAGGGATTTCAATATCGTTTGAATTTTGCTACTTCAGAAGCAGTTTGTTATATTATTCATAACGAGCTATTTCACGCGGTGCGCCCGTTTGGATCAAGTTTACCACTAGAGAATTGTATGTATGGATTTCTGGTCATAATCTTTGTGTCAACCAGTGTGTACATCCAAATCCAATTAGTAGCTTTTGAGTGAAGGAGTAACATACATCGATCCATAGAATATTACTAAGATACGTTGAATAAAATAAACATGTGTTGATTAATTGATTCGCACAGTACATATGATAACCATAAGTGTTTCGCATGAAAGGAATTAAAAAAATGCTGTTTAATAGTCTGTTTTAGGTTTTTTTAGTAAAAAAAAGAGTACTGATTATAAATATAAAGGAAATAGAAACAATAGTTCACGGATGTATGAATACATAATTATTGCACGTCTCTAACGAGAAGCGTTTACGGTAGTGACCTTTTTTTTTGTTCTCGAAAAGGGGAAACGTTCAAAAGGTACCCGACACCGTGGGAGCGACGCAGAGTTATGTGGGATTTGTACCGCACTAAAACCTTCCTGTTGGCCATCCTCGGCACTACAAACAGGACTCCGGGATCTCCAAGGGCAAGAACGCAAGCGGAATCCTCTGGTCTGGTCTTTACGGCGGTATGCCACCACACATACGGCCGTCCTTCCCGTGGTCGCCTTACCGAACGGTTCAAGCTCCAACTCTAGCCGCCCGCGATCCCGGAAGCCCCATTTAGTCGCCTTTTACGACAGGCAAGGGATAGCGTAGTCCTATTCTGATTTCGGAGCTAGGGACGTGCGGTAGTATCCTACTCTCAATGTGTCAACGTCAAAGATTTTTCTATTTGAAATGAATATATATGGTCTGTTCATGCGTGACCTGTCTACATTAACCTCAACACATATGAATCTCATTTGAGTGCCCTATATACGAGTCACCGCTGCCAACGGGCCAGTTAATACGATGCCGTTTCGGAACATTTTGTATGGGCTCGATGACTCGCATAATTCATAAGATTTATTAAACGTGTTACTATTTAGTCTATATGGACTGTATAAGAGATACCATTAAATGTGTATTTATTTATTAACGGTCGCCAACATTCTATACACCGTAACATTTTAAAGTAAACATAACGAAAAGTCCAAGGTAAGTGCTAGAATAATTATACGCAACGACAGCATGAACATAAGACATAAAAATTACATACAAATTATATACAAATTAAATTAAATTAACACAAAATAGAATTCAAATAAATACATCAAAGAAAAATATGTGTATGAATAGGTACAAGGTAAGTAAGAAATAATATTAGTCTTTATTATATAACATATAATACCGTATATATAGTATAGTTTTTATTGTATAATATAGTTTTTATTATATAACATATAATTGCCCATAGACAAAATAGTATAATATTTTCCTATAAGATTCGAGTGTAAAACGATAGCAAAAATTTTACTTCAGTACGCGTAAGATACATTTATTTATATATCTTCCAAAACACGGTTTATTCAAGAATTATAATTTCAATTTCTTTTTTAAAGGCGGTAGAACTCTTTGAGGTTTTTCCTTTACCTAACAAGAGCAGTGTAATGCGCTGCAGTGTTATGGTCTGAAGAGTCCCTTAGCACGGGGGACATACTTATCCGACGCGTTCAAATTTGGTCCTCAAGGATCATCTGTAACTAATCCCCGATAAGATTCTAATATTGTCTGGTTGATGAGTGGCTGTAGTCGCTCACCACTTGGACTGCACGTACGTTTGTTTCTTCCATAATAATAAAGGAAATTATGTAGGTATTGTTTAATATAAAACAATAGAAGTCTACGAATTTTCGAATGAATTAATTTTCGCATTACCAGTAACATTACAATTGGCGATTAATTTGTATAAAAGTTATAATAAACGAATGTATTCATGAACAAATTGACCAAAATTGGATTTTCAAGTAAGACGCAATCTCGAAAGGCCCCGAAATATTTATATCACGGTCCGCGACACCACAAAGGCAGGAGACGCAATAAAATAATTAAGTGAAGTTGCGAGGAGCACGCGAGCGGCCATTCGAGCCCCGGGCTCAAAGTCGCAGGGAATTAATAGGGTTATTGTGGCAATAAATACAGAGGCGCCTAGTTTGCGGCCGGCCGTGGTCAGATAAATCAAGAGGGCGCGCGCCGCAAGATGTCCCGTGCAACACCCTCTTGTGTGGCCCGAGGGACAGGCGACGGCGGAACGAGGTAAGCGAGCTAGGAGAAACTACTCAGAGGTTATGGTTACTGCTGCCATTATTCGTGATGTAACTGTAGACGCTTTTATTACAGCATGTAGTACGTATTATGTTGACTGTATTTCTTTCTACTATTGCACGCAAAAAGGTCTATGGAGTTGAGTAAACTATACTTTTTTTTTGTATTATCGAGTGTTATGTGGCGTTCAGTCTAGAATTTTTCAACCTTTAAATTAATTGAATATTGTAACTTTATTTTTGTCGTTCATAAAAGTGAAATCGTTATATATATGTAAGGAAAAGTTGTTTGAACAGACAATGCACTAATAGATACAGTAAAACAACAATAAAAAAAGAAAACCGAAGATTTTTTTATCTAAAAATAGATGCCTATCGCTTCACGTACACGTCAAAAAAAAAAACATTCGTAATCATCGACATATAAAATTACATAGTACGAAAAAAATAAACTTCTTTGAATTTATTTCTAAAATCAAATAAAAATCATTTCCAACATCATTTAATTCCAGCTCGTAACGTAGACCAAACTTTTACCGCATGAGGTGAAGCTTCTAACTTCGGAGGCTGCCCGCAAAGGGAATGTCGCGATATAGAGTTATGTACATACTTTGACGTGTTCAGTATGCAGCCAACGTGCAAATTTAAACAGTAAACTATTACTAAATTGATAGCAGAGTGATAGCCCTAATGCATATGCGGGGAAAGCCACGTACCACAACGCGGTTAGATTTAATGGCTCAAGATCGCATCGACCAAACTGTACAAATGTTTGTCAATGCAATACGGTAGTTGCGTCACAAACAGTTTGTACAGATTTTTTATATAATAATGAAGTACCAAACGAGCATGCAGTCTACCTGATGGTAAGTGGTCTCCGCCGCCCGCCGATATCTGTAAGCAACTTAGTATAGAATAGTCAATCACAGATGCGTTGCTACTCCCGAGGATTAGGATGGTCGCCTCATAAAAGTGTGCCGGCAACCATTTTCTTCCATCGAAACGCAAGGAATGCTTTACGTTAGAAATAGGTGTGGCGGTGGTATCTCCCCGGTTGAACTACACTGGTTCGACCACCTTTAAACGCATACGCACGTATTTTAAATGTTCGGCAGTAATTTGTGTATGGGAATTCATAACAAAAAACAAAATAGTATATGAATTAAAAAACATGTGAAAGATTTGTTGATACAATAATAAAAGTTTCTATATTCTTTAGAACATTTGGCTGTTTGTTTCAGAAATCGTATGAAACTAAAACTTGTAAAGTCAATTTTTAGCTATTCGTTTTTCTCTTTAGTTATATTTTAACACACATTACCGTGCATTTGTCACAAACACATAAATAAGAAAAAAAAATAAACATTCAACATTTGAAAACACAGAACTTCAAAAATGTCAGATGTCTTAGTCAAAAAACCCGTTATTGATTTATAACGCAGCTTTGTCAGTTAAACCTCTTTTTATCTTTCGGGTGTATTCAAAACTTGAAAATTAATAAAATTTAATTGAATTTGGGGAATACTTTGGACAATATCAAGTTTGACAGAATCAAGACCGTTGCGACGGGTGACTAGTTTAATAAAAATACATGTATCTAATATACAATCATATACAATTTAAAATAAAGTTACATTTTTAATCGCGAGTCACAGTATGTTACGAATAAGCACTGAACTTTGAACAACACCTAGTCCTTTCATGTGAAACCAATTGTAATAACAATAGACAAATTATGCATTTTACCATTACATACATACATACATATTTTACAATTTTTTTTAGAATTTAATCGTTAAAAATGACTTCCAATTCTTTTTGATAGACAACTTGCCACTTTCTTGCACAAATTCTCCTTAATGTGGCTTGATTTCCTAGCTGTGTTACCTAGTAATCTATAGGCATAGCCAAGGGGCAAAAATTGTAACCCGATTTGCATGTCCCCCGTAAGTGCCCCTGAGGGCTTTATAAGTACTTCACTTGTCGTGGCAGTGATAAATGGTGTGGTCGGCTGTTTCGTTCGTTCCTACTCTAATGAATGTTGGGTAGACTTTTTAGATTAGTTGCATAGAAGTTCAAGTTGCGAGTTCCATTCGTAAAAGTTCACGGTATGTTTGTTACGTGCGGTAAAATGCATCCGAGAGCGTGATTAACAAACGGACCAAGTTATTACGTATACAACTGTATGTTTACGGAATTAAGATTGATATGGCTAAGAAGTAATGCATGGAGATCGTTAAAGTACAAGATTCAAATCTCAGGCAATTGTTCCGATTACTGGTTATTATTGCCGATTTCTATATTTTACATATAAAGTAGGTATTTCAAATCTACATACCTTGTATAACATATTTATTACATTTGATTTATTCAGAAGGCAATGTTTTTATTGAACCTATGTATGTGCGAGTACGATGAAATAATAATACATATACCTAAATTAAAAATTAAAAAGGCAAAAAACAGTAAAAGAAAAAGCTTCCAAAACTACTTGAAAACATTACTGCCGCGTGCGGGACCTTACAATATTTAAATTTTATTTCAATATATTGATTTAATTATGCCTTTTTATTCCCTCATATATCATACTTCATACTAATATTATAAAGGCGACAGTTTGTAAGTGTGTGTTTGTTACTTCTTCACGTCCAAACGGCTGGAGCGATTTTCATAAAATTTGGTAGGGAGTTAGCTGGCACTCTGGATTAACATATAGGCTACTTTTTATTGTGGAAAAATATCTTATTACCTCTGAACAATCGATACATCGATTTTCATAACGCGGGCAAAGCTGCGGAGTTCAGCTAGTTTTTTTTTATTTTTAAGCAGTTGGGTTGCATTTACAATAATGTGTTATCTACTACAGGCATTTAAAAAGAAAGCGTATAATTTGGCGCCGGGAATGCCTTGAGCAATTTTACACTCGTCCGAAAGCCATCCAACACAAACTGACCGACTCACCCCGAAGCCATCCTAAACGCTGTCAAACCCTAAATTATCTCGAAGCTAATTGGTACCTGTTAATTATAACTTTACTTTGTCCGTCGAAATTGTGCAATTCAATTAAAAGCGAGAATTGGAGGGCTTTGAATGATGCGTCGTTTTCACCTTGAGAGACAAACGTTGTTTTGACATATAAAAAATAAAAAAAAACGTTAAGGGTGGACAACTTAAGGGGTATGAAAAATAGATGTTGGCCGATTCACAGAGCTACTGAATAAGCATATAAAATTTGGTAAAAATCGGTCAAGCCTTTTCGGAGGAGTATGGCAACAAAAACTGTGACACGAGAATTTTATATATTAGATAAATATTATATTATGTATTTTTCTAATCTTAAATCTTTGAAAATATATAGAAATTAAAAACATATAATACCTATTTTCTTCTTTTCATTCGATACCAATGTGTTTCTGATAATCGAAAAAAACATACACATCCACTTTTTTATGTTCGGAGGCTCCATAATTTAAAAAATATATAGTCTATGTAACTGATAACTGAGAAGAATCAAATGATAAGTTATATGTTACAGTCCGTCAGTTATACATACATCTATGCTCTCAAATTCATTACTCTTCTTCCTCTTTGAAAATATTATAAACAAATTTCTTGATGAGACATGTTTAATCTCTGATTTATAGCATAATTATGGTGGAATTAATATATTTTTAACACTTAACCATACATAAATATTAGGTTTCCTTACTACCTCTAGTACTCCTTCTTTACATTATCTTTAATTATACAAAATGTCACACACCTCTAATAATACTCGTAAACGTAACTCATATGAAACAAATATACATCTATACTAATATTATAAAGCGGAAGAGTTTGTTTGTTTGTTTGAACGCGCTAATCTCAGGAACTACTGGTTCGAATTGAAACATTCTTTTTATATTGAATATACCATTTATCGAGGAAGGCTTTAGGCTATATAACTTAAAAAACAAGTAAAATTATCCCAGAGGGCTTCCAACGCCATTTCATCCTGCGTGCGCTGCGAAAACTGTTGAAGATACCAAAAAGATATGTATGAAAACTACAGGTGTGCGAATACCGTTCGAATCGAATCGAATCGAATGTTAATATTCGATTCGAAATTCGAATCGAATAGTTCGAACTTTCGAATAATTCGGCATTCGACGCAAATTCGAATGCAAACGAATAATTCGATAAACTTCGAATATTCGAAAAATTTCGAATAGTTCGTCAATGTTCGTATTTCGAAACTTCGGAAGGCGGGAATTTATTGTTGTCTTCATGATCATTGATGAATATTTTTTATTTATCGTAGCCCAATAACATAGACATTTTTTTTTCTTTTAACAGCAAGATATCTAAATTAAACATCCTACATATATGTATTGTACGATGTAAGTGATCATTTATTAATGTAACTTTTTAATAAAACGTAAGTTTAAAATATTTATTACTTATTTTAAACAGTTATAATGTTGATAATAATTGTAAATTATTTATTAGATTGTAATGATAAAAATTATGAGTAAAATCTAAGCATGGGTTTTTATGTTTAACCCCAAACTTCTATAATTTTTAGAAAATATTTCACTATTATAATTGTCAAATCTGATATAAAAGAACGATGATGAATTATATTTATGCTGAAAAAGTAAGTCCCTTTATAGGTTATCTTAGGTATTTAAAAAATATTATAATCGTACTGCAAAATACTTCAACAACTCACAGTGTTGCTACCATGTCAATAATAAATTTAAATTACGTAATTGCATATATTTAAATAAAGATAATTATAGGAATCAATAAATTACAAAATATTATTAAGAGTACAAAAAAAAATATAAAAAATAATTTATTTTCTTATTTTTAGCCGTAATACTCTTACGTTTCATACCTACTTTATTATAGGGAGGGTAGCACTAAAATATGTAATCTTTCAATTTTCTGAGGGTGGCCATCCTGGGCTTGATTTTTTCCAAGTGTATTGTTTTCTACAAACTAAGGCCTCTCATTTCATACTCATACTGGGTGTGTTGGACAAAAAAATTTGACTTTCCAGTTTTTTTTAAAGGCAGCCAGCCATCATGCATTTAATGTTTTGTTTTGTATTGTATTCTACAAATTAAGCCCTTCTATTAGATACCAATATTGGGCGGATAATACAAAAATATGTAATTTTCCGGTGTTTCCATGACGGCCATCTTGGATTTGATTTTTTTGTAGTGTTTCGTATTGTAAAAATTAAGCCCTTCCTTTTGATACCCATGTTACGTGGGTTGCACGAAAGTATGTAATCTTCCATATTTTTGATGACAACCATCTTGGATTTGTAGTTTATTGTATGCTACAAATTAAGCCGTTTCATTTCACACCTAGACTGGGTCAGTGCAGGAAAAGTAACTAGTCCGCCATTTTGGATCATCTGCCATATTGGAATTACTAATATTAATCGTCATGTAAACAATAATCATATTAGCGTAAGGTATATACCAAATTTCAGCTCAATCCGTTATAGATAACTGCTTAAAAATTCAGTCGCAAGTCTCCACCCCGACAAACATACATACGTTGCAAGTTAATCGAAAGCTTGTAAAAATATAATTTATCTGCAATATATTTCAGAAAATTCTCATAAAATTCAAAATTCGTAAAAATTTGGGCAAATATTGCTTAAAGAGCAACACTGCCGAGAAAATGGCGCGAAGTTGTCATTAAACCAGAAATAAAAAAAACTCATAGACTGTATTATTTCTCTTGAGTTCTGCCTAGAAATAAAACATACGGTATTTTAAGAATATATTTTTAATTTATTTATCTTTAGACTATTGCAACTGTAATGATCTATCGACAATTAGGCACAAAGTAGCCGTGACCTTTGTCGAATTATTCGAAACTTTTCGAATAGTTCGAATGTTTCGAATTATTCGAACTTTTTCGAATTATTCGGGGACTTTCGAATATTCGAAAGTTCGAATTATTCGATTCGAGTTTCGAATCGAATATTAACATTCGATTCGGAACGAATAATTCGTAACTTCGAACTATTCGCACACCCCTAATGAAAACCATTCCACGCGGACGAAGTCGCGGGCACAGCTAGTAGTTTAAATACGTTTTAAATGGATGGAAGTTATCACTTCAAATTTTTATATATGCATAAAAAAAACAAAAGCCCTTTTCTTCTTTGATTGCTTTAATTTAAAATGCGAATTGAGTTTTGTTGAATTGAAGGAATACATTGACAAATTATTACCCTAAGGGCCGGCACTCATATGACGGAGCGCAGCGAAGCGCATTTTTTGCTGTCAAACTATTATCGTCATTGTCCCTTTAGAAATAATATCCAAAATTAAATAACAGCAATTTATTTCTGAGGAGCATGGAAGCGCATGCTCGCGCATCCGCGCGCATTCTCCCAGTAATTAGCGCGAATTTCGGCTAGTGTGTGATTCGTTAAGAAAATTTCGCGGGCATGCGCTGCGCTGCGCTCCGTCATATGTGCGCCGGCCCTAATTGTACGAATACAAAATTGGGCTTACCAACACGATTCCAATTTTCACAAATTCACGACATTAATCTCATAATGGAAAGATTCCAAGTAAAAAGAAATGTAAATCTACTTAAGACTGACTCGTTACTGAAACGGTGAGTAACCTATATTTGGTTTCCAAGCATTTTAAGCATAGGATTTTTTAAATGACGAATTGAATCCTTCATGCGATTTTTTTTCAGATTCGATAGGTGTACATAAAGTAGTATTGATGGTAGTACATCCCTAATGTTTAGTTAAAATACTAATTTACTTATATTTTTATACAACAATCACTTTACCCTGCAAGGAACTGTTTCATGATTACGTTGAAACTAAAGTAAGCCTCGTATATTTAGTGATAATTTACATAATTATGGAAAAGTATGCTTACTACAACGGCATAGCTAATATATGTATTCTAGTGGTTATATTTTTTAATATGGAAAGCAAATTAAATACATATGATTAGGACACGAGTGTATAAAATAAGCAGAAAATGTTCTATTAATCTTTTAATCGAACATTTTCTGCTTAAAGATATATCAGAATTAATCAACAAGATATATCAGAATTACGTTATTCAATTGCTATTCTCTTGAATAGCAATTGAATAACGTAATTCTGATATATCTTTTAAAATTTAACCTAACGTAATTGAAACTATAAAAAATTAATTAACCTGTCGTAGATCAGGAACGTAACATATCCTATGCTTTTTGCAGGTAAAGGAATAAAAAATAGAAAAGTCAGCCCCGGATATGGTCCCCGCTTTAAGCAATTTAAGCGATACAAATGAACAAACTCTCTTAGCGCTGTTATTTATTAAGCGCACTCACTAGTGCCGCGCTTTTTCAAAATTCGAATTAATGGCGTACATTGCTCGGAGAACTTTTCTTTAACTGTCACAGGCGTTTTATACTATGAGATAAATTACGATAAATAATGTCGTTAAGTGTCCCGTGTACCATTACACTGCGGATTTATTCACACTTAACGTATTTTGTACTCCAAATTTACCTTTTTTGGGCGAAACGACCATATCGTAACCATAGTGCAACAATACAGATGACACAGTCAGATAGACAGACACACAGATGAACACAACTTAAAAAAAAGTTTTATATATTTTTAAACACACAATGGATGAACTTTTTCTTTCATATTAAAGAAAGACACTCAACAATCCAACATGAATGTAAGTCTAAAAAACCAATAGCGGGTTCAATCGGCAGAATGAGCGCCGATGTCCTTTCTTATTGGAAAATTCTTTTAGACGAGGTATAAGAAACTTCGGAAGCAAACAGTAAAAGTTCAAAGGAATAAGACAAATGAAAAGTGCGGGTCCCGTAGAATGTCAAGACTGTACACAATTCGGAATACTTGCAGAGGTAAACATCGGAACGTTTAAATCCAGTTACGGATTTCGTGAGGGCGAAAATTGTGATCCAATCAAGCGAAGTACTCAAGGTTTGAGATAACTTATAGTATTTCTTTTAAAGGAAATCGAACTGATATAACGAAGGCAATGGTCGGAAATTCCAAGCTCCTACGATTGTCACGTTATTGGAGACTTCTTACCTTGCGAGATCTTACTATAGCTGTGTCAGCGGCATGGGGGGGGGATATTCGGATCTCCTCTTGGCCCGAGCAGATTATCAAGGGGGTTAACAACTCCTGGTATCTTAATATTGCTTCACACATACTACAATATTATTTAAAATATCACAATATTGAGACAACATTAGAATATTTATACCAACCCCATTTTTATTGCAAGTGCTACGGTTGTCGTTGCGTGCTTATTAGACATCATTAATAATAGAAATAGGCATGAAAAAAAAACCGTCAAACTATACTAGTTCTACCACCTTCATAGTCATTAGTCGAAAAAAGATAAACTTTCGCGAAGATATTCTGCCGCAAAGACCAAGCTTTAGCTTCGGAGTTATACCTCGCTTTAACCAACCCTCCCCCTCCCCCCAGTGCCAGTTGTAATTGACTAAATCATGGCATCCTGACGATTCTATATTTTGAACGGATTATATACATGTGCGTACGATATACACCAATATAACCAATATAAGTGTATTAATTATCTCAATGGTTTTATGTAACGTAATGATTCTCGCTTAACAATGTCTATCTAAAAAAGTATGCATTTAACATAAATTTATACACTCAATTATTTTGCATTCAAAATTTATCCCATTCTATGGATACTCTTGAGATACTTCCTAAGCATTTGTAGTAAAGTCTGCAAAGTTTTTATTTTAAGCTCCGTTATCTTCGTCACACATGCGCCTCCCTTTTTAACTTGAACCGTTCTTAGACATTCCTGTCTGCTTCATCTACCGTGGAGTGAGGGAAAATTTCGCCAACTTCTTTAATCCTGGCAATGTGTTTTGTCGCGGCGTACGCCCATTGTTACCAGCAAACTTTTTTCTCCGGTACTTCTTTCCTTTAATTTTATTTGGGTCTCTGTGGATTATCTCACGTTCCTGCGTTTTATACGGTGCGATTGCCACCTTTTGTTATACCGGCTCTTTTTCGCCTTCTGCTATTCGCTTTATATGGAATTGGGCTGTATTTTACGTTTAAACTTTTGTAACAAATATAAAATCAAATAATTAACATTCCCTTCTATTGAATCAATCCAAAATAAAGGACTCAAATACACTGAAATCGTAATTCTAAGTATTTAATTTAATAATAACAATACTTATGACAGTAAATAACATGTAGAAAATGTATAAAAATTTAAATATTTAACAAGAGCGGTAAAATAAGAAGTCGTGTCGTGGCATGTAAGTAAAGTTCTGGTAGCAACGTATACTTTTGAAAAACGAATTAGGCTCCCTGATTTCGTTATTTTTATTCAGTACCAAAGTTTGTATTGTTTTTCCTCCTTAAGTATACAACCATTTCTGTTCTAAACTTCCAAGTAATAATACTCGGCCAGTGACTTCTTTCGTTTGTAGATTTTATCTTTAAAATTTATTAGATACTTTTTCAGTCTTTTACGTTATCAAAAAAATAAGTTTGGTCTTCTTATCAATGTAATTTCCATATTAAAAGCGCTACCACAATCATAAAAGTCAAATAAAACTTAAATTAATGACAGCACTACTTCGCTAAACGTTTACTTTATTTTTTTGCAATGACCTAAACGTTTTCGTCTATTTCGAGCAAATACATACTAGATGTAGAAATAATATAAATGTGCACAGAGGTCGGAGGCACTAAAACCATACCTATTTCTGCCCTATAGAAGCATACTTGAGGTTCGAAAGTTATGGTAAAGGAGTATGTCTCCCTTATCCCAGGCATGCTGAATTAGTGTTTACGAGTACATCTACTTGCTACTACTTACATACAAACATATCAGGTGGTAGAATCAGTGTAGTTCGACCTGGGAGCTACCACCACCAAACATATTTCGAACGTGAAGCAGTTCGTGCGTTTTGATGGACGTAGATGGTTGCCGACACACAAAAATTTTGAAGTCCCTAAAAAAACGCTTTCTACACTCATAGCCCCACAGTAGGATTTTGTCCTGTGTCGTGGGTGCCATGGACACACACAAAGACAACACAAACACCCAGACCCAGAACAAGAATCTAAACTCATCATTCAGATACCTGTCTGGCCGGGAATAGAACCCGGGACCCATTGCGTGTCAGACCGGTATGGTAGCCGCATCGCCACGGGGGTCACGCCAACATTTATAAAACACCAATAATCGTTAATATAAAAACGGGATGTATATGAGGTAAATATAAATAAACCAAAAGATATATTTTTAAAATGTCGCTAACCAGAGCGTCGTTAGAAAAATTCTTCCGTCCCTTGCGTTGGACACGAGGTGCTGTCAACCCCCACTCCGATCCCCCGGGATATTTCGACCCCCGCTGGGGCTGTCGAACGCACCTGATTCCTTTAAAATCCCGATAAGAAATTGCGATGTGTACGACGATTCTTGGAATCCGATGTAATCTCTGATTTGTGATTTTTTTCGGTCACATATACAGAAATGCTCTATATACTGAATTAATTCAAAAAAGTGTATTGATAATAATGAAATAATAAAGGTGTCGATGATTTTAACAAAATACTTTAGATTTTTTACTCCATAACATAAAATAATTATAATTAAAATCAGTGTGTTTAACTTGTTATAAATATGATTATACGTATAGGTACATATTGTACACATATCTATGTCACGTGATACATATCTATTGATAGCCCATGTAAGAAGCAATTCAATCAACGAAACATATGTCAAGATTTCTCTTCGAATAGAAACGTCCAACAACGAGACGACATAAAAGAATCGATCGCCCTAAGTAATAAGGCGAATGTTGCGTCAGTTTGTGTGTCCTATCCGAGCAAAGGTCCACATCTCAATTTATGTACAAAACACGATGTTTGCTGTGAAGAGATATACCTAACTCCCCTAAACTGAGATATTGTGCTCGCGTGTAGCGTATCGATTTTAGCGTATATATCGCATGTTTGAATTGAGGTTCTGGGGCTTGGTAGGAAGCTATACATTTGAAACGATATGAAGAATGATTATATTTGTTATGAAGACTACAAAAGGTATGGCGGACGGTAGGGAGGTAATGCTCCATTGGTAGCAAAAGTTAAAGACGGTAGCGACACTTTGTAATATGCTCATTAAGCGCTTGACAGACCTGTTTATCAATTGTGTCCATTATTTTTGCAAGCTCGTTTTTGCCACAGACGTGCAAGTTGTGGAATGAGCTTCCTCCTGAGGTTTTCCCGGAGCGCTATGACATGGGGTTCTTCAAAAAAGGTGCGAAAAGAGCTCTCCTTCAAAGCCGGCGATGCATCGGAGACTCCTCTGGTATACTTTCCATCAGGTAGCCATCTGTCTTATCGTTAGGTTAAAGTATAAAAAATATATGTATACAAAAGACGTTAAAGAAGCGATAAATGATTTACATTCTAAACTGACATTATTTATAAATCCACATTTATTTACAATAAATCACTGAATAAAATATCATGAATAGTCCTTACTGGCAACTTCCGCGATTCTAATAAGGAATTGATTGGTGAAAGGAAACGTTTAGATTACTACGCAAAATTTTCCCAATTCGTTTCGAAGTATAAAGACGTAAGCAATCCTTTCAATAATCATTGCGTTCGCAATAAACTTGGGCGCCCTGTCATCGGTACGAGTCAATAGGAATTCTCATATACGAACTTTCGATTCATCGAAGAAACAAAATGAGTCAAGTTGTAGCGTAAAAGAAATTGGATTCCGTATTGAATTGACGGGGCGGGGCCACTGTGAGGGCACAGGTAAACACAGAAGAAGGCGAAGGTAAATACTATATATTAGTGATGAATCGAAAATTCGCATTCGCAACATTGTGCGAATGTTTTGCGAATATTGAATTGCAGTGCTGTGCCAAAAAATGTCGCCAAACCTACGTCCTAGACAAAAAAACGTGTGTGTACTTATGTACACGCGTTAGAAGTTATACTTCTTTGGCGTAACAAGATAAAAATCTTTTTTAAAATTTTATCTTTCGCCTTTAATTTTTTTAATAACGCGCCTAAAGAACTTCATAAAAAAACTTGCTGCATAGCATTTTCATTATCATTTCAACTTCACACTGTAACTTTTGTGTGACGTGTCTTAAAATTTCACTCTCATAATTTTTTCATAACGCGCCTCAAGAAGTACAATTTCAAAAAGACAATATTCGCGAATGTCGGTAAGGGCTATTCGCATTCGCGAATGTCGAATAGCTACATAGCTACATTCGTACATCACTGATATACGAGTATATCAAACACCGTGGTTTTGTCCACGATTCTGGGAACTAAGCTAATAGTTACTTCCGATCCAGCTTGTATTCTTTATTGAAACGGTTCATGTGAGCGGCTGCAGTTCTAATATTAGATCATGTCAAATGTATCGTACATGCACATAAGCTTTTGAAATAGGAGGAACTGTTTCATGGTTCTATGTATCCACGTCCCAATTTCCAAGCAGAAAGGTTTATTGAAACTAGTCACCCGTCACATCGGTCGAAATTCGACCGTAATTTAAATTAAAAACTAAACTTCATATTGTCTAAAGTAATACGAATATTTCTCAAATTCAAATAAAATGTAATCATTTTCAAGTAATTTTGAACGCATCCATTAAATATAAAAAGAGGTTTAATTAACTAAACCACATTTAAAAGTAAGAGCAGGTATTTTGAAAAAGACACTAACATTTCTGACGTTATGTGTTTTCATAGAAATACATTGAATGTTCTATTTCGTTTATTATTTATGTGATTGTGACAAATGCACGGTAGTGTGTGTAATATGTTTATAGTTGATTTTACGTATGTTTTAAGCATTATTTGAAAAAAATATAAACATTCTGCACTCCTCTACATCCACTATAACCGTGCAAAGATTCATACTAATTAATCCGTCCGCTGCATATTGTTTAAAAATGCTTCACAAGTTTCACGTATTTATATATAGATTGAACAGGTATAAAATTATATATAGTACAGTATAAAGCGGATTTTAGGTAGATTTATGTACGTAAACGGTACAAACAGTTTTACAGAATCGTAGCTTAGTTAAGTTTGAACGGTGTCAGATCTGTCTGTGGTAGAATTCGTGTTGGTGGCATCCCTGGGGTGCAACAACGCATTATTGTCCCACTGCTGGGCACGGGTCTTCTCTCAGAATGAGAGAGTTTTAGGACATAGTGACCCGCGCAGGCCAAGTGCGAATTGGTGGACTTCACACACTTCCGAGAACTTTTTTTTAAAATACTCTCGGATGTGTAGGTTTCCTCGCGATTTTTTCCTTCACCTAAAAGCAGTGATAATTAATTTCTAATACACACGTAATTAAGAAAAATCAGTGGTGCGTGCCTGGGTTTGAACCTCGGACCTCCCGATTGAGATGGTAAGTTTTAACCATTAGGTTATCACTGCTCCCTAACTCTATGTCGTCGTCAACCCATTATTGTCCCACTGCTGGGCACGGGTCTTCTCTCAGAATGAGAGAGTTTAGGCCATAGTCCACCGCGCTGGCCAAGTGCGAATTGGTGGACTGCTTCGTATAATGCTTAACTTATATAAAGATTTGCGAATTAACCCTTAGCGGTAACGCATCTGTGAGTAAACGCGGGTATGACCCTGGAGAATTTTCTTCATTGTGTTGCCAACAAACCGTATTTTTCATTTTGTCCTTTCTAAAGTCTTAATCTGAAAAAATGTTTAATTCCGTTGGGTATTCAGCAACAATCTAAGAGATATATAATAAACAGTCTCTCTCATAGTCAGGACAGAATTAACATATAAATTTAGACAATACACAGCATTGGGAGTAGAACGAATCCCCTTGCGAAGTAGTTCCGACAAGATCGCGGGTCCAATGCGCCCAATTAAGATTTAAAATCAAGTAACATTTTTAAATAATAAAAAAAAAATGTTGTAGTATTTTATGTACTCCATTCGTGATAATAAATCTTTCCTTACCTTCCATTTTTCTCTGAAACCTGGCGCCGTATTTAAAAACTATATAGCCTCCTATGTCACTCTTAAGAGTTGAGTTAATTAAAATTATAAGTAGGTATATCATATGTTTTAATCCGTCAAAAAATTTACATACATACTCTCCTAACGCAATTTTAGTTAATTAGTATAATAAAATGGAGGAAGTTTTACACTGAAACAATACACTGTAAAACTTCCTTATTAATTATCCTATTTTATAGAAGTTTTAAAGATTACAAATTATAATTAACTTTATCTATTAAAATTGTTATATGGAAAGTGTCAGTAACTGCATATTTGAATATTATGCACCAGGAGTCTTTAACCTTCATATAATAATGAACCATTCCATGATTTTTCTTGCGATTGACTATCGAGCATTTATTGTATGTATTAAGAAGAATGTTTATTCTAAATGTTATTTTCAAGAATTCATTTATTCATAGTGTCGTGGACTATTTCCGTCACTGTCGCGGAAAAGAATTTAAGATTCCCTCTTCAGTTAAAACACGCATTTTTTTAAACACGCTACACTCATAGCCCCACATTTGGATTTTCTCCTGTGTCGTGGGTATCATGAACACACACAAGACGAATACACAAACACCCAGATTCAGACCATGAATCTAAACTCATCATTCACATACCTGTCTGACCGGGAATTGAACCCGGGACCCATTTTGCGTCAGATCGGTATGGTAACCGCTCATCCAAGCGGGCCGTCGTAAAAAATTTGGTAGTGCAAGCAAGTTATATAATTATACTTAGCCAAATAAAGAGCGTGCAATAATGATGCGCGCGATCGCGAAACAATAGCATCTAACGAGGGGGTCGCGGAATTAGCACGTGTCTTATCTAGTAATGTAATAAGCACAATAAGGTCTATATTCGCACAATAGTGCCCAATCGCACCCCTGCTATCCCGAAATCCAGGGAGCAGACAAAGAACTTCCGTTCCACGCTCAGCCGTTCACTTCCGTCGACACTACAACCTTTTATCGATCGTGTTATCGGCAACTAAGGCTATATGTGATGTCATATCTGCGATATTTTATCTGTATGTTTTGGTGTCATACTCCACCGTATACGGTAATAGGTTTGTTAAACATCAAAACGAAAGTGAAATAAATATGAGTATTGTACTTATTAGATAAAATGATCGGAGCCACTTAGGTAATAAAAATGTTGTACTTATTTAAGACTTCCTTGAAATATATTTTCGTAACCAACATATTTAGTTTCGAAACGAAAAACAGAATCAATGTTTATTACAAGCCCATTACTAAAAACGGAGTATTAAAAACGAAGTACTACTTGATAAGGGATTTTATTTTGCTATTTCAGCCTAAACCCCTGTTGTATTTCCGTCTAGTTAAACTTTTATGACTTGATTTCCGAGTCTCAGGTTCGGTTTTATGGTCGTCCTGACTCGAACCCGCTTAATAGCAGAATCGGCGATCACGCAACTAAATCTAGCTATACTACAGCTATATTGCGGGGGCTAGTTTATACCGCGCCTAGTGTAGTCCCTCGAACCCTTGCATTAACCAATTTACACCCCCGATTTCAACCCCGTGGGATATAAATTTTACGTAACCAACGAGCTTCCGGACCTTTTAAAATGGGGTTCGGTTCCTTAAAAATACAAACCGTGGTCCTTGTTGCCTAGGCCCTAAGGTCGAGAAGTCAATGAGAGGTCAGATATCGGACCGTAAAAACACGGCATCATAATTGGTCGTTAAAACGGCGTTTTTCGTGTGTTTTCGACAGTGGAAATTTTAGTGTTATCTCGCTATGAAGTTGTAACTATGCTAATATATTATTATGTAATTTAAGCTCGATAATATCTAAGATTTCAATAAATAGTACTCTAGATGATTGGAATTGACCTTTAGTTAAACTGTTTATAATAAATCCATTTAGACACAACTTAGTTTAATTATTTGTTATACATTTTTCCAATGCATTTTATATCATCA
Organism: Spicauda simplicius; assembly: GCA_949699795.1. NCBI lineage: Eukaryota > Metazoa > Arthropoda > Insecta > Lepidoptera > Hesperiidae > Spicauda > Spicauda simplicius. The sequence continues at coordinate 2,492,139 of OX453057.1, read as the reverse complement.
GATTAAGCCGTGGTGCCGCGATAAAGCGCTCCGGGTTCGATCCCGGGCGAGACACTTATCTAAATAATTAATTGTATTGTAATCTGCTCTGGTTCTTATGAATGGTCATGTAAACCTAGCAAGAGTATATATGACTAGAATTAAAAAAAAACCGAAGCTATTTATTGTCAAAATTATTAACAATTTCTAAATAAAAACATTGTTAAAGTGTGACTTGCCTTAAACGTTCTTGATCATATTAATTCTCCTACAATAGCGACACTTCTTCCTATCAGACAACAGATGTTGCTACAAAGCAACTTCAATCGTAGAGCTCTTTTTATATCATAGGTATCATAAAACTTACTTGCATCAGAACTGAGTGACACAAAATTTATAATTCCCGTGAGCCAATCCTTACCTGAAACAAGAAACAAAATGAATAGGTTAACAATTTCCATCCAATTAGTGCTCGGCCCCCGGAGGTCCCCCGCCCTAACTATTTTGATTAATGACAAGGTTAATTGATAGAATAAATCTGCTACAATCAAATCTAAACTCGGTTTTTGGGCCTCGTTTAATTATGATTTGTTGGTTATGTTTTTGGGGCGAGTTTCACACATTACGCTTGTTTCCTATCAATCTATTTTTTTCAATTCTTTTATAAAATTTTTCGTATTCGTAATTGATTCTACGAAGAGTGAGGTCATCTAGGGTCATTTTACGAGTTGTATATCGTGTTATGATGGATATAATGTAATACATTTTTAATTAACTTCCACTATGAGAGACGATGGTCCCGTTAATGGGTAAATAATCTGATTAGTAAATTAATAACCGCGGTACGAGCATGACAAACGATAAAATAATATGAGTATAAATATCATCGACAAGAATTTTAGAGTGGCAATGCAGATATGACGTTTTGTTCTTAAAATTAAATCAAATCCCTTTAATGGTGACATAATAATTTGTTATTCGACTCCTATGTCACCACATCCATGTCTGATTAACGATAGTGTTAGCCGCTGCTGTGTTTTGCTTAGAAGGGTGTTGATTCATCAGGTGAATTGCATGGAACTTCTATTAGATAAAATTTACAAGGGGGTACCAACCGGTGTAGTTCGACCGGGGAAGTACCACCGCCACACCTATTTCTAGCGTGGAGCATTTCTTGCGTTTCGATAGAAGGGTGTGGTTGACAACCATCATAGTCTTCGGGAGTAGCTACGTATCTGTGATTGACTTCACATAGAACCCATGTTCTGTATGAAGTTGATTACAGATGTCTATGAGCGGCAGTGACCACTTACCATCAGGTGCTCTGCATGCTCGTTTGCTACTTCAGTCAGATAAAAAAAAAAATAAAAAAAATCTAATCTTACATAACATACATTATAGATTACAAATTATAATTGATACAATTTACTTCTGAAAACAGTCGGAGCTATTTTTACACTACCCTATTATATTGAACAGCATTCCGTATATGTACGAGTACACGCTGCCGTGTGTGTAAGCGCAATTATCTAATTACATGCCGAAAGCGATGGACAGACAAGGCTGTTTACTATTCGTTCGTGCTTGGTCCGGAGTACTGTCCGGTCTACTCGTATGTAATACTAGCAGAGCCCGCAACTATGTTCGGTCAAACCATTATATGATTAATCCACTAGACTTAAAATACATTGCTGAAAAAACCCCGTTGATTTTTGTCAACAGTCACCAATATATTAAACCACAAAGATAAATACTAAGTTTCAATAAACTAGCATCAAATTTGGCAGATTTTTGAAAAAACTTTTAACCCCAATTTTACCTTCTTAGAGGTAGATCTACCGCAAATAGTTTTCAATTATATCAAATCAGAAAGTCAAATAATTAATCAAGTCAAGTAATTTTCTTCAAATTAGCATCATAATTGGCGGATTTTCATAAACATTTGATGCAAAATCATTTTCATTCTCTGAGGAGGCGAATTTTCGAAAGCTCTTACCACATCACAATAAATGAGGCTGTGCATTGATATGTCAGTAGTGAAGTCTGTTTTTCTTTTTACACGTATAAATAGTTAATGATGCGGATTAGAAATTAATTTACAATCTTTCCGGTGAAAGAAAACACCATGAGGAAACATAAACACCCTAGATATCTCCAAAAAAAATTGAAAAGGTGTGTAAAGCCTAGTAATTTGACTTGGCCAGCGTGATGGACCACAAACTAGAACTCTCATTCTGAGAAGACACTCATGCTCAGCAATGGGACATAATGGATTAAAACTAATGCGAAATAACAAACTAGCATTTTGTGAAAATAACAAATATCTACTACATTTACTACATTTACTAACTACATTTGAGTTATAAAGAATACGTTTCTCTTTATCTGGTACAAAATTGACAATTTTCAATTCGTTAGACGACAGACTACGTTATTTTAAGTTTTAAGTCCTTAACTCAATTTAGCGAAATTTAGAGCTCAGTTCCTTTCTAGCTAGCTTCAGGTTTACTAGCTGAGATAAAATTAAATCTATCATTTTACGGGACTATTGTGACTCTTCTTGTCAGTTATTAATTTTAAGGTTCTTTACATAAAAAACTTTAAATGATCACTTGTATTTTTGACTTGTGTTCATCGTAATTTTGTCCGGATTTACTATGAGATTAAGTTAACATTACACTGAAGTAAAGCTGGCCTTCGAAGAGTAAATTAGATAAAAAACATAGACTGCACTGAGTGTCATATTAAATGTAATATCTTCTCAAGTTTCTCAGTAGCTAGTAGATAGGTAAGTTAGTTAATAGTTATCTTCATTCTCAAATGAACACATATTTTCCCTTAAATAAGAAATATTTAAAATACTAAAAAAATGAAGCTTTGAGGAGAAAATTAAATAGCATCATGGCGTTGATTTTCGGTTTCGCAAATACGTAAGATGTTATATGTAAATTAAGAGAGGCTGAAAGCGTCTCCTTGTATGTGAAATCTGTACGTATAGTACGTACAGACAGGTATATAATAATAATTGGCAACAAAATGTCTAAATGTAAACATCGATTTAAAATAGGCAAAATAGGGATATAGTGAGCTTATGATAATCCATATCTTTGGCACAGTTTAATGGAATCGTTTCAATTTGCAGAGTAACAAAAGCTTTATAATTTTTAAAAATGGTGCCTATGAACATAAAAAAGGGAGAACATAAGAATATGATCAATCAGTGAGAGCAATTAAATAACCCATTAAAATATAAGGTACCAACGCCACACTTATTTCTACCGCGAGGCAGTTCTTGCGTTTTAATGGAAGGGCGTGGTTGCCCGCGCACATTTGTATGAGACCATCATATATATTCCTTAGTTATCGACTTCAGGTAGAATGTTCTATATGAAGTTGCTTACAGATAACCATGGAGGGCATTGCCATTTACGATCAGATGGCCTGCATGCTCGTTTCTACTTCAATTTTATAAAAAAAACTTTAATGTTACAATTTTGATGCAAAATTCAAAGAAGCGTAATATTTTAATGAGCTATTTAAAACAAATTGCCTGTCTAATAACAACCAACTGAAACAACTGAAACTGACGGCATTTAATCGTGTTTTAGCATTCGCATTTTGTGTTTTAATAATTAAACTAAGTTACTTATTTCCCATTCTTCCCATACATAATTTAATACCCTTTTTATGACTTCAATAGAATGTAGTGGCATGCACAACGTTAGTATTATTATGGTTGCATAAAACGTGCAAAGTTAACGAAGCTTTTGTGTCTTTGCGCATTATAGCAATTTACATCGATTTATTGTATTGTCTTTAAAAAATTGAGAATACCAATTTTCAAAAGCGTCTCATTTCCTACTCGATAATTTTGTTGATAGACGGTCGTACACGATGCTTATTCAATTAGTCAGAACGACGCTACTGAATACAGCTGTTTCATTTTTTATATGTAACAATTATTAACAAAACAACAAAAGACGAAACTATTGTTAGTTTGATTAAAAGTAATAGATAGAATTTTATTAATTAATGAATATCATTGTGATTTTAAACATTACAGTGCATAAGATAAATCCTGAATCGAATTATTACTCGTGCCGTTAACTAGATGGCGTTGTAATACAAGAATATGTGCTCTTCCGTTACCAAGATGGCAGCACTTGTTCAAAAAGGAAGTTGACCGTCTTGGTAGCGGGAGGGGATACAGAAAATTATAAAAACGAGTGGTTTAGATTAAGTCGGGTCATTTGTCAATCGTTGGTTGTATTAAAAGGAACTGTGCAGCTACATGGCTTTTAATATTATCGAAAATACCCTCTAACGGTTATTAGTGAAATATCATCTAACAAGTCAGAAGTGTGCGTTTTCCGCCCCGGTGCTCCACGTCTGCGATGAATCGTCGGCGTGTACGCCGTCCTGCTATATCAAGCGATGAAGAGGAGCAGGTCCCTGTTCCTACCAAGAAACCACGCAAGCCCCGAAGTACTCGTCGACCGACTAACAACGAGCGAATCGATCGTTTGGAACAACTACTCGAGAAAATAGTCCAGCAAACGAGTACATCCACGCCACTGGAAACGTCAAATAATCAAGAAACCGAAGTATTACGAGAAGAATACATACAGGAGCGTGCTATGTCAGCAGGTGAGACCTCCAATAATAATAAAAACTTGACAACTATAGCTAACATACCCCAGATACCGCCTGTTGTTAATGTAGACACGCTTCCAACGCCAACATCATCTATGATCGGAGATCTAGCCACATGTATACATCCTACCAATGTTTGTAGTCCTACACAAGGATTACATCCCTGTATGGAATCTGTCACCTCGCAACAAATAGACACAAATTCATTGTTACAAAAACCAATAGACCACATAAATAACTCAAGATTCATCGGTAAACCAGATAATTTGCCCAAATTTGATGGGAATTCTAATACTTTGTCTGTTCACGCATGGACACATCGCCTGGAGTCCCTAGCGAAGATCTACGGTTGGGATGAAAAAACCCTGATCTATCACATGACCGGCAACCTGGAAGGCAACGCACTCCTATGGTTTGGACACCAACAAGACATCGATATTTCCTGGGAAGAATGGAAGAAGCGGCTTGGAGACTACTTCCCTGCCAGCCGGGGACTTGCTGCCAAACTACACGAACTCGTCACTACCAACAAACGCCGAGATGAAAAGGTACTGGATTTTTTACTATAAGAAATTAGCACTTGGAAAATCCTGTGAGCTTAATGATAACATGATATGTGATGTAATAATTTATACGTTAGGTGATCCTCTGTTAAAAGCAGGAGCCCGTGGTTCAGGTTGTAGGGACACTCGTTCTTTATTAAACTACTTAATAGATGCAGGTACGGACTCTTTACCATTCAAAACTAGTGACTCATTTATTAGGGATCCTTTTAGAATTAAATGCTATACATGTGGACGAAGAGGCCATTATTCAGCACAATGTAAAGATACTTTACGATGCGAAGTTTGCAATAAAATAGGGCATAAAACTGAAGAATGCAGGTTTTCAAAAAAATGTTCTCATTGTAACAAAATCGGTCACAACCGCGATGAGTGTTACAGTCTCAAAAATAATTCGCGATCTGACACAACGGGATCTAAATCCAATATTAATTCTGCTCATAATGATAACCGTGATAAGAAAAACAATAAATTATTCAATATTCATCCTGTAGACGAAGGCGACAGAAAGTATCACAAAGTTGTCATTGCAAATGGCTCTGAATTATCAGCTTATATTGACTTAGGGAGCGCGTGTAATACTATTACTTTATCGGCAGCGAATAAGATCAACTTATCATATAAAAATAAATCTAGCACAAGTATTAAAGGTTACGGTGGTCAAATCATTATACCAGAAGGTGAAACCTCTCTCCAATTGTGTATTGATGGTGTTTGTGTTACTACGTCTGTTCTTGTAGTTAAAGATAATCTTCAAGATACTGACATGATTGTAGGCCGCGCTTTTAGCGAACTTCCCGGCATACATTTAATGAAAACATCGGATGAATTGACTTTTTCAAAGAGTAACGACATTGATGTTGTTAACTCAGAATTGCCATTTGCAGGTACTCGAGAAATTACGATATCTAAAATTGAATTTAGAGTTCCTCATGACACTGTAATATTACAAGGTTTAAATAAAATAGTCGTTTATACAGATCATAATAACACAGACACAATAAAAGTCTACCGTTCTGAGCATAGATCTTTTGGAAAAGAGATAGATATTCCAGAACAAAAAACCGAAATGGCCGGTAGTTTAGGATATTTATATGTGTATAATTTGCAATGTCAACCGCTTACTCTCTATTCAGCTTCCTGTATAGCTCGTGGACAAATAGATAAAAATAATTTAAATAACCTTGACACAGATTTAGATAACGATACATTGTTGCGTCTTGAAGAGATCATTCAAAACTACAGTCATTGTTTTGATGACGGTTCTAGAGTGGGTGAATGTGAAGTTCAAATGAAAATTGAATTGACAACTGAAATACCATTTTACCACCGTCCCTATCGAATGTCATTGCAAGAACAAAAGATAGTTCGCGAAATTGTACAAGATTTAATTGACAAAGACATTATCGAACCAAGCAATTCACCTTACGCTAGTCCAGTTATACTAATTCCAAAGAAATCGGGAGATTATAGAATGTGTGTTGACTATCGACAATTAAACAAATTAACAAAAAAGGATCGTTATCCTCTTCCAGTTATTCAAGATCAGTTGGACAGATTAAGTAATGAAAAATGGTTTACAAAATTAGATTTAGCAGCAGGCTTTCATCAGATCAAAATGCATCCAGATAGTCGAAAATACACTGCATTTGTAACGCCATTTGGACAATTTCAATATAAAAGGATGCCTTTTGGTCTGGCAAATGCCCCAGCCGTTTTTCAACGGGCCATAAACCTTTTACTTGATAAATCTCGATTTGAATTTGCCACCGCTTACGTTGATGATATTTTATTGTTTTCCAAAACTGTAGATACTGGTTTTAAGCACCTTCAGAGTACCTTAGAATTAATAAGTAAATCCGGTTTAGTACTGCGACGTGAAAAATGTTCCTTTTTAAAAACTCGTATTGAATACTTGGGACACCTTATCTCGATCGGAGAAATACGACCCTCACCTGATAAAATAGAAGCACTTTGTAACTTTAAAAAACCAACAGACGTACATGAGCTCAGACGCTTCATTGGATTAGCTAGTTACTTTAGAAAATTTGTTATGTCCTTTGCTAATAGGATTCGACCTTTGTCAGTACTATTAAAAAAGGATCAACCATGGTATTGGGGAGCTGAACAGCAAAATTCATTTCTCGACATTAAATCTGCTCTATCTTCCGAGCCCGTCCTTGCTATATATAATCCTGAGTATGAAATTGAACTACACACCGATGCGTCTAGCCATGGGGTAGGCGGGATATTATTCCAAAAACAGTCTGAGGGAGAATTAAAACCTGTTGCTTATTTTAGCAAGCAGACTACTACAACCGAACAGAAATATCACTCTTATGAGTTGGAAGCAATGGCAGTGGTTCTAAGCATTCGAAAGTTTCGCGTTTATCTGTTAGGCCAAAAATTTACGGTAATTTCGGATTGTCAGGCTCTAAGTACTACATGGACTAAAAAAGATATGTTGCCAAGAATAGGGCGTTGGTGGCTGGAGTTGCAAAGTTACGATTTTACAGTACAGTATCGACCTGGCACAAGGATGCAACATGTTGATGCTCTCAGCCGCTGCGCCCTTCCTTTGCGTCATATTACAGAACAAAACTGGATAGTTGCGGTGCAAAGTGAGGATCATAAAATACAAAATATTATAAATAATATTAAGAGCAAAGACTTAAAAGACTTATATAAATTCGATGAAAACATTTTATACCGGAAAGTAGATGATAAATTTAAAATTGTAGTTCCTAAATCTGTACGTTGGAGAGTTACAAAAATGTTTCACGATGACAATGGACATATGTGCGAAAGTAAAGTGATAGAACTCATTCGGCGTCATTATTGGTTTGAAAAACTAAGAAAGTTTGTCACTAAATATGTAAAAGGTCGCATTTCATGTCAATTTGCTAAGAGACCAACTGGCAAACAACGGGGCTTTTTAAACCCGATTGTAAAAGGAAATGTTCCTTGGCATACGTGGCATTTGGATCATTTGGGTCCCTTTTGCGTCTCTACAAACGGAAATTACTACTTATTAGTTATTGTAGATGGCTTTAGCAAGTTTACTTGGCTGCAACCCGTTCCAAATACCTGCGCAGAGCATGTAGTTACAACTATAACATTTTTAGTTCGCTTACTTGGTCTTCCATCACGGGTTATAACTGATCGTGGCAAGGCCTTTACTAGTCAGGAATTTGAAAATTTTTGTAAGTCTAAACAAGTTCAACATATTTTGAACGCTGTCTCTTGCCCACGTGCGAACGGACAAGTCGAGCGATTCAATCGCACAATTCTACAGTCTTTAATTGCATATACAGGAGAGAAAGATAGTGACTGGGAGCAAATGGTTCCATTAGTAGAAAGAGGTATTAACACTACAATTAACAGTACTACACAAAAATGTCCTTATGAATTGGTATACGGTTTTAAGCCTAGGTTCGACATAGATGTACCAACATTACAAACAAATTTACGCAACCTACCTGAACTACGAGCTCAAGCCCAAACAAATACAATTAAATCCTCGGAAAAGATGAAATTACAATACGATAAAAATAGACTACCTAGTATTAATTTTAAAGTAGGTGATTTAGTCCAAGTACAAAGAAAGATTGTTAAGAAAGGTTTGACTAGTGGAAAACTTGTAGATAAGTATGCAGGCCCTTATAAAATCGTTAAAGCATATGATAATGATCGTTATAGAGTTATGTCTTTAAATACACGTGGTAGAAAATATAACAATATAATAGCTGCTGATAAAATGAAAAAGTTTATTATACAGACTTTTACCGATGATGAGAGCGAAGAAGAAAATTAACATATAGGATATTTGTATTTTCAATTAATATATTGTTATATTTTAAGCATTATAATGTATTATGAAAATAAATTAATGTAATCACGAATATATATAATAATTGTACTTTTGAAGGTCTATTAAAATGAGATATATTCTGTAATAATTTACGTAATCAAATTATATAGTGTGTTCAAGTGACAAAAAAAAAAAAACAAACAAATGAGTCCTTCTGGTGTATGTGGTGTGTCCCAACACCTCTTCTACAAGAATGAGTAATATCTGGTGTGTCCGGATCTCTGGTGTGTGTGGTGTGTCCCAACACCTATTATTAAAACTCCTTGGTATGTCCGGAGAATTTGTGATGAAATGCCTTGGTGTGTCCGGCAGAATTATAATTATAATCACTTTGGTGTGTCCAGTGATAGTAAAACAATAATCGCACTGGTTAGTCCGGTGATAAATTGAAATTATTGCGAATTGGATATGTACTAAAATAATTGCATTGCCAGATTTGGTTAAATGGTAAGCTTGTGCAGTATTGGTGTAACACAGTTTAATTACGAGGGCGTAATCTGTTGTCAGGAAGGCCGATGAAGTATTAGAATAAATTTTGTGAGCCTAATTTGTTCTTTTTCCAAATAAATTTGACAACTGATTACCATTAGTATTAGTGATAATCATAAGAATGATATGCAATGCTCTGATGTAAAATTTTAAAAGCTATTCCTTGAAATTAACAAATGTTGTTAGAATAAGATTTAATTTGTGAATTGTTTTCTTATTGTTTTTAATCTTAATGAAATACGAGGACGTTATTTCATATTTCAGGAATGGCCGAGTGTTAGTTTGATTAAAAGTAATAGATAGAATTTTATTAATTAATGAATATCATTGTGATTTTAAACATTACAGTGCATAAGATAAATCCTGAATCGAATTATTACTCGTGCCGTTAACTAGATGGCGTTGTAATACAAGAATATGTGCTCTTCCGTTACCAAGATGGCAGCACTTGTTCAAAAAGGAAGTTGACCGTCTTGGTAGCGGGAGGGGATACAGAAAATTATAAAAACGAGTGGTTTAGATTAAGTCGGGTCATTTGTCAATCGTTGGTTGTATTAAAAGGAACTGTGCAGCTACATGGCTTTTAATATTATCGAAAATACCCTCTAACGGTTATTAGTGAAATATCATCTAACACTATCAATTGAAATAGAACAAGAATTTTTAACAGAGGAAGCTGTGTATTCATATGTATATGTATCTACAATTTTACTGTACTACACGTATAAATAAACACAATCTACTCAGTCACAGGCGCGTTATCAAGTAATCTTGATAGTAAGTCCCATATTTTTTTTATCTGATTGAAGTAGCAAACGAGCATGCACTCAACCTGATGGTAAGTGGTCACTGCCGCCCATGGGTCTGTAAGCAACTTCAAACAGAACATGGGTTCTATCTGAAATCAATCACAACAAAGTCGCCTCATAACAAAATGTGTCGGCAACTACACCCTTCCATCGAAACGCAAGAAATGCTTCACGCTAGAAATAGGTGTGGCGCACGTACTTCCCCGGTCGAACTACACTGGTTCTACCACCTGTAAACACACCATGAATAGCAAATGAAAGCGAACCGGCAACCCGTCCACGGAAACGCAACAACTGCTTCATCCTAGAAGTACCAGTAGGTATGGTGATGCTAACTCCCCGTTGGAATCATCATCGTCGGACCAACTTGTGTCATGTTTCAGATTTAAAATACACGCAACTGACAACAGATTCAGAAAGTTTTGACTATTTCTTGTACCAAAACGTATTGTTTTTCTATGTCCTAGTTTGTGCTAAATACGTAACAGCTAAAAGCTTAAACCGCACAAAATGAACTCAACAGCGCACGCGAGAACGGAGAAGATTAAACATTTTGCACATAACTAAGATTAATTAATATTTCTACCATCAGTCCGTTTGTAGCGCCATCCATCACAATACATCACTGTGAACATCTGCAATGGGTACAGACAATGTAATAACAGAAAACTGTAGTTCGTTGAAATCGTCTGTAATATAGTTTTATATTTCATGGAATACATGACTTTTGTACGAGCATTTTTGGAGTGGCAAACGTAAGGTAGAGTAAGTGTTGAACCTGTAGTTCCGGGACCATAATAGGACTACGGAAAAAGGCGACTAAAAGGGGCTTCTGGGGTTGCGGGCTGTAAGGGTAGGGGTTCAGACCGTCCAGCCAAGTGACCTCGGGAAGGACGATGGCATGTGTGGCCCTGCATGCCATCGTAAACACCGAGAGGCACGGTGAGCATCAATCGGTCACGCGGGAAGGGCCCAAAAGGGGCATTGGGGGGAGGACTTCGGTTTTGTTCCGTTGAAGATCGCGGAGTCCCTTACGTAGCGCTGCGGACGGGCACCCTTTAGCGCGATAAAAATCCCACATAACCCGGCGTTGCTCCCACAACGGCGGGTACCTTTGAAGGTTTCCTCCTCGATAACAAAAAAAAAAGCTAGAGTAAGTGTGAAGAGTCCCTATATTTCCTTCAAGCATGAAGCAATTCAGTTTTGGTGGATGTGATTGTGCTCACTTTAACACAATGTCACCATTTTAGTCTTCGAGAGTAGCGTATTCATCCTTAACTTAAGGTAAAACCTCTGTTATGCACGCTAATGTTTATCGGTATCCGTGGGCAATAGTGGCCACTTACAATCAGGTGGATTCAATCTCGATTGCTCAGATTTTATAAAAAAGTAACATTTAATGCAAACTTAACGCTATTACGAACTTTGCGAATTCACTTTTACGACGCGATGCGAAAGAAAAATACGGGGCAATTCTTACTCACCTCATATAAAATCTTTATTATACCATCAAAAAACTTCAGCATTTCGAAAGCAGGTGGGCAGGTACATGAAGCCATTTGTTATGAGTTTCAAGTGTGGAAAAAGGGAAGCGGGGTATACACATAATTTGTCTATAGCGCTATGGGTACGGTACGGTATGGGGTAGGCTAATTGTGCGCCGTTTGTATGAAAATTCGGTTATTTACAACGCGAGATCTTTTATCAAAGGGCTGAGTGGTTGAGGGTCGGCTCTAAAGAGAATTCTGAGTATTTTATAAAAGCGTAGTAAAATATTCCTTGTTGTACAGAGATATATTAATGACTTGATATATTAATGGTTGTTAGGTATCAGATAAATGAAGCATTAAGGACAACATAACAAGGTTTTTGGAGTTCTATGTTTTTTTAGGAATAATGAAATAAGAGATGGTATAATTTTATTTGGTTCGAATTCGAAAACACCTCCGCCACAACTCGTTTTGCTTAATAACAACAGTATTGTGCGGTGCTGTGTTTTGGTCGGATGTCTGTGGTAATTTGCCTAGGTTGGTAAGGGGCAGATCTATATTTTTCCGGCACCCTGTAGTTCCGGGACCAGAATAAGGCTACGGCATCCCCTGCCTGTCGTAAGAGGCGACTAAAAGGGGCTTCCGGGGTTGCGGGCGGCCCGGGAAGGACGGCGGTATGTGTGGTCGCATACCGTCGTAAAGACTAGACGGAGCGGTGGGCTCAGCCGCCCATCTGGGAGGAGCCCGATGGGGCAACGTGCTCGGAGGATTCCGGTTGAGAAATTAAAGAAGACGTGTGTGTGGTATAGGCTTTAATTTTCACCATATCCGCTCTTCTTGTGGACGAGTTAGGAATTCAGTAAGAGAATCATTCACCGCAGATAGGACCTGCTTTCTATGAAGTGGCTCACAGATGTCCATTGCCCGCAGTGATCACTTGATCAGGAAGACTGCACGCTACCTCATTCGGATAAAAAGTAAATATCCAAAGTAAATAAAACGGCACAAATTATATTTATACAGATTGTAACATAAGAAAGCATTTGATAAATAAGGTAATCACGGAATTCATCACGCATTAATTCACGCCTCATTAACTAGAAGCGATGGAGCGATACATCGCACTTTGGTAATAGACACCGTGTCCACCGGATACCAGTTCATTTAGCGGACACTTAATGTTCTTTTATTTATTACTATTTTGTAATATTAACTAGTTGACCCGGCGAACTTCGTTCCGCCTAAAAGTCAAAAATCTAAAATTGACAATGTTTCTCTATTACATGTATTATACATATATTAGACAAAAGCCTTCCTCTTGAATCACTCTGTTATTAAAAAAAATACATTAAAATCCGTAGCGTACTTTTAAAGATCTAAGGGACATACAGCGAGAAGCGACTTTGTTTTATACTATGTAGTGAAGTAGCGAACGAGCATCTGCTATCTTTAATTTTTGATTTACGTAGCAAGCGAACAGGACTGTCGGATGGCAAGTGGTCACTACCGCACATTGACATCTGTAAACTATTTCATATAAAAGAAGGGCTCTGAAGTGTTATCTAAAGACACTCACAGCGTTGCTACTACCGAGGACTAAGATGGTCGCTTAAAATTAAAGTGAGCCGGCAACCACATCTTTCCGACGAAAGGCAAGAACTGCTTCACGCTATAAACAAGTGTGGCTGTGGTATCTCCCAGGTCGAACTACTCTGGTAAACCCGTAAACTACCTGATTGTAAGTGGCCGTTGCTGCTTACGTAGTCATGTCGTCTACCCATTATTGTCTCACTGCTGAGCACGAGTCTTCTCTCGCAATGAGAGAGTTATAGGCCATAGTCCACCGCGCTGGCCAAGAACGAGTGGGTGGACTTCACACACCTCAGAGAACTTTTTTTTAAAAAACTCTCGGGTGTGTAGGTTTCTTCACGATGTTTTCCTTCACCAAAAAGCAGTGATAATTAATTGCTAATACACCCATAAATCAGTGGTGGGTATCTGGTATTGAACCTCGGACCTCCTAACCGAGAGGGCAAGTTTCAACCATTTGTCTATCACTGCTCTCACTCATTGCTCACGTAGTCAACACCAGATGAAACAAGATGTAAGATCCCAGCGATCTTACTTGAGCTTAGCAACAGATGAATAGAACGCCTCTGATGAGTACGTCAGCCTTACCGGACTTTTCAAGCTAAAACACAAGAGCACTCAACACTGAAGAAAGAAAAAGTGTGACACTGGTACTAAGAGAAGATTGAATATGTGATTTTAAACTAATGTCGGCAGAAAGAAATTAAAAAAATCGTATATTGTGAGCAAAACCGTACAAGATAAAATGTAAAAATAGATAGAGTATGATTTGACTCCTCGGTCGAATCATACATTTTTCAAGCGTGAAGTAGTTCTTGCGTTTCGATGGAAGACTACAGTTGCCGGCTTGTTTTCGTATGAGACGACCACATAACTACTGCTACTGCTGGTCTAGAAACAGACCTGGCGGTGATAACTTGCCTCTCGAACTACACTGGTTCTACCACCTGGTGCATTACTCTAACGATGACATTTGAAACAGACCTGGCGGTGATAACTTTCCTCTCGAACTACACTGGTTCTACCACCTTGTGCATTACTCAAACGATGACATTTGAAACGGACCTGGCGGTGATAACTTCCCTCTCGAACAACACTGGTTCTACCACCTGGTGCATTACTCAAACGATGACATTTGAAACTGTCGATTTTGTACCTTAGACTCTCTAGACGTGACCTCGTAAATTGGACCTATCAAGATATCCTAGAGGTAGATGATTTAAATTGCAGGTAACGGAACTCTGCCGCACGACTCAGTAATGTTCGTCTCAGAATGGGACAAGAACTTAACCCAAGGGAAATTATAATGCTATTCAAACAAAAAATTAAAAAGTAATATACTTGCACCTCATAATTATATCAAAGTAAAGTATAAGAGCAGTGATAGCCTAATGGTTGAAACTTGCCCTCTTGATCGGGAGGTCCGAGGTTCAAACCCAGGCACGCACCACTGATTTATGTGCGTATTAGAAATTAATTATCACTGCTTTTCGGTGAAGGAAAACATCGTGAGGAAACCTACACACCCGAGAGTTCTTTAATAAAAAAAAGTTCTCGGAGGTGTGTGAAGTCTACCAATTCGCACTTGGCCAGCGCGGTGGACTATGGCCTAAGACTCTCTCATTTTGAGAGAAGACCCGTGTCCAGCAGTTGGCTAATAATGGGTTGATAAGAAGATAAGATAAGAAAAGGTTATAAAACGTAGCAGATATTCCTTGGTAATGTTTATGAGAAACATAGTTTTAAAGGCTGTATTTCTATTATAAGAAATTTGTATTCATCGTGAGGCACATGGTTTCTTAGCCACAGTAGATTCGTGGCTAAGAAACCGAAGGTATTTGTATAATTTGTAGCACGCTACACGCATGTTAAGCTAATGCATGCGGTGTTCTTAGACTCGTTTTCCTATGTCTTGTATGTGTTTTCAATGCTTTTGTTTAGAAAGTGGCACCTATGTTCAGCCGAATATTGGCTTGATGAAAATGATATTCCGATAAAATATAGCTAGCTTCCGCTGCTAGAATTAAATTAAAACAAAGCACAATACACAAATTCTACGACATAGCCAAGTAACTTAAACAATACTTCCTGTCCTCATGTTTTTATTTATGAAGTTAAAATAATATATATTTCTACACTCATAGCCCGACGGTAGGATTTTCTCCTCTGTCGTGGGTGCCATGGACACACACAAAGACGAATACACAAACTCCCAGAACCAGAACAGAACAGAATCTAAACTCATCATTCAGATACCTGTCTGGTCGGGAATCGAACCTGGGACCCACTGCGTGTCAGAACCGGTATGGTAACCGCTGCGCCACGCGGGTCTTCAACTGATTAAACTTTAATTTAAATATTTTTATTTTAACGGTTCACGCAAAGAGACGACATGTTTAACACGAGAATAGGGAATAGTGCTATTCCATTGAACGAACATTACTAACTAGGATAGGATCATTTACGTTAATACGGACGATTTCTTGAACAGCATTACAGCGTTTCACCATTGTCAGACTTTCACGAAGCGTCGTGTACCACGCAATTACAGCCCATATCGGCAGCTCGCTCGTCACGAACTTTGCTGTTCAACGAAATTATGTTGTAATTTGTGTTAAGGACCGATCCTGGAGTATAATGGTATTTTAAAATACCGAAGCGTCAGTGTCTTTGGATGTAAATTTATGTTCGTATACATTTCTCACTAGCTTTTATCCATGTAAAAAGAAGTTATAATTACTATAACATTAAAGCCAGACTGTTAATACTATATTTTGCAGTCAGTTATTTTGTTTTACTTAATTTTACAATTTTTAGGAATTTCTGTCAAAATAGTTTTAGTTAAGTTTAAGCATTCATTTGATATCCATATTGTTATGATAGTAAAAAATTGTTCCTCGCTCCCCATGTCTCCGACTGCAGGTGTATATATTTCCTCCCTCGAAACGTTCGGTCAGGCAACCCCAGGAAGAACGGCGGTATGTGTGTGTGTGTGTGTGTTCGCATACCGTCGTAAAGGTCAGACGGAGCGGTGGGCCCAGCCGCTAACCTGGGAGGAGCCCAATGGTTAACGCATTCAGAGGTCTCCGGTTGCTTTTCCTTGAAGATTCCTTCCGTGGCCCATCTTCCTTATCGTTAGGCCCAACTATATAAAAAAAAACTTGTATATATTTCATATTTAAACATATTGAAAATTATGGAACCTATGACACTGCAAACTGTGTCGATTCCTATTATAAATGTCAAACTACTTAAATGAGACGAGAGAAGCAAACAAATATTGTTCATAAGTGATTTAGTATGAACATCGGAATTTTGCTTTTACTCTTGTATGTCCCGCAATATGAAAGATCTCAAGCGAAATTTGATTTGTCAGAAATATTTGAGTTTTAGTTCGGAATTTCATTGGGGTGCTACGTTGCTATTGTCAACCTTATATTTAAATCAACACTACTACACAGAAAAAAAAATATTTGGTAAGTAAAACAAGTTAATATAAAAACTACTAAAAAGTACTATTTAACTTCACTGCAGAGAAGAAAAAAATGTGTAGTAGTTGAACCCATCATTTTGTTGCATTGTAATATTAAATACTTTTCTATTTTTTTTTGTCCCTGTCCATACTTCTCGGAAGAATATGTAATCTGCCATTTCAGATTAACAAAATTAAATATTATTTATAATTGCACTGCATCAAAATTAAAGGTGTATTCCAAATTTTACTCACGAACTAAATTTCGCACTTTTTGTAATTTACATAAATCGGTATCGGTAAAAAGAAATTAACAAGCATATCGCGAATACCTGTTAAATATTAAAATTCATACTATAAGAATACCCAAAGTAGTTAACCATTTACCCAATATCGTGGAAACCCTATCAGCAACTGCGGTTTCGGCATCTTTCTCCCCGTCACATTTTATAGCTTCGACCCAATTTGTGTGATGTTTTTCCTGCTGTAAATCTTTGTATGCTAAAATGTTCTCTATCTCACAACTATAACCGTATATTGTAATAAAGTTGTTTGTTTGTTAGCCACTTTGCAGTTTTGGCGTCTCAGTGCCTGTTAATTTAGGAGACGGTATTTAAAGGATCACAACTTAGTCTGTAAATATTAAAATTGGCACAAATTTTCCACAGAATATTAACAACTAGCTGTTTCCCATGTGCAGTGTGGTTGCCGGTTCATTGTTATATGAGGCGACCATCCTAGCCTTTGGGAGTAGCAACACATGGATTGACTTCAGATAGAGTTCCTTTTTTATCTGATTGAAGTAGCAATAGAGCATGCAGTCCACCTGATGGTAAGTGGTCACTGCCGCTCATGCACATTTGTAACCAAGTTCATATAGAACATGGGTTCTATCTAAAGTCAATCACAGATGAGTCGCTACTCCCGAGAACTAGGATGGTTGCCTCATATAAAAGTGTGCCGTGTGTAAGGTACTTATAGTAAGTGTTTATAGTAGGCGTACATGGGCGGCAATGACCACTTGCCATGAGGTGGACTGCATGCTCATATGCTACTTCAGATATAAGGAATAAGATTTTTGAGATAATGTAAATGATCATTTAAAACAGCAATTATTTTATTTGCATGCTCACAGATTGACTTCAGATAGAACTCCTGATCTTCATAAAGTTACTTACAGTAGGATATAAGAAATAAGATCTATGAGTTAATGTAAATGTTGGTTCAAAACAGCAAGGTATTCCCAGAGCGCTATGACATGGGGTTCTTCAAGAAAGGTGCGAAAAAAGCTCTCCTTCACAGCCGGCGATGCATTGGCGACTCCTCTGATGTTGCAAATGTCCATAGGCGACGGTGACTACTTTCCATCGGGTAGCCCGTCTGCCTTATCGTCAGGTTAAATTATAAAAAATATATATATACGGTTTCTGCATACAATTTATCCGTAACATCATTAAGCGCCAGAAGACAAAGCCTCTCTGAAGGATAGGTTTGTAGTTATTGAGTGAAGTAAAACGACGCCAAAGGTAGACGAGTCAGCGATTAGATCCCCGATACTGGTAACCTCCGACCTTGCTGCCTTTGGAGATAGCTGCTTAATTCACTTCAGTGCAATACATTCGTGTTCTGCTTTAAAAAAATAATCATAGCTAGAAAGTATGTGTCATCGCAGAAAACTATATGGTCAGCGATTAGATCCCCGATACTGGTAACCTCAGACGCTGCTGCCTTTAGAGATAGCTGCTTAATTCACTTCAGTGTAATACATTCGTGTTCTGCTTTTTAAAATATTCATTACTAGAAACTATATGCCATGGACTAAATCAACGCCATGAGCCACATGATGGTAATATTTGTGAGGTAATGAGGCGCTACGTTAGGAAGTGTTTTTATAAGAAGTGTGCCGGCAACCACACCCTTCCATCGATACGCCAGAAATGCTTCACGCTAGAAATAAGTGTGCTGGTGATACTTCCCCGGTTGAACTACACTGGTTCTACCAACTGTAGAATCGTGAACAGTATAATATACAAGTTCTATTGTATTAATTTACCTTTTTTATTGTATTGACTTTTACCACTGCTACAAACATAATAAATATACATGTACCTACATCCTACATCGTAAAATGTTGTAGTTCAATTAACGTAAGCCGTCCCTTACAATAAAGACTGATAATAATATCTAATCTGTACAGTTTTAACTGAAGAGGGCAATATGGTATCAGCCGGGCCCATTTCAGCCGTGGAACTCTGTCGCACCAAGCGGAACTACACGACCCAAACGGCCAAACGGTGACCCTACTGAATTATCGGTGGATTTACTTCGACAGAGTTGTAAAAGCGCCTAAATAGAATAAGGTCTCGTGGGACCCAACTATCTATCTCTATTATTGTTCGAGTTAGATTAGTTTTTGTTCCCTTGGATTATTATTTAGAAATATATAGCTTTATTTCTGAGGAACGTATTTGATGAAAGTTGAGATTGAGATTTTAGTAAGTATAACGAAATAATATTTTTTCTTATGAACTGTGTAGAGATTTGATTTATTAAATGATTTGATTTATTTAATATCAAGATTTAATCGATTATATGATGTCTATATTGTGTTTATTCTCACATGTTCCGTATTCTCAAATTTTCAACTTATTTTGTATTATAGTGATAGACTTTGTAATTGTCCACCAATTCGCACTTGGCCAGCGCGGTTGACTATGGCTTAAAACTATCTCATTCTGAGCAGACCCGTGCCCAGCAGTGGGACAACAATGGGTTGACGATTATGATGGACACACAGAAAAAATACACATACGACAAAAAAGACGAAAAAAATATCATACATAATATGGAAAGTTTTGAGAAATTCCGTGTTTAAAACAGTCTTATGTTTACGAAATTAAGCCACAGAAAAGTTTATTCATTTATTTAAAGGGTGCCAAGATTATGCCAATTTAAAGTCAATAAAGAATCTACACCAAAGGAATATCAACGAACCTTCAAAAGGAAGAGGTAACATCAATAATTGCATAATAATTCTGCGTGGAGCAAAAATGTAAACAGTTTCCCTCAAAGTATTAACAATAGACTCCCCTATTCGATTACAGAGACGGAAATAAAAAAACTGCTTCCCCCAGCTCTATTTCATAATTTGCATCGCAAACGCAAATAAATTTAAAATATTGCTCCGAAGCCTTAATTTTCCCCTTCTGACAGTCGAATCAATCTTCACGAGCATTCGACATTATACCCCAGAATTGCTCAAGTTTTTTCAACTAACATAAATATTTGGACGCAATGTACCGAAAATGATAAAAGATTTTCAACATGGATGACATTTTAGTGAAATGCCACTAAAAGCGTGAGTAACCTTAGATCGTCGAGTAAATAACTAACGGGAGAGATCCGTATTTCTCGGAAAAGTATTGCAATTTATTTACATTAAAATATGCAGGAATATTATGTTGAGGTTTCGTTCCTTTATGTACGGAATCATGTGTAGTTGTCACCCGTCGCAACGGTCGAAATTCGACCGTAATTTAATTAAAAAAACTAAACTCGATATTGTCAAAACTAGCACGAATATTTCTCAATTAATAAATTGTATTTTATTGACTAAAATCACCCGTTAAAGGTAAAAAGAGGTTTGTTAACTAAGCTGCATTTAAGAGCAATAGCGTGTATTTTAACAAAAACATCTGACATTTTTGAAGTTATGTGTTTTCATAGTAACACATTGTTTTTCTTTCATTTATTATTTATATTTGTGTCAAATGCAAGGTAGTGTGTGTAATGCGTGTTTAGTTGATTTTAGATATGTTTTATGTATAATTTGAAAAAAATCCTTCTCTACATTAACTGTAACCGTGCATAATTTCATTATCCTCCGTCCGCGGCAAGTATTTTAACAACGAATCACAAGTTTTTGTTTCATGTATTAATACATAGATATTGAATGGTTACTGTTAATTGGTGGATTGAAATTACAAACAATCTACTGATTACAGCAACACTATTCGCAATTTCGGCGAACATGAGCATTTGAGTGCTTTAGATAGTACGTTAACAAGGTTCAGTTGTAATTATGACTAAACTATGTCAGAGGATACCTAACTGTTAAATATAAATTTGGTCCGCCATTGTCTAGTGCTTCCAATTTTTTAGCATTGAACTGTGCCCAATAATCCCTACCAATATTATAAATGTCAATATAAGTTTTTTTTACAACTTTTCGTAACAATCGGTTAAACAACTTAACCGATTATTACGAAACTTTGTATACACATTTTCTCAAAGGTGTAAGTAAAATTTTTGATACTTTTAATAAAACAAAATATGAATAAAAATAGATATACTTTGGGAGACGTGAATGTTTGTCAAAAAAAATTGAAATCTAGGCTTCAACGGGGGTAAAGCCGCTGATAAAAGATAGTTTATATTGTGAGCATGTATGAGTTATGGTACTGTCTCGTAAAACTACGGGTTGCGTCTCGCTGAAACTTGGCATATACATAGTTCATGATCTTAACACATAGGATGCTCATTACCGTGTTAGACGTGGCCTAAGCAGGCAAAGCCGCGGAACTACATAGGTTTAAATAGATAGTATTTAATCGTATTCTAATTACGCTCATTTGAAAGGTGATGATGTATTTAGGTATAAATTACACGGATTAAAATTACTTGACGTAATAATTACAGTTTGATTTTAGATTAATATTATCGCGAAATTTATATATTTTCTGTGTATTCATATGTGGTTTTGATTATCTCCTAAAAGAATAAAGCTAACTGAACAGGTTAATTGTGATAATCCACCGATCACTAGTGGTTAGCAATGGTTTCTCCCCACCACCGCAGTTTCGCCGTGACCACGATCCAGGTAACTGGATCGAAATACCGGCAATTTAAAAAAATATTTGAAAAACTATTAACCGATTGTTACGACATTAGATCGGCGAGAGGAACATATAAAGGAGAATGCCCATTTTGTATGAGCAAATGTACTGACCTCAATATTTTTGTGCCCTGATAAAAATACCTTTATTTGCTTTTGTTATCAAAGTAAATTACACGTACCAACTTGTGTCAAAATTCTTATTAGAAGTATTGAGATATTCCACATAATAAGTTTGTTTTTAGGTTATAATAGATTCGGTAATATGGACTATGCAGGTGTATTTCTTATTTGTAACACTATTTTCACACAATCACGGCACGTAAGTATTTGTAATTATTGATAAGTTTAGTATTTAGTAACGGAGGAACGAAATTAAGCTCAACTCGACGCAACAAAACATACGAACAAATCAATGTGACAGAGACAAACCAGTTAAATGGCCTCTATGGAGGGATGGAAGGTACCATATCGGTAATATAATATAATCGATTTTGAGATTTAAACTGTATTATTTAACCATTCACTGTTTTAAAAATACTGTTAAAAATGTGATAAAATAACAAATAAATAGATATAAAAACTAAAAATGATTTAAATACTTCGAGTATCAATTTTTTCCTTTTTTATGATTTTTTATTTCTTATGTTTACTATGTAAAGAATTGTTTAACTCGTATTCAAGACTGATAAACTAAACTACTCTTTCAGTCGAACATTCATTAGTTTACAATATTCATTAGTTTTTAAATTAATATTAAGAATAGATGTTAAGAATATAACAGGAGATTCTTGGGTCAATTCAAATAAATCAGTAAATCGATTTTATAACCTTAATTAATCGATTCTTTGATTAGTCGATCTCAGATCTACATCCCTGATCCCACCATAATGGCGAATATATCTGTCACATGTAAAATGGAAGTAAAGTTAAATACTTATTAATTTAAGAACATGAACTCCAAAGTGATTTTTTCAGGAAATTGGCTAAAATACCTGAAATATTTTAGTTATTTTTTCTATACAAAAATCATTGTGACACAACTCGTTTTTTGAGAGTACTGGCCATGGGCATTCTCCTTTAAATCGAAAATCAAAGAAGATCGCGTATTCTCGACGCGTCTCAAGAAGGGGACGAAGATTGTGGAGATGTCAACTAGATTTTCTTACTAGAATTAACTCGTTTCGTTCGAGTTTATAATCAAGTGAGAGTCGGACCCTTGCTGGGTTCGATTTCCTTGTAAACTCGATTTTTAACAGCATAAATATCCAGATTATAAAGTTATGCTAGTATTATTTCGTGGATTCTGTATGTGTTAGTTTCGTTATGGTACTAGTCATACCATTAACAAATTAATAAATAAAACTAATATATAATGATCTATAATGTAAATAATTTCGTTTATACCGATTCCAGCCACTAAGATGACTATGTAATAATATAATCCTAAGACGAGTACAAGTCAGTTTTTTAACAAATTTGTTAAATGTTACAATTTATATATGAATATTTTAAAATATTACGACACAGTCGTCGTTTGGACGCAGAACGCAAGTCTTGTAGTACTTAATATGAATATGATAATAAACGAAAAGGCCTGTGACGGTGACCGTCGTGAGAATGACCCAAACAGGTTACGAGATCAGTCTCGCAGCAGTTTTCCATCACTCAACACGGAGTGATGAATATTATCTAAAATATTTAATTTTCATCCGTCTAGACCATCAGTCTATCAGTCCCAGTGTTACACGATAATTCTCACGTCACCCTGACCAGAATGATGGACTGAACTGACACCAGAATTAGCGTGCAATCGATGTCTATGTGACAAATCAGTTTCAATAATATTATTGCGGTGCGTACCCTTGTTTTATGTTCGGCTCATATTTGTACGATAAAGAAAGGAACAAAATTTGACTATAAAATCTCCTTGAGTTGATAAGCAAATTCTATGTGAGTTTACTTTATCGCAACGATAATGTATCTGCAGCCCCTTTTATATTTTCCTTTTGTTCACGGGTCGCTCACAATAACGAAACTAAGTTAGGTTTAACGCGTGCGCGTAGGCGGCAAAATTTACACATGTAAGCATATGCCTGGTTTGAACGGGGGATGGTACTACCACCAAACCTCTTTCTAGTATGAATTCAGTGGAAGAGTGTAGTTGTTTGGGAGGTAGCAACGCATCCGACCCGCGTGGCGGAGCGGTTACCATACCGGTCTGATGCGCAATGGTTCCAGGTTTGATTCCCGAAATAATGAGTTTGGATTCATGTTCTGGTTCTGAATGGTGTCCATGGCATTCACGACAAAGGAGAAAATCCTAGTGGTGGTATGAGTGTAGAAAGCGAGAAGGAGTGTATCTGTGATCGACTTGAGATTAAACCCCTTTTCTGTATGAACTTGCTTACCGATGTACACGGGTGGCAGTGACAACTTACCTTTACTGCATGTTCGTTTGTTACTTTAAATTTATAAAAAATGACAAAAAAATCACTACATAGTATAAAACAAAGTCGCATCTAATTGTCTGTCCCTATGTCGGTAGGTATCCTAAGATCTTTACTACGCTATCGATTTTAATGCAGTTTTTTTTAATAGATAGAATGATTCAAAACGAAGGTTTCTATGTATCATACATACATAATATAGTGGAGGGACACTGATAAGTTTGGGTTTTTAACTTTTAGGCGGAATGAAGTTCGCCGGGTCAATTAGTAATTTATAATTCATAAATTAGCATAAGTTGTCTTGTAAATGATTTTTTTGTAATTTATTAAGACAATAAAATTCTTTAAACATATATTTTCGAAGGTGGCCGGGTCAACTAGTGTTAAATAAATGTTAAAGTATATTTTAATAAAAGGCTTAATATTTATTCCGAACACTAAATATAAGACTAATTTTCGTCTTTAGAACTAGTTGCCGCTAATAAGTCGTTTATAGATAATTGTGTTAGATGTAACAAGATTCCTGACTCTGTCTCCGAGTTGGGATAAAGTTTGAATCCCATGTAATGCTAACGTTAGGGGCGGAGCATGTAACACACACTACTAAACTTCTTCCTTGTGTTAAAAGTAGATATTGGTCTACTTATCTCATACTATAGCTAGCTTTTACGATTTCTATCGCTCGGACTTTTTACAGATAAATAGAAAGATTTTTTCTAACCTGTGAGATAGGTACCTATATAAAGAAAACTTTATTTCCAAACGCAACACACATACAATATAAAATAGTAAAAAAAAAATAGCTTACACACATACAACGTTAATTATTACATTACAGGGAAAACTTTTAAAAATATTCTATAAAATATTTAAAATCAATTGCACGTGTCCCTATGTATGTATGTCGCAATTTGGAAGTAGGAACTTATATTTCTATACATAATATTATTATTATATAATATTTCTAGCGTTAAGTTTTTGTGAAGTTACGGTGTGTTCCGTACTGTGTTTCAAGACGTGTCTTGTGTCTCCCTGAAACAAATATTGTTTACGTTTTGTAAAGTAATTGCGAAGTTTGGCCTGAAACGAAAACGTAATCGTCCCATATATGGACGAAAACGTAAACGGTGACATATGACTTAAGACTAGTATTATCGCGGAATTAATATATTTTAACACTTAACTTACACTTCTTATTCTTTTTGTCGATATTTCGACGAATTTGCATGAATCGTGGTCACGGCCAAACTACGGTAGCGGGGAGAAACCGTTGACAAGCACTAGTGGTAAATTAACCTATCTACCCTACGTATAGTTAGTTTTTCTTTTTTAAGAATTTATAAACCGCATATCGTGAGTACCCGTTAAGTATTCAAATGTTAACGGTTACAGTTTTAAATACGTTAAAACTCTTACTATAAGTGCAGTAGGTAATAAATTAATAGGTAATAAATTAATAGAACAAATAAGTAATAGGAAATATGTGCAGCAAGTGGTGTATTATAGCTGCAACCTGGTCATGTCTATGCTTATAATCAGTTTGAACAATGCATCTGCAAGCTCCTGTAATGTGCTGTATAGTTTCACTTTATTATTATTATTATTATAAGATTAAGTTTTGGATACAGTTGCTTGTTTCTCAAACTTTTCCTTCGACAAGTTAGAAAGTATTTGTTTAAAGTATAAAGTTTCAATAGGCTCGAATTACGTTTCCTGTCGCCTTTATACTGATTAAACTGTGCCGTTAGTACGAATTTAATAAACTCCTCAAAACATTACCCGTCGCAACGGTCGAAATTCCGCCGTAATTTAAGTTAAAAAACTATATTTCATATAGTCCAAAGTACACGAATATTTCTCAAATTCAAATAAATTGTAATAATTTTCAAATTATATTTAACGCATCTGTTAAAAGTAAAAAGAGGTTTAATTAGCTAAGCTGCATTTAAAAGCAATATCGGGTATTTTGACAAAGACATCTGACATTTTTGACGTTATGTGTTTTCATAGTCAGACATGTTTTATTTATTTATTATGTATGTGTTTGTGTAACTGCAAGGTAGTGTGTGTAATGTGTTTTAGTTGATTTTATGTATGTTTTATGCATTATTTGAAAAAAATATTAGCATTGCGTAATCGTTCCTTATATTAACTATAATCGGGCGTAAATTCATACTCCTCCGTCTGTGGCAAGTATCTTAAAAACTATTTACAAGTTTTTGCTTCACGTATTAATCACCCCACATAAATATAGAAAGATATTTCGAATATTAAATAAAATGTCCTGTACACAAAGTATGGGCGATAATGTAAACAGTAATCGTTTTAAGAAACAGTAATAAAAATGTGTTTAGGTCCTAAAGTAATCGACTATTCTCGTAGCGCCCTTAGCCTAAGGGCACTGCTAGAGAACTCGGTTACTTTGTGTATAACATCATAGACACATTTTAACAAGAAAGGTAATCGACTTATTTAGTCATACAAAATAAGAAATAATAAATATAATAGAATGATACTTCATATAATAGAATGTTACCCAGCACAGAACCCCGCAATTTTTAAAGTTAGTAAAAATTGAAGACGGCACCGCCAGTTGTGCCGTATAACAGTAGTCTCAAAAGTCTGTGTTCTGGTTTAAGAGGGATGTTAGATAGACAAACTTATTCCAGTCGTTCTAATTTAGTCATCAGAGGTAAGAATGCGTGTGGTATTGAAACGTTGTATACGATAAAACATCATATTATACTGTCATTAATATCCTTTTTACAAAGAGTAAGATGATAGTTCCTTGAAAATTGAATGAAATAGTCTAAATCTATACTAATATTATAAAGAGAAAAACTTTGTATTTTAGTATGTTCGTTAAGAATCAATTTAAAAATTACTGAACCGATTTTAAAAATTCTTACACCATTAAAATGCTACATTATTCCTGAGTAACATAGGCTAATTTTATTAATAGAATACATAAGGGTTCCTAGCTAAACCTTCAGTAAAGTGAGTCAAGGTAATAAAATAGTATAAAATTTTATTTTAACGCATATGCTATAGCCTGCGCGCACGAAGTCGCGTGAGTTCTGCTAAAGTAAGGTCTGGTCGTAAAAATAACGAACCGAAATATTACTGAAGTCTATCTCTAGCAATTATTAATTTTTTACACGATTGCGTCAGATGTTCATTAAGCTTATTTGTGTATGCATGTATGTATGTATATCCGTTACTTTGACACGCGCTACACCCTAAATGGCTTCACGGATTATGACATATGACATTACACTGGAATCGTCTGAGTTTGCAGAGTGACGTAGAATACGAAAATCGAAAGTCGACGAAAATAGACTAAATTAGACCGCAATTTAAATTAAAAAGCTGAACTTCATAGTGTCCAAAGTAGCCCGAATATTTCTCAAATTCAAATAAATTGTAATAATTTTCAAGTCATTTTCAGCGCTCCCGTTAAAGGTAAGTAAAAGCTTTTAAAAGAGTTCTAACTAGCTAAGCTGCATTTTAAAGCAATGAAATGAAACTCTCTCATTCTGAGAGAAGACCCGTGCCCAGCAATGGGACAATAATGGGTTGACGACGACGATTTTAAAGCAATAGCGGGTATTTTGACAAAGACATCTATAATTTTTGACGTTATGTGTTTTCAAAGTAAGACATTGAATGTTCCATGTATTTCGTTTATTATGTACTTATGTGTTTGTGTCAAATGCATAAAACCAATAAAAACACATTATACACACAGTAATGTGTTTTTAGTTGATTTTATGTACGATTTATGCATTATTTGAAAAAAACATTAACATTCCGTAATCCTTCTCTACATCAACTATAAGCGTGCGTAATTTCATACTCCTCCGTCCGCGAGACAAGTATCTTAAAAACGAACACACGTTTTTGCTTAACGACCTATTATATAGATGAAAATATGGGAATAAAAAGAAATCTAGCAAATACACCATTAAAAAAAAAAGATACGTATATATGTCATTATTTTGAAGAAAACTCATAAAAACATTAAATTAAATATATTATAATCAATTCTTCAGTCAATCGTAAAAAATCGGATTTTTATGACAATAATTTTAACAACAGTATTTGGTAAATTATATTCTACACCTAGTATTTTTAAATTATATCTTCTATAACTATACCTAATTAGATTATTAGATCTAAAGAAAATCTTTCTTTAAGAATCTTAGTCTAAGTATCAAATATCCCAATCACAACGTAGCAGAAAAGTCTGGCGTGAATAATATTATTTTTATATCAATAATTTTAACAACAATATTTGGTAAATTATATCCTATACCTAGTATTTGTTGAATTATATATTTTGACGACCCGCGTGGCGCAAGGGTTACCGTACCGGTTTGACACGCAGTGGGTCCCGTGTTCGATTCCCGGCCAGACAGGTATCTGAATCATGAGTTTAGATTCTTGTTCTGGGTCTGGATGTTTGTGTATTCGTCTATGTGTGTCCATAGCACCCACGACACAGGAGAAAATCCTACTGTGGGGCTATGAGTGTAGAAAGCGTTTTTTTAAATTATATCTTCTACCTATTCGAACTAAAGAAATTCTTTCTTTAAAAATCTCAGTCTGAGTATCAAATATCCCAATGACAACGTAGCAGAAAAGTCTGGCGTGAATAGTCTAGATGTAATAGAAGGACCAGGTTCGATAGCTCATAAAATGAACATTCCCTTTGTTGAAATTGCTAGTCAGCGAGATTAGAACTGACTGGACAAAGCTATTTTCAAATTGGCATGCAGGTGTGAAATTTCATTGTGATGCACATTATACGGTAGATAGGTTTTTGTGATTTCACATATGATGTTTTCCCACTGTTGGGTACATCTTTCAGAATCATAAGGCTTTAGTTGCACCATAGTTCACATTTCAAGTGAAGTGAGTGAAGTCGGGTAAAAAGAACACAAAAATGCTTTAAAGTAATTAGCTAATGAGTAAAAAATAATAAATTAATTTAGAGTTAAAATTTTATGGAGTATAAGTATGTCTGCATGTATTAATACGTGGGAATGTTTGTATGTCCATTTCATTAGTACGCTGTATAGCCCAAACGGCTTGACGGATTGTGACATATCATGACATATCATTTGAATCGACTCAGTTATCAAGAGTAAGTTTTAAATATAGCGCCTGCTATCTAAAGCAATGGAAGGACAGACGATTTTTTATATTATCGAAAACATCTCGTCAACCCATTATTGTCCCACTGCTGGGCACGGGACTTCTCACAGCATGAGAGAGTTTAGACCATAGTCCACCGCGCTGGCCAAGTGCGAATTGGTGGACATCGAAACTATAGTTGTATCAAATTAAAGCTAATAAATAAGCCACTATAGAATGTACATATTATATACTTAGGTACATGTTACTATTTTACCGCAAAATCGAAGAAAGCGTTAAATTAAATAAATTATTATAAAAACCTAAATTACAAACAATAACGCTGAAATAATCGCTATAAGCAGTCGGGATTTTGTTTCAATAATTTTACAATGTATTTTCACTTTATCTCTCGGGTCTGGTACCAGGCTATCATAGTTTGAAAGAGGTCGCCCGTTTACATTTTCAATTGCAACGCGCGGAGCCGGCAGCGATACATTAACATAATTGCAGCCTCTGTATTGATTGGCCGACTGCGGGCTACGCTTTTACTGGACGCTTCTAAGCGAATATGGGATCCGTGGAGTCGCCGTTGTACCGTTTTAGCGATTGCGTCAGATGGAGGGATGTTTTTCGAGCGTATGCAAGTGCGTAGTGGGTAAACATTAACAATACATTTACATTGGCATTTAAATAATTTTGTGAGGTTCAAAAAACTAATATTTAAAAAACATAAATAGAATAAAAAAGTTTGTTACTGAATGTAAGGATAAATACATAAGTAAACGTCATACATACCTATCTATTCTTGCACGGGACTCTTATGCTATGAAGCATTTCAAAGATAAAGTTCATGAAACTCAAAATCTCTATTATTTAATCTACAATAACAAAGTTTGTCGCCGCGTGTAGTGGCTAATAGTACGTAATAACATAGTTTATGATGGTAGTACTTATTTTTCTTTTTTCAGATTAAACAGTCGATTTTTTCGTTTTGTAAAAAAGATTTTCTAGAGGAAAGGTTATCTATTCACAGTGTAGATTTTCATGGTTTGATAGGTATTCATGAACTGTCGACAAAAACGGAAAACGTTTACATTAAAAATCTGGTTCAACTGAATACATAATTTGTTATGTTTAAGGATCGATACGGATGTACCTAACATTTAAATTAAAATACGAACACCTCCGTTGTTATGAGAAAAACATTGGTATATCTCTATTGAATTCGAAATAATTTTAGGTTATATATCGGCGCCCGTAATGAAAACGGTCCTATACTCAGGCTCACAGCTGGTTAATTGTTAAAAATGGAGATTTTTCTATAGATCTTCGTTAGTCTAATAATTTTTCTAAGACTAGATGCATCATTAGATCTCCGCGTTAGAAAAATGGCATATGAAAGGTCTTTCTTTTACTAATAATTTTTATGTAGAAAGTCAATGAGGGCAAAACCAGACATATTCCCCCTTTTTTCAAGGGGTAAATATAATAAGTAACACAAAGATTTGTTAAGAAATTTAACCCAATACATGTCTATGTTCCGTAAAAACCAGTAGGCGTAACCAGTAGCCCTCGGAGGATTAAAGATACGATCACGAGCTACCCTGAAAACCTGATAGTTGTCGCGAAATTGAATAATACTACTTTACTATAATATAAACCTTGGATGTCAGCACACTTTTATATGAGGCGACAATGAGGCGTTGCTACTTCCGAGGACTACAACGGTCGCCTCATATAAAAGTGTGACGGCAACCACACCCTTCCTTCGAGGCGCAAGGAATGCTTCACGTTAGAAATATGTATGGGGTTGGTACCTCCCCGGTTGAACACTTGTTCTACCACCTTTAAAACGTAACGTATGGCAAATATTAGAAATGTTTTAAAGAAACATTTTTCCAGTGTCGTGTATGGGTTCTACGGACACACAAGGACGAATACACAAAAGTGTGACTTTACTGACCCACTAGTACAATTGCGTGTAAACTATTGTCAATTGAATCACTGGGATAAATATCACTCACTGTTGAACCAATAAATAAAAGTACTCTGAATTAACTAGACTTGTTAGTATCGTCCCTGTAGTATTACCCGGGATTAGAATAGGGCTACGGTATCTCCTGCCTGTCGTAAGAGGCGACTAAAAGGGGCTTCCGGGGTTGCGAGCGGCTAGAATGGGAGCTCGAAGTGTTTGGTCAGGTGACGGCGACAGGTGGTATGTGTGGTCGCATACCGTCGTAAAGACCAGACGGAGCGGTGGGCCCAGCCGCCCATCTGGGAGGAGCCCGATGGGGCAATGCGCTTAGAGGATAACGGTTGGGTTCCTTTGGAGATCCCGAAGTACTCTTTGTAGAGCTGAGGACAGCCACCGGGGGGGTTTTAGTGCGGTTAAAATCCCACATAACCCTGCGTCGCTTTCACGGCGTCGGGTACCTTTTAAAGGTTTCCCCTCGATAAAGAAAAAATAATTGTTAGTATAATACCTTAGTAATGGTTCTCTTAGCAGAATTTGTCGTTTTAAGCTCCCCATCTTTTCACAGCCGAAAACTCGAACGGAGGCTGTATTAAAAACACTAATGAGTTAATAAAGTTCAGCGCTAATCACTGCCAGGCAATGTTAAGACGGGAGTCAATATTTCAAACTTGGACTAATTAGCGTTCACAGCGTGCGCTTACTTTGTATATTGTTACGCTGTTACTTACTGTATGGCCACGAAATATACGTATGGCCACGAAACATACGTTGGGATACAAAAGGGAGCGTCTAGCGAATGTTTCTTTACGATTTGCACTGAAATTTAGTGGCCTTATCGCTTAAAGTTACAGCTTAATAAAAACGCTTTCTGCGAAGGGGCAAATACACAGGAAATCCTTGTGTGCGCTGTGAATGCTGATGCCGCTAGGATTTTTTGTGACATGGGTGCTATGAACAAAGACGAATATGTAAATACCGAGATCAAGAACAGAAATTAAGTTCAAAATTGACATGTCTGGCCAGAAATCACACCCGCGATCGCTTATTAATTATTTTGCCGATTTTACAACTCAGTTGATTGGATCATGGTCACGGCGAAATTCTGCCATTTCGCCGTCCGTCGAAGTTTCGCTGTAAACAATGCAAATGGATCAAAATATTGCCGATAAGGAAATTAATAAAATTCGAGTGTTGCATATTAAAATGGATAACTTCCATGATAATGCTAGTGTAGAAAAACAAATGGTTGAACGAAAATAAATATCTGAAGGTAATTGGACGTCACAGTTTCTTTAATATTTCGTAACTTTTGTGATAAAAT
This sequence comes from Spicauda simplicius, assembly GCA_949699795.1. Taxonomy (NCBI): domain Eukaryota; kingdom Metazoa; phylum Arthropoda; class Insecta; order Lepidoptera; family Hesperiidae; genus Spicauda; species Spicauda simplicius. The sequence continues at coordinate 2,459,444 of OX453057.1, read as the reverse complement.
AACAAATGGTACAAAACAAAAATTGTGTGAATTAATACACGTTAGAGTTCTTTGTCAACCAATATTTATAATGAATATGTCATGTAGGTACGTATATGAAACGCGTATGTGAAGAAAAATAATTAATTAATGATTGAATGGTTTCATATTAGGCTACAGACTTATATATAAAATAAATAAATAAAACTTATCTGTTTGTTTGCAGTAAAATAATTGACAGTTTGTAGGGCCATGATTGAAAGGTGTTTTTAAGATGTAAATTGTATATATCGTATATGATCGGAGAAGTATTACCAGCGCACCTATTTGGAGCGTGAAGCAATTATTGCGTTTCGGTAGAAGCATGTGGTTGCCGACCATGTTAGTCCCCAGAAATAGCTACGCAACTATAATTGCCTTGAGATATTGTCGTTGTTCTATATAATGTTTGTTATAGATGTCCGCGGGCCAGTGACCACTTTCCATCAGGTTGTTATTCTCAGTAAAATTAAAGTTAAAGACAAACTTGCTAAGTTTCTTGCTAAATAAGAAAAATGACTGAAGAGTTTTAAGCCCAGGCCTACACAATATAAGAACATTTCATTTTATTTCAGCATTTATTTGGTATTAATCAAGTGTGAAGAAGCCGTTCTATTACGAATCGCGCACTCGAAAAGCCGCGAATGAATTTTGATTTAGGAGATCGAGTTCCGATTTTAATCAGTTGGCGAGTCCTTATAACTTAATTTGAGAAACTCGCGCGTTTACGTTCCGAACGCCTGGGAATTCAGAAGCAGCGCTCCTTTTTACCGCTCACCGAACTTGCGGACTAAGCCCGGGCAAGAGCAGGGCCGGAATCAGTAGGAAAACGTAGAAAATTACATTCTGTCTGGGTTTGATTCCTTGTAATTGCACATGAACGGGCTCTAACACAAAGGTCTTTCGTTTCAATTCGCCCCAAAGCGGGATTTCAGAGGGGATATTTCGGGAAACATCGCAATGCGAGTAGATTAGTGGTTTTAATTGAAGAGTTTTTTGTATTTCGAGGTTCAAAAGAGAGTTTAAGTCGGCTTTTCCTGCTTATACTGATTGGTAAACATGGTTTGTTAAGACTTTGTAAATTGCAACTTCGCATTTTTTATCATGATAAATAGCGTACGAGTAACCATTCCAGATTTGTTTTTTTTATTTTTGACTTAACTCTTCATTACTCTTTTTTAGGAGGTTAAGTAAATAATTGTACCTCGCAAAGTCGCCTACTATAGTAGCCGTACGAAATATTTTTAAGATCTTAATAGTAGTTAAGTCATAATTATGTGCTACAGTTGTAAGGGCAGTTATCAGAATGTCAGAGAATACTAATATGCAATAAACATGCCTGTATTGTGCGATCCTTCAATTGATGGTTCTCTTAAAACAGCTACGTACCTGAAACAATAAAATCACAATTAATGAATGATGCATTTAAAATGACAAAAATTTTACAATGAACGGTTTACCATGAAATTAAGTGCGCTAATAGACTCAGGTCGCCCCCCTACCAGGTGGACCGATGACCTGAAGAAGACAGCGAGGAACCGTTGGATTCAGAGGGCACAGGACCGGTTGGAGTGGGGCCATTTAGGGGAGGCCTATGTTTAGCAGTGGACATCAAAAGGCTGATGGATGGATGGAATTTAGCAGTGGACATCAAAATGCTGATGGATGGATGGAAATTCGCTAAACTGAGAGACGGCAGTTCATGTCACCGATTGTCGCCGCCTGACACCGTCAACGATGGTCATCCCTCGCTCTTGTAACGCAGTAGTTGTGAGATTTTTTTAGTAGCAAACGAGCATGCAGTCACCTGATGGTAAGTGGTCACTGTCGCCCATGGACTCCCGTAAGCAAGTTCATATAGAACATGAAATTCTACCTAAAGTGAATCACAGATGCGTCGCTACTCCCGAGGACTAATATGGTAGCCTCATATAAAAGTTTGCCGGCAACCATACTCCTCCACCGAAATGCAAGAACTGCATCACAGTAGAAAAAGGTGTGGCGGTGGTACTTCCCCGGTCGAACTACACTGGTTCTACCACCTTGCAAACCACCTTGCTATCACCTTTACAGTTGCCTCTTAAATGAAGCAACCAGGTACTTCATTTCTTTATTTGGACGTTTCCGTGAAACAATGTTTGTTTGCGTTTCCGTTTATCATTGCAAAGTAGCAATGTATGATGGAAAACGTAAACAGACAACCAACATCGAGAATAATTAGAAAACGTAAACGTAAATAATGATTGTATCGTGTAAACTCGTACTAAGAGCACTGAGTGCAGCCCTGCTCGAGCAAGCGACACGCAAGCTCGAACACGCTAGCTCGCTTATTATGCTCAAGAAAATATTTTTGCAGACTTGTACCACCGCAAAAGGGCAACGAATATTCACTTCATAAATAAAATAAAATATTTTCATTCAAAATCGACGTCAAACTAGTACATATATCCCGTTTACTGTTTCCAACTTTCATTGTAGAGACTTAATTTATTGGCGAAAATGTAATATCGACTTTTTTATACTCAACAATACCGTTTGTGGTACATACATGAAAGAATTACACAAAAATGCCTTTGTCGTTATATAAAACAGTCAAGCATTCTTTTGTTTTATTTTTGTATAAATATTCATAAAAACTTCAAACTAAAAAAATAACTATAAAAAGAAGTTGTCATAATAAAGGCACCAATTTGTTCAGTGTCTGTCAATTGATTCACTTCATCGTAAAGTCAAAAGCAGTACAACTGCTAAAGTGCATAGAGTAGACGATGTGTTTGCTGTCGAGAGACATCATCCTTTTTAGATCCGCTTGACATCGACAAACCCTAAAAAATATTTTTGGATACGATTTTTGTTTTGCAGTCTCAACTGATACAGTCGCATGCATGTTGGCGTCCGCAATGGGTGCTGCTGCTGCAGCCCATCTCCTAAATTTTATTCCTTAGTCGGCTTCAACGACAGCCATGACAGGAGAGTGAAATAATGAGATACAAGAGCTACACGGCACGAATTTTTTTGCGATTATTTAACACCAGAACTCGTTCTTCGCGGACGTTACGACAGTGTATTCTCAGACGCTATTTTTAAAACGCTGCTAAGGAACGTAATTAAATACTTTCAATATTTTTGCACTCCAAAACGGGATTTAGGAGAGTCGTGCCCAAACTTAATAAAGCACGTAATGACTCCAATGTTTGTTCGAGCAAATTCGTAACGAAGGTCAGATGCTAATCGGTTTACGGAGAAAGCTGCCACGTTCAATTTGGTTTTGGGGCTCTGTTTATATTAATTCCCGTAATGTTTTGTCGGTATCGTACAGAAAAGTTTTTGACGAGGGCACTGAGATACAGAATTTTAGCTCTATTCACCGGAACGCAACTTTGTTGCAACCCTTGTTGTAAAGTGCAAAGGTTAAGTCTGTTAAGACAACGTAAAACTGAAGAGTAATTTTATTTTAAACAGTTTAAGTACTAAAAAAGCATATCCTCCTGATAGTCCAGTCCTCGCGATGGTAAGTGGTTGGTATATAACAGTCGAAAGTCAATCATAGATGCGTTATTGCTCCGTTGATTTTTATGAGTCGACCGTCTAACTCATCAGCACATTGCGTTGCATTGCTAATGCATCTGCGATTGGCCTCAGATAAAACGAATATGAAATACCTGTAAAGTCGCTTTCGCATACCCATGTGACACAATGACCACTTACCATCCGATGAATATAAAAAATAAGGTACATAAATTAACGAAGGTGATCTACCTCACGACAAAGCACTTTCCACTGACTTAGACGATGCAGATGTCTCGTTTAGGAAAACGGGTTAAATTATGTACTACAAACCCTTAGCCAGAGTTATCTAGTTTCGCTTAATAATTTCGTACTCGGATATGAACTTTGGTTGCTCTTGTAGCGAGGATGCTGTAGCTCTAAATATTGTAATGGGGCTTGTAAATGATAGCATGAAGCTGCAAGAGCAAGCCGCTCTTTAATAAAGTATTAAAAAAGGAAAGCCTTGTTTACGTGAGTATACGAAAATATTTTTTCTGGACTCACAGTTGACTATATGTATTCTTTATGTACCTCTATCTCAAGGTGGTAGAACAAAAGTTCGACCGGAGGGGTGCCATCGTCATACCTATTTCTGGCGTGAAGTAGTTCTTGCGTTTTGGTGGAAGGGTGTGGTTGCCGGGATACTTTGATTTGAGGCGACCATCTTAGTCCTTAGGAGTAGTAACGCATGACTTTAAATCGAATCCTTGTTCTGTATGAAATTATTTAAAGATGTCTATGGGCGGTAGTGACAATTTACCATTAGGTGGACTGGATTCTCGTTTGTTACTTCAATAATATAAAATAAAATAATATTTTAGCATTAATGATCACATTTGTAATTATAATTATTTATTTTTTTATGCAGTATTTTTTCTTTGTTATTAATTCAAGTTTTTTCTTTGATACTATATACTTTCTTACAAATAGCTGCTTACAAATCCGTCCAATTTCCGAGCAGCTCGTCTCGATCCGTACGAGCTTCGTACTGTTGTACCATATACATGCACATTTAGCGAACGGTCGGCCGCGCTACATGGAAGGCGGAGTGGAGTGTGTTAGGTTTTTTTGTTACGGAATTTCTTGATTCGGTGGCCGCGCTCAAAGCCCGCGATAAAAGCTATGCAATAGCTTAAAATATAATTCTGCACAAAGTTTGACTTAATGGTATAAGCATTCTCTGTCAGCCAACGCTTAGTATTTGCACGATTTTATTACGTTAGTTTAAAACATTGCATGCTTATGTTTTTGATTTGAGACACACCTTGCAATATACATCGCAATGTATGCGCCAAAACGTAAACGATGATCGTTCTGTGGAAGCGTAATAAACCCATAATTAAAGATTAGATCTGTATTATTATGTACTTTATCGTAACGTAGTTTTATTGGGCAACGTATAAAATGCTAGGCAACTTAATTGGAAAGTAATTCAATGAAAAACAAGCAGTTATGTCAAGTTGTTCGTATTTTAAAATATCTCACAAAACGGTTTTGTCCAGTACGCTAAAAAACAAATTATCTTCAGATATCAGATGAGCTCTTAGATATGTAAGTTTTCACACAATTTCCCACAATTCCTACAAGAGTTATTTTTTTATACCTATACAATATGCCATTGGTGAAAATCAAATTTGCCAAATTGTCTTCTACCAAAATTGTTACAAATAACTGAGAGAAATAGTAGATATTACGTTAATAATCGATTAATAAGAGATTATTGACCGTTTTCAACGATGTTAATATAAGAGTCAACTTGACATTTCATAGCGGATAGAGATATAACAAAAAGCAGCGGTCTCTGAGAATGTCGTTTTACCCCACTAGGCTATCAAACCTACTGCTAACCGTGTAAAATACTTCTCGCATACACTCCTAAAGCGGAATCTAGATCAAAAAGCTCAGTAACATGTCTGTTGGTGTAAGTGGGGCGTCCCGTTGAATAAATGAGCAGCCTGCAATCCTGTTAGCCAGTGCATACAACCGGGAAACAGGACTTGGGATTAGGGATGAAAATACGGGAATATACCTGTCCTACTTTGTACCTGATTGAAAAAGCAAACGAACGTGTCACTTGATGGTGAGGGATCACATCCGCACATACACGTCTGTAAGGAGGTTTATATAGAAGTGGGGTTTTATTTGAAATCAATCACAGATGCGTTGCTACTCTCGAGGACTAGGATGTTCGCCTTATATTAAATGTAAGTCGGCACCACCCTTCCATCAAAATGAAAAAAAAAAATGTCTTCTACGCTAGACATAATGTAAGAGAAATAAGATCTAAGGGCAGTTTCCGTTTACCATCATCAGCTGGACTGCATGCTCCTTTACAACTTCTATATTAAGTATAATTGATAATTCAAATAAAGTATGTTAACGATGAACGATTAAGGTAAGGATAAATATAGGTAAAATATAGGTTTAAAGAATTTTGTTGTCTTAATAAATTACAAAAAAATCATTTACAAGACACCTTATATGCTAACTTATGAATTATAGGTTTATGATAGGAATATTTCTACGTATAATACAGTTTAGAAGAATTATGTTACGACTAAATTTACATATCAACTCGTCAAGAGATGGCGCTAATAGTATTCTGAAGCACGCTATCGAAGTATTTTTAATACCCCGCATATATACAAGTTCCGAACAACGACTGTCGGAGCACGGCCGCTCCCAGGCATGGTTACCTAGCCTGGTGGGAGATCTCCCATTGCCAAAGTATGTATCAATAATTTAATAGAATTTGTTTAGAATTTGAAACAAGATTAACTCGTTAGAAGAAAAATATTCAAAATTAATGTTGTTACACCCTTAGTAAAATGAAATCTAATATTAACAGATATCGTAATTTGTTTGCAGATGATAGTGGTTTGCAGTGTGAATAAACAATCTTGCAATCCTGTTAGTACGTGTACATAGTCGTTTCGGAAACCGGGACGCAGGATGAGAGCGGACTTTTTGGCACTTTACAGCAAAAACATTAATGAATATACGACACACAACGATTTATAGTTACTTGTCGTAGTATATAAAAATACATACTTACATTCTTGCATACTTACCCACAAACATTGTAGGTTAAATAAAAGCTTTTAAAATAAACAAATAATACATACTTATTGTTAATTAAAAAAAACCTACTGCTTAAATACGAATCAATCTATTTTTTTAAGTTTGTTATAGTTCATTCATATTAACGCTTTTTGGATTTTGTTTCAGCCGCAGGCGTCATATTTAAAAATTATATAGCCTATGTCACTGTTGCAACTACGTAGCTTCAAATGATATGTTATATATTACAATATGTAAAGCTGCTTGGGCTGTTCGTTGTCAACCCATTACTGTCCCACTGCTGGGCACGGGTTTTCGCTCGGAATGAGAGGCCATAGTCCACCGCGCTGGCCAAGTGCGAATTGGTGGACTTCACACACCTCCGAGAACTTTTTTTTTTAAAGAACATCGGGTGTGTAGGTTTCCTTACGACGTTTTCCTTCACCGAAAACCAGTGATAATTAATGTATAATACGCACATAAATCAGTGGTGCCTGGGTTTGAACCTCGGACCACCCGATTTAGAGGGCAAGTTTTAATCATTAGGCTATCACTGATCTTGGTATTAGGCTATCACTGCTTGGGCTGTAGCGCGTGGTAAATGAATTGACGTCTATATATAAATACGTGAAGCAAAAACTTGGGTTTCGCCTTTAAGAAACTTGTCGTGGACGGAGCAGTATGATATTTTGTAAGGTTATAGACTATGTAGAGAAAGAGTGCGGAATTCTAATATTTTTTTTTTCAAATAATTTATAAAACATACATAAAATCAACTAAAACACATTGAGCACAATACCACTTGGCACAACACATTATAATAAACGAATTAAAACATTCGTTGTCACTATGGAAACACATAATATCAAAAATGTCAGAGGTCTTTGTGAAAATACCTCTGATTCGATACGATATTTCTTTTAAGCATTAGTCTATTAAACCTCATTTTGCCTTTAACGGGTCTTTTTAAAATAACTCGAAACTTAATACAACTTAATTGAATTAAAGAACTGTTCGTGATACTGTGGATAATATCAAGTTCGATTTTTACGTCGAATTACGGCCGAATTTCGACCGTTGTATGGGTGACTAATACGTACAAACACACATAAACATACAAACATGCATTCGAAAAACATTCGCGTCAGAAATGTTATCATTATACCCTCTTTCGCGTCAGAAATATTATCACTTTACCCGCATTCGCGTCAGAAATGTTATTACTTTACCCTCTTTCACGTCAAAAATGTTATCACTTTACCCTCTTTCGCGTCAGAAATGTTATCACTTTACCCTCTCTCGCGTCAGAAATGTTATCTTACTTTATGGTAATGAAAACATCGTAAGAGTCTTGAATACCGGAAACATCTCTAAACAGTTCTTAAATGTGTGAAGTCTATTATATCGATCTTGGCCCGAAGACCCGAACAGTAGGACGACTGATGAAGATTTTATTATACACTAGCAGCCCGCCCCGACTTCGCCCGGGTGTACTTTTATTTTCCAATATTTGTCGACACATTCATAATTTTATTTCTATAAAGGACATAGATAATTATGTATTTTTTCTTTAAATTTTAAACTCGTACTTGCCAACCGTTTTTATAAAATATATGTTATACTAGCTGTACCCGCGGCTTTGCCCGCGTGCAAATCAACGTGTCACACAGTTTTTCCCGCGCAAATCTCGACACCGTGGGAATTCTATGATAGAAAGTAGTAACATTAAAATCGGTTTGGCCGCTCAAGGATTACCTGGTCAAACACAGAGTGAAAAAACGAATTTAAAGTGTATATTTGTGGGTAGGAACGTGTTGTTATGTATTTTTTTTTAATTAGACGAATTCTAATATTGTAAACCGCTTTTTTGAACCGATTTACATTCTTAATGATCTAATTCACAATTTCGGTATACTTTTTTTCAATCAACTCCTCCACATTTGAACCAAAACGTATCGATTATAAAGATTGATTTGAACTTTTCCGAATTGGAAAATACTATTTGAAGTAATTTTGGGGGATTCAAATTTCTAAGTAAGATTATAGGTAAACCTACTTTTAATATTAATTTGTGTTCAGGAGTTCCGGAAGGCATTCTGTTGGAATGCAAAATTCTGTTGGATAATGTACTGCTTCCTCCATCTCAATGACTGTGTCTACCGAATAGTAGATGTGTGACGCTGCTTTAAATTTAAAAAAAAAACATTTATTTTATCGACACGTTCATTGGTGGGTGGGTATATAGCCGTCTTTTGGAACCAATTTATAGTGTTATTGGCATTAGTTGTATTAACAATATCGGGATATAGTTTTTCAACCAACTCCTCCACATTTAAACGAAGACGTATCGATATAAAGATTGATTTTAACTTTTCCGGATATTTGTTATCCGGAAATGTTACTACTATTACACTATTATCTACTTGAAGTAAATTATTAGAAAATTGGAATATCACTGAACAGCGACATATATTCTAAGTTCATATTTTGTTTCATGTGGCCAAAGATAAGATCTTTTAAGAGGTGCATCGGGCTATTTGTGTGCGTAAATCCCGCATTGTTCTTTGTAAACCAAAAGACATAATCAAAACACTTTTACAATTCATACGAACAGGGCGCACCCGCTCGAAGGGCGCTGCCGCACCCTGCTCGCTTATTTTTTACGTTTTCTTTTATGTTCCAACCTAACCTAACCCATCCTGTTTAAAAAGCTACAGCTAAATCCAACTCTTAACAATAACATGACAATACTCCTGCATTTTCAGGATTTAGGTATTCAAAGTGACACTTTTCATCATAATGTTCTCTCAGGAACGGGTTGTAATGTATTGTAATCAATAAGTACCAAACTCATACGGCTTAAGTAGGTTGTTTACTTAGATTATCAAGGTTGATGAATTGAAGTTTAATTTATTAATCACATTTCAGTTTAATGAGCTGTCATTAAACTTATAATATATATATACTAAAAACAACCGTAAGCATTATGTGACTACCTTTTATAATTTAGGCTTGCACTATCCCTCATCATCAGGGAGGAGTTGAAGGTAACAAAAATATCCCGTGTCTTTGCTTAGTAATTATATTACATACCCGAAAGCATTAAATGGCCAACTCCTATGGCTTAGGCTTGCAGTACCCTGCATCATCAGGCTTGAGGAGTTGAAGATCGAAATTTTCATCTTGTGTCTTTGCTTTGTAATTATATTACATACCCGAAATCATTAAATAGCTAACTTCTATGGCTTAGGCTTGAAGTACCCCTGCATCATCAGGGTTGAGGAGTTAAAGGTCAAAATTTTCATCATGTGTCTTTGCTTAGTAATTATATTAAATACCTGAAAGCACCAAATGCCCATCTCGTATAGTTTAGGCTAGCAGTATCCTGCATCATCAGGGGTGAGGAGTTGAAGATCGAAATTTTCTTTTTGTGTCTTTGCGTAGTAATTATATTACAAACCCGAAAGCACCAAATAGCCATCTCCTATGGCTTAGGCTTGAAGTAACCCTGCATCATCAGGGTTGAGGAGTTGAAGGTCAAAATTTTTACCGTGTATCTTTGCTTGGTATTTTTATTACATAACCGTAAGTACCAAATAGCCAACTTTTACGGTTTAGTCTTGAAATACTCTTGGTTCATCAGGGTTGAGGAGTTGAAGATCAAATTTTTGTTCCATGAATTTGTTTAACAATCTCATTATATATCTATAAAAACAAATTGACTTACTTCTACGGTTCAGGCTAGCAGTACCCCTGCATCATCAGGATTGAAGAGTTGAAGGTCAATTTTTTAGGAAATATCTGCTTAGTAATCTCATTCTACATTCAACCCAATTGGACTCCTACAGCTTAGGTTTGGCCGAGTATAGCTAATTTCGTTAATTTGCTTCAAAGAAATGGATCCTATGATCAGAACCGTATCAAACTCATCAGAGTACCCTTGAAGTACATTCTTTCAAATAAAAGAAAAATCATCAAAATCGGTGGGCGGGAAATCGAGTTATTCATCTATTTATCGCGCACATCGTTAATGCAAATATCAGACTTATGCGCTTTTCTTATGGATGCCACTGTCAAAAATGAACTAAAAATAAATAGGACCCCATGACACGCACTACCTTTCAAATGAAAAAAAAAATCATCCAAATCCGTTCACCCAGTGCGGAGAAATCGAGTAACAAATATAAAATTAAAAAAAAAAATACAGACTAATAGATAACCTCCTCCTTTTTGGAAGTCGGTTTAATACTATGTTTTAACATAAAAATCAAAGCGAAATACAAAATTTTATTGAGATGGCCTCAAAATTGACTGACTTTCATACAAACTTACATCTCCTATTTGGGTTAAATTGGGGGGGGGGGGGGGGAAACAGAAAATTCATTCTTAACTGACGTCTACGTCATAAAAAGAACGCCTTGTAAAAATCATATTCGTATCTTTAGCAGTTTAGGCTCTACGATGTTTATTCAATAGATGAGTGTGATCCTTTCGTTTTTATATAAGTATATATAGATATAGAGATATAGATTTGTATAGTATCAAATAACATAGGTACACACATAACCAATAAAAAATATATAACAAAGGAATACATTTTACAGACCATAACATGTTTAGTTTCAACCAATTCAACTACGCAGTTACTTATCTTATTAACACTTATCGAACACAGAATAAATACTGCGTAGTTTTAAATTGACATAACTTTTTTATTTATAAACCGATTTACATAAAATAAACACTAAATGTTAAGTGAAGTTTCCCACAACACATCTGTGAAAATTATATTCAAATTGGATAAGCCGTTTCTGAGATTAGCGTTTTCAAACACACAGACAAACAGACAAACAGACAAACAGACAAACAGACAAACAGACAAACAGACAAACAGACAAACAGACAAACAGAAAAGATTTCTAAAAACCATTATTTTGGGTTCTATATCGTATTAAAGACCTCTAGAAGTGGTTTTCACCTAAATTTATTCCATGTACAGACAGCGACCTCTTACAGATTTATTATAGTAATAGATAGCATGCAAACATTTCCAAAAAGTACAGCTTTATTAAATCTTTTAGATTTAACATATTATATATCGAACCAAAATATATTTCATTGTCATTAATACATTCCATCTTCATTGCGTATTGCATAATAATTGGTTATTTGTATATTAAAATAGCCAATTATTATGAAAATAAATACATTAAAAACATATTATAGCCTTAATATAAATGGTATTTTAATTATGACCTAGTAAAGCTCACTGATAAACAGTACACAGCCCGAATCAATCTATTGTGAATTTATTTTCAATTTATTTGTAAATTAACATAGGTACTGTTGGTTATCATACATTTATTCACTACCTTATTTTGTCACTGCGTAGCTTACAAAAGCTCATTCAAATGGGAGAATCTAATTTAAGTTGTGTGTATGTGTGTGTGTGTATATATACAGATTCACCAGGTGGTAGAATTAGTGTAGTTCGACCGGGGCAGTACCACCGCCACACCTATTTTTAACGTGAAGATTTTTTTGCATTTCGATGGAAGGGTGTGGTTGCCGGTACACTTTTATATGAGCCGACCATCCTAGTACTCGGGAGTAGCAACGCGTTTGTATTAACTTCAGATAGAACCCATGTTATATTTGAAATTGCTTACAGGTGTCCATGGGGGCAGTGACCACATACAATGAGGTGAACTGCATGCTTGTTTGCTACTTCAATGAAATAAAACAAAAGATAGAATGATTATAAGTGTGACATATTTGTTTATGGACATTCGCAATAAAGAATTCATAAATGTCTATAGAGACATGGCCGATCGATCTAAGGTTACGAGATTTCGATTCCATCTTTTTAATGTCAAACGTCAACACTCTGTATTCATGTCAGGACTATACACAAACAACAAAATATCATATTACCCATTAGCCACGACTTTATTACCTCAAATATCAGAAAGTAAAAACAACGTATCTTAAGCCCCATTTCATCTTACTGTGTTCTATTATTTCAGCAAGAACAGATAAGGATTTCTCCTAAAAAGCTTCTCTTACCGCATTGCATTATTTATTGGGCAAAACTTTGTATTTCCACGATATAACAAACAGATGCTTGCCTCACCTGTCGGCTTTTCTTTAAAAAGACTATTTTCGTTCAAATAGATCATATTTTTGCTCGGCTATAGTATACGATTAATGGTCTTGCTGCAAAATGCTGTCGTTGGAAAATTGTATGTATATCTGAAAAGGAGGACTCTTTTTTGCTTCATTCCCGCGTAGATCAGTCATATTTTTTATTTTAATGTCTCCTTGTGATCGCCTTTAGTACACAAAGACTTAGTAACACACTTTTAAAGCATTAAATAGTTTGCGTAAATGTACATATTATTGGCAGAATACTATGTGTTATTTTTTTTATTAATGATTACTTATAATTACGTATTCACTTTAGTACTATTACACAATAAGCATTTATACGGTTAATAAAAAAATGTGCAAACAAATAAGATTCACGATATTTGTAGAGAAATCAATAAAGAAGCATGCGGTTTACGTAATAATTTTAATAATATACACTATATATGTAGCTACTATCTGCCCCAAATAGGACTAACGCGACTTCATGTCAGCGACTACCTACCACTTCCACACCCTTTATGTCACCCGCAACAACTTCTAGTTTCATATGCATCATGCATTCACCAGAAATAGATGTAATGATTCTAAATTAGAAGAGTTTTGGTATATTTAAGATCGCCTATAGATAGTTGATATATATGACAAAAAAATCTATTTATATTGCGTTTTCGGAACAGTAAAAATTCTACAAAAGAATATACATAGCACATATTTTTTATCTGTAAAAAACTAGCATGTGTATTTTTCTGATTGAAGTAGCAAACGGGCATGCAGCCAACCTAATGGTAAGTGGTCACTACCGCCCATTGACATCTGTAAGAAACTTCAGACAGAACATGGGTTCTATCTGAAGACAATCATAGATGCGTTGCTACTCCCGAGAACTAAGATGGTCGCCTCACGTGATTTTTAGCGATTTTTACTCTTTATAGAATGGTACGGAACCCTTAGAGCGCGAGTCCGGCTCACACAGCGGGTTTTGGTGTTTAGTTATTGTTCAATCCAAGTAGCCGTATTTTTATGTCTCGATACTAACGGACATTGGAAAAATATGTAATGTTTTTGTTTTCAAGCAATTACGATTATGCTGGAACTCAAAGGGGAAATGTGTATGTATGTTAATGCTTGTTTTGATGCACCACGGTCTTGTTATTGGAAACGCAAGATGTTTGTTCCATATAACTCGTACACCACGGCTTTACCCGCGTTAAAACGTAACAAAGCTTCAAATAATAATAATTTACAATGGATTTCAGTGAAATAAAAACATGTTAATTTAAAAAAAAAACACGCTTTCTACACTCATAGCCCCACACTAAGATTTTCTCCTATGTCGTGGGAACCATGGACACACACAAGACGAATACACAAACACCAAGACCCGGAACATGATTCTAAACTCATCATTCAGACACCTGTTTGACCGGGATTCGAACCCGGAACCCATTGCGCGTCAGACCGGTATGGTAACCGCTGCGCCACGCGGGTCGTCTACTCGTGACTACTACAAATATGATTTCAAATTAAATTGAGGAGAGCCCTTTTGATGCGATTTATGCAGACGGATAAAATACAAAAAATATAAAAATGAAAAAAGTAAGATTACTGCTTAATCTTAGTCCTTCAAATTATTTTATTGGCAATTTGCGATTTACAGACATACGGAGCAAACAAGACCGGCTTGGGACTGTATTCGCATTTACTCCCTTTTTATACCATCAGGGTTAAAATGACCAAGTATAAGCATAAGAAACAGTGAATATGGATAGAAAAGGGTAGATCGGGTTCGCAGACATAACCATCACCGTAAAGCTTCAGAAGGTAGAACCAGTGTAGTTCGACCTTAGAAGTACAAACGCCACGCATGTTTCTAGCGTGAAGCATTTCTTGCATTTCTATGGAAGGGTGTGGTGGCCGGCACACTTTTACATGAGGCCTATCTGAACATGAGGTCTATCTGAAGTCAATGACAGATGCGTTGCTACTCCCGAAGACCACGATGGCGCCTCATACAAAAGTGTAATAATAAACAGCAAAGTGTAATAGTAAACAGTGCTCCAAATTTTAGTTAATAGAAGTAGATGGAAGGCTTTTTCTAACAGAACTATTTCTAGGAAAAAATAAGAAACACAGCACGCCCAACGTAACAAAGGGATTTACATACCAGGTGGACAGCCACTCATGTAATATGCTATGTCCTAATTAAGCCATAATGAGTTAGCCACCAGCTGGCTGAGCCGTAATCAAGTGACAATTATCTTTTAAATAATTAAAAAACAAACCACATGAAGTAGAGCAAGTCGTAACGTTGATGTGATTGTGATGATGTGTTTGAGTGAAGTTACATATCAAAATAAATAAAATATCACACACCTCTGAGACCTTTTCTTTTAAAGAATTCTCGGATGTTCAGGTTTCTTCACGATGTTTTACTTCACGGTAAAGCACTGATTAGTAATTTCTAATACGCACAAAATTATAGAAAACTGTGGAGCTGAGATTTGAACCTTGGATCTTCCGATCGAGAGGACAAGTTTTAAGATATAGCTAAATGTATTGTAGTATCGCACAGACAAACCTCGTGTGAAACACAGTTACGCTTTAGCGTTACGTTACAATAATTATATTGATTCAACGTAACATCGATTTATAGGCTTGTTGCGATATGTACTAATGATTTTTGTAATATTTTTGTAGTTTTCAAACTTTATTAGCGGTGAGCGTTTTTCAGTATGAGAACATAGGTTCGCGACATTCGCGTCATAAAGGTTCGCGAATATGGATGAATGGAATAACTATTTGTTATGCAATCATACCAGAATGGTGTAGACGTGCTAATGGGGGTTTGTGATAACACAGTTACTTTGTGTAATTTTTTTTTTCAAACTTTATTACGGACTTTTGCTTCATGGTTTATTATCATTCTACTATAATTATTCATGGGTATCATCTCAGCTACCTCCCCTTTCCTAGAGGAGCAAACAAATTTGATTTTACAATTTAACATTCTTCTTCTTCTTTCTTTTTCTAATCGACTGGCGACGCTGATCAAAATCGACAACAAAAACAAAAAAGTCAATACAACTTGCGATCGTAAAAGTATTCAATTTATTTATCATTCCTTAGACATCGAGCTTAATTTGTAGTGTTATGGCTTACGTGAACCAATTTAACGCCACCGTTAAACTCAGAATCCCCTTTATAGACGTCGATTCAGCAATACCTGTTACGAAGGTGGATTTTGTAATTTTTGCTCTGTTTATTTAGCTGTATAATTGGAATTTTGACACTTTTTCACTTTGGATAATTTGCTTTTGTTCGGCTTACTGTGGCTTTAAATTGGCCTAAAAAATTTGGCTCTTAGAAGTGTATGCATTTTTGTTATTAAGCGATCGTTTTTCATTATAAAGTCCTGGATATTATACAATAAACTTCGTTGTTAAGGTAGTAAATTTAAACTGCACTTAAAATTGTTTAGTGCGAGTATGAAATTACCTCCTAGAGTCATGTACCGAACCTATAATGTGCCAACTTAAGAAAAGCACTCCATCCATCCATCCATCAGCCTTTTGATGTCCACTGCTGGACATAGGCCTCCCCTAAACGGCGCCACTCCAACCGGTCCTGTGCCCTCTGAATCCAACGGTTTTCCCGCTGTCTTTTTCAGGTCATCGGTCCATCTAGTAGGGAGGCGACCTGTACTCCTTTTGCCTTAACGTGGTCGCCACTCGAGGACCTTTCTTCCCCATCGGTTATCGGTCCTACGAGCGATGTGGCCAGCCCACTGCCACTTCAGCCTGCTAATTTTGAGAGCTATGTCTGTAAGCTTCGTTCGTCTACGGATTTCATCATTGCTAATCATGTCTCGTAGCGAAATTCCAAGCCCTCTCCATAGCACGCTGAGCGACCCTGAGCCTCCGAATGAGGCCTACAGTGAAGGACCACGTTTCGGCGCCGTAGGTCATCACTGGCAACACATATTGCTCTAATAATTTCGACTTCAGGCACTGAGGAATTTTGGATTCTACGAGTCAAGAAAAGCACTATGACATGATAAATTACTGCATTACTTGAGGTTTGGAACACACACTTGTTTAAATTGTTGAGTCCCCTTGTCATGTAAGAAAACCATTGACCATTTTTTCCTTATTCAATAGAGACAGATGCTGTCAATTAAGCCATTTATGCTGTATATTTTCTTCCACATTTAGACCTACTTATGCAAAATAGAATCAACCCACATAACGACAGTTTTGAGAAAAAGCCATATTCACAATGTTGCACAACACATTTGTTCTATATATACAAATATGATATTATTGAAAATCATCAACATTTTTAATAACAATAGGAGGAAAACTCGTTGGTTCCTTTTTGTTAAAGTAGGTTCATTTTATCTTTGTATTCCTCGTTCTCCTTCCTTTTTTACTATTACAAACCAAAAATCTGTTACTGACTATCATGTACACAAGATTATATTGGGGCCAGAGAAGCCGCATAACCGTTTCCTGATATCAAAAATCCTGATACCATCATTATTGCCGTCAATACACCCTTCAGTCGACTATTACCCTCAACAAATCTTTACGTATCCCGCTGTCAATCTCACGCCTCTGAGGCGTAAAATGAAATATATGGATTATCCTTAATTAGATATGAGGTAACGAGCCTTACCGACGATAATAAGATTTTCTTCAGAAAAACCAATTTCGACTGTAAGAGTTGTATGAGGAGCTAAGTTCAATGAAACATGTGCTAGGTACCAGTCATTAAATGTTTTTCAAAAAACTAAATATCTCCGAATTTAAACGTTTTACTTTTGAAACCTAGAACTTTCCTGTAAATAGTTTTAATAGTAATAATTTTTTTTATGAAATTATATGTACATATTTGAACTGAAATAAGTATGCAGTCACTAAGGTTAGTTAAATAACAAACAAAACCGAACAATTTGCAGGCTCTAGTTAAATGTTTGCCATCAATAAAATTCTAAACGGCGGATAGCTAAATTAAATTCGCAGCGAACATGTCACACACACGTTGCGACATGAGTGCTGTGTGTGGCAGCTAGTCACGGCACGCGGGAAGTCGAACAGTGATGGAAATAAATGAAGAGTACATTTAAAGGTAGCGCAGCGTGGCCATGGCCCCGGGCGGTACGTTTTGGGAGGCGGCAAAATTTCGTTTTTTCTATTAAATAAATAGTATTTCCAGAGACACTGGTATCAAGTATCATTTAGGCTTACCGACATTTTTGGAAGTCAATTTAGATAATTTTTTTCGTAGACCAAAATTTCTAAATGGGTGGGCAGCGTATTCACCCCGGGCGGTTAGAACAAGTATCACCTTCTACTTTTTGTTTAAAACTCGAACGAACTCCCATCATTCGATTCAACAGTGAATTATCGATATAACTCTTGATATTTGCTTCCATAAGTGCAATATTGATGTGACAACAATGAGAGGGGAGAAATCTTTTCTGTCGAATATGCCGCTTTACTATTTTTTGGAAGCACTATCGGCGTAAAAGGGCAAAAATCCTTTGAAAGTAACAAGGCTTTTTAAGCAAACACCTTCAGTCGAGCCTCGTACGATTTGCAAATTGAAGCGTTTTTTGTTTCGGGTTTACGCTTCCATTTTTCTGTCTAGGGGTTTATATTTCTTTATTCGATGATTGCTTATTAACCCATTATAGAGCAACTTAACGAATTTCGAAATTTATCTGAAATTATAGAATGTCGAAGAAAAATTAAAAAAATAACACATTATATGTGACAAAATTGCACAATATTATTATAATAAAATCAAATATTTAATTATATGTTAATTATTATACTAAAATAATTATATACATAATTCATCTAACATTTATCTAACCCCACAATATCATAAAAGTGAATGTAAGTTTGTTTGTTACTCTTTCACTCAAAAACTACTGCTTGGATTTCAATGAAATTTTCTACACACATAGTTTATAATATAGATTCAGACATAGGATATTTAATACCGTACACTTGTACAAATTAATTATCACTGCTTTTCGGTGAAGGAATACATCGTGAGGACACCTAAACACCCGAGAGTTCTTCAAAAAAAATATTCTCGGAGGGGTGTGAAGTCCACCAATTTGCACTTGGCCAGCGCGGTGGACTATGGCCTAAACTCTCTCATTCTGAGAGAACACCCGTGCCCAGCAGTGGGACAGTAATGGGTTGACGAGACGAGAGACACTTGACCGAAACGAGCAAAGTCGCGGGAATACTAGTACTATATATTTCTAGCGCGAATCAGTTCTAGTGTGAGACGAAATGGCTTGTTGTTCCCGGCTTCCTTTCATACGAGGCGACCATCTTAGTCCTAAGGAGTGTCAACGCGTTTGCGATTGACTTTAATGGGAAACCTTGTTCTATTTGAATTTGCTTACAGAAGATGCTTGAGCGTACATAGGAGGCAGAGACCATTTACCATCACTGGGCTGCTCGTTTGCTACTTCAGTTGAATTTAAAATATAATAAATAACATATATCCATCCATCAGCCTTTTAAAGTCCACTACTGGACATAAGCCTCCCCTAATCTGCGCCATTTCGACCAGTCCGGGCCCATTTGAATCCAGCGGTAACCGTTTACTTCAGGTCATCGGTCCACCTGGTCGGGAGGCGGCCTATACTCCTTTTGCCTGCACGTGGTCTCCTTTCGAGGACTCATTTAAAGTTAATAATAAACTGGGCATTATTTTAAAAAAGGGCCCCTTTTAATGTGACTAGCTCATTATCATTGAAAATATTCTTTGGCCAATTATAATTATGTACCGAAAATTCTTTTGCTTTTAATGTACTTGTACCTTTATTATTTCCTTTCATACTTAAAGTAGGAAGATTAACTCAATTTTGAAGGCTTCGAATGTTCTTTTGTAAGGAAAAAATACGGCCTCCGAGGAGGTTTAATGGAATTTGTGTTAACGTTTTCAGCAAATTTATTGCTTTTTTTCTTTAAAAGTAAATATGGTTATAAAATTAAATGTCCATGGTATTCCGGATTTAAGCGAGTTAAGTGGAGACTTACAATATTTAAAAATGTACTTTATTTTATACTAGCTGACCCGGCGAACTTCGTTACGCTTAAAAGTCAAAAATCTAAAATTATCAGTGTTCCGCCACCATATCATGCATGTATTATACATAAAAACTTTCCTTTTGAATTACTCTATCTATTAAAGAGATATAAATAGAAATAAACTTAAGTGTTCAGGTAAAAATAGTCTTAGCCTAAATAGGAGTAGTCATTAATAACTGAAAATTTAACTAAGCTTTTTAAGAACAATTTTCAGCGAGTCGATTTTGGCCAATTAAAGGTCTCAAGAAAGCTCGGCGCTTAATTAAGCTCATCAATACACGTTCCTTTGAAAGCGCTTGAGTTAATAATTTTTGGGTTCATTCGCTAAAACATTGTAAATATACAATAGGTACTACTTGTGGTCTAAGTTATAAGTGACATCTAATTAAAGGCTAATGAAAATTACTAAAAAGTATACCATAATAAAATCTTTATTTCAGTTATAGTAAAACTGGAATCTAAATTGATTTGTATTCATAATCTGATAAATTATTTTAATACCATTTTCTTGTTACTGATTTTATCTCTCAACTATGTCACATATGGCTTCTTGGATTAAACAACACAACTCAAAGTCAGAAATTTTACAAGTGGTAGGTAAAATTTGAACAATGTTTTCTGTTTTTTTTTTGTCTTTTTAACGAATGAGGCTAAAACAAAGAAACGGCAATAACCACGATGTACTAAATATAACACCAATGTTTTTAATTGTAAACTGTTTTTGATACAACTGTATCTTTAACATAAAATTAATTAATCTTAAGTTGTGGTTATGTATGGAAATCGGTGACATATAAGCTCTATCATTGACATAGCTGCGATTGAAGCAAATATTTTACGGATCAAAACATTTATGCCATGTTATATTTAGTGCTGATAATATCCAGTGAATACGTCTTCGAACATCCATTATTAACCGATTGCTAACTTAAATATTTTTCAGTTTCCAAGATGTGACTTATATCGGTGCCGATATATTGACAATTACTCACTAGAATGGGACCGTAAATTTAGAAACAAACTAAATGATATTATATTAGCTCAAACAAAAACTGGTGATATTTTTATAGACCTTGTTCAAGGTATATAAGATCTGCATAAAAACGCTATCGCGTTTCCCTTAGCCCGTACAAGGCAGATATAAGGGTGGGTGCTGCGAATCCCGTCTTATCGGGGGCTCGCAGGCAGGATCCGCGGTATTTTTACCAACAACTTCTTTTCAACAATTTGTTGTGTTGATGAAATTTCGTTTGCCTTATCAGCTTAATGTTTGGCAGCTTTAGAGACCCCATTTTAATAAGTAATTGATTGGACCCTTGTAAAGAATTACCCATAGTGAATGTTGTTATTTAGGGAGTCGCCAATTTGTATGAGTATTTCTTGCATAGTTGGACAGGGACCTTTTCACTGGATACTTTAAGAGTATGGTATAATAAATGAAATATAAAAGAATGAAGCTTCATGTGAAATCTTGTTTTCTTACTGTTTTTTTTTTTATTTATGATATTGTTTTTGCGTTAAATGAAATCAAAAATTTTAATGGTTAACAAAAACAATATCTACAATTAATTCAAATTATTAACTTAGTCTTCTCGTCGGAGTTCGTATCAGAATTATTTTATCATAATTTTAATCTGTAAATTTATTCAAATCTCCGCGGTTAAATACATAATAAAAACATTTTAGGCTTGCAAGCGAAAAAATCGCAGTCATTACCAATAAAAGTGCCGCATAATCCATTTTCATCTCAAGTAACTTTGAGCTCTTAAACGATATATAACCCTCAAAAACTTTCTCAGCTCTTTACCACGAAGAAAAAAACGGGAACAAGATATTTGTGTTAACATCACCAACAAAGGGATGCAGTTGGTTCGAGCAAAATCGCTCTTGAGTCGTAGCGATACGGGATACATGACAGCAAATATGAGATACAGGAGACGAGGAAATTTCTTGCAGGGCGGCAACATTGCCTCTTTCCCGTATATCTCTCCTTTTCCCTTTGTTACGACATCGCATCTTGAGGCTGCTTTCTCGCTATTATTTATTGCTTGTGTTTATGCTGAAACGTAATTCAAATTTGTTAATTAATCGACATCCCAAAAGAAAAAGGTTAATTATTTGCCACGTACATTTATATATGTGGCAAGCTGTGCTCGTTGTTATGTAACGCCATTTTTTTAGGTTTTAAATATATTTATTTATATTTTTATTTATTCATCAAGCTCGAACGAGTATGGTTCAATCGGGAAGGCCTTAAGCACTTTTTGCATTTCGATGGTTATAGTTGCTGGTTCACTTTCAAATGAGGAAATCATTCAAGCGCTTGGGAGACTTGGCTTCAAGTAGAACTACTATTTTATACGAAGTAAATTATATGAGCACTTACAATCAGGTGGACTAAATGCTCGTTTGCTACTTTAATTGTTGTAAATGTTATTGGAAAATGTTTTTGATTTGATTGATATGAAAGATTCCGGTCGTAGTGGGGGGCTAAGCTCCCACCTTAATAAAATGAAATGAATGATAAAATGCTTATAATCCTAGAGCTTCGTTTAAGAGTCAAATAGTGGAAGTCGACAAAAAAGGCCACATATTCGAAGATTTTTTCTATTCTTCCCTAAGCTGAGAAGAGGGGAGAAGGGGTAGTGACGGGCAACTAAATTCCTGCCTTAATATAAATCAATTATGAATAAATGAAAGAAAGCCAAACCCAATTAAATATAATTTCCTAAGTTTTTAGGCAATAAACGTTCCCTAGTGTAAGGTTCGTTAAGTTATGGCAATTATTCGGCGAAAAATTTATTTTATATTTCATAATATTTTAAAATATACTGCTAAAAGAAAGTTTAGTTCAGCGGTCACAAAACTCGAAGTGCCGTTTAATTCAAAATATTTAATATCGCAAAAACGATCAATAAGTTTTCATATTTCAATTACATGAATAAAGTGTAGAAATAATGAACGTTTCCTTCAACTATATCTTTACTGCCTAATTACGACCTACTACCCTTAATCAATCTATAGACATAGCAACGTATTTGTGGCTGGAATATTACGATTACGATTTTGCCCACAGATTGCATTTTCTTTTACGATACCTTGACATATACTTAACAATTTATGACGAAAACAAAAAAGACAGCCTTGAACAAATGTTATAAAGTCATACGTATGTCACAGGTAGACCGCATAAAATCCACATAGATATAAAGGAAAACTAACTAATAACTGATATATTAACGCACAACCCCGAGTACTGCGATAACAGACTTGAAATTATGCACCATATTTTCTTTTATAGTGAAGGTGCGCACTAAGAAAGGATTCTTGGAAATTCGCCCCTTAAAGAGATAAAAACGGAGGTAAAGTTTGTGTATAAGTCCGCCAATTTTGATGCAACTTAACGAAACTCAGTATTTGGCTTTCTGGATTGACATAATGCATAACCGGTTTCATTTTCAGAAAATCAACCCCTAAGAGGGTAAAATAGGGGTTGAAAGTTTTTTTGTAAAACCACCAAATTTGATCAATGAACTTAGTGTTTAGCTTTGCGGTTCATTATATTGCTGCCTATTGAAAAAACGAGCAGGAACTTTGTCCAGCAATGGATCTCAAATGTCGCATGGATGACCACATTATATTTTGTGCGAATGAAGTCGCGGGTTCTGCTAGTCTATGTATATACACAGTTTTGCTCGGTGCAAACTTTCATTGCAGAAATAATTTAACGTAACATGACACAATGTTAACAGATTTTACGTGACGGTTCTCGCTATTCAGTGGCTTGGATACTGTTTTGTCTTTCGATAAAATAGTAGCGCGATGTCGCTTGTTGGCTCACCACAATGGCGGATCGTTTTAACGTGGAAATGAAAAGCCAACGCCATAAACAGGGCTTTGGACGCGTTCGTCAAGTCTTTGTGATCGAACATTTGTTTTGTATCAGCAACCATTTGCAGTTTTTGCAGCAACTATTTGGTCAGTGGTCACCGCTTCCTGAAGACATTGGTAGTCAACTTCATAAGGTTCTATGTAATGAAGATTGTCGCATATGAAAGTTGGACGGCTAACACCCTTTCACTAAAACGCAAGAACTACTTTACGCTAGCAATGTGATGCGGTGGTTACCTACCGGTCGGACCATACTCATATTAAATATTAATAATACTAAAGCTTTCTACACTTATAGCCCGCAATAGGATTTTTTCTGTGTTAATGGTGCCATAGAAACACACAAAAACTCAAACAAAAATACCCAGAACAGAAATCTAAATACATCACATTTATGATTTTAGACTAATATTATCGTTAAATTAAAATACTTTAATATGTAACGGAGAGGTGTTCATTATTAACGGACTTTTGATATTCGTAATTTCCAATGTAATAATTAGACTTAATTCATCCACATCCACATCAACCCATTATTGGCCCACTGCTGAGCACGGGTCTTTTCCCAGAATGAGAGAGTTTAGGCCATAGTCCACCGCGCTGGCCAAGTGCAAATTGGTGGACTTCACACACCTCCGAGAACTTTTTTTTTTAAGAACTCTCGGGTGTGTAGGTTTCCTCACGATGTTTTCCTTCACCGAAAAGCAGTGATAATTAATTTCTAATACGCACATAAATCATTGGTGCGTGCCTGGGTTTGAACCTCGGACCTCCCGATCGAGAGGGCAAGTTTCAACCATTAGGCTATTACTGCTCTCTAAATTAGACTAAGTTACGTGGATCTAATTTGCACTATTTGTGATTTATATGTACTTAATCCACCGCCACCGCAGTTTCGCCCTGGGCTTTATCCGTTCAACTGGTTCGAAATATCGGCAATAGGAAATTAAAAATTTAGAAAGGGCATTTATATTTATCGAAACTCACTCTCTCTCTCTTCTAATGGTTATCTAGAAAAATAGAGATTTATTAATCTTCCTATGCTATGGAAAGGGGAGACAGGGGATCCGGAATAAATAGATTTTGAAGTTTGTCGACAAAAAACAAAAAGGTTCCCGTCTTCTCTTGCCTTTGCTGAGGAGGCGACCTGACTCTCTATGCTTTCCTAAGCATGCTTAGTATATATATATTTTTAAAATAAAGGAGAACATTTAAATACAACAAAAGATTTCAACGTCAAAGGACTTAAACGTATGTAAAAAGCGAAATACGAGGTACGGATTGAAACATTTGTATTGTACGTTTTTGTGGAAAATTACTTCAAAAGCCTCAACAATGCATCAATTTTCAGGCGTTTGACAAATAGAGCTCATTGTTTTTGATTTAACAAGAAAGGCTTTACGGATTATCAAATTAGCATATCGTTTTTGTTTGCTCAACCATTTTTTACGGCCGTTGTACAGAAACGACCTTGGATGTTGATTTTTATTCAAACATTGTATGAATAAATAAGTTGGCGGTTGGTATAATTCTAATTGAATTAAATTTAATATTTTCATATTTGTGTGATATTGTAAAGTAAAAATTTGCGAACAATGTTCTAAGTCACACGAATAATGTTCTAAGTTATGAAATGTTCGTGTTTTAACCGATATATGTCTTAAAGATATAGTGCTCTCAAACTAAATGGACAAATCTAAATCTTAGTGTCTAAACGCACTATGCCGAAGATACGCGCCGAAGTTCTGCGGCTGATTTTACGTTCTGACGTATTCTGCTGATATGACACACCATAAGTGCCGAAATTACGCGGTAGAAATTCAGCTGCGCTTTTTGTTTCTATTCAGTGACTCGTGTGCTGTCGTGGAACCGAACTTCGGTCGCGTATATTGTGTATTGAAAAGTCGCCGCTGATCTTACGCCCGGCTGAAGTTCAGCTATACGTTATAACGCAACGTAATTTCGGCGTAATAATAATACTCTTTATTGTACTCAGAAAGTATAGATAATAAAAACATACAAAATAAAAACAATACAAAAAGCGGTCTTATCGCTAAACAGCGATTTCTTCCAGACAACCTAAAGGTATGGAGTTAAAGTAAGGTAAATATAAGAATGGGTTAGGTGCAATAAGTAAGTAGAAGAAATACAAAACCGAGTTAAGGAATAATTTAACGATAGCAATGAAGCAATAGGAGATAGACAGCATACGATAAAAAGACGGAATACAATAGAAGATTATATTTAAAGAAGAGAAAAAGGTAAGTTAGAGCTAGTAGTTAAAGGTAGTTAGGCATAGTGTGTCATCAGTAATTCAAATAGCATTGCAGGCGTAATCATGTCGAACTTCGGTCGCGTAACTTCGGCATAGCGTGTTTAGACACTTAGAAATCATTTTACACTGTTTAATTTGCTGATTTCCTCGTGATATTTGACTGTATTATTTCAGAAAGTAAAAAAACCCGCTTTTACTTCTAACAGTTATGATTTAAGGTGAGAGCCAATCGCACAGTGTGTGAAATATAATGCCTTTTATTTGATCAGATTTCAACTATAAGGTGTCAACTTGAAGTGAATTTATTTTGTAACCTGAATATTAAGTAGTTGGAAACAATAAAGCTAAAGTTATTAAAGTTAAATTTTTCTCATGCTACCGATTTGATGACTGAAATTTCATTCTGATCTTATCGCCACACATGTATAGTGAAAGTTTTAAACATTGAAGTGGCATACATACATCCAGTCCACCTGCAGTAAGTGGCAACTGCCGCCTATAGACAAATATAAGTTTATACAGAACAAGGATTCTATCTTATGTCGATGGTAGCCTCATAATACAGTGTCGAAATTAAATTAATTAGATTTTTAGTTAACTAAGATTTACAGCGTTACAAGATATTTAATTTTTTGACCGATTCAGCATTGTTTTGATACCGACATGCGAAAAACATGGAGTGAACCCAACTGTCGGCAAGTTGCAGATAATCTTAAAATCGAACACGCCCGAAGCCCCTTTGATACAGTTATTTTCATCTAAGTTTAAAAATTGCCACTCGCTCGCAACACAAATTGTACTGAAATAGGGATCGATAATGGGATTGTAGGTGCGATTTTCTTCGGGATGACTCGCCCAGTGTAAATCTTCGAGATAGAAAAATTTCGGAAATTGTCTCTGAGATTTATCGTCGAGCCGCGTGCGCCTCGCGAAATTGTTTTTTGATTTTACGGCGACAGTAGAAGGGGTATTAGACTATAATGCGGAAAATATATTGTAAAGAGTATCATGTGACGTATGTAATAGATTTCCTAGAGTGTTCTATTTTCAAAGCGCACGGAAAACACAAAAATAAAAAACTGAAAACCTCTTGAAACTTACTCCCAATGTAGAATAAAAGGTAATAAATTTTAATCCCGATTACATAAGTCCCTCTCGCGGTCTTTGAAAATTCAAGATTATTACGCTCGCATTTCTCGAGTCTTTGAGCCTTCCGAGGCCAAAAGATTTACATAAAAAGAAACTTTCCGTCTTCGAAATTATGATTCAATTAGTATTAAAGGATTGGTCTCTCAAAGGGCTCGGACTTTTTCGGGTCTGTCGAGTACGGCTGATACGGAACTCCTTTGTGCCTTCAAGCAAACTAAGCAGGATCTAGCTTTGTGCGGGTTTGTCGCATAAAAGTATTGGCACAAATAATAAGCGCAAATTTGGTTTTGGGCTCTGGCATAAGATGTAAACGACAAGCGGCTAAATTGGTATCGATGTAATTACTAATTCAGTTCCGCGACACTCGTTATGGTCACGTTTAACACATTAAAATAATCTTAGGTCTTATTTCAGATCATAAACTATCTGTGTCGTATATGTTGTCGAAATTGAGCAGTACTTTTTGCGTGAAAGAGTCCCAAACATACGTAGATCTTCACAAACTTTCACCTTCATAATATTAGTACGAGTAAGATGAAGCTAGAAGTAATAGCTTCATCTTACTCGAAGTAGTAATTTTCGTGTTGATGTGATTGAAAAGTAAGATTTTATATTTTCTTTACGATGTAAAGCAAAAAAAAAAACACAAAACTTGAAGATATTTAGGTTTATTTTCCTAAACATCGGAGAAAAAATGTAATACGAGACTATCGAGGTTTTATTACAATACACTTTTTGTACTGACTACACATTTACCTCTTTACCTCTCGTAAGCAGTCCTCAACATCGAGGTACTAAAAACATTGAGTTGTATCTGTCAGTGGTAATACTGGATATTTGTTACTCCGAAGCCCCTAGCATCGTCTCGGATTAAGCGGCGAATTATACATTTTTTCAGTCGTCACAAACTCGCGATTATTCCGCTTCGTCCGTAACTTTGAGAAATTCGTCTTGAGGATTAAGGGGTGCTTTGAACGAACGAAATTTCACGGAATTCCCTTGATGGATGAATACGGAAGCCTTAATTCCACAATTCCAGGGTGCAAAATAGTAAAAGAGATGTGAAAGAGTGGTGCGGTGTCACTAATGACGTCATATTCTTGGCATTACGCCGGAATCACTGTTATACTGAAAAAAGAGCGTAAAAACATTCCCATTTAGGGAGCTATTAGACCGTTTCAAGATAGTAGTGAGGTGGTCTCAGTACCTTTTTCTTTGTAATAATCATAACAGCTATTCTTTTATTTTTTTTACTTTAAATTATTTTTACGCAGATTACACAAGCAAAGTCATAACTAGTTACCAAAATATAGTAATACAACAGTACACAAACTACATGTGTACTACGTTGGAATTGAAGGTAATTTATGTACAATGGAAAATAAACAAATATAGGCATGCCAGTATGCTACAAATTTGCAAATTAGCTTCAATCCGCAATTGTCAGTTAAAATAAATAGCGGTGGTAGATGGATAGATAGATAGATAGATAGTAGCGAGGTTTTCAAACCGGGAACTCTAGCTGAACTGACTGTGATGCATATGAAAATTTAAAACACATTCATTCATTAACAAGACACACATAAAAAATTAACGAAGCGGTGCCATATTCTTTAACGAATTTCCGGCTACCATTGTCGCTCCCGTGATAACACTGACAAATATATCCATCCCTTTCTTCCTGTTGATTTTTTGATATGTGAAATAGGGACGACTGATTTTTATGATTCAAAGGGCCTTTGTCGGTCGACGGCTCGTCACAAATTTGGGTCTAATGGAGGTAATTAAATACGACACTTGTTTCGAAATATCGTGATGTAAAAGCATTCCCGTATCAAGCTGTTTAACACATTTGCCGTGTCCGTTTTATGACCGTCGGCCGTTTGTGACAGTAATACGCGATTTGGATAAGGTCAAATTTAAACTTCATTGATGATTTATTGCGAGGATTCCTTTGATAGTGTACCATAAAACGTGGTGCATACGTCATTAACGAAGAACCAAGATATGTATGATTAAAATTAAATGGCATAAAAATATACTTACGGTAAAATATTAACAAAAAATAGAAATTTAATAAAAGAGATCGGAGGTAAAGGGTAAAAATCCAGTTACAGATAATTCAGCGGTTATAATTTTAATAAGTTGCAAGTATTATTGTTTAGACGTTGTTAGTCAATTGCGAACGAGGTTTCCTCGCGATGTTATACTCAGACATAAAGAAACCATTAATGTTAATTAAAGAAACCTACAATGTTATCAATAGTATCTTAAATGTACCTACTAATACTAACAGGTTTGTGGTTATTTTATAGAACAAGAACTTGCACCACCGTTTGGTAAGGCATCTATATCTATTTCAAAGAACATCTGCAAACATTGATTCATAATATCAATGATAAATCTGATACAATAATAGGTACAAATTACACGCCGTCAATCTGAATATCTAATTTTGTCTTTGTTCTCAAATACTGTGTTTAATCTAGTTCCTCTACTTTAAGTTTCAGCTTTAATACTTCAGGTGCAATCAAGTAAAATGTTTTTCTTCTCGTCTTAATGGAGTAGTTTCTAAATCAAAGGAAACGTTCATAACCGTTTCTCTAATTTGCAGTTAATGGTTGAAAGGAATCTTTCATCGTAGAAGCTTAACTGTGCTCCGTCCAGTATCTTCTCATTCAGTAAACACGGCGATGCCCCCTTTGCGTAAAATATCGTATCCAGTAAATCCTGTAGACCCGTATGTATTTTGCGTGCCAATGATTATAAAGTCAGATTTAGTTAAATGCAATTTAATTGAAATTCTTGGGATGTGCACGTCTGAATAGAAATCAGGTCATACCCTCATGCATAGGGATTTCATATATTAAATTTATCAATGCTTTAATTGAAAACGTAGGAATCTACGTGCTACTTAAAAAGTTAAGATTTCGTTGCTTTGATTAAAGATAAAATTTGGTTTTACACTGATATTATCGCAGAACTTTGTGTAAATCACAAATAATGCAAAGTTTGGTGCACAAACATACGATTAGTGTAGTCTTGATGGGATCCTAAAAAAAACAAACTAAACGTAGTAGAACTACCAACAGTGACTGTCAACGGTTTCTCTCCACCACCACAGGTTCGCCGAGACCACGATCCGTGTAACTACTCGAAAAATCGGCAAAAAAAGATATTCACTTTAAAGTATATAAAGTGAATATCACTTTATATGAAAATATTTGGTATTACGATTGCATATCTAATCACTTTATTTTATTTTGCATAATGTTCAAATTCCCTGTTAATGTGCTTCAAAATATAAACTTCATTTAAGCGCTACATTATTGTTGAATTTCATTACCACTTATACGTTACTTGTTGGGCCCCGCAGTATTACTCACAGGTAAATAAATAAACACATTTAAAGGATATAAAGACATGGTATAAGGATGTAAAGACATGGTTTTAAGTTAAGTTATGGCATCGTATTGTGGGGCAACGCAGTAAACATTAATGAAGTATTTATAGGACAAAAACAATGTGTTCGAGCTATCTGTAATGCATTACAATGGCTTGCAACTTGTCAAGCTTGTTGCAACAAGCTTGACAAGTTGCAAGCCATTATTTAAAAAACTAAAAATATTGCCATTGCCCTGTGTGTATATATATGAAATCTGTAACTTTGTTCATACGCACCAACATCTATTTATAAAAAAGGGCGACGTAAATTATAATTATAGAGGAAGATTTCACAACCAATTAGTATTGCCTCTAGCTAAAACCGCAAAATTTGGTAACAATGCCTTCTCTATGGCCATAAAAATTTACAACAAGCTACCCACAGACATAAAAGCCAAGTCTAAGACAACTTTTAAAAGAACGCTGAGGATGTGGCTTCTGGAAAAATGTTTTTATTCGGTGGCTGAGTACTTTCATCCAATGAAATAATTAAATATGTAAAATGAATTTATTAATTTATTTGTATTGTATTAATTTATTTATTAAATTGTATTGACCAATGAAAATAATAATAATAGTAATATTGACATAAACTGTATACTGAAATTGACATTGTATAATATAAAATGAGTATATGTATATAGCATTGAATACCGATTAAAATTGTGACGATACCACTAAATTTGGGATAAATGTAATGATAATGTAATGTAATGTATTAATTATTTTTATTAGCTTAGGTATAATAGACTATGGAATGAATCAATATTTTGCATGCTTTATTAAAGCTAAATGTGAGAAAATTGTTACAACATATGCCAACCTAATTGTACCACATTTAAAGCAAATAAATGAATATGAATGAATGAATGAATATGAATATAATTTCCAAGATCCAAGTAAACATTTTTGGGTACGTAAAGTTAAATTCATTAGTTTTGATTTCAAATGATTTAAAAAATGGACAGAGAAAATAAAAATGAAGAAAATTTTATCTCTTTTGCTCAGTCTGTGCTTTAGTGCATTTTATTCAAAATAAATGCTATGTACAGATACTTTAATTTTTATTATAAATATATCATATCGTATTGTTATCTCACCTGATTTTAACAGCTAACAGGTAACAATACAATAACAAATGTTTTACGTGTTGCTTGGGAAAAACCTTAACTTTCATCAACAAATATAACTATCGAACATTTTGGATCCCACCGCGTGTTTTCGATGTTCCCGATGGTCCGAAAACTTTGCCACAAATTCCACGGCCTCATGTTTGTTTACACTCAGTTTTTGGGACCCAATTTAAACTATCGCTGCTTTTATTTGTCGTTTAGTACTACGTTTGTCGTACCGTGGTCTGTTCGCGTATACTTTGTTTGGGTCGAAATTATTCCGGCAATGTTTTTGGTTCTGCTAAGTTTAGGGATAATTTGTCGGTATAATGAAAGTGCTGTTTAATCTTTCATTTGGGACGGCCGGTTGGCTTGGTGGACTTCGCTCGTGTTAATTTGGGCAGGGGAAGTTCTAAGGATTTTAATGGTGGACTTACTTAAGTAATGGTGTATGCCACATTACGTTTAAGTTCCCTTATTATCTGATTCAGAAACATATAAAATAATGTAATGTATATTTTATTACATTATTGTTGCGGATAACGTGGACTCTACTTTGAATTGTCCTCAAGTTGACCTTTGTGTCTTGTTCAGGTATCATCAGATCATAAAAATATACCGATAGCTTCGTGGTCTGAATTCCAATATTATTAATTAGTCGCGTCAATAATACAGGAAATCATAACATTAGACAACGATTACTCAGCAACCAGGCACAGAACTGAACAGTTTTTGTCCACCACTGCAAAGTATAATGCATTGCACTGTATGACCGATAACTTTTATACAACGATACGCATCTAATGTTTTGATATTATGTAATAAACTAGTACTAGGGTACGCGGCACTACTTAGTACTAGTGTATTCGTAGGGTACGTAAAACTTGAACTTGAACTTAAATATAAAAATCAAGAAAAAGATGATTACAAAGAAAAAAAACAATTCACTCAGTGCCCTATCGGATCATCATACCAATTCATAGGTGCTATAGGCCCCTGTAGTCCAATACAAAATAACGACATTTCATTTCAATCAGATAACAGTTTTGCCATATCCAAACTCACCGTTTTGCACGAGAAGAGTGGAATCCCTTGCGAGCGGCAACTCAGAGTCCGTGAGGGTCGCGTCGGACGCGTTGTCGGACGCGGAGGTGGGTGTGGTGGGGGCGGTCGGCGAGTCGGACAGGCCGCGGCGCGCGCGCC
Organism: Spicauda simplicius; assembly: GCA_949699795.1. Lineage (NCBI taxonomy): Eukaryota > Metazoa > Arthropoda > Insecta > Lepidoptera > Hesperiidae > Spicauda > Spicauda simplicius. Next base: position 2,426,478 of record OX453057.1, on the reverse strand, counting down.
GCCCGCTGCCGCTGCTCGATCCGCTGCCCGAGCCGTATGCGTGGAGCCGGCCCAGGCCTGGAAACAAACATATAGTTTGATATGACTTGACGACTGCGTGGCGCAGCGGTTACCGTACCGGTCTGACACGCAGTGGGTCCCGGGTTCGATTCCCGGCCAGACAGGTATCTGAATGATGAGTTTATATTCTTGTTCTGGGTGTTTCTGTATTCGTCGTTGTGTGTGTCCATGGCACCCACGCCACAGGAGAAAATCCTACTGAGGGTATGAGTGTAGAAAGCGTTTTAAATTTTAAGTTTAAGATATATATACAAACAGATGACATTGTTCAATTAATAAAAATAACCAACTGCTTAAAAACGAATCAATCGCTCTTTGATTTTTGTAATAAAAAGAAAAAGCGATTTTACACTTTCTGCACTCTCAGATTGATTTATTTTTTAGCAGTTGAACTGACGCAGTCGGATAAACATATGCTTAAAGGCAGGGCTTCCTGCAAGTTATAGAATGAGCTGAGGTATTCCCGGAACACTGCGAAACGTGCGAAAAGCCTTCAAAGCCAGCGATGCATTGGCGATTCACCTGGTGTTGCAAATAATTCTGCAACTGATTGATTCTACCACTAAGTGGTTCACAAATATTCGTTAAGAAAGTCATATCATATTATTTGATCAGTTATCAGTAAAGCCATATAGCGTAAGGTCACAATGGGTAATTACTGACATTATCATTTCATTGAGGCATTTTAACTTAGTTCTCAACCCAAGGGTATACTCATGCTGCATTATTCATATGCTTAAGGAACATCAATTAAATTATTTATTTTCATCTGCATCCCATCTGCTCTCTACAAGTAGCGGAAGCCTGGAGCATACTATACGCTACTCCATGCTATTAGTGGAGGGGGTAGCGATCAAGGGTCTAGACAAAATTTGAACTACTACTGTTTCGTGATAACGGCCTGATTTACTGGATTAACATTCCTGTCAAAGCACATCGTGACCCTGTGTACATCGTTAGTTGCTGCAATGGTTTTATGTAACAATTTTATCGGACAAATGTAAATTCTTTAAATGAATACCATTAAATACGTCGATAAACAAAGCCTTACAAGCAAATGATTGGCTGGTACAATAATATCAAATATCTCAAACAACTTCTATAAGACAGCTAAATAGGAACATGAATACAAGAAAATCGAACGAACCGAACGCGACGGTCAGAACACATTGTAAAGAGATAACAATAAAGCGAAAGACAAAGGAGAATCCGCAGAAAAGACGAACAATTTCAATATTGGAGACAATTTACCCATATATTCATTAGACATCTACCTATTTGATATTGGCGAGGGAGACGATCAAGTAAACGACAAAGGAAAGGAAGCCATATTGTGAAAAGGAAGTACGAGTAAATAAAAAACGCAAGGATAATTAGAAATAATAACGATACCAAATGTAACAAAGGACACAATGGGTTCGAAAAGGCTTAGTAGAAGTACCTATCCAGGATCTGTCAAGACCTAATTTTTTATTTCATTTTTCATGTATATTGCAAAAAAGGGCTAGTCGATGATGAGTACTAGTAATTTTACATTTTAGTTATTGGATTAGGTTTAAAGAATGTTATTGTCATGCAAAACAATTATAAGAATCTATAATTAATTTATTACTTTCACTATCACTGAATTGAATCAGAATAAAAATTCTATATTCTGACTAAAATATATCCAACAAAATAGTGACATATTTATTTTAATTCATTTTCATGCTCTATCAAAAGGATTTATGCTATTTCAAGGATAGATATCTATGTAATTTAATAGCAATTTTATGTTAACAAAGTGGGTTATTTTGTCGGTATTTTAAATAGTAAGTCGATCAGAACCGAAAGTGCGTAATGCTGTCGTATAAAAAGTAATCTATAATTCTATAGAAGGTATCATATCCGTGGTGAAACTGCTATTGTCCTTTAATAATATATCAATACATTCACACTTTTATATTTTTAATTTTCTAGTTAGAAGTAGTCAATACTTTTGGAGTAAATAGTCGAAAATAAAATGAAGATAGGTTAATTATAAATATTTTTCGTTTTTTCATCAAAGCATCAAATCATAAGAGTATACTGTACACCTAACGGCCAGGTTCGTCCTTGGACATCTCCTCTATCTAGCTTTTCGTTTTATGAATGTATGATTCTTAGTAAAGCCTTCAAAGGTATTAAAGATGTATATAAGTATAGAGTTTTCAACTTTATTATTAAGATTCATCACAAGCACTGCGCAGCTCACAAAAATATCTTATTAAAAACTTCACGGAAACTTACCGTTGAAGCAGGGCAATGTTCATAAAATTTCTTTAATCCTGTGACTACAGCCTAATCGTATGAGACCATTAAGCAAAAAGTATCAGAAAGGAATAAACCGGCTATAGACGAGAGCACTTGAGACGGCGAGCGAAAACTTTTTAATTCAAGGCAAACATCCCAAGAGGCCCAACTCAAAGGACTCCAAGAAAATAAAATTAGTTTCGACTGTACCTCATAACCTGACCTGACTTTGTAATTGAGTATGCAGATTGCATGTGAAAAGATTTTTTACACCCGAGAAACGATGTGAACTAGGTCGTTTATAACCTACTACCGTAATAATACAACCGCATAAGAGGAATTTTTAAATAATTCGTTAAAATTTTAACCGACAGCAGAACTTGAAAATTTTATACGCCTGAAAGGTAAGAGAGCTGCAATTAAAAAAAGGAGCTGAAGCAGAAAGGACTACCTTAATAAAATGAATTAAACGCCCTAGAACTGAAATAGTAAAATAATATGATTAAGAATATAGAAAATAAAATAATAATTTCGTTTCAAAAGCTCTACGAACGACTATGTTTAATTAATATATTCTAACACTGCTTTATTTTATTTTAGACGTTGTACTTTATTTTTTTAATGATTTTATTTTTCTTTATGTTATTTGTTAGTTAATGAAGAATTGTAAAGTTCATTAAAATTTCGAAACACAAAAAAAAAGTTGTAGTTAGTTACGTATTGTACACAAAAAGGAAATTTATTATATTACGAACAATAGAAAATAATAACAAAACCTTGAAATCTTAATTCAACCAGCTAATAAAAATATTGTTTAACTCAATAAATTAAAGACATAAAGATGAAACCCTTCACTGAATAAGCCCAAACAAAAAGGACAATGAGTTCGTTAGAGGAATTTTTGCTGAGTCCGCCAAGATCCAGTTGGACATTCGGGAGGAATGCTAATTGTAAGTGGATTGCATAATGCCGAGCTCCGAGAGCCTTGTGATGAATCCAGCTGCTTCATCACTTTGAGAACATAACGGCGTATAATCAGATGATCAATTTATAATATATAATTTTAACTATATAACAATAAGTTCATTCGTAAATATACTAGAAATAATTAAAGTAAATTGCAAAAGCAACGTGGTTAAGTAAATTATTTATTCTACAATAGCTCATTAATTCAAAACAAACTTACTAATGATTATCGATTATACACAAGCTGTAAACACTGCAATTGTTACGCACTTAACACAACGCATGTAAAATCACAACTCACATTAAACTTAATACAAAATAAATAAGAGCATTAACTGATCGCTAATCACGTTCGCCGTCGAATAAAACATAAACGTCATTCGTGATCTGAAACTGGATTCTAGAATTGTACGTCATGTGTGGGTGTTTAGGGACTAACATAAATAAAAATATTGCCTGTTTCCTCTTGAAACGATAACGGGCGATAATTGCAAAGCGCAGGACGTCCGCGCCGATAACAGTTGACCGGTCATTTAAATGAATTCCATACTGCTCTTATATCTCGGGAATGGCCCAAAAATAACTAGTGAAGCGACATAATAATGTCACATAAATAATCACAAAAGTTTTGGCTGCTGCCAATTCAAAACAAAGTACAATTTATGTACTTGCAAAAAATATATAAGACAAAATTCAATTCCACCAAATAGTGAACTCATAAATATACAATTGGCAAGTTACATTCGTACCGAAATCACGTCTACATGAGTAAGGAGTAACCCCAGTAAAAGAATCTGCGGCAACATTTGACAAACAAACGCAAAATCCGCTTTGCGCACGTATTGTTAGCTCTTCGTTAGTAGTCCTGACAAAAACTACAATTTGAATCTCACAAAGTAGCACAAACGAACCGGCAAACCTGGAATCTCTAGGGGACCGAGATCCTGTCACAATTCGTCAGTCGACAAAATATCATATTTGAAGCTTCCAAATATTACGACTATAGAAATTGGCAGGAGCGGAATATCGCTCCACTGATTCTGAATATTTGCATAGCAAGTCTTTTCTCATGTTAATTCTTCCTTTCGTATATTTTAGCTAAACGCACACACTCCATTCTTTCCGTATGTAAATCAATGTGAATTCCCGCAGTCCCTCCATCGGATATAATATTCTAAACACGGTGGCCCGCGTTAAGGCAAACGTAGAAATTTGTCACATGAGCGATGGTTCACCTACGTGTTTCGTCGTCCAAATCCCAAATATAATCCGTTACTGTGCGAATAAAACACACCTTTATTACTTTAAGACGAGAATCTTAAATCCTACATGGCCGTCTTCGGGGATTTCATGTTTCAGACGCCCATGAACCAGGATTACTGAAGGAATTTATATCTTAGCTGGGTAATCAAAAAGATCGCTTTCGATTGCAAGCGCGTTTCCATCGAACAGAGTTGTAGTTACGCGGAGTGCGGCTGTATGATTTTATGCCAGCAAAAGTAAAGAAGGTTGACAAATAGGTCGGGCGTGCCGATGTTCAGTTTTATTAAAATTAAAACGTTCCACAGTGACATTAATATAAGGCGGTAAGGTATAGGATCGTTTGCACATCGCCGTTTAAATTTACAGCGGGAAGACGAAGGATAAGCTGAAACATTTTTATTATCATCGTGCTAGTTTATTGCGTCTCGAGCTCGAACATTAGAAATAATTTTCCCTGTGGGGTGTATGAAATTGTGTGTGAAAAAAACATCGAAAATGGAGTAGTCTAAGAAATCTTGGAAATGTTTTCAATGAGTCTTACATCTCAACAAACATTTCGAAGTGAAAATGCGAAGTGAGCGTGAATATAGTAAAAACAAAGCGGACGATAAATCTGTCGGGCCTAAGCAAAACAGCGGAGTCGAAAGGACCCGTCCACAGTCGTAACTCAATCTTAGTCGCGCAATTTCACAGACAATTCATTCGGCATGAACTGTAGTTGTCAAATGCTGACGTTAGCGTATCGAAGGAATAAATGATAGACATAAAATAGAGGCCTTAGACAACGAGCCTCAGTATTGTGATCACGTAGAACAGACGCGAGACTCGGTGGAGACGCAATCTTCGCGGAAAGAATTACATTTATCCAAAGGATGGGGAAATCACTAGTAATTCAATGCATGGAGGCGATGAAACACATTCAAATAAAGAAAATACCGGAGCGTGCGTGTCGTTCCTATGAAAAGAATTTTGCACGATAGGTGGGTGTGCGGCAACAAAAATAGGGAGGCCTAGATTTAATATGATGATATATGTATATAATTTTTAACTGTAGTAAGTGAAATTTGAATCATTAAGTAAGGCTGAAAGAGGACTGCAGTTTACTCGATTTTGGAACTGTAAATAAAGTGTTAATGGAACTTGGCAATGAGTAGAAACGCTGAGTATAAAATTACAGACCTCAAAATCAGAAACAATTTGAGATATGAATGAATTATATCACACAATTGTTATCAATTTGTACATCACTTCTCCTTTATAAATATTCTGATAAGAATGTCCTCGTTAGTTTGAAAATATGCAAAGATTTCTTGTAGAATAATTCCGAAACTTATTGGAATAATTGTTGAAGTATTTTCGATAGACGGGAAGGAAGAAACACTCTAATTTATTTCTATCGAGAATTCTTTAACATCCCGAAAAAACGTATATGGATCTCTCTAGTTAGCCGTTTAAATTAAAACCAATGTTTCTCTATTACTCTCAGTCAACATTCAAAACATTTCAATTTAAAGGATCCATGCTAAAAAGATAAATTCTAAGCTCCACTTTCACCCTTTTCGAGATAATCAGATTATCAATAACCCATCATTGGCATTCCGTTAGGCACTAGTGTGGTTTTAGAAAGACGAGAGCAATGCTCTACCATATCTAAGTCTAATTAAGGAATATCAGTACGGCAATATGAACTCTAAATCTAATTTATTCAGTTACGAATGTAGGTATCATTTAATTAAAATAGTGGCATACTTAACGAAACGTTATCACATTATGTATAGGTATTCCTGTCATACAATTATCTCATTTTTATACAGAAATAAACTTTAAAGTAAAATGCTTAAACGGTTAGTAAAAGTGGTCGCCCGAATTATGGTTATGAGTACATCAATTGATATCAGCTGCGGTTAAAGCTGAAATTTACTACAACGTGTACAAGCAGTTGGCCTTATGACAAGATAATAATTTTCGACACATCGAGCCGAGGTCCCCGAGGCGCAATCGGCCGCAACACGCCAAATAAACAGAACGAAGCGATCAACACAATCATCGCGAATCATACCGAACTTAGATCCAAAAATCCCGACAGCGAGTGTTTGTTTTTGATTTTTGTCTAACGAGACAATGGGGAAATGATGAGCGCCGAGCCGTACGTCGCCTTTGGGACTTCACCCCAAACCGGCAACACCACCCTCTTGATCCTTTCCTGATTCAAAGTTAACCTTACTATCCAGCGGATAGAAGTTAAATTTATTTAGTTCCATGTCGAATTTAGGTTCTTCTGGATTTGCACTGGCCACATATGGCGTCAAACGGGCTACGCGAGTGACGGCGCGCCACTCGAGGGAGTTGGATTGGCCTCTACTCGACGGGACATTCACTATGTCACTGCATCAGGGAACTCGAACTGGCAAGATTTAAAACACTGGGGACGCAGCTTTAATTGGCATTTAAATCTTTTAGTCCAGTGACTTCATTAGCTGTTAATCAACATTATTTGTTTACTTGAGTGGTTATGTTTCAAAGAGAAATGTTATAATTGTTAAACAAGATACTAGTTAAAGTAAGCAATTTTAATTGATGACAGAAAAGGATTTATTATTATGATCAAACTACGAGCGAAAAAATATCATAAATTATTTATATTACAAATATAAATATTGTGATGCTCTAAGTATGTCTTCTCTTTTACGTATAAACTACAGATTACATTTCGCTGAAATTTAGTACACAGATTGTTTATGATCTAGTTTAACATATGGGATACTTATTACCGTGGTAATTGTAATACAAGCGGGCGAACCCGCGAAAACGAGTTAGCTATGTTTATGAAAATGTCATGCCCTTATGTATGTCATTGTTATAGTACGAAAAATGTACATGAGATCATAACCAGTAGTTTTAAAATGTAAATTTCAATCATTTCGTGTCGTCTCAATAGTCACTGAAGTTTATAGCCAAGTAACTAATATAGTGGTCAATTATAAAATATTGCAAAACATTTATGCTAGGAATTAAGGCAACCGCTGTTAATGAACGCGGAAATGATTAGAGCATCAGTCGCTTAATTAGAGGATTAGCTAGATTTAACAGAAATTGATGGGATGTGCTTAAATAACTCTAATTAGGCCGTGGATGTTTACCCTCGTAATATCAAAGTAAATAATACAATACAAACAAATTATACATATAAGTCCACGTCCACCAATTCGCGCTTGGCCAGCGCGGTGGACTATGGCCTAAACTCTCTCATACTGAGAGAAGACCCGTGCCCAGCAGTGGGACAATAATGGGTTGACGATACATATAAGTCGGTAAAACAAAATAAAAAATATTTATTTAAATTTCATTTTACAATAATTATTTCCATTATAAAGACGTTTATCGAGAAGAGCTTTGGGTGCGTAATCGATATCGAGTAGGTAATGACAGATATTAAAAAAAAACTCTAAATCACAAATAGGTTGATGGCTTTTGAACTTTCATAACTAGCTGTATTACATAATCTAGCAGTAAACCCAATAAATAGTCACTGAAGTCAATTTACTTTTCCAAATTAATTAGGACCTTTTACGTGGGGTAAGTATTATTCAAATCGCAAAGTTTGTATTTTCGAACTCAATGATTTGTTTAAGTTGTTTAGTATTGATCGTTGTATGACGCTGGCATCGTTTGGGGGAATTCACTCCGAAACGAGGTCAACTGAATAGAACGTCCTCGACTTCGTTCAGTTTTGTACGAATAAGTGTATCGTTGAAAACATTTGCAACGCTACACTGAGTACTTTGTAACTTTTAATGGGTTTCAAAACTGAACGATAAGAGATCTCCACTGAAGTTTACTCGATAATTTCGCCGGGAATAATAAATTTATATTCATGTATACCTATAATTCTCCTAACGTTTAATTAGTTATTTACATAGCTGACTCCATCTTTACTGATTCTAATCTCCATAAGCCCACACACGAAATTACATTACCTTCAAAAGAACCACCGTTAACGTTAAGATTCGTAATGAGGCTGGGATGGTTTATTTACTTAAATGTAATGGCTTTACTGTAACCAGATGCAAACCAAGTGATCAGTTCAACAAACGATAAACACAAATTATAGTAGCGACAACCAAACGGGTGGGAGACCGAATATCTACCGTGAATAAAATAAATCGTTCGTGTCGTTTTGAGATCGTTCCACGAAACTTAGATGGTATCGATAGGAATAAAGATGGAACTTTAGGCGTTACTGCTATCTCTCGATCTATACGTCCGCAAGTAAATCTGGGGAAGAATTACGAGTCAATTTATTGTATAGGAATGCTTTTAACGGAAACTAATAATGTTTTATTTTGAAGATTTTTATGTTTATATTGTATCCGTTTGAATGTTATATTGTTATTAAAAACTAGGATAAAACGGAAATGATGTTAAAAACTATGATAACAATTGGACCAATAGCAATAATCCGAATATATTAAATGTAAATTTTATCGTATTTCCCAAATCAACGGCACCATAGAAGAATATTGAACTCGTTAACTAGTAATATCATAAATTGCGTTAACATCAATTAATATAATCATTTAATATTTATAAGCACGATAAACTGGATTCGATTAAATAAAGCGTTGATGAACCAAATCAACATAATTAACCGAACAAAGAAGCGAACAGTACATCCATAATTCAAATTAAAGGAGAACTATCGAATTGCAGTAACAGTAAACCGGAGGTAAATAATTGAAGTAATTGTTGGGTCAGATCGGGTCAATTAATCATCGGATGCGGACCGAAGCCGCATTACCAATTTATGTCCCACCCGAAATACAGCAACGTGTTTCCAAATGTGATCTATTTTGTATCACACAAATGTCGGGTCGGCTTTTAATTATGACATGCTTCTACCGAAGCTGAGTAATTTATAAAGTGGGTTATTTTACCTTTTTTATAGTTATGTACCCAAAGGGTAAAAGCGAGACCTTATTACTAAGACTCCGCTGTCTGCCTGTCCGTCCCACCATCGCCTGTCTGTCACCAGGCTGTCCCATTAACCATGATAGCTATATAATAGATAGGTAGTTGAAAATTTCACGAGTGATGTGATGTATATCTTTTGCCGCTACAGCAACAAACACTAAAACAGAATAAAGTATACATTTAAAAGTGGCTCCCGTAAATTAAACCTGACTTTTTTACCGTTTTTGAAAATAATTTACTGATTTTTTTGAAGTGGGGCCAACCATTTTACAGATTTTTCAAATATGAAATACTATGTCAGGTCTAAAACGCACACATCATTTCATATAATTGCCATATAAACGTATGATAGTTTTTAATGGATTTCCAATAATAGAATAACATAACCGTAATATACGCAGGTTCAATTGCTGCGATGTAACGTAACTTATATGACAGTAACGGCTGACATTATCTGCTTGCAAATTAGTTTCATAGTTTGATGATTACCAAAATTATTATTTTTTTCACTTTAAAGAATATAAATGTCATAAAGTCTCATATTGTTATTATTGTCTATATAATTATCTACCAGCTCGTTTTATTAAAGATAAACTACAACATAATGAGCTTTTGCAATGTCTACATCATACTTCATACTAATATTATAAAGGCAAAAGTTTGTGAGTGTGTATGTTCTTCTTCACCTCTAAAGATATATTCCCACAGTAAAAAGTAGCCTATATGTTAACCCAGAGTATCAGCTAACTATATGATTTTAGACTAGTATTATCGCGGAATTGATACATTATAATACTTAACAGGTACTCACGATATACGGTTTATGAATTCTTATAGAATTCTTTTTGCCGATATTTCGACCCAGTTGCATGGATCGTGGTCACGGCCAAACTCTATTTACTCTGTTTGGCCGTGACCACGATCCATGCAACTAGGTCGAAATATCGGCAAAAAGAATTCTATAAGAATTCATAAACCGCATATCGTGAGTACCCGTTAAGTATTATAAAGTATCAGCTTACTCCCTACCAAATTTTATGAAAATAGCTCTAGCCGTTTAGAAGTGAAGAAGTAACAAACATACACACTCACAAATTTTCGCCTTTACAATATTAGTATGATTATGTCATTTGACCTTGCTTATACAATCTTTGTTATACTCGATAATTCTTGTAAGATTACACTTAAAACACGATGATTTTTTTAAAACATTTCGTAAATAAAAAATATATAAATTACGACCCAAGGAAAGTGATTTCGAATGTTCCCGTCTAACATCCTATAAAACACGATAACTGACGTGGACCACCATAAAATCATGGATTCATCCCATAGGACGGTACACTTAAGTGTCAATATCATAACGGGGATCGGTACGGGAGGCAGCGTTGGTGGCGCGATAAAACTGTGATAGTGCTAAAGAAAAATAAAAATACAGGATGGATGTATCAAACCACTCTAGATGGAGCCGTCAGGGTGAGTGAGTCTTGAAGGATCTTGAGTCTCCGGACGGATCTTTCTCTGTGAGATGCGACGTGTAGGCGGGCAAAAGTGGCACTTTAGCGAGCGATCTCTTATTTTTACTTTCGGGAATTTATTCTCGGACTGTATTGACACAGTTTTAGTGGAATTGAATCGAATGTGTATTTGTTTGCGCTTCAACGATGTTTGATACGTGTAATGGATTCTTTCTTAATGCACCAATGACGACACGCGTGGCAGAGCAGTTACCATACTGGTCTGACGCTCAATGGGTCCCGGGTTCGATTCCCGGCCAGACAGGTATCTGAATGATGAGTTTGGATTCATGTTCTGGGTCTGGGTGTTTGTGTATTCGTCTTGTGTGTTTCTAGGTTACTAGGATTTTCTCCTGTGTCGCGGGTACCATGGACACGCGACACAGGAGAAAATCCTAGTGTGGGGCTATGAGCATAGAAAGCGTGTGTGTGTTTAAAGAAAAAAAAAAATGAGATTGAAGTGGCAAACGATCATGCAGTCCATCTGATGGTAAGTGATCACTGCCGCCCATGGACATCTGTAGGACACAGAACAAGGGTTCAATCTGAAGTCAATCACAGATGTGTTGCTACTCCCACGGACTAACATGATCGCCTTATATAAAAGTGCGCTGGCAACAACAAAATTATATATGTGTAATACTACGCTCTCCATGTCATTCGGTGGGCAGCGGGCAATCAAGAAAGATAATCGAGTTGATGGACAGTGGACTCCTTCTGCGTAACACCTAATGCGGTCACCAACATTTATGTTAGGTGCGGTGACTATTGGCAATAACCCTTTAGAGAAGGCTTATGGCCTATCTCCGCAGTTGACCTCAAAGGTGAGATGAATTGATGAACACTATGATGTAAAATTACGATCATTTTGAGAATACAATCCAATATTTTATAAATAGTAAACGAAATTCAAGGCGACAAGGGCTACAACTATATTCATTACGATACAACGGCAGGCCCTATGAATGAGTTGTCAGTGACAATCTTAATAAATATTATTAAATGACGATAGTGGCCATCAATTTATAATACCTTCTAAATCACGAAACCGTCGTTCATTTAACCGACTTTACTTAATTCCCAAAGTATAGAACTATGCGCGCTTCAATTTAATGTCTCTATTTTCTTTGTCTTTTTATGTCCCCTTCCAATGCTTAATTACGTCACCCAAAAAATCCTAAATTAAAACGGAACGACTCTAACAAATGTTACCCATCACCGTCACTTACGTTTGAAGCGAACTATAAAGGACATGTGATAGCAATCATGCAGTAAAGAGCCAACGCATCAATCAAATGAGCAATCTAAATCCGTCATCGTGACAATAAAGATGGCGGCACGTTCGAACGGGCGTTCGAAATAAGAACGCGATGCGGGTATCGCTCCCCAGCCGGCTGTTAGGTGGCAGAGCACGGTTATACCGTTTGCGGCATTTTGATAAGTACCGCCTTTGTTGGTGCTCACCTGGATATTACTTTTCTACTTAGTGATGGCGAATGGGCTCACATTTAGGTCACACGTTTAATTCGGTGTTTTATCTGAGGTTAGGGAGGTTTTATTAGTTTAGTAGGCCTCGCGTTTGTATTTGTCAGTCAAGTGTGGTCAGTAGTCGGATTAAAAAAAACTCGATACGAAAGTGCCATAAACTTGTCAAGATTTGCATATTTTCGTCTTTACCTGTCAAGCAGATAAAGTTATATGGGAAAACACAAACAATTCGAACATGTATGATAGTTACTTGGTAAATACAAATTATAACAAACAGTCATTTTTAACACGCATTTTTTTGGTTAATAAAAGCAGCAAACGAGCATGCTGCCCACCTGATGTCAAGCTCTCGCTGTCGTTCTTGGATATCTGCAACCGTCATAACACACTTATTATATAGTATTAAGACATAAATGCTGCAATTTTTACTTTTGAGGCATTACTATGATCTTTAAACTAAACCTTAGCATCGTTGCACAACAGGTGCGAGGTTGAAAAAGTTTTTATTAAGACATTGTATGTCTTTCATGAACAGATATGTAAAATATACGTATAGCTGCATGGTTAAATATATAACACCAGACAAAAACTCATAAATACCTCAAATAGAATTGCATTGTGAAGTTTATACATAAGAACAGGGATATTATTTTTATTTTTACATGGTATATGTTTACGAAGGTAGAGCAATTAAAAGCCCAATAAAGACGTATGAACAATTTTATTGGTCGACAGCAAGAGACAACATACCCCAGGGTGGAATAACAAAGGTACATTTATTACCAGTTAAGCAACGTTGAATATAAAACGAACCATTTTCAGCTGGTAAAATATGCGCCGCTGGTCATAAATACCGAATCGAAAGAGAGTGCATCGAACACATAAAAGCATAGTAAAAAACTTTTGTCGCACTAAACAATATACCGGCGCATGCAGAGGGACGAGTGCTGTAAACTTATCTTTATGTCTCCATTTCTTCACGAAAATAGACAACCATATGTTTACATCCATGACGCTCACAATAGCCGTGTGACACTTGTTTCACCTTCACCTTATGAGCGAGTTTAAAAATACTATATATATTACATATATTACACGAACACCATATAATAAGGTTTTAATTTTAGTTTATGTACGTCTTAAAACGCGGTGGTCTGGCAATTTATTTGAGATGTAAACACGTTTATTTGCGTTTTTCAATAAATTGCAATTGAGAGAAATAACGATGCAAGAAAGCGATCTTGTCATATCTCGAAAAAATACTAATTGAAGTTACATTCATAAAATCAGTTACATAAATATGAGATTGGATTAATCTTAGACTATATATTACATTGTTTACTTTAAAGTTCAATATGACACAAAATTATATTACACCACCTAATAAATCATTAAATTTAAAAGAAATTAATTTTAAAGTGGTTTTTTTGTCTGGTGTAAAATTGCATATTTAGAGATACGAAAAAACAGCTTTCTTACGTCGGTAATAATAAATTATCAAAAAATTCGAAAAGAATTCAAAAACCGCATATCATGAGTACCCCTTAAGTATTAATGTGTCAATTTCGCGACAATATTAGTCTAAAATCATATATCAAATGATATTTCAAGGATTTAATTTTCAAATCACTAGTGCATCGACCACGAAAAAGTTAAACATATTTTTGACACAGTGTCGAATTTTAACATCGCGTATAGATTATACATTCGCGGTGGGACAAGTCAATTGTATTCGAAACTACGACCACGTGTAATTTACATTCAAACGTCTATATTGGTATCCAACGTCCATTCATTTCCGAAATGGAACATTGTAATAGTGTTCACGTTTTTGACAACTGTATTGAAATAATCTTTTTATTTTTATGACATAGAAATAGCAAACGAGCATGCAGTCCACCCGATAATAAGTGGTCACAGTCGCTCATGGACATCTGCAATTAACGATAAGATTAATCTTACCTGAGGGTGGCCATACATTCGTGCATTCCCCGGAGGTAAGACGGAAAGCCTCGAATAAGAATTTTGGTTATAAGAGAAATGGTTAGTTAGAAGTGTGACGTTCTAAGCAAGATTGGAACTACTTTTAATTCTAGAAGAAGCAAATCTCTATATATTACCTAATACGTGAAGCTAAAACTTGGGTTACGTTTTTAACTAACTTGCCGCGGACTAATTACTTGAATACATAATATTTTTTTTATGTTCCGTAATAGTTTATTCTTGGATTAAGTCACAATTATAGTCAACGGTAAGAATGTGCTACCAAGTCAATCGATCTAACATTATTTTTACAAAAAATATTTTGGAACGAGAACAGACGAACACTTAAAATTAAAAAATAAACTATAAATAAATATGAAAAATGCTCAAAATAAAACTTTTATTCATTTGTGGAAGGCGTTAATCAAACAGAAAATAGGAGAGCAATCGGAATACAATTGCGAGAACAAATTATTTAATTACTCTCGCTGAATAGGGTTGGCTCTTCGGCGAAAAGTGAAAAATAACAGAAAACTATCTGTATCGTGAAGCAGATCTTGCGTTATGATGGAAAGGTGTGGTTGCCGGCACATTTTTATATAAGGCAACCATCTTAGTCCTCGGGAGTAGCAACGCATCTGAGATATGAAGTTGCTTACACAGGTCCACGGGTGGATGTGGCCGTTTAACATCAAGTATACTGCATCATCATTTATTACTTTAATGTTATAAAATAAAATCTACAAAAAATAGATTAATAATCATGATACTTGTTGTAATTTTATATTTTGTTTTTTTTTTAAGATTTTTAAAACTTTTGAGGAACAAGATAAAACTCATTGTTATGTTATAATAAACCACAATAAGCCACATTGATGTTAAAATGTAGAGACAGGTGTGGCATAGGAGGATTCGTGCGGGCGGGCTTTGTTAAATTTTGATGATATTATCTAGTTATAGCGTGAGTCCAGGAATATATGGAGCTGAAAGCATCTCAATTAAAAAAAATTATAAAGAATGGTCAATTCAATTTTATGATTTGAACTGATTAGAAGTATGTTTAAAACAGAATTAACATAAAAGATTTTACAAAATCTTATGTTGTATAATACTAGTTGAATCCCGCAGCTTCGCTCCCGTTGACAAAAATCGTTTCGCACAGTAAAAGTAGCTTATATGTTAATACAGAGTTGATACTCTGTATTAACATATAAGCTACTTTTACTGATGCTGATGCTAGCTAGTTAGCTGATGCTAACTCCCTACCAGATATTATGAAAATCGCTCCAGCTTCTTACACGTGAAGAAGTAACAAACATACACACAAACTTTCGCCTTTATAATATTAGTATGATTAACTTTCTTTTCCTAATAGTTTATGCCGATGTAATTATTAATTTAGAAAGTATTTTCGTTTCAAACATTCCAAATGTCACTAAACATAAGTGGTAAAAATTCCAGACTTTCACAGAAGGGACCTAAATAAAACTTTTATTTTTTATAAAAACGGAGGGCCATGGTATATTATTGTTATCTAGGGCCCCGGCCAAGTCGATTAAAACCAGACAGAGGCACAGACTTTACTTTTTCAAATGCATTCAGGGAAATTTCGAATCCCCTGAATTTAAAGTCAGAGTTTTTGGGAACCAAGAGAGCCTAATATAACAAGGCATGTTCAAATTGAACGCACCCGTAGTTTACGTACTATTTACAATCTCAATATGTAATTTTGTCTCTATTTGTCATGATATGGTACGATTGCTGAGAAAGGCTTATAATGATTTATAAATAAATAAACATGCCACATATCATTTTGGTCACTAAAAGTTATTTAACAAATTAGACAAATGTTTGACAAAGTTGTTGGTTAATCGCTTCCGTAGTAATAATAAAGAATAGAATGGTCATTTTTATGATTGGAACTGATTAAAGATGTTTAAAACAATAGACATAAAGTACTTACAAAATCATTTGTTACAATTTGTTATTATTTACAAATAAAAAGAAATTTTAAATAAAACAAAGAGTCCATACCGCAGACCTCATGAGAGAGTCCCAAGAATAGTGGCCCAAGAGTTCCCTAGAATTTGTATGGCCAAACTGATTCTTTGGGCAAAATACGCACCAGCCTTTGGGTCTCCTGAAGCGTCAACCAATCGCGACGATAGTTCTTTGCAGTACCGTCGCGCTTCTGGCCACCATGGACCTAAAGTCTCTAACGCAAACAGGACAAAGATGTTACCCTCCACAAGGGCGCGTCGCGCGCGTTGTGGTCACCCATATATGAGATGGAGCCAGCGTATCATCGCAAGTTGCATTCCACACAAGTGACCTCCCCTGATTCCAGGGAACGAGTGTCATACCGTTACGTAATATTAATTTTTTTCTTCTTATAGTTTACGCTGATGTAATTATTACATTTTAGAAAGTTTTATTGGGTCACACATTTTAAAAATTACTACAGATATACAGATATACGTATAAATACCTAAATTAAACTGTTTTTTTTTCCAAAAACGGATTGCCATATTATATTATCGTTATCTAGAGGCATGGATGTGCACCGGCCAAGCCGATTAAAACCGAATAGAGGCATCGGCTTTCCCTTTTTAAATGCATTCAGGGAATTTCCGAATCCCCTTAATTTAAAGCCAGAGTTTTCAAAAATCCAGAGAGCCCAATACAAGAAAATGTTTAATCAAATTACGTTCAATTTGAACCGTATTTTACGTAGTATATTCGACATAAAGTTTTTTTTTTATCTAATTGAAGTAGCAAACGAGCATGCAGTCTACTATATGGTAAGTGGTCACTGCCGCCAATGGACACCTATAAAAAAAAACTTAATAGAACTTGGGTTCTATCTGAAGTCAATCACAGATGCGTTGCCATTCTCGGGGACTATGATTGTCGCCTCATATATGTATAATGTATATGTGCCGGCAACCGTACCCTTCAAAAGAAACGTAAGGACTGTTTTACGCTAGAAATAAATGTGACGGTGGTACTTCTCCGGTCGAACTACTGGTTCTACCACCTTTAAAATTTAATTTTGTCTCTATTTGTCATGTTACGGTACGTTTACACGGTACGTTACGCCAATTTCATAAAATAAATAAACATGTTAACAACAAACACAATAAAAGTTATTTAACAAATTAGGCACGTGTATCACAAAGTTGTTGGATACACGCTTTCATGGTAATAATAAATATCAGTTTTATTATATATCTCACAACTTTACGATAACTGTAGATATAACAAGATCCCGTTGAAAACATATATTTTTAGAGAAAACATAGATAAAATATACATATACATAAACATAGAGAAAACAGAGAACATAGAAAACAAATCTATCCTGCAAAGTCAAAATATTTCTTTTCAGGTGACAACCATAACTTGACCAATGCTTCGCGTGGAAAGGGGGAGCGAGAGGCAGAAAATTTCTGAGTCAAAAGAAAGAGAAGCACGATGTGGAGTAATGAGAATACTTAAATAATGATTGAATAGTTATTAATTAGCGGCGGGACTACTTACAAAAGTGGCTTTAGTATGACGCCACTTATTTTCAATGTTAGCAGTTGTTACAGTTACAGATTAGAATTCGCACTGTCTACCACTTCGCAGTTAGTTACCGCGGTAGGCTATGACCTAGCTGTTTCATTCTGACAGACAGACCGGTCGAAACATACTCGTCCTTCCACGTTTAAAAACTTTCTGTTGAAAATGCAAATTATGCAAACGTATTAAGGCTAGTTAAACGTATTAGATGTAGATACAGTTGCTGTTCAATAAGAGTTCCAAGGGAATCACGTTTCTTAAATTGAAAGAAGAGAATAAGTGAACACTCGAGATGTAAGAAGTAAAAATATAAAAAAAAAAACTAACGACAAGAACGACAGAAATTAATGAAGAAACTTACTAGCGACCACTGATCGTTCACAGCTGATTTCGAAATAAATAAAAAAATATACTGAAAAACTACGTATTTATTACGGACTTAACAGAGAAGAGCTCGAAGAAACGAAGAATCAAAGCGAAAATATACGAGAAAAATAAAAAAAATTAACACCGTTAACACAAAAAAACTTATAGCGTGGCTTTACGATTTTAAAGTATTTAAATAGGACCGAATGGAGACATTCAGCTAGACATAATCTTATGTTACTTTGAAACACCAGATCCGCCCGAAGAGAGTTCAAGAGACAGGATCAGAAGTTTTTCCATCTAAAACTTGAACTATAAATCGTGTCTACTGAACTATCGTGCTCGGCCCCTTATTGACAATTTATGGCAGATTTGCATTTCTAAGGAGTAAATTACTATGTAACTTTAGATTACAGCTTCGGGAATATTATGTCTTGTTCCACTTCCGACCAAAAACTAACAGCGATACACAAAAAATATAATTTGCAGTAAACTCGTTAAATAATAGTATTAGTTTATTTTCTATGCGATTAATTTGTCATTATTTTTTTTATTAGTGCAAAAGCGTAAAATCAATACATAGGTATAGGTAATAAAAGTTCTTCATCTCTGTACATCGAATATATATGTTAGAAAAATTGGTCAGATTTTTTTTTATTTGACTAAAGTAGCAAACGAGCATGCAGTTCACCTGGTGGTAAGTGGTCACTGCTGCTCATAGACATCTGTAATCAAATTCATACAGAATGTGGGTTCCATCTGAAGTCAATAACAGATCTGTTGCCACTCCCGAGGACTATGATGGTCGCCTCATGTAAAAGTGTGCCGGCAACTACACCCTTCCATCGAAACGCAAGAAATGCTTCACGCTAGAAATAGGTGTGGCGGTGGTACTTCGCCGGTTGAACTACACTGGTTCTACCACCTTCAATCACAACCAGAATAAGTAATAATAGCCATGTTTATATATTTTTTTATTTTTATCTGTGTGTTTGAAATCGCACTAAAACCAAAACGGCCCCATTAAATTGAAACGGTCAAAGATCTAACACGTTGTGCGTATTTTAAAATGAAATTTAACATTTATTTCATTAAAACCCTTGGTGAGTTAAAACATTATTAGTAAAAGTTTTTATAATTGAAATACGACGTAAATTTAAGACATCACACATTTCGTTGTCAGTGAAGACAACATATGTTTGCCCAACTTTTTGTAAAAACATAAACCATCTTCATAATAAATAACGCAATTGAATCAGAAGAAATTTATCTACACTTGGATATAAGAAAAAAATATGAAAATGCAGCACTTAGGAAGACGACCATTGTCAACTTAAATGTTGACTTAATAAGAATTTACAATACTTTACAAGATTAATGTGAACTTACGTTTAATTAACGGAAACCTATCCGGTAATCTAGTCGTATATATTTTTATAGTAATATCAACGACGTGAAGTCGATATTTGAAAGAAAAAACACTCAAATTCGTATATCTCAAAGCAATCGTTTTACAAATACTGCATTATCTATACGACTCTTAGTCATCACTACATATTACATTACATTTAACCAAAATAACAGGTAATTGATCGCACATCGTTAACCGCTTACGGTCTAAAACCTCCATAACTTATTGATCTCTACAGACTAACTACAGCATGATTTCTCACTTAGCAACTACACAATGTAGTGGGACTATTAATGGGGTAGTTATTTATCTAAGTAAATAATCGCTATATAATATATATTAAGTGTATAATTTAGATTTAGTAGGTGGTTAGAATCTTTCGGAGTTCGAGTCCGGAAACAGTACCGTCACAAGTACATCTATTAGGTACTTGTGATCTCGTCCCTGTAGTTCCGGGATCAGAATAGGGCTACGGTATCCTCTGCCTGTCGTAAGAGGCGACTAAAAGGGGCTTCCGGGGTTGCGGGCGGCTAGAGTGGGAGCTTGAACCGTCCAGCCAGGCGATCCCGGGAAGGACGGCGGTATGTGTGGTCGCATATCGTCGTATAGACTAGACGGAGCGGTGGGCCCAGCCGCCCATCTGGGAGGAGCCCGATGGGGCAACACGCTTAGAGGATTCCGGTGGTGTTTATTGGAGATCCCTGAGTCCTCTTTTTAGCGCCGAGGATGGCCACCGGGGGGGTTTTAGTGCGGTAAAAATCCCACATAACCCTTCGTCGCTCCCACGGCGTCGGGTACCTTTTGAAGGTTTCCCCCTCGAAATCAAAAAAAAAAAAAGGTACTTGTGACCTATTAGGTAGAAGTAAATGTAGTGGTGGAAGTTAGTGGTTGTTAGGTAAACCGCACAACTCCAAAAAAGGTAAAATATATTATAAATTAGTATTAAAGTAGAAATCGAGCATGCAATCCACTTGATGATAAGCGATCACATAAAAAAGTGGGCCAGCAATAACGCCTATCCAAGGAAACGCAAAAACTGCTTCACGCTAGAAATAAGTGTGGTGGTGATACCTCTTTGGGAAAAGGATAGGCGAGGTGATCATGCCTGGAGAGCGGCCGTGCTCCAAGTCTTTGTTCGGAACATGTATATATGCAGGGTATTGAGAATACTTCGATAGC
This sequence comes from Spicauda simplicius, assembly GCA_949699795.1. NCBI lineage: Eukaryota > Metazoa > Arthropoda > Insecta > Lepidoptera > Hesperiidae > Spicauda > Spicauda simplicius. Next base: position 2,405,439 of record OX453057.1, on the reverse strand, counting down.
GTGTTTCAGAATACTAGTAGCGCAATCTCTTGATGCCTTGCGGGAGGTCGCCACACCTCTTCAAGAGAACTACATAGTTTATATAGTTAAATAGTTAAATAGTGATAAGATCACAAGGTACGCCAAAGTGTCTTACATTATTTCACTTATTATAATGTTACAAGATACGAGTACCTATCACTACTATGTATTTAGGGATTTTGCGTGGTGATTAAAACCACTCTCAGTGTGTGCGGAGGAGTGGGGTTCAACCACTGTGTAGTATTTACGGGGTTTAAATTGATCAAAACTGCAGACAGGGGTGCTAAACCACAAATGCCACAAATCTAACGCAATTATTCCCTTAAAACGACCCTAATACATCTATGTATTATTGTAAATGAAGCTTTAGAAATAAGCATTTCTATGGATATCGAATGACATAAAGTTTAGTATTTCAGACTGAAATACTACAAAAAATAAACAAATTCCAAATTTTAAATACTCGTAGACTGACGTTTCAGTATAACTCACATTACATTAATACGCAATTCAAATTTTATGAATAAGGTATTATATTACGAAATATTATATACCTACTAGTCACTCATCTCTCATCAACTCATTATTGACGAACTGCTGGACACGGGTCTTCTCTCAGAATGAGAGAGTTTAGGCCATGGTCTACCGCGTTGACCAAGTGCGAATTGGTGGACTTCACCCACCTCCGAGAATTTTTTTTTTAAGAACACGCGGGTGTGTAAATTCCCTCACGATGTTTTCCTTCACCGAAAAACAGGTATAATTAATTTCTAATATGCACATAATTTTAGAAAAATCAGTGGTGCGTGCCTGGGTTTGAACCTCGGACCTCCCGATCGAGAGAGCAAGTTTCAACCATTAGTCTATCACTGCTCTGTCACTCATCACAACGATCGAATTTCGACTATCATTCAACTCAAAACTAAACTTAATATTGCAAAGTAGTAAATTGAAAACTATTCGTGCAGTTTCCAATTTCAATTAAATTATAATTTAAAGACTAAGTACCGAAAAGTAAAGACTTTTTAATTTATTTTTCGACTGTCTAATAATTTTAAAAACTTGTTATTAGAGTTATTTTAAGAACACCCATTAAAGGGAAGAGAGGTTTAATTGACCTAGCTGCATTAAAAAGTAATGATGGGTTATTATACAAAGCCATCTCACATTTTTGACATTATGCGTTTTCATAGTAAAAAAAAAATCGTATTTGATTTCGTCTACTACATATGTGTTTGTGTCAAATACTTGGTAGTGTATGTAATGTGTTTTTAAACGATTTTATATACAACACTACATAGCATAAAACAAAGTCGCTTCTCACTGCCTGTCCTCATGTATGCTTAGATCTTTAAAACTACGCTACGGATTTTAGTGCGGTTTTTTTAATAGATAAAGTGATTCGAGAGGAAGGTTTTTACGTATAATATAATGGAGAAACACTGATAATTTTAGATTTTTGACTTTTACTGCGAGGAGCGTAATTTTCTTAAAAAGGTGTACAAAGTTTTCGCTTCACGTATTAATATATACTTTAGTGAAATATTAAGTGCCTCGGGCTGACCGGTCGCCAAGTAATTTTGCATGAAAGATTTTGATTGAGGTATTTATATATTTTTTCTCTTGTAGAGTACCAACAGTATGCAAGAATTTAATTTGTTATTTTGGCATTAACCATCGAGCGAAATTTATACAAAAAGAATAATAGTCTTATCGCCTCTTATTTAGGGCCATGAAAAAATAAATACTAATTTATAACTTAGAATTCAGATATAATCATCTCCATGAACATGAGCCATGAACACACACAAAGACACAACATGTTTAGCCAGGAATTGAACCCGGAATCCACTGTGTGACGAACTGGTATGGAGACTGTATTGTTACGCTGATTGTCTAAATCAATTGCTCAAAGGAATCTAGAAGATTTTACACTTTTATGAGGCGACAATCTTAGTCTTCAGGAGTATTGACTTCCGATAGAACCCATATTTTATGTGACGATGCTTACAGATGTCCATGAGCGGAAGTTACCACTTACCACCAGATGGACTGCGTGCCCGTTTACTACTTCAATTTTCTAATAAACTGAAGAATCTATATCAACTTTAGTACAAAGTTATCAATAAGTAAGTTATAAGTTAATCTGCTAATACCTACAGTCGACTAGTAATCACGATATCCCGCGTGTCGTTTGTTTGCGCTGATAAAATGTTTATTGTTTGACCGGTTTTATCATATATCTTGCAGTTTGTCCTTATTAGTAAACCATCTCTTCTTAATTAAATTGCTTCACGAAAGTTTAATGCATACTTTGGTTGAATATACAGAACATTTAAGAACAAATGTAAGTGTGATAACCCTACATAGGAGTGTTTGTGGTTTGTTTACATTTATTCCAGATCGAATGTGACCCAAGTATAGGTAGTAGAACTATTGGTTCGACCGGCGAGGCTACCACCACCACTTATTTCTAGCGTGAAGCAGTTCTTGCTTTTCTATGATAGGGTATGGGGCCGGCTTACTCCTCGGAGGGAGCAACGCATCTGTGATAGACTTCAGGTAACACCCATTCTACATGAAGTTACTTAAATTGGGCAGCATTGACCATTTACCACCAGGTGGCCTGCATGCGAGTTTCTATTTTAATTTTATAAGAAAAAAACAATCTGTTTTAACGGTGATAATATAAATAGACTATCAACCCTAGCATTAACTCAAGCTGCTGTTTTGTGGTGTATATTTGATATGATTAGCCAATGAGAGGACGAAAATTGCTCAAAACCGCAGACAGCGGTGACCAGCCGCAATCCGCACTCGAAACGCGATTAACGCAAATAACCTAGACTGCTATGTAAACTCATGATGAATTAAGAATACATCACTTTAAATATAAAGCCCGTCTACACTTTAATAAAAATTGGAAAAACCAAAAGTTCAGGAGTCAATTTTTGTGAATTTTAGTTAAAAAACTTAAACGGCACTAAATGAGATGACCATTTTCAATACCATATACCATATTTTCAATAGCATAGTCGATCTCAAGCGATTAAAAAAACCGATTAAATTAATTATTTTTTATGCAAACTATCGTGTTTAAAACGAAAAAAGTGTTGAGTGGCGGCAATTTCTTTTTTTCTATTTCAATCGTTCTTTCAGGTTTTATCATATTATATCAAGTTTTACCAGTGAAGGAATTATTCTCCATTAACTATTTAACTTATCTATAAAATGGTTCGCAAGTAAAGGAGATAACGTGGATTACGAATCGTGTAAATAATTAAATAGTTACGGAATCGAGGCTAAAAAGATTTTTCGGTAATAACGCACTGTCTAATACTTCGCATAACAAGTCGTGCAAAATGCTAAGTGAAGTTGTACAAGTGAAGTGAAGTTGGGAAAGTCCTAAGAACTTCAACAAATATAATAAAAAGGTCTCAACATCTTGATGTATACTAATCCATACTTGGATTATAAACTAGTAGGCTTTATCATTTAATATTTCAATTTTATAACACAAATATTGTTAAATTATTAAAACAAAAAAGCTGATATAAAATGTTTATATTTTGTTTTTGAAAAAATAATAAATTTGATGCGAAAATCGCAAAATCGTAATACAAAATTGTTATGTATTTGTATATGTATAATGTATTTAAATTTGTAATGGTCTACTTAGCAGCGTTCATCTAATATCCATATTATGATCATAGTCACAAAAATCATTTCTTCTTCTTCTTCTTAGCCTTCTTCTTCTTAAAAAATATATAGCCTATTATATCACTCTCACAAATCGATTCAAATAATGATGTCACATGTTCAATTCGTTAAGTCGTTAGCGTTGTTCGCGTGCCAAATAAATGGACATACATACTAACGTGCATACATATGTACATACGCTCGTAAAACATCACTTCCCTCCTGACGCAGTCGGATGGTCTAATTATAAATAGGTATAAATATAATCTGAAGGTGGTAGAACCAGTGTAGTTCGACCCTGGAAGTACCACCGCCACATCTATTTCTAGCGTGAAGCAGTTCTTGCGTTTCCATAGGAGGGTGTGGTTGCCGGCACACTTTCACTTGAGGTAACCATCATAGTCCTCGGGAGTAGCAACGTATCTGTGACTGACTTCAGATGGAACTTCATGGGCGGCAGTGGCCACTTACCATAAGGTGGACTGCATGCTCGTTTGCTACTTCAGTCAGATAAAAAAAAAAGTAGGCCGCCTTTTATTACTATACGACCCAGTGGCATATGCATGGTCCATTAACGTCAGTGAATTGGTAGGCTTCTGATGAAGTGGGCTGCGAGCTCGTCTGGTATTCCCATGTTATTAAAAATACATGACATCAAAGTGGATAAGGTCTGAAATTGACCAAGACCGCAGACAAGCGTCCGACCGGCATTCCGCAAAACGCGATAGACGGCTCGCCTGAACTCGATAATATAAAATCGATATCGAAAGCTACCGTTTCTGAGTCGGGATTAAAAAGTAACTTGAAATAAAATGCGTACGAAATATTAGAACTAATTCTTTTACATTTCTAAGTACTTATATAAAAAGGAAAAGTGACTTAACTACTGACATATCATTCTAAACTACCTACTGTGATTAGAAACTCGAAATTTTGTCCTAAGTTTCCTTTTATACTGAACCAGAAAGGATTTTTGGAAACTTTTGAAAGTCCGCCAATTTTGATACTAGCATAACGAAACTTAGTATTAGCTTTCTGTTTCAACGTTATTGAAAATCCGTATCACCATTTTCAAAAAATCAATCCCTAAGAGAGTAAAATAAGGGTTGAAAGTTTTTTCCGGAAATCCGCCAAATATCATGCAAGCTAAACGAAATTTAGTATTTGGTATTGTGTTGACATCTGTATGTAGTTTTATACAGAACAACTTCCAACGAAACGCAAGAAACGCGTCACTCTAGGAAAAAGCCGTGGCATTGGTACCTATGTCACCGGTCGAACATATGCGTTCTAACACCTTGCAAATAAATATTTTAATATGTCTCGATTGTTTTTAAATAATGACACACACATAAATAAAAAAAACGTGCGGTACTCGGGTACTGCCGCGGTAAATCTAAAGCATAGCATTTTTTTTTTATCAAAATATGCAATTATAATTATTTATTTATGCAATTTTTTTCCGTTAATATTAATTCAATTTTTTTCTTTGATTTTTTTTGCGCCCAGCTGTCGTACCAAATACATACATGTTAAGCGAACGCTCGGCCGCGCTACATGGTAGGTGTTGTGCGGGGTGTTAGGTTTTTTCGTTACGGAATGTCTTGATTCGGGCGCCGCGTTCAAAGCTCGCGATAAAAACTATAGAATAGCTTAATATGTTATAATTTTATAGAAGATATGTTCATTTAGTAAGCACATTAATTCTCTTATTTAAATTGTAATTTACCTATAAGCACATCCATGATACAGGTTGCGATGTTTAAAATGTATTTTCGTCAAGTGATGAAGGTCTTAAATTTACATATTTAAGTAGAAAATAAAATGACAGGGTACTTGATTTAGTTTGCGATACTTTGATCAGGACGAAGATTTTTTTCACTGAAATCTCACGAGACTTGGCTACGTTTGATATTACGACTCTATAATTCTTAAGTAAAAATCAGAAACGACGTTTATTAAAATTAAGCTTCACTTAAAATCATAGGAAATGAATAAACGAATTTGTGCGATAATTATTTTTATAATTTTAATTTATACTATATTATCTACTTAAAATGCATTAGTTAATGATAGTAGAATGTCATTGTTCTCACATAAAGCCAATAAATAAGTAACGTTTCGAGGTTCCTCACGAGAAGTATCAGATAAAAATCGTAATGCATAACAACACTCGTCCGTCCATATTTCTCTGCTCACTGATTAGATATGGAAAATAATATTTCTGGGTGAAATAATACCCTGATTTATTCGCACGGGTCTGATAACGGGGAGAGATGGGCCCTTTAATGGTCGGAGCGGGCCGAAATTGACCGAAATTGTCCGAAATGGGCCGAATTTCACGTCCTAAACTCACATTTTTACATATTTATTTTACCGGCCGCGTTAAATTATGGCGGATTTTTGTGGAAGTTATGAGGACCATATTTCGCGAAGGTGCGCTGGGAGCGATCCTTGCTTCGTGCTGGAATAATTATATTGTGCTATATATCACCGAGCTGCCGCCTTTTATGCTTAATGTTTGGGATGCTCTAAAATTGAAATATCGAATCTTTTCTCTTATATGGAGTGCATATATAATACACGTATATTATTATTTTAATACCGTAGTTGTAATCGGGCTTGCCGTCCGTAATGGTAAGTAGCCAATGCTGCTTATGGCCATCAGTTCAACCCCAGATTAGTAAGTCTTACTTGAGTTTGGCTACTGTTTGGCTACTGTTTTGCTTGCCCTGAAGACTATGTTAAAATGCCTGAATTAAACCTTTATAAGCAGAATATATCAGCGCCTACTATTGCTCTTACAGAATAAAAAATATGTGACGGTATTTTGGGAGCTGCACCTCAAAAGGGTCTACCATTATCAACTGGTATTATGTTTAACTTAAACAGTAAGGTAATCATTCTTTTCGTAAGCATTCGGGTTTTTGGTTTTAGTATTTTTAAGAATGTTACTCGGATATCATGTATCGTAATAAAATATATGCCACAAACACACCTGTTTGTCCTGTAAATATTAGTACAATGAAAAGGATTTCGGCAACCGTTTCTTACAACCAAATTAATTACCTAAATAGACTTTACAGTTAAGAACTTAGTGATAATTTCGCAACAATTTAACTTTCCTTAGTGTCTTTTATATTTGAATACGTACATTGTTAGTATACAAAACTAGAGATACATATTTAAACACAAATCGAGGGTGAAACTCACACCAAGGGCTAAAAGGGGGCAATTAGTTGTAAAACAGATGTAAAACAAATGAGGTGAGCTCATACTAGCCTTAATGCCTACTTACGTTCCTTAGCACAGCGTGCCTGGACGAAGCCCTAGTTGGATTCAATTAGGTACATGTAGATGTCTGGTATATCCGATTGTGTCATGTTTCTCGCCGATTTCCCAATCAATAGTTTACGTACAATTTATTATTTTATGATCTGTTTGTCGATGTTTTATACAATGTAAAATATAGACAGATCAGATGTATTTCATTGAAAGAAATATATTTTCGATACTTTAAATTGAATCGGTTTGTTGCGATTCCAAACAAAAAAAAATACAAAAAATATTAAAAATATAGATTAACTAGCTTTTGCCCGCGGCTTCGCTCGCGTGGAATTTAGTCTGCCACATAAAGTTTGCAAGGCGGTAGAGCAATGGTTCAACCAGGGAGGCATCACCGCCGCACCTATTTCTACCGTGAAGCAGTTATTGTGTTTCATTTGAAGGGTGTGCCTGTGCCTGCCGGCTCACTTTTATATGAGGCGATCATCATAGTCCTCGGAAGTAGCAACGCATCTGTAATTTACGTCAGATTGAACCCTTGCCCTACTTCCTAAGGCGATTAACATACGGTACCGCTCACTGCCACGGTAGGCGGTGAAGCGGATCTCATGTTGTATTGGGGTCTAATAAATCCGTTGATGCCTCACAAACGTACACCGACTGGCCGCGCGGTCCAGCGGTGTTCTCATCACCACCGTGTCTCCGCGCGAACGACAGTGCGGGGGGTCGGCGCCTCACACACGGGCTGGCGCCTAACCGCGCGGATCATCGTTGAAGCAAAAATGCATTTCGATGTCGAAAAGTTTATTTTGATGATCGGTCCATCCGCGCGTACAGGTGCGTAAACCGCCTTACCGCGCGGGGCACCGCTATTCGCGGCGGTGCGCGGTGCCGTGTGTTAATCGCCTAAACCAGTGTGTTCAAATTTCAAATCACAGGCACGTATATTAATTTGAATTAGTTTTGTCGGCAACAGATATTAATGTTTACTCTGAAATTAAAAGTTTTAAGAAAGGGTCTCAAAACGCGTGACGTTTTGAGACCCTTTCTTGACTACTACTAATCAGACATATGTGTCGAGTTGTGTTACATTAAAAGGTCGATGACGATTGAATAACATATTTAACCTTTCCGCTGTTTCATTCTCATTGACTTTTTTTCTTTTTTGTCGAGGGAGAAACCTTCAAAAGGTACGCCGTGAGAGCGACGCAGGGTTATCTGGGATTCTAATAGCACCAGGACTCCGGGATCTTCAAAAGAACGCAACTGGAGTCCTCTGAGTGCATTGCCCCATCGGGCTCCTCCCAAGTGAGCGGCTGGGCCCACCACTCCATCTGGTCTTTACCACGATATGCGACCACACGTATGCCACCGTCCTTCCCGGGATCGCCTGGCTGGACGGTTCAAGCTCCGTCCATCCTGGCTCTCACGATAGCATGCGACCACACATGCTGACATCCCGAAGTTCGACTTCCCGAAGTTGCTGACTGGGTGTTTGGAGCGCTCCATCTAGCCGCCCGCAACCCCGAAAGCTCCCTTTTAGTTGCCTCTTACCACAGACAGGGGATACCGTAGTCTTATTCCCGGAACTACAGAGACGTCATTGACCTTTCACATTTTGCTCCGTGTTTTATATTTATATATTTATATCATTAAAATTAACATACCATTCAAATATTTATATCATACAACTTCGTTGTATACGGCGTCGGCGCACGGCGCGTACTGCCGGTCAATCAATTGACTACGCAATATGTTATACTCGTAATATCTTCTAAACTACTTATCCAATTTACATGGTGTAAATGGCAGATTCAATCTTTATTAGATGCTTGATTTTTTGAAATCATTTATTTTGATAAGGATTAATATTTAGTTTGTATAAACCCCATGGAAACATCAACTTGATAGTTTTAAAATTTTCAAAGTATAAAAAGAGTTATTGTGGGTTATACATAAAATATAGACATATGCTGTCGCGGACTTTTATTTAGATCTATGTGAGCCAAACAATCCCACGGTACATTATATTTCGATATCTCCAACGGTTTAGGCAGCGTACGCGAAGATAGCTCTCAGAGCACAACTTTTTTTCCGACTAACCTGATATTTCTCGTTATATTATAACCTTATAAAACCTTATAAAAGCCCATGTGTTATTCTGATGTATAACCTATACTACTGTAAAGTTTCAACCTAATCCGTTGAGTAGTTTTTGCGTGAAAGAATAACAAATACACATACATCCTCACAAACTTTCGCATTTATAATATTAGTAGGATATGTTAAACAGCTAGTTTTATTTTATTGCGCGTATGGAGGAGTCTGAGATTCCAAAAAGTTGGTATTAATGTTTATCAGGAGATGAAAAAAAAAGATAAAACTTATGTACGTATACTCAATCACAGATGCGTTGCCACTCCCGAGGCCTATGATGGTCATTTCATATAAAAGTGTGCCGTCAACCACACCCTTCCATCGACATGCAAGAAATGCTTCACGCTATAAATAGGTGTGGCAGTGGTACTTCTCTGGTCGGATTTTTTTTATAAGATTGAAGTAGCAAACAAGCATGCAGTCCACCTGATGGTAAGTGGTCACTTCCACCCTTGGACATCTGTAAGCAACTTCATACAGAACATAGGGTTTTATCTGAGGCCATTCACAGATGCGTCGCTACTCCCGAGGAGTAATATGGTCGCCTCATATGAAAGTGTGCCGGCAACCACACCCTTCTATCGAAACACAAGAACTGCTTCACGCTAGAAATAGGTGTGACGGTGGTACTTTCCCGGGCGAACTACACTGGTTCTACCACCTTTACATAAATCATTACATCAAAGTGACACATTGTACTCTCCGCCAGTGTTCTACATAAGCAATAGACGTCAAACCTCCAACGCGGTAAAGTCTCAATAAAAATTATTACGAAGTTGAAAACAACTTTGTGCTGAGAAACTCTTGTAACAGGTTGGACTGTTTAATAGACACTCTTTTAGCTACAAATATATGCAAATGGACATGATGTATGTACGGAGTTGATCCTAAATAAAACGAGAATTGTACCGGAGGTGTGTTGCTATCATTGAAGGGTAAAAACGTTTGTAGTATATGTGTACACCACGTCCTCATTACTAAATCAGTGGCCATTACGGCAAAATATATAGTCTAGCTTTAATATCACAGCAGTGGAAACAACATCGCATAAAATTTTTATTCAATTCAAATTTTTATTCAACAAAGAAGTCCTACAGGATGATTATATTGCGTATATATAACTATGTATTATGAATAAATGTTACATATATTTACAAACTACTGAGTATACATAACGTATATTTTTTAATTTTAAAAGCAGTTTTACATAAGCTTAATATTTTATCATTAATATTCAGTGCTTTTGTGGTTTGATGCAACGATACAGGGTGCTCTGCTATTCAGAAGTTGTATACAAAGCGGAAATACTGGGAATTTAAATTGAAGTTACTTCAATACCTTTACGGGTCAGATCATCTCCTACCGCGCACAGTAAGCAGCTGAAATAAAAAATAAACTCGTTATGGACGTGTCAAAATAATGTTTATAAAATTGAAGTTGCAAACGAGCATGCAGTCCACCTGATAGTAAGTTGTCACTGCTGCCCAGGAATATCTTAAGTTGCTTCACACAGAACGAGGATTCCATCTAAAGTCAACCAAACAAGCGTTGCTGCCGTCGAAGACTAAAATGGTCACCTCGTATAAAAGTAAGCTGCTTATCGCATTTTTGCATCGATATTGACCCATTTTTCAATGTAGCATTTGACTTTAACATCTAAATACACACATTATTATATCTTATATAAAAAATGTGGATATTCAAGAAAATGTACGTCTACTACGATATCTGGTTTATAAATTGTGACGCAAACATTCATTCCGTCATCTTTTCTATGAAAAGTACTTTAAGCGTATTTGAATTGCGTATATTGTCTCGCTAACAGTGAAACACGCTTCGAAATTACACAAACCAACATAGCACAGTGTTTCAACTTTTTGCTGTTACGAATTCGCAGTTTCCATGACACAAAGACAACTACCAAAAAGTTGCGATTTTCAGAATCCCATCCATATGTCGAATAGGGAATCAGAGCCGTACTATTCGTCTGCGAAACAAATGCGAAATCGGCTTTTGCAATCCGTTGCATCGGAGCGAGATGGACATATAAAAGGCTTAAGTGTGAAAGAGAAAGACGCAATGCGGACAGCTACGGACGCGAATGGAATTGCAAATGTGCGAAGCGAGTTCGAGGTAGCTTTCTTTTCTTGAGTTACAGATACGTCAGACCGAAAAAGTTCGCGCATTTCGATTTTCGTAAGATTTTAAATCTACCTTATGTATATCTCTATTGGTTTTGCAGATCAATTTCAATTTAAATATTTATTCTTATATTTTCTTGACAATTATCAGTGCTTTACTTATCAAAGACAGGAGTAGATGATTGACTGTTAGGACTATGGAAAAAATATTAAATAAGTGAAGAAAATATTAAGTATCAACAAGAAAATCAGTAAAATTGCACTAGAAGGCATAAAGGTAGAAAATAGATGAAAATCTCGAGAATGATTATTCGAGTTTTAAAAATCAAAAAAATATCTGTAATTATTCCCGTCAAGCTTCTACTCAGTGGAGTTCAAAAAACCCCTAAGGCTACATTGAATGATATCAATATGCAAATGGCTCCTTTTAAACTTCAGCTCTTAGCAAAGCTTTTTCTTCCGCTCTCCAGCTACGAAGATTGGAGCAATTAATTGAGTTACTGGTATCCTAACTTTATAAACTGAAATGAAAACGTTTTCACGGTAGAAACGGTATTCATTAACAACGAATGGATGCATTTTAACGTAATTTTATTTCAAATCGTTCGATGATTGAACTATTGGCTCACTTTTATAGCAAGCAACCATCTTATCCTTAGGAGTAGCGATACATCTGTCATTGATTTCATATATAACTTGGTCTGTAAGAAGTTGCAGATCTCCATGGACGGCAGGGTCAACTCACTATCAGGTGGACTGCGTGCTGGTTGGCTACTTCAATCTTATTAACATACTAGTTGACCCGGCGAACTTCGTTCCGCCTAACAGTCAAAAATATAAAATTATAAGTGTTTCTCTACTATGTTATACATGTATTATAAATATATATAAATTACGTGTCACTTTATTTGTCCGCAATGGACTCTTAAACCTCTGAACCGATTATAATCAAATTTACTCAACGTGTGCATTTTGATCCAACTTGAAAGATAGGATAGTTTATATCTTAATTTATAGGTTTAATTGCAAATGTTTATGTAACATTTCTTTAACCACAGCAACGCGTGGCCGGGTATGCTAGTGTATTATAAATAAAAACCCTCCTCTTGAATTACTCCATGTATTACAAAAACTGCATTAAAATTCGTAGCGTAGTTTTAAAGCATACATACAGACTAACTAGGACCAGCGACTCTGTTTATAGGTACTATGTAACGATTGTGTATCTTTAAAAGCAACATTTTTACAGATATGTATTATAAAAATGTTGCAAAACTTTTGAAGATGTGCTTTCAGCAACTACAACTTTAATTCCACTACCTAATAAAATGACTCAGAATCGAATAAATAAGTAAATAGCAAAATAACACGAGTAAATTTTGTACTTAAATAATTGGTTAAATGCAATTAAAACAAGCATACGAAGCGGTACGTACCATCAAATTATAAAGATTTTATTTAAGGTACAGGCGTCGACAAAATACTGATTTCTAATATTTTTAGCTTTTTTATAATTTTAGCATTCATTGGCAATAAATTTCAAGTCTCTATTACAGTTCAAGTGGCAGAATTCTATAAAGACATGACAAAGTGAATGTGGTTTTTACTGTTTGAATACTCAATCTTAAAAATAAGCCAAGTATATAAACTAGGATTCTTTGTGACCTTAATGTCGAACGTCTTATCAATTTTATAGATTTTCACACTCTCGGTGCTAAACTGCCTACTTCAGATAAATTTATTGCGATTTCTTCATAAACGAATATTATTTATTAACATTATTTCTTTTAGAGCATTTTCTAACAATATTTATAAGCTCGGTTCGCTGCCGGCGTTCGTTTTCTGATTCTACTACCAAATCGAAAACCTGAATGGTAGACCCTCATACAAGTATCTTTGACAAAGCGTACACATTCGTTTAATTGGGATGGGATGGGAATTGGAAATTGGAAGAAATTTGATTGGAAGGAATGTAAGTCAAATGCCAAACGGGCTTCCGAATAGGAATTTCTGACTAAAAAATCAGACCAAGTAATCGAATGTATGCACTAATATATTGTTTTACCAAGTGGTAAAACCAATGTAGTTCGGCCAGGAAGTACCACAGGTAGTATTTCTAATATAAATCAGTTTTTGCGTTTTATTGGCTGTGGTTGCCGGCTCACTTGTATATGAAGCGACCATCTTAGGCCTCGAAAGTTGCAATGCATCTGAGATGAACTTCAGATTTAACCTGTTCTTTATAAAGACTCATACAGATCTATGAGCGGTAGTGATCACTTAAAATTCGGTAGACTCTATGCTCGGTTACTAATTCAATCAGATAAAAATGCATTAAATTCATAGGCGGCTGCTTTCTTCCGTATATATGTAGTTATAAAACAATTTATGGAAATAAAATAAGTTTTAATAAAAGTAATATATAACAGGATTGAAGCCGGATACTTGCGTCACCGGGATACATGTCTCAGTTTCGAATACTATGTACATATGTTAGGCATTGTATTGAAGTTTGCGTTTAACTTTTATAGAGGAATCCCTGCCACGGATCATATTTCAATATAAACTTCTTGGTTACGTGCATACGTTGTGTCCATATAACGAAAAATATTCTACAGCACAACTTTGGCGTGCATCGAAATTTGTACGTAGGTAGGTACTGCCTAATGATTATTATTTTTACTAATAATCTTCATTTTTCTCAGCATAGGTATATTAGAGCTTTAATTATGCTATTTATTGTGTTTTGCGTTTCAATTATTTTTATTTAATTAATTAGTAAAAATTTTCAGTATTACCTGCATTGTAACTGAATCCGATAACAAAGATTTTATTGATCTTTTTTTTTATATGCAGTAGCAAACGAGCATGCAGTCCACCTAATGGTAAGTGGTTACTGCCGCCCATGGACATCTGTTATCCACTTCATGTGTTCTATCTGTAGACAATCTCAGATGCGTTACTACTTCTGAGGACTATGATGGTCGCCTCATGTGAAAGTGAGCCGGCAACCACACCCTCCCATCGAACTACACTGGTACTAACACCTGGAGTTTTAATGAAGAGGGAATTACATATTTACATTTCTGATCGACGGAACGAAGAAAATGAGGTAACTAGAGTAGTACCTAGATATTTCTGAAGTTACTTCAATTTCTTCGATCTCACTTCATTTTCCTTGAGAAAAGGAAACACGATCGAACGACTACCATTTAAAAGTAAAAAGGCCGAAAAATCGTTAAAAAAGTAAAAAAGTGGAGAACACTAATATAAATGGTAAATACGATTTAAAAACTTTCAGTTAATGATTATTACGCTATAATGATTTGAGAAGACGTTAGTAAATCGACATCAGATTGGATTTAACGGAGAAACGTCGAATACATTCATTAACTATCGCGAAATGTTGAATATTGAAGAAAAAAATGATAATTGTTAGCACCAAAGTTAATTGCGATATTGTTCTATTTGTAGGATGAATTATAATATTATACTCCTAAAGATTAAAAACCTATCGTTACATATAGTTATTGCAATTTTCCCTCAAGTACATATTTAATCATTATAATAGAACATTTTTATGAGGTTGGACAACCATACGGCTGTTACTCTATAGTAAGTAGAATGTATTTGACTGTTTGTAAACGGGTGTGGTTTCTTGGTCACTTGAAATGATAATTACAGCAATATGTTAAGTGTAAGAATGACATACACAATTTGATACAAATTACAATCCAAATACAGCTTATTCAATCTCTAAGTTGCTAACTAAGCCTGGGAAAACTAAACTTATAGATATTGTATATACAAGTTTAGTTGAGATACAATTAAATAGCCTATAGCTATAGAGAAAGTACGTAAACTAGTCTACGAGTCTTCATTAATTTAGAATATAACGAAAATGTAATGTACCATGTTTGATAAATATACTCTCTGTACAAGCTTGATTTTAAACCTTTGACCTGCTGCTAAGGCGTGATGTAAACATTTTGGGTATGTAAAGTACTTACCATGAAAAGAATTCTTAATTCACGCGGCCATTGCCGGCTCTTTGTCAGGACTTGCGACGCAGGGCAGGTAATTACAACCACAAAAGGCATTACAATTAAGCTTTTAGATAGCAATGACTGACTGATCACACTTGTATAAAGGTTTGTTTTAGTTGTACGTTTAGGTTTGTGTAGCCAATTGGTGAACAGTTCGGAAATATATTTTGAAACTTTTGACTAAGGTATTCACCGCCATGTTTATTTTTCCTTCATTATTGGGTCAAAAACCGCTGGATTCTGGTTTGAAGTTAAAGGTACAATTAAGGGTTTCATTTTTGTTCACAAAGTAACATAGATTTTGTGATCGATCTCAGATAGCATGTGGTCCTATGCAGGTTATAGCAGACATGGTGTGCTCCGCGGAATCACCTTTTTTCCACAGAATAGCTTTATCCCAAACAGGACTAACACCTGATATCACCTTGATAAGATGGGATTTAGTTTTTAGGTTAAACCCACATTTAAAGTATAATTACCCTAGTTTACTCCTCATAATACAAACTTTATTCCAGTGAAAGTTTCACTATAATCGGTTTACCCTTTCTGAATTATACAAAACGAAAAAAACTGCAAATCATTTCTTCTTCCTTTTAGGAGTCACATGTTTACTACCATTATTAATGATAATGTGAAATTATTACAGAAATCTAGACGTAACTGTGCCAATGGCCGATACGAAACGTCTAGTTCACTGACATTTCGAGTGCTATCCTTTTTTCCTGTTCGCAAAAACGCTGAACTACAATCTTATTCATGCCAAGTCGAACCTGATCGCAAGTGCTTCCTGTTCGCAATTTTTAATTGTAGTGGCCGTTATGCAAATTCCTTGCGATAGTGCATGTACTGCGAGTTCGCTTTTTTAATGTAAGTTTATAAATTCGTTGCAAAAGGCCGTTGAGTTTAATACTTAATTTGAGTAAAACCATATATCACTTTCGTGTACTTAATTATTGAGAGCAGTGATAGCCTAATGGTTGAAACTTGCCCTCTCGATCGGGAGGTCCGAGGTTCAAACCCAGTTCAATGATTTATGTGCGTATTAGAAATTAATTATCACTGCTTTTCGGTGAAGGAAAACATCGTGAGGAAACCTACACACCCGAGAATTCTTAAAAAAAAAAAAGTTCTCGGAGGTGTGTGAAGTGCACCAATACTTGTGCACTTGGCCAGCGCGGTGGACTATGGCCTAAACTCTCTCATTCTGGGAGAAGACCCGTGCCCAGCAGTGGGCCAATAATGGGTTGATGCGAAATTATTGATAAAAATATTTGAATGGTATTTTTTTGGATTTAAAGAACATATTTATTTGATAAAAGTGCGCTATTTTGCAATTAACAAAATATGTGTCTATCATTAACTACTTATTTTCCGTCAAATTATAATTATGTGGCAGTACTAATTAACGGGCAAGTAATTCTACCCCACAATCGAGGGCTTGTGTGGTGTCTGATCTTGAATAGTACTACACCCTCTGTTCTCGTGGATATCATAGAAGGCGACTAAGGGAAGAAATCTAGGAGATGGGCAGCAACGTCTTCCAAAACATTGACACCCATACCGATCACCAATACATATGCCAGGTGCAGTGACTTTTGGTAAAAGCCTTGACAATAGCATCTATTTTTTTACCTTTTTAAAAAACTTAAAAACGCTTTCTATATTTCATAGTCCCACTTCGAACCCGGAACCTACTGCTTGTTAGACCGGTAAGGCAACCGCACCACCATCTGGGTCGTCAAGTTAGGCGAGGCCATGACCATATGCACTTTAGAAGTCCAATCGATGGAAACCGAAGGTGATTATATACCAATTGGAAACTATCTATATTTAGTTGAATGTTATAATCATCAATTAACTAACTTATTTTATACTTACTTATATAACTATAACCGCAGTCCTCTCCATGCTGTTGCGACTCACCTGGAAATAAGAAAAAGAGATAGTCAGAAAGATGGTATAATCAATAACTGGCTATTTTTATTATGAAACAGTTTTGCGTTCCTATAGAGAGTCATAGAGATCGGTTGATCACCGTTGTCCTAAGGAGCGAGCGATAACGCATCGGCTTCAGATAGAAATGTTCTATATGTAATTACAAGTTAAATTTAAACTCGCTACTTTTGCCACTTTTATATTATAAAAAGATGAAATACGAATAATAATACCCTAAGCATAGAAATGAGACAATTTAAAGTCAGTCATCACCGGATCGGAACACGACCACAACTTCTCAGTTGAGGTCGTGTTCAGATCCGATGGTAGTGTAAAAAAAATATACTTATGCGTAACTGCCGATTTGTAAGTGCATTTTATTTCATTTCATAAAAATAATAAAGATAGCGGTTTATAGCTGAACAACGATTTCACCAGACAACCTAGGATTTTGACAAATTTACTTTTTATACCAAAATTGTCACAAAACCGGAGATCTATCGGCAGATCTGTTTTTCTGAACGTTTTTCTGTAATGAGATTTTGTTTGAAGATATCAATTTGGGAAAATTTAATTTATACTCGTCTAGTTGCTCAGAAATATGAACTGGGTATACAAGATTTGAAGACGTTGAAACTTATTAAATTGATTCTTCGAAATGTTGGAATATACAAATCGGAATAGTTAATTATTGTCTGGAATTAACTAGTTAAATATAGTCCACGCGGTATTTCAATACTTGGGTTAAACTATGTAGTTAAATATAGTCCACGCGGTATGTCTATACTTCGTGTACTATGTTTAACTAAGTTGTTCCTGCGGCTTTGCCTGCTTCCGTCACGTTTACCCCGGAAATTCCTATGTAGGTGTTAATTTTTTATAGTACATTAATTTAGTGTTACTCTGCTGGTTTAGGGGGCGTACGCGAGTAAAGTTCCCGAGTAAAGTTCAGAGCAAGCGTGATTTTTTACAACCTTCAACATTATTCGTTATACTTCAGTCAATTCACATAAAACCGTAATGTAAAAAATACGTGGACAAGCCTCAAGAATTGCACTTTGCAAGATATTTTAGTAAAAACTGCACAGAAATTTGTTTAGTAGTATTTAAGAAAAAAGCGAACATACAGACAGACAGCTTTTGGGCACTTTGTTTTATAATAAATATAGATTACAAATTACAAATTCCTAAACATGTCACAACTATAACAAGGAGTAAAGTTGTATGAAAATTTTGATTCATAAGAAGAACGACACATAGACCTGAAGCGAAACGACTATAAAAACGCAAAATACGTTAGCGTCGGCCATTATGAGAAAATGTAACCAACTTCAAACATGTGCGACAGTTCATTTCGTCTTAGCAACTTGTTTGCTGTTACGAAGTTTTCACGTTCCCCTATTTCTTGTCGCATAAAGTTCAAATTCAAATAAAAACTATGCAAACAACTCCAACTTAAAGTTGTTTGAGTGACGCTATCGTGTGAACATATGTCACGTATGTGAATTAAAAACTAAATCTTGCATCAACGGATTAAGGTGCATAATCGCCCGTTCGTGTAATCTTCACGAAGCGTATCGGTCGTCACGCGGCATTAGATTCAAATCTCGAACTCTTTAAAATGGAATAATGGCGTCTTCCGCGTTCGAAGGGACACACTTAAATTCTTATTTACCCTAAAATGATTCTCGCTGCCTAGAAATAAGGTCTAGAATGTCAGTATGATGCTATTTAATGTATTTCGGAGTGCCGTAAATGCAGTGAGAATAAACAATGAATCCTCAGTTTAATTTCACTAGAATTCCTACGTAATTTTATCAACTTTCAGTTACTAGACTTCTTAAAAGTTTAAATAATCCTTGTTTATTTTTTCCTAAGATTGAAGTAGAAAACGACTATGCAAATCACGTGATAATAACTGATCATTGCTGCCCATGGACGAAAGGAACTTCATATAGAACACTGGTATTACCTGCAGTCAATCGCAGACGCGTTTCTTTTCCCGAGGAAGATAAGATAATCGTTTCATTTGAAATGGGCAGGAATCCACGTCCTTACAATGAAATGCAAAAACGGTTTCATGCTAGAAAGAGGTGCAGCGGTGGTACTTCCCCGGTGGGACCATATGGTATTACCACCTCGCAAATAAAAATTGTTAGCAATCTAAAATGTACCGGAATAGTTTGTACATAAACACAAAATAATAAAACTCATTATATAATACCCGCTGACCCGGCGAACTTCTTTCCGCCTAAAAGTCAAAAAAATAAAATTATCAGTGTACGTCCACTACACTACGCATGTATTATATACAAGAAGCTTCCCCTTGAATGACTCTATCTATTAAAAAAACTGCATTACAATCCGTAGCGTAGTTTTAAAGATTTAAGCATACATAGGGACAGACAGCGGGTAGCAAGATTGTTTTACATTATGTAGTGATTGCAAATTTAAAGGTACATGTAAATTACAGGTTTAGCCAATCAATGCGTTTTAATTCGAGTTATTAAAAAATCACAACATTATCAGATATATTTATCATTAAAATGATATATATTAATTATATAACATGGCTATATATATTCTTCACAACCTTACAAAAGACCAGTCACATTTATATACAATTACGAGTGAAGAGTGTAGTTCTAACGATTTATTAGAATTATTTAGAAATTGATCACTTTAAACATTAACTAAAAACTGTAATGCTTAAAACTTTAAAACATATTATTATTAAAACACCTACGCACTAATTACTGTATTAAAACATCCTATATCAAGATCATAGACATATTTAATTTCACAAAGCGCTCTAAATAACATTAAAATCAAACCAGTTTTATAAAGTGAAAATTCCCTTAACCTATAATGACGTAATTCTATACTTTATGGGCTGCGAGGAATTTAATCTTGCGCCTTTATATTTTTGACCACGGTGCCGGAAAAAGACTCCAGCCTTTTCGGTGGGACATGTAGGCATTTTCTGACGGGCGACTGAACGTGCTTTCAGCTACTCGTTAAAGTTCATCTCTGGGACTGATTGCATTGCTCTGAGTACGAGGATGTATCCTAAAAGCAATCATATATGTTTTCGATTATAGATTCCAATGTACGATTTATGGTCCAAAGTGTGAAAAAGATGTGCATTAACGTTTTTGTCTCTGACTATACCTTGCAAAGTATTTTACGATGCTATTACAGCTAACCGCTAATTCTAGTAAATAATGATTGTTCAATCCAAAGAACTCAATCCGGTTCCTTTAGTTCGCTTAGGGGACCGAATCGAATGCGAAAACGGTATTGACCACTATTATCACATGATCTGTACGTATTGTTGATATGTCAGTATTTGTGTATTTCAGTGTTGATCATGCCAGTATTTCAAAGAAAACGTCGTTTTTTATGAAGAAAACTCCTCGATTTTAGTGTATTTATGAAAAATAAAAACATTTCGTCATGACCCCATTTCCGAATATGAGCCCGCGAACGCTCGTCTCGAACGCTCTGTCTACAAAGACCTATTCCCGCTATTTCGACTAGCACGTTCGCATATTAAAACGAGGTCCTGGAAATAAAACCGTAACGAGGTCAAGTGATTGCTCCTTACAATCTGTCTCTGGCTTTCTCTTGGCAATGGGGTTGCGACGTCTTACGAGCATGGAGATTCGGAGTTCGACTCATCTGGGACTGAAAAGGAATACAAGGGGCACTAAACCGTCCGTACCTCACAGGAGATGCCCTTCGGTCAGCCGCAATTCCCATTTAACCAAAAACGAAAGGCAACCTGACCTGGCTATGGAATAGCAACGCATGTGAGTGACTTCAGATGGATCTTCGGTTCTTCATAAAGTTGATACAGATCATTGGCGGCATATCTTAAAATGGATTATAACAAATAATGATATCACTGATTATTAAGGCTTAAACATGAAAGTGTAGTTTGTCTTCTCTTTTCTCGGTAAGATATAAAGATAGCTATACCACGTGGTACTATAATTTGACAAAGGAACACCGAACTCCCACGAATTCCAACATCCTGTGTTCTCGACGATATTGCGTAAATTCTAAACCGTTTTAATCGATGACTCACTCAGGATACGCACTTGTCTCATTATGCAAATATTTAAGAAAAAAATAAGAAGGCAAACAAAAGCGAAGCTAGGTAGAATGCCGTCGATAGGGGCCTATTGAATACAGAAGTGGTTGATTGAACAGGCTGTGCTGTCTCGAGGAACGACCCGCAGCGATAAGCGATGTGCGGTTTATAAGCGAATGTTAACAATACACAAAATAAGTGGAGTCATCGGGTATTTTTTTTACTAAGACTCTCATGTCCGTCTGTCTACCACCAAGCTATATCTCATGAAACATAATGGCTAGACATTTTCGCAGATAACGTATTTCTGTTGCCGCTATGGAAGCACATATTAAAAACAGAATTAAATATATGTTTAGTGGCCCTTCGTTCGCCAGTCCGATTTGTACTTGGCAGATTTTTTTTCCTATATTAAAGTTAGTACTTAAATGTTGATATACGTAAGAAACTTTTGATATACGTGAACACATTATACTCTGACAGTGTAATTTAAGAACATATCTAAAAGAAATTTAAGGCGAGAAAATTGTTTGACATTAACATGTTGAGAATCGAGAGCTACCTAAAACGCTTCCCGTTAGAGTTATAATTAGATATTAGCATGTTTTTTATTTCTATTTCGGTCAATTTTGCAAACGGTAGAAATCATATTTAATGTTCTATGTAAAGTCAAAATTTAAACATTTTATTACATTTTTTTTATCGGACTGAAGTAGCAAACGAGCATGCAGTCCACCTGTAAGTGGTAACTGCCGCCCATGGACATCTGTAGTCAGCTTCATACAGAACATGGGTTCCATCTGAAGTAAATCACAGATGCGTTGCTACTCCCGAGGACTATGATGGTCGCCTCATGTAAAAGTGTGCCGGCAGCCACGCCCTTCTATCGAAACGCAAGAAATGCTTCACGCTAGAAATAGGTATGGCGGTGGTACTTCTTCGGTCGAACTACACTGGTTCTACCACCTTCAACTACACTGGTTCTACCATGCTCAATTTGTTACGAATAAATTGTTATATTCTGATATTTCTAACTGTTTGCTGTGTAATATCGCATATCGTTCCCTGTTGTTAATAAGTATGCATAGAGCACTAAAATCTTGCTAAAAATAACAAGCTTGATTAAAATGCACCCTTTTATGTACTTAACTGCTTCCACTTTTAATTTTTATGTCGTAAGAACATGCGAATTATAAGATCGAATACGTGAATGATGAACCAATACCTAAGTACGAGCTTGTACGTTTCTTTAAATGATTGTTTACGTTTTAGATCAAATCTTGCAATTTACTTAGAATGATGGGCGAAAATATAACAATGATTGTTTTAAAAAAACATAATAATCTCGTAGTGAGGGCAAAGATAAATAAAATTGGTATTTTATTTATTTACGAAAGTAAGACAAAATGTTGAAAGAAGTATTTACTTTCATTTGACCTTAAAAGATTAGAAAAGGAGTTCTTATTGTATTTATTTTGTTTAAGGTCACAAGGCATAAATAAACCAGTTATATATTTTCTTGATTTATCACCGAATCAGAACATGTCTACTGAGACTTTGACCTCTTTTCACCTTTTACAAATTCTTTCTAGCATTTTACGATATGACATATTTATAAGTTGTAATCTCTTCAATAAATTTCGAATAACCGTTAGCAAAACCACCACCACCAATTCGCACTTGGCCAGCGCGGTGGACTACGGCCTATAATTCTAAGAGTAAACGTGCCCAGCAGTGGGACAATAATGGGTTGACGACGTTAGCAAAATACACAAATCCAGTAAGTAAAATACAGTTAAAGACAGTAAATATTTTTAGGCAAAAACGGCAAAGCACGAATTTTATATTCATCATAGAAAACTAGTGGAAAAATTGAACTCGCTCTAAAATTCGATGTTAAAAGTTCTCTAAAATGGAAGGAAGCGGCGTCTGTACATCCGTTGCTGCAGACTTCTCCTAATGACGCGAATATTTCCCGTCTGACGTTTAATTAACTATCAAAAGGGGTAGCTGAAAAGCCTCTAACGTCAGTGCATCGGGAGGTTATGTTCTCTATTTGAAATCAGTCTCAAGAACTTGTCTAGTTTTGTTGAGTTTGAAAACATTTTTCTATTCATTGATGACAGATTCGTAATCACCTAAAATGAATTTAAAGTTGTTTCAAATCAAAACTTAGCGGTAGAAAGAATGTATTTCGACAGGGGATGTGCCAGCGCCACATCTATTTTTAGCACAAAGTAATTCTTGCGTTTTGATAGAAGAGTATGGTTCCCGGCTCAACAATATGAGACCGACCACATTAGTTAGGAACAGCAACGCATCTTTGATTGACTTATAATATAACCTCTGGCTCTATTGTTTACAAATGTCCGTGGGCGTATATGAGCACTTTATTTATATTTTCAGTGTGATATAATATTTACTATTTTTTGCCGCCTCACTAACAAAAAATATTATTGTGAAGATGTCTACAAATGTATGTGGGCGTATATAAGCACTTTATTTATATTTTCAGTGTGATATGAGCTTTACTTTTTTTTGTCGCCAAACTAACAATAAATTATTATTGGTGAAAAATATTAAATTCAAATACAGACGGTATTAATAGACCTGTGATACCCTAATGGTTGAAACTCTATCATTTAATTGTGAGTCCGAGGTTTAAAACTCAAGCACGCAGCACTGATTTTTCTAAGCAACTACGTCGCAACGACCGAAATTCGACCTTAATTCAACTTAAAACTAAACTTGATATTGTCCAAAGAAGTACAAATATTTCTCAAATTAAATTAAATTGTATAAAATTTAAATAAATTTTAAGATAAATAGGTTTATTAAAAAACTGCTTTTAACAGAAATAGCGAGTATTTTGACACAATTTTGTGACATTTTTGACGTTATGAGTTTTCATAGTAAGACATTGAATGTTTTATTTCGTTTATTATTTAAATAGGTATATGTGTCTGTGTCAAATGCAAGGTAGTGTGTGAACTGTGCTTTTAGATGATTTTATGTATGTTCTATTCTATGCATTATTAGAAAAAAATATTAGCATTCCGTCATCCTTCTCTACATCAACTATAACCGTGCGTAATTTCATACTCCTCCGTCTGCGGCAAGTATCTTAAAAACGAATCCCAAGTTTTTGCTTCACGTATTAATATATAGATCGTCATGACAAAACCTACTCTCCTGAAAGGTCTAAAAAATAAATAAAAGTTCTCAAAGATGTGTGAAGTCTAGCAATTCGTAGTTGTCCAGCGAGGTGGATTACGGCCTAAAAATCTCTCATTCGGAGAGACGAGCTCAACAGTGGAACAATAACGGGTTAACGACGATGTGTATTTGTGTCGGCAGTTGCATAAAAATAAACAAAATAAATGTCGAGACTTCCAAAAAGACGCACGATAGAAAATATACTCTACAAATCAACACGGGACGGATACAAAATGCAGTCGTGCGTAACGTAACGCAAAAGGTATTGAAATAGACTTGTTTACAGAAATCTAGAGCAATGATAGCCTTGTGTTTGAAGCTCAGGGTTTCAATCGAAGGGCCGGGGTTCGATCCAAGACACGCATCAATAATTTTGCGAAAGTGACGTGGGTATTAGAAATTTTTACAGGTGGTAGAACCAGTGTAGTTCGACCGGAGAAGTACAAGCACCACACTTAGTTCCAACAAAAAGCATTTCTTGCTTCACGCTAGAAGTAGGTGTGGTGGTGTTACTTCCCCGGTCGAACAACACTGGTTCTACCACCTTCAAAACATACAAAATATACATTAATTTGAATCCTAAACTGCTTACTTGCTACTGTTATCATCTCAATAAGAATTATTCTTCCGTTTCAGCTGCAATATGGGAAGCCTTTGTAATACACGCTTGCTTTCACAAAAATAACAAAGTACTCCATTTGGGACAATGTCACCCTGAACTGAAGTACCAAATTCACGTATGGGTCATGTGTCTGATCAGCATCAAAGCGAGAAACGAGTCGACCAATTAATTTCCATACATTCTGATAAATTTTCAATATGAGATGACTATGATGACAAAATGATGAAAATATGTACTTCGAATGTTTTTCGATAATACGTTATGTAACTCTCGATATTAATATAAACATATAGAGTATTATATCTTTTTAATGCCTTCGACCCTACTATGATAATATTACGAATCCTTAAGAAAATAATTTTATTATTTCGCCCATACATTACATTGTACATTGGAAAATAACGTTTTTGTTCTCATCCATCCTTTGCTATGTATCTTAGCGTCACCACACACTCGCGACAACCACAATCGCGGCCTACTAATGGCCGAGACTTTTGGCCAGTGGCAGCGTCTTGTGGCCGGTGATCGCTACTTTATTTAACTGAGGTAAGAGAGAGAGGAACGAGGTATTGCGCGAGTCGCCGGTGGCCGCGTTTAGCGTCAGCGATTAGTGGCCGTTGGCGGCCATCAATCGAGTGAAGCGGCGATTTGTCGCGAGTGGCAGCCACCGGCGTTTACCGTGTGCGGCGAGTCTTATAAAATGTATGAAAACTGCAGGAAATAAGCTAGCCGCGACGATTTGTGGCCGCCACAAGAGGCTCGTGTGCGGCAATGCTTGCAATGAAGGGCGACAACAAAGATAATCATTATTTATACACTAAGGGCTGGTGAATATTTCACAGAAGCATTATTAAAAAGTTTTAAGATATTTCGCTAAATTCTAGTGACCTATCAAACTTTTAGATCTCTACAATTCGCAAGGGTATTCTAAAACAGCTTTACAAGATATGCTCCAGCTTCAGTACTCAGGGGTGAGAACCTATCTGTGACCTGAGTCACTATATTGTCGTTGATATTAGATATTCATGATCTTCAGTGACTTTGTCCATTTATTTCGACGTAAAAACAAACGTATCTTGCCTTTAAAGCTACTTTAAAACGATCTCTTATACTTAACTTGCTTAGGTAGAACTATTTCTGGCTCGACTCCCGGCGCAAGACCGCCACACTTATTTCTGCTTATAACAGCAGTATTATGAGACAAGATTATATTCTTACCCTGGGGTAGGTCAAAGATGCAATGCTACCCCTGATGACTAAGTTGTAATGATTCCGATAAGTATGACTTCCGTATTGCATCTTTCAGACTAAAACATATCATTGTTTAATGCTGCTATTATTAAACAAAAGCAGTTTCTTTATTTCATAATATTTGCACTAAGGTATAAATGTTTATGAATTGTCAAATACTTGTACATAACAACACAAGTTATCTTTATTGCACTTCAAGAAGTTACCTAAGTTTAAAAAAAATACATCTGAAATGAATCCACTATAAACATATACCTCAAACAAACAGGTTCGAACGATCAAACCGAGCTCACTTCTACTAAATCAATGTAATTTGGAAACTACATCCGAACAAACTACCGTTGGACCTGCACGTTACGACTAACATAAACTGCGAAACTGTAACTTTTATAACATTAATAAATCTCCGGTTACTTTGCAGTTATTTCAAAAGATTTTTCGCAAAATTCCCGTTTCACCCCCTAGGGGTTATATGGGAAACTCCCAGTAACAGGCAGCTCAATGAAGTTGCAACGAAACCTACATTCAGAAATTGTCTAGGCTTATAGACGCATTCATCATGCATTTTAAGGTGGTATAACAAGGAGCGTTTGATCAAAAGGGTACCATCGCCACACCGATTTCTAATCTAATGTATATGGGTATGGTTTCCGGCGCACTTTTATATGAGGTGATCTTAGGGAGTAGCGATGCATCTGTGATGGACTTCCGATAAAACCCCATGTTGTGAGTGAAGTTGCTTACAGATGTCAATGGCCGGCAGTGACCACTTACCATCAGGTGGACTGCATGCTCATTTGCTATCTCGATCTTATGAAAAAAAATGTAGTTTCATATGATGCGAACTTCACCTCGGTCATCGAGGGTATGATCAGATGTGCGATTGAGATAGAACTCTTGTTTAATGTGAACTTGATTAACGATGTCTATAATCTGCAGTGGCCGCTTACGAGTACTGTCAGGTGGACTTCAATCTAGTTGGTTATTCCGAGAAATGTGACAAGCAAACCAAAAAATTATATGTATTTATGTATTTGTATATCATTTAAATTCGTATTTTTTCGAGACATCCGCTTTTTCTGTATCAGTATTTACGATGATATCATAACTCGCTTGCTCGATACTTATTCCTTTAGCAGTAAATATCAATAAATCAACAAATAATAAGTTGCAGCTAGCGCAATGCACTTCACGTAGTAATTCCTTTTGGTTTGGAGCCATAAAACTTTTATAGATCGTAAATAAATACTACGGCCGTGTGGTAGAGTGGTGGGTATGTACGCAACCGTATCGACGATCAAATAAATCTTTAAACACGCCAACCGGTCATACGTTGGTTAGGAACCGAAACAGTTATTAACTTATAATTGTTGTTAAGGGATGAGTAGCACATCACTGCTTTGGTTAATATTACAACTCAAAAACGCAAATTTTACAGGAGAGCCACTTAAAAATTAACCTCTTTCGTATGTGATATTATCCCTTCTGCGATTTTAAGGGTATCTGAAAGATCGCTATTTTAGTGAAAAACCGCCTCTTGTTCCGTGCATTACGTCTTTTTATATTTGTGATATATATGTGTATTTGGTGTACAATAAACAGTTTTTGTATTGTATTATATTGTAATATTTGTTATATTTTTAAGAAATAATAAAATTAATTACAATGCCATCAACCATGGTGTAGTTGGAGCATCAAGTAATTTATTAGGCTTTATGTGGATAAAATTGTACCTTCAACTTAAGCTTGACAAATTTTCAATTTTGCGTTTAACATTCAACATGTCGAATGTAATTCCACCAATAAGCTAAATAATGATCTTGCCATACCATGGGATTAATGGTGCGTCATGGTGTTTCATTTCATAATATAAATCTGGCAAACTGACTTCACTTAACTGGAAATGACCACTGTCGTTGTGTATTTGCTAGGTGGTTAAACCAGTGTAGTTCTACCGGGGAGGTACCACCGCCACACTTTTTTCTAGTGTGAAGCATTCTTGCGTTTCAATGGAAGGGTGTGGTTGCCGGCACACTTTTTATATGAGGCGACCATCCTAATCCTTGGGAGTAGCATCACATCTGTGATTGACTTCAGATAGAACCCCTATGGGTTCCCTAACTATTACTATTATGGGTGCCCTAACTATTTAGGGCACCAGGTGATGGCCTATATGAAATAAAGACATTTCATTTCACTAGAAAACTTCATTAGAATGCCTCGTGTAGATATTCCGTAGCCACACCTTTCAAAGACTAAATCGAAATGCCGCTTATGAATGTTCCTTTGCCAGTTAATCGAAGACTAAATTAGAATATCCCGTGTAGGTATCTCCTTGCCAAACAGTTGATCAATGTATTTATCTAGTGCTTTATTTACGTTGTTCCCAAAGTCGCTCATTGCTAAGGCACCCTGTGTACAGAGGGATTACACCGTTTGTTTATATGTTTGTGCACTATCCGTGTTTATTCGTAGCTTGACGAACAGATTGCCGTTCAATTTGCTATAGGATTTCCGCTGAATTTTCGTCTGTTCAGCCAAATTGATCGGAGCGTCGGAACCGGGCGTTCGTTTGGTTTTGTCATTAAATTGTATTTGCTTGGAATTTGTATCGTGCTGACACGTTTTAACTAATTGGGCTAATGTCTAGACTTTCTGCCCGTATTTGTATGCACATTAACAAGTGTGTTCATTATTAAGAAATAAAACATAGTGCCGTTTAATTATAACTTTCATTGCATTTCAATAGATTATTTTTCTTAAGAAGTGAGTTATCAACCGTTTAGCCAATTTAAAGCATAACATTTGAAATACAGAGACAGCTATTTATGGGGGTTTTGTTTCGCCTATATGCCGCATATATAGAAAGCGTGAATGAGGAATGGTTCGTAAAGTTGTACCAACTACTTACATCCGCGTATAAAGATGTCGGCAATACGAGTACCAAAAATTGGTCACATTTTGTTAAACCTGCCAATACTAAAAATCGCGAAAAGTAGAAGTAGTTTTTAATGTATGTATTAGTGATAGCCTAATGGTTGAAACTTGCCCTCTCGATCGGGAGGTCCGAGGATAAAACCCAGGCACGAACCACAGATTTTTCTCAAATTATGTGCGCAGTAGAAATTAATTATCACTGCTTTTAGGTTAAGGGAAATATCGTGAGGAAATCTACTCACTCGAAAATTCTAAAAAAAAAGTTCTCGGAGGTGTGTAAAGTCCACCAATTCACATTTGGCCCGCGCGTTGGTCTATGGGCTTAAACTCTTTCATTTTGAGAAAAGACCCGTGCCCAGCAATGGGACAATAATGGGTTGACGGGAATGTATGCGAAAATGTCCCATCTATTACAGCTACCTTATTTTTTTCTATTATGCAAGGATTTTTTTTGCAATATTTCACGTTTCTACATACCAGTTAAGTTACCGTTGTTTGTTGATAGTATCAGAGTTTATTTATCAGACAAGTAAGGATTTATTCTTATTTTCTGAGATGTTTTATGTTTATATAAGACACACGGCAAAGTAAATCCTTGTATGGTGCCATCAGTGTAGAAAAGGCTAAATATACACTTAAAATATGCTTCAATAAAACGTATATACAAATAATTTTCCATACTAATTTATTGCATCTTTTTTTTTTTTTTTTGTTTTCGAGGGGGAAACCTTCAAAAGGTACCCGACGCCGTGGGAGCGACGAAGGGTTATGTGGGATTTTACCGCACTAAAACCCCCCCGGTGGCCATCCTCGGCGCTAAAAAGAGGACTCAGGGATCTCCAACAAACACCACCGGAATCCTCTAAGCGTGTTGCCCCATCGGGCTCCTCCCAGATGGGCGGCTGGGCCCACCGCTCCGTCTAGTCTATACGACGATATGCGACCACACATACCGCCGTCCTTCCCGGGATCGCCTGGCTGGACGGTTCAAGCTCCCACTCTAGCCGCCCGCAACCCCGGAAGCCCCTTTTAGTCGCCTCTTACGACAGGCAGAGGATACCGTAGCCCTATTCTGATCCCGGAACTACAGGGACGAATTTATTGCACCTACTATCAATTTAACGCAATCAATTATTATTAATCGTCAGTATCTAATAGCTCTAAAATTGCCTAAGATAGATACAAGAACATAGGATCATGGCTGGAGGCTATCACAGTGAGCATTTACCTATAAAATCAACGTAACACGAATAGTTCATTAACGCAATAACCTAAGGCTAGTTGAATGTAAGTGTGTGCTACGAGGGTGCTACGCTGTAGGCAGTGCTACGGAGTTGCTACACATTCTCCACAACTGAGTTTCTGTTCATAACTGACAAGTCGTGTTCAAAACTAATATCTATGTTCAAGGTATTGATAGATGGTTATTAATATAATGCTCAATATATAATACGAGTGTACATTGATAGAATTGAACAAACTTGGCATTATGCATAGTATATTAAAAAATTGTAGTACACGAGGTTGAAGACAACCATTTGAACTCGACTGCATCAGAAATAGGATAATTTCTTTTGCACGTGATAGCACGGCTTAGCGGATTGTAACAATTGTGTGGATTGTAACAAATGATCGGAATCGACTCAGTTTGCTGAGTGACATATGCTATATAATTTTTACTATGGCGCCTGCGATTAAAGAAAAAAAAAACATGCGTGCGTAAAAAGTACACATGTCAGAAGTGAAACTTCTTTGGCGAACTAATTTATAAATCTTGTTTATATTTATACAAATCTAAAACTTTAAATTTCCAAGATTAAGAGGAAGGGAAAAAGGCGTGATACGACGTTCGCTCTGTCTCACTTTTTCTCTCAATCTTTCTCACTCGCTTGCTCCCTACTCTCACTCCACGGCTAGTTGCTCATGCTACGTTCGCCCTGTCTTACTCTCTCTCAATCGGTCTCGATCACTCTCTCTCTCTTTTCCGACACTTCCGTTGCATACCGGCGTGACGTTTCATCTGTAAAAATTTTACCCTCATGCGCCTAAAGAAGTTTCACTTCAAAAGCGAGGGAAAAGACTTTTTTTTAACATCATAACAATATGATGAGCATCCTTCCCGCGAGTGGTACGATAGAGGACGGGTCCTCAAATCCCTGATTGTTCCATTGTAAAGTCATGTAATGAAAAATGATAATTGCTAAGATTGAATATATAAGCATCCTACATAAAATTGGAATTTCACCCACTCTATTGAAGATACGCTTTTTTGAGGATGTGTTGAAAGGTAACATTTGGGGGTACAAAGTTGCAAGAAGGTAGAACGATTAAGGTTACCGCCCACATACTTCTACCGTGTAGCAGCACTTGCATTGCGGGAGTAGTGTGTGTTTCCCAGTTAACTTTTATCTAAAGCGATTTAGTATCGGGAGTAGCAACGCATCTGTGAGCATCTTTAGGTAGAATCCTTGATTATTTACAATTGTGAGCAAATGTCCAAGGGTGGCTATAATTATTACCATTAGGTGGACGTAGTATTCATTCACTATGAATTATAGGGATTAAAATCCCTACTATTATTATAAATGTGAATGTAAGTTTGTTTGTTACTTTCACGTTAAAGCCATCGGTCCGATTTCGTTCCGAATTTGTCACACAAATATTTATGTAGTAGATTTAAACATAGGATACTTAAAACCGTGGTAGACATGATCGAAGCGGGCAAAGCCGCGAGGATAAGCTATTGCAAAAATGTTAACATTTTTAAAAGTACAACGCTAATAGATGGATGTTGAAAAAACTTGGTTTATAATTACTATTAATTATTTAGGCAGATCTGGACAATAGATATGAAAATGCTTTATTCCACAGAAAACAAAGTATCGGCAGGAAAGTAATTAAGTTACTTTGCTCAAAATAAAACATTTTTTGTGCGGCTTCGTCTGTCTAGCCTTGAGGTGATAAGCTACGAGCAACTATAAAGGGGGAACAAGTAACAAAGATAAGTTATTATTTAAGCAAAAATCCAGACTGCTTGAAATCTTTTCATTTTTAAGCACTCGTTTTTTTGTTATAGTTTTTGTAATAATTAATTTAATTTAAAGCTTTTTTTTAATATTGAGTCAAAAAAATTACACAAAAGCATTAGAATATCTAGATATTAATACGTGAAGCAAAAATTTGTGATTCGCTTTTAAGATACTTGCCGCAGACGGGGGATTGTGAAATTACGCACGGTTATAGTTGATGTAGAGAAGGATTGCATACATAAAATCAAATAAAAACACATTACACACACTGTCTTACATTTGATACAAACTCATACATAATAAACGAAATTGAACATTCAATGTCTTACTATGAAAACAAATAAAGTCAAAAATGTCAGATGTCTTTGTCAAAATACCCGCTATTGATTTTAAATGCAGCATAGTTAATAGACCTCTTTTTACCTTTAACGGATGCGTTCAAAATAACTTTATTTAAATTAGAGGAACATTTGTGCTAATCTGGACAATATGATTTTTTTTTTTAATTTAATTTACGACCGACGAATTTAATTTAAATTTCGACGATTGCGACGGGTGACTATTATAATTAAATAAATTATGATAATATTGTCTCTATAAGAACCGAGATGATCCTAGTGATATGTCATATTTTACAATCCGTCAAGCACGTAAGGCTGCCGCGTGTGCCTAAGAAATGGACACATACACATATAGACATGTTTTGCCTTCCCACGGTCCATGACATTACGGTTTGTCCGTAATACGAATGCACCAATACGCTGCACTATGAGCAAGGAGTCCGTAGTAGCTTGAATGAGTCTATAGTTTTTTTATCCATTTGAAGAATTCTACCTAATGCTAAATGCTCACTGCCACTCGGTGTTTGTTATCTTTAAGCAACACATAGTATTGGTTTACCTGAAGTCAATCACAGATGCGTCTACTCCCGATCACTAATATTGTCGCCTCATATAATTTTAAGCGGTCTACAGTAGTTTTGACCGCGGTACGTCGGAACTCTTGCGACATTGTAACTGCCTTGGTTTGCATTGAAACCATACTAAATAGGTTAAAATTGCAAACCTGATGATCAGTGAATGAATTCGTAGAATCACGAACCGTGGAAAGCCAATAACAAAACAATATAATCACATGTAACACGCGCATATAAATAGATAAGCATTCTAATGTGTTAAACGTAATGATCTCTTATTCCTCTAACGATGCATACGTACATATATATGTTGGAGGAAGGGATGGAATACAACTTAGAAGTTACTGAAGATGGCTAGGCTTACATTAACATACATAGTTTACAGAATAATTTAAATGATTATACTGAGTAATCATTGTTTTATATTGTGTTTGAGTTATATTGTCATGGTGTACGATTTACGATCAGAGCAGAGACTTTTAAGAAGTCTCTAGTGGAGTCGAGGTATGTGGCCGCACGGTGGGGAAACATTGATAAATACTGATGTGAGCGATCGAGGAGGATCATAATTTCGTTGTGTGTTGAAGTGTGCGGTCACTGCCTTGAACCCGCTGCTCAAATAGCTTAATTCTATTAGATTATAACCTACGTGTATTTCAAATCATAATTTTGTGAAACTCTGAATATAAAGTGTCAAGAACAATTAATGCTGTATTTGTGCCCGTATTTGCCCTTCAATGACGCCCATCCACTGATTACTAATGATGTTGATGAGAATTGAATAATCTCCGATATATATATTGCGGATTGAAACATTTTTATCATATTTTTTATCGGTGTGGGAGTTTAACCTTTTTTTTTTTTTTGTTTTCGAGGGGGAAACTTTCAAAAAGTACCCGACGTCGTGGGAGCGACGCGGGTTATGTGGGATTCTTACCGCACTAAAACCCCCCCGGTGGCCGACCTCGACGCTGCGAAGAGGACTCCGGGAACTCCGATTGACCGCCGCCGGTGTCCTCAGCGTGTGCCCCATCGGGCTCTTCCCTGGTGGGCGTGAACTGCTCACCGCACCTGCTGGTTTTTACGGCAGCATGCAACCACACATGCCACCGTCCTTCCCGGGGTCGCTTGGCCGGACGGGTCGAGCTCCCACTCTTCCCGCCCGCAACCCCGGAAGCCTCTTTTAGTCCCTCTTACGACAGGCAGAGGGTACCGTAGTCCTATTCTGGTCCCGGAACTACAGGGACAGTGGGAGTTTAACCTGGACGCTTTTGAGTTGAAGTTATTTTGAAATTTAAAAAATCACAATATTATAAAGATACTTAAAGACGATCATCTTACTGGAAAACTCAACTTAGAGATCGTGAACAACTTCGTATACCTGGGTGCTATCATCAGTAATAATGGTTCCTGCGTGTCGGAAATACGAAGGCGTATCACAATATCAAAAAACGCTATGTCCCAGCTTGAGAGAATCTGGAGAAACCGTAAGATCACATTAAACACAAAGAAGATGCTTGTCTCCACACTAGTGTTCTCCATTTTCTTATATGGTGCGGAAACGTGGACACTGAAAGCCACAGACCGTAAGCGCATTGATGCCTTTGAAATGTGGTGTTGGAGGAAAATGCTCAGAATCCCTTGGACAGCGCATCGTACCAATAAATCTATCCTACAACAACTCCAGATAGAAAAAAGACCTCGACTATCAAACGTGTGCCTCCGCCGCATCTTGGAGTTCTTCGGTCACATCGCACGCAAAACAGATAACAACCTGGAGAAGCTGATAGTGACTGGAAAGGTTGACGGCAAGAGACCTAGAGGCAGAAGTCCGATGCGCTGGTCAGACCAGATCCGCACCACACTCAACACGAAAGTTGCCGATGCTTTACACATCGCACAAGACCGGGGAATGTGGAGGTCCATCGCAAAGAAGAGGCTCCTCTCGAACAACCTGTAATGAGGTCACGACCCCCAGCATTGGAGAATCGATTCAAGGAGGAGGAAAGACGATCATATAAATGATCATAAAAATTAATACTAAAATATTAAATTATCGTAACCTAGAAGGGCTGAATTTGGAAATTCGCATTGTTTTAAGATTTTCCTTATTTAATTCACCCCTGAGGTTATAATTCTTACGGGAAAGGGTTATGTAGAAAGGGTAAGTTATTTATAAACCAATTAAAACTGGGAAAGGATGACAACGTGCAGTCAATTTTTGAACTTGTATTATCGTAATGTTTCATATTGAAACTCAATTATTTTGGCTTGCTCTTTGCCGCTTTCGCGCCTGCTTGGGACATATAATATAAATGTATATGTATATATAATCGATTGGTTTCGCGTAAAACAATAATAAACATTAACACAAGTTTTGCCTTTATAGGTAATATTAGTAGGTTTAATATTAATTGCATAGCTTCAAAAAGCAAGGAATTGCAAGGAATCAAGAAATTCTGTAACGAAAAAACCTAACGCGGGGAGTGTTAGGTTTTATTCGTTACAGAATTCCGCCTACCACGTAGCGCGGCCGAGCGTTCGCTTAACGTATGTACATATATGGTACGATAGTACTT
This sequence comes from Spicauda simplicius, assembly GCA_949699795.1. Classification (NCBI taxonomy): domain Eukaryota; kingdom Metazoa; phylum Arthropoda; class Insecta; order Lepidoptera; family Hesperiidae; genus Spicauda; species Spicauda simplicius. The sequence goes on along the minus strand of OX453057.1, from coordinate 2,369,509 downwards.
ACGAAGCACGCACGGATCGAGACGAGCTGCTCGGAAATCGGACGAATATGTAAGCAGCTGTTTGTGTGAAAGTATACACCTTAGTATAAGAAAAAAACTTGAATTAATATCAATAACAAACTTATAATTGCATAAGTTGATAAAAATGTTATGCATTAGCTTTATCGCGGCAGTCCCCGAGTGTAGAACTTTATTTTTTTTATATTTTTTAGTCTTTATAGCGAAGCTGTGGATCTAATATGTCTACATCCCATCTTACTCTCTATAGTGTTAATTACTTTTACGTATAGTATTGACCAAACCCTTTTAAAGGGTTGGAGTGGCCAATTAGCGTTTATTCAACCTGATTGTAAGTGGTCAGCACCTTCCATGGGCTTCTGATGCCAACTTCATTGATAAGATGAGTTCTCTCAACACAACAGTAAGGCAATCACTGTGTTGCTACTTCTGAAGATTCTCCAGTTAGAGAATGCTTCTGTTAAATAATAATACACAAAAGCTTATGAATGTCATTGTATAAAAATATTTTCCCAAAGTCAACTGAGTTGACTTGGTAAAATATTTTTATGCGATGTCCTCGAATTCAAACTGATTGCCTTTGATACATATCAAAGGCAATCAGTTTGAATTCAAGGACTTGCATTAAACGCTTTCTTTACTTATAGTCCCACACAAGGTTTTTCTCCTATGACGTGGGTGGCACAGACACATACAAAGACATTAACACCCAGACTCAGGACAAGAAATTAAATTCATCATTCACATTTATCTGTCTGTCCGGGAATAGAACTCAGAAGTCACTTCGCCACGCGGGTCATTTCAGGTAGCTTGTATTAGAAATATGTTGAAACAGTTCTAGCACGGTAATAGTATCTACTACTACACGGAAATAGTATACTACTACTGTGGTTCTAGTACACGAATGTTAAATATTTGCCTATAACAGCGTGTAATCTGAAAGGCCAACATAAACATTAAGCTTCTGCCCATTAGCCGAGCAGTGAACTAAACAGAACTCCTAGTAATTGATACATTTGGACCACAGATAGGTTCAACCGATAAGATTTACCTACGTTTTTCTATGTTGAGAACAGATAACTTTCGAATAGTATAAGTTTAAATAAATAGAGGGTATAAAGGTAAAGGTCAAGTATACGTGTGTGTGTGGCGTTCTAATGTTTTTTTTCTCGAGGGGGAAACCTTTAAAAGGTATCCGACGCCGTGGGAGCGACGCAGGGTTATGTGGGATTTTTACCGCACTAAATGGTGACCGTCCTCGGCGCTACAAAGAGGACTCCTGGATCTCCAAAGGAACGCAACCGGAGTACTCTGAGCGCGTTGCTCCATCGGGCTCCTCCCAGATGGGCGGCTGGGCCCACCGCTCCGTCTGGCCTTTACGGCGGTATGCGACCACACATACCGCCGTCCTTTGCGGGATCTCCTGACCAAACGGTTCGAGCTCCCACTCTAGCCGCTCACAACCCCAGAAGTGGCGTTCTAACTTGGTGCTCAGTTTCTAACCTCGGGTAAGACTGATCGTATCTAGGATAATAACAGATGTACATAGATACAAAAAGTGTAGTAAGAGGAATTGACTATTAACTTATATTGATGGAAGGGTGCGGTTACCGGTACACTTTTTTATGAGGCGACCATCCTAGCCCTCGGGAGTAGCAACGCTTGTGATTGACTTCAGATAAAACCCATATTCTATTTGAATTGGCTTACAGGTGTCCATGGGCGGCAGTGACCACATACCATCGGCAGACGGCATGCTCGTTTGCTACTTCATTATTATATAAAAAAAAATCAAACAAATATATACTAGATTTCGTTTACCACTCACCACCACTCAGTTACCACTCAGTTTCATCCAATCACAAGTCATTTGATCTCTTACTTCAAAATAAAGCTTTTGGGTGCGTCATTAATTTTAATAAAACCCTAACAAAATTGTCCTTTCATTGCATCAGACGATCGTCTATCAATCACATTCTTTTCATTATAAAGCATCTAATATTTATTAACGAGGTTCTTAATTGACAGCGAGAGAATGGTACTCCAACTTTGAACAAAGACGTCGAGTATCGGCTGGGTATTTTAAATTTAAAAATAAATCGTCTAGATCGAAATTCGGGTTGCTCTGTCCCCTTCGCCCGTATGTCCTATAGGCGGAGAGGAGCGATAAATGTTATACGAATATTTCATCTTTTTACAGCGCTTATTAATTACTCTAGTGCTAAGTGCTATATTAATATTTTCATATACATATACCACGTGGTAGAACCAGTGTAGTTCGACCGGGGAAGTACCACCGCCACACCTATTTCTAGCGTGAAGCATGTCTTGCGTTTCGATGGAAGGGTGTGGTTGCCGGCATACTTTTATATGAGGCGACCATCTCAATTCTCGGAAGTAGCAACGCATCTGTGATTGACTTCAGATAGAACCTGTGTTCTGTGTGAAGTTGCTTATAGGTGTCCATCGGCGGCCGTGACCACTTACTATCAAGTGGACTGCATGCTCGTTTGCAACTTTAATCTTTTAAAAATCATATACATGTTCCAAATTTTAAGTAAACTTAGTTCTAGCGTGAATCGGTTTTTGCGGTACAGTGGAATGATGTTTAATATGAGTCACGGCTTTCATGAGGCTACCATCCTCGTAATCCTCACGAATAGCAATACATCGGTGATTGACTTCAGATAAAACTCTAGTTTGGAAGTTGCTTACAAATGTCTAAAGGCGGCAGGGACCACTTAATATCAGGCATAATGCATGCTCTTTTGCTTCATCAATAACAAATTATATTTGTACAGTATGTTTATATTTCATCGAGATACATTGTATACCACGTAAATAAACGTACAAGATATATTACAACGGTTTCCTCGCATATCGTTTCCCGCTTGTAGTGACTTCGATGTCTCCCCTATTTTTGCGTCATTAATCAAATGTCATAAGCTATTAGAATGGGGCGGCGAATCCCGCGGCCCAATACGTTGTCTATGCGAACTGCACTTTTGTATTTCAACGGTGTAATAAAATACACGAGGGGAATCTGTCAGGAATCTATTGAGAGGTCTATATTTCATCAGCCCCCTGTTTTTGAAGATATTATTATATTCCATCTTTTTTCCCAGTAACGTTTCACTGAATTCGATATTAACGTTACATTAGTGACTAATTAAAATATGTTTCACTGAGAAGGGTCTTTCACACTGACTGTTCGTGTGTAAATCGTTTTTACATGTGTCACCATGCACTTATTTTGTCTATCTATAGAAATAAATCAAATACAACAATGTAAGAAATTCTAACAAAGTATTTGGTCGGAGTTACCGGAAACTAAAAGTATATTTTCCAAACTTATATATTTATTTTTAAGATATCATCGAAGTGGCAAATGAGCATGCACCATTATCTATTGTTCAACTCGTTCCACTTATCGGACAATTGGATATAGTTTGAAAAGCCAGCGAATTTGTTCCATTATTGTGGATATTTCTCGATATTCAAATGCATTCAAGAATAGCGTCTTCTTAACGTTATTCACGTATGCCGCTCCGCACGATGTTTACAACTAGTCCCTCGACCACGTTTCCTGAGCTCAACCCGACGCAAATGCCACTCGAAATCGCAAGGGAATCGTATATCGACCATCGATTGAATTCCTCGCCACGCTCGAATTCGGTCGAATAAAATTTGAGCAAAATCAAATCGCCCGCTTTGGCACTGGTCCGATAAATTGGTTGGACTTGGTATTGTGGTTAGTTTATATTAGTATGTAGCACAGCATGCTATAACATAGAATATATTGATGCGTAACATAAAACACACATTTCATTACTTATCATCAGTCAAAAAGGTGTTCATTGTATGGCGACCAAAGCAATCAGCGAACGCTTGAGGCCAATCATCGTGTAATAAGCTTCTTCCGCCCTACAATACGGTAGAAAATACGGACTTACCCTTGCAACTTTTTTGCTATGCTAATAAACTACTGGTGGATATTTTTTTTTTATTTGACTGAAGTAGCAAACGAGCATGCAGTCCACCTGATGGTAAGTGGTCACTGCCGCCCATGGACATCTGTAATCAACTTCATATAGAACACACAGATCACAGATGCGTTGCTACTCCCGAGGACTATGATGGTCGCCTCATGTAAAAGTGTGCCGGCAACCACACCCTTCTATCGAAACGCAAGAAATGCTTCACGCTAGAAATAGGTGTGGCGGTGGTACTTCCCCGGTCGAACTGCACTGGTTCTACCACCTTCAAAAATGAAACCTACCTATCGAAATGTATGGGTTTAATAATGGCAAAGAATAATAAAATGAAATCCACGATTGCGGTAGCAAAAGCCATGTGGTTTTTGCTACCGCTCCTGTCATACATATTTGTAGTCACAGTTGGTATTGATGTGATGCAGAACAACACTGCTAACGCGTCGCCCTGTTTCTGTACCTCCTATGACAGCCACGAGAAGAGGAGTAGTGTTTTCTTACCTAATTGTTACATTAAACTTATTAACCTACCCACAAATCATACCACAGTACCCCAGTAGCCTAGACACATTCAGCGCAGACACCAATCTGTATCTAGGATTCGTTACCCTGTTACAAGATATTCAGCTCAAATATAATTTATTGAGTTCGTGGAAAGTTCCACGCTAGGGATAAGAGTGGATAAAGGAATCAAATATGGAGGAACTCAATAATTGGTTGGATATGTGATGTTAAACTTTAATGTTCCTACCTATTTCTAGCGTGAAGTTCTTGCGTTTCGGTGCAAGGACGTGGTCACCAGCTCACTTTCCTATAATATGAAAGGTGGTAGAACCAGTATAGTTCGACCGGGGACCTACCACCGCTACACCTATTTCTAGCGTGAAGCATCTCTTGCGTTTCGATGAAAGGGTGTGGTTGCCGGCATACTTTTATATGAGGCGACCATCATAGTCCTGGAGAGTAGCAACGCATCTGTGATTGACTTCAGATAGAACTCATGTTCTGTATGAAGTTGATTACAGATGTCTATGGGCGGCAGTGACCACTTACCATCAGGTGGACTGCATGCTCGTTTGCTACATCAGTCAGACAAAAAAGATGATCATCTTAAACCTCAAGAATAGCAAGGCATCTGTGATTGACTTAGTACCCTGGTTCTGTATGAAGTTGCTTAGCGATGTCCATGGGCATCATCGACCACCTACTACCAAGGTCGTTCTAAGATCAAATCGTCGTCGATAAAAGATATATAATATAAAAATGTTGAGTCTCTATTGGAAACTAGATTAAAATGAGCAACAATTTGAGAGCGAAAATCTTCAAAGAAATAATACGAAGCTATATGAAATTAGGCTCGCATGCCCGATTTTGGGTGAATAAAATTGTAGCAAAATTGAATTGGTCGCTTTTGCCAGTGGCCCGTGAAATCGGCGGCGGTCAGCGCTGTTTTCTGTATCTTCGGGTTTTAAATTATGTATAAGCGTAACGTTAGCAATTATTCTTCTAATATTAAGGGATATTTACTTATTACAGTAAAATCGATACTTAAAGAGAAAACCAAGCTTTGACTGATAATTTAATATTATCTCATATGATCAATATCAATCAATAACGAAAAAACTTTTACCGCAGTTTCTGTCGAACTGTTTAATTTTCAGATCCATATTAAATTAATAATTCCAAAAAATCGATTATACCTTTCAAGTTATAGAGATTGCTCGGGTATTTTTGTGTTGCCGCGGACAGCGGGACAAATCCGAAAGTGGGACTGTCCCACCCTAAGCGTGAGTACTGTGACGTCATGTTTGCGGGGTGTCGTATAAGTTGAATTATACATGGGCCGGCGACCTGTGATTTAGTGCGCGACGTCCGGCGCGGACTGGCACTTATGCGATATATCCGTTTTCGTTTACATGTTTATGGAGATTCGGTATAGGTGGACATTTTCTGGCAACACCGCCGATTTTCGGTTTATCTGTTTGAAGTACCAAACGAGTACGCAGTCTATTAAGGGGTAAGTCTAGTTAGAATTAAAAAAAATAGTTTTTTTTATTCCATCTTCTAAAAGTACATTGTTTGCGCATATTTACCGAGAAGCTGCGTTTGAATCAGACCATTATTTGCTGAAATATGTTACTTTGAAGCAAGCCGTTAGAAGTGTGTTAGAACTATACTAAGGAAAGCAAGTCGTGCCCAAAACTTTAATCTCGTATTTTCTCGAAACCATTATCCTTATCTATATAGTTGTTCTCCGGTTGAAAGAAGGATTTTAGAATTTTTTTTTTTTAAATCTAACTAACTTTTAAATCTATCTTACTTTTTTTTAAATCTAACTAGACCTACCCCTTTAATGGTAAGTAGTTACTATCTATGACATCTGTAGGCAAATTCATATGGAACATCAGGGTTGCGTTACTCCTAAGGTTTAAGATGAAAGTGAGCTGGCTGCAATACTCCGCCGAAACACAAGAGGTGTTTCACGCTCTATCAGTATGGTGGTGGTACATCTTCGGTCAAAATATACTGATTCTACCACCCGGTAATAATAATTTGAGTATCGACGCCCTGACGTCGGTGAATAGCAATTGTCTGTGATACAATATTCTGCTACAGACGCCAATGCCTGGTTTTGATAGTTGCGCCATTTGCGATCTGTCTACCTTAAAGTTATATGTAACTGCACAAAACTTTTAATTTACTTTCAAAGGAAAATTGTCTTCACGTCGTAAAACCTAGGAATGTGTCACAAATCTATTTATTTATTTTAGGAATCTTTTATTCATACAAATAGAACCACAGTAAATTTTAACCTAATATTGTTTCTTTGCGGAGTAGTACTAATTAGAATACCTGGTTGATTGCTTTGTAGCACTGCGATATGATGCAGTAGGTACTAAGATTCGAAGCTACCAGTTTTTTTTGATCGCGTAGAAATCCTCATGAATTCCTATTAACTTCCTTTAAATTCAATCTTGCTTACACGGGACAAACAGAAGTAACAGCTAAATATTGTTATTACTGTTTATGTATTTATGAACTGTAACAACACAATCTTGTGTACACTCCAGCTATTACATTAATTATCATCTGATTATCACAATTAAAAAAAATCTCCATAGATTGTTAAGAACATCCACAAGAAACATATGAGGGTAAAGTACAATGAAAAAAAATACAGTATTTGTTGTGATTAAAAGCAGCAAACGTCACTTTACGATTCAAATGGTAATACACCATTCAGGACCACATCACCCCCGCTTTGCAATATATCCGTTTTCTTTCAACTTCGCCCTAGTCATTAGCTATTTTACTTCTTTCCAACTGACCCCAGAAGTCGCCTTTTGAATCACCGTTCCCTATTAATTCATAGGGCCCTTTTGTATTTTTCCCGAAAGGCAAGTTGGATATAGGAAATAGCAATTTACTATCCATCTACAGCCTGGCGACTGATGAGTGAACAGAATTTCGTAGTAATTGCGTCTTATTGAAAAAAAAGATATTTCGGTACCCTGGCCACGCGGTAGCTTGATTAAGTATTACCTATTAGTATTTATTTGTGAATATTTTATTAATGTGAATTAAAATATACACATCCATATCATATCTTATTTCGTATTAATATTATAAATGTGAAATTTTGTGAGAATGTATTTGTGATGATGGAGTCTGTTACTAAATAATTAATTAATAAATTTTAAAGACGCCTATTCAAAAATGATTTACGTGAAAATGGAATAAATGAAAATTTAACATTATACAAGCTTAGTGCCCCTCGTTTAAAAAGTATAACATATTTTTAAAACATCCTTTAAACAAAGTCGCTTTCCGCTGTCTGCTTAGATCTTCAAAACTACGCGATGGATTTTAATAAAGTTTTTTTAACAGACATAGTTATTCAAAAGAAAGGTTTTTGTGAATAATATAACCACAATATATTACGGATCTCTCAGTCTATCCTTCATCTTGGCTAAATCAGGGATAAAATCTCTCAGAAGGAGGGTAAAATGGGTTGTTTTATACAATTTGAATGTAAGTTTAGTTTATAATATTCGAATTTCGAAGTTGGAATTATAATGCAAAACACAACTTATGTAAGTATGGATGTAAGAACAACTGTTAAAGATATAAATACAATATATTGGAATACAAAACATGATTGTAATTATATTAAAAAAAATGGATATAATTAAGAAAAAAGACAAACCCGCTGAGTTTCTTGCCGAATCTTCTCAGTTGAGGTCGTATTCCGATCCGATGGTAGTGTAAGAAAAAAAATGTAACTGACAATTTGTAAGTGCCCCCGTAGGCCTATACAAAATAAAGACATTTCATTTCATTGATTACTTAAGTAAGCCATTCCTAATACGGTTAAACACTAAAAAGACGTCAGTGCAGTGCAATTCTCAAATAAATTTAAATTGTACTAGGACTTCAAGCTGTTGCCAAAAATTAGCTCAAAAAGTTACCGGCGCAAAGTTCCTAAGCTTTCGCTGCTTTCGCTGCTTTCGCGCGAAAGCGATAGTGGGTGAGCTTTTAAGCTAAAATTATTAGCGAACATTTGCAGGTGCTCAACTTTATGTACGTAATACTGTTTTCCACATCCGTGGCAAGTTATGTTTAATAGTTTTAACGCTAATCTATAAGACGTACTTACATATGAGGCAAATGAGCTGCATGTCTAATAGTGCCTTTTGAGTACCTTTGAGTACAACAGTTTTGATAATAATAATAACATTTATTTCAGACGTTCCTACATATATTATTAGTACATTAGTAACAATTGTGCTTAAATTCTTGTGGGATTAATAATTGTGGGATAGTAAGACAATGTAATTGATAATATAGAGATCGTGTGACTCAGGTCACCAATTCGCAGTTGGCCAGCGCGGTGGACTATGGCCTAAACTCTCTCATTCTGAGAGAAGACCCGTGCCCAGCAGTGGGACGATAATGGGTTGACGACGACGTGACTCAGGTGGCACTCAAGAGAAAAGACGAATTGTAGAGATTTGAAAACTGCGTAACTCCGAGTTCGCGTAAGTCGGGGTAGCGTAAATCGAGGTATTGCTACATACATACATTCTTATATATTCTCAAAACACATCCTCCATCTGACGCAGCCGGGAAAAGCAGCGTGGAATTAAACAGTAATATATTTACATCGTCGTCGTCAATCCATTATTGTCCCACTGCTGGGAATGGGTGATCTCTCGGAATGGGAAAGTTATAGGCCACAGTCCACCGCGCTGGCCAAGTGCGAATTGGTGGACATTTACATAGTTACCTAGATTATAACTTAAATTTGCTTTACTAAGAAAAGACGCCCAGCAGTGGGCCAATAATGCGTTAACGGCGTATATTTGTAACAATCGACAATGTTGTCTGTATCAAACAAATGGTACACCGGCAGCGGGAGACAGCCTGCGATTTATATTGCAACTGCAGTCTCTATTCGAGAAAAACTATTTATTTTGCCCAGTTCCTTCGATGGGTATTAGTGGTACGTCCTCGGTGTTATTTCACTCTAACTTTATTTTATACAAAAGAGCTACGGTTCACCCACGTTTTGAGTTATGTAACTTAACTTTGTATTTTAACTTTTGATAGAGTTTAGAACTAAAAAAAGACTAAACGTTACCCCGAGATGATTTATGTTAAAACTGATTAAATTCAATTCAATTCTTTTGATGTAATGCGTTTTCAAACACATAGACAGGAAGATGAAAAATCTGTTATTATCTATGCCGACAAAAGGAAACAGGTTTTAGCTAGGCTGGGCTTGACCCCTCTATCTTGGTTTTCGTTTCGGTGGAAGGGTGTGGTTGCCGGCACACTTTTATATGAGGCGACCATCATAGTCCTCGGGAGTAGCAACGACTCTGTGAATGACTTCAGATGAAACCCATGTTCTGTATGAAGTTGCTTAGAGATGTCGATGGGCGGCAGTGACCACTTACCATCAAGTGGACTACATGCTCGTTTGCTACTTCAATCAGATAAAAAAAAACGCCAACTCAATACCTTTTAAAGGTTTTCCCCTATAAAAAAAATTTAGGTAATTGATAAAATTATATATATAAGGATATATATGCGATTATTTGTGCACGACTTTTAAGACGCAAATAATACTTGCCCCAGGCATTAGTGTAGAGAGCATTGTTTACACTATTGAATAAATAAATAATACCAAAACCAATTGAAAAGTATTTAACTTTTAATTAATATGAATTCCTCTGTACTAAATCGACTGGATTATTCAACAAGCCGTCAATTATTAGGAAATTCTTTGGCAAATGCCGCGGCGTTTTATACGCAGATCTGCATTTAAGACGTAAGGTAAGATATTGCTAACATTTACCCGCGACTTTGTCTGCCAGGTAGCCACTAATTATCAAGTAGAATCAAGAAAAGTGTTAAAGAGAAAATAAATGAAATTATGTATATATGTATTTTATTTTTGTTCTCGAGGGGGAAACCTAAAGGTACCGGATGCCGTGAGATCGACGCAGGGTTATGTGGGATTTATATCTCGCCCATAACCTCCGGGTGGCCGTCCTCGGCGCTACAAAGAGGGCTCCGGGATCTCCAAAGGAACGCAACCGGAATGCTCTTAGCGCTTTGCCCTATCGGGCTCCTCCCGGGTGGGCGGCTGGGCTCTCCGCTCTGTCTAGTCTTTACGGAGGTATGCGACCACATATACCACCGTCCTTCCAGGGATCGCCTGTCTGGACGGTTCGAGCTCCCAATCTAGCCACCCACAACCCCGTATGCCCCTTTTAGTCGCCTCTTACGACTGGCAGAGGATACCATAGCCCTATTCTAATTCCAGAACTACAGGGACGTCCGGATTTAATGCTAGGAATTGGTTTTCTACTTTCAAGGAATAATCGAAAAAATAGACAAACAACTTTGCAATTAAATATAATGCTAGGGAAGGAAGAAATAAATGGGAATTCTTTGAGCTTCAGCCTCTAAGACTTTTAACGAGACTCTTAAGGTGCCGAAGTTTTATAAAAGGATCATAATAAAAGTATAGACGCACTTAATATTACGATTTTTTACAGCGAAATATTTTAACGCGAGAAGCCAAGGAGTCCTATATTCGATGCCTCTATTAAAAATGGATAAAAGTCTAACACGTAAATCTATCTATAGACGTCTTTTCAATAAACTTATTGTACGGTCTTAGACCGCACATAGCTGATCACGCATTTACTTCATTCACATATATATTTTTTTATCTGTCTGAAGTAAACGAGCAATCTATCTGATAGTAAGTGGTCACTGCCGCCCATGGACGTCTGTATTCAACTACATACAGAACATGGGTTTCATTTGAAGTCAATCACAGATGCGTTGCTACTCCCGAGGACTATGATGGTCGCCTCTAGAAAACTAGAATAGGTTTGGCGGTAGTACTTCCTCGGTCGAACTACACTGGTTCTACCACCTTGAAAAATAATTAACATTCAGTGCACTACGTCACGCGTACCTACGACACAAGACAACTTCGCGAGTGTACTCGTTCAATCATTCATGCAAGCACTCATTTGCATTAGTTTATACACTCAATAAACCTTTATCTCTCAGAACTTTTACTTATCGTTTTACAACTATAAAAGGTGTTCCCAACACTTATGAAAAGACGGTAATTTATATATTCGTTTTCCCTGGTGTATTTGATGCAAAAATAAATGAATCAATTTGCCAAACATCAGACTTATACATATATTAATGCACTGAATTATTAAGAACTAAGTGAATCCCGCAGCTTCGCCCACGTTAAAAAAAATCGATGTATCGCGTTAAATAAGATATTTTCTCACAGTAAATAGTAGCCTATATGTTAATCCAGAATGTAAGCTAACTCCCTACCAAATTTTATGAAAATCGCTCCAGCCGTTTTGACATGAAGATGTAACAAACATGCACACTCACAAATTTCCGCCTTTATAATATTAATATGAAATATGATAGCCAGAATAAGAGCGTTTGCTTATAAAATCGAACACTTGGTCTGATCTCGCCTTAGCTTTTTTTAAGTAGTGTGGTGTTGGTCTAGATTAGCACTATTCTCTACCCGTAAATGTTATAGAGGACTCAAGGATAAAACCCGCATAATGGACTCCAGCATCTTCCTGTAATACAACCCACCACGCATACTGAGCGCAGTGACTGTTGACCAAAACAGACCACAAACCAGACGGAGAGGACTACGTCAATCAGTGGACCTGTAAGCATTGAAGAACTTCAGTGCGCAATATTTAAGTGTAATTAAAAATATAATCATGTTTAACTTACACTAAACTTAGTTTCCATGTGAACAAGCCCTTATAATACAACCCATTAGCGACCGCTGAAAAAAAATAATTGTATGCTAAGAACCCCTATTATTATTCCATAAAGGATCTTTACGCCACTCCGGTTTCCATAATCTTTGGTGAAAAATCAATCGTCTCCCCAACTCATAGTGCGTACAATGTCTAAGCAAACAACATTTGAATAATGCGAAACAAGAGGATTTATATCGCGAATCCCGTAAAATATCTTCCCTTCGGCCGTCTACATCTGTTCTCTCGTTTACGTAGTGTTGACCATGTAAATATTTCGGCCTTGAAAAAATTTATTAATTGTTAACTTTAAACTCGTTAATTTTAGGGTTCCGTGCCTAAAAGGTAAAAACGGCACCCTATTACTAAGACTCCGCTGTCCATCTGTTGATCTGACCGTCTGTCTGTCACCAGACTATATCTCATGAGCCGTGATAATTAGGCAGTTGAAGTTTTCACAAATCATGTATTAATGTTGCCGTTTAAACAAAAAATACGAAATACAAAATAAATTAAATATTAAAAAGGGCTTTCCATCCACTAACGCAATTTACTATTGTTTTTAACAGACAATGGTACGGAACCATTCATGCGCGAGTCTGATTCGGACTTTGCGGATAAATAAATAAGTTCACTTCAGGCACGACAGCAACACCTATTTCTGCAAAATAACACTAGTGTTGCTGTAGTAATCTAACTCTGAAGAGCGCGGTATGGGAGACATATCTGAAGCGTTCCATCCACCTGAGGACTGATTTACAGGTAGCAACGCATCTGTGGTCGAAGTCAGTTAAGACTCTGGCCTTATTTGGTGTCCTTTACAGATGTCCCGGGATGGCAGTAGTCCCATAACATCAGGTAGACTGCATGATATTTTGCTACTTCTACATTATAAAAAAAAGGTTTGACGAGTATGGGGAGGAAAGGCACATATCCAAGACGTTCCACCTTAGATCTCAAAAACGAGAATTTTGCAAAAAAAAAAAAAATCATTTTTAATAGGTAATATGCGATTTGATGCCTTCGAAATGTGGTGCTGGAGGAAAATGGTAAATACCACGGACAGCTCACAGACCCAACGCGTCTATTAACCACTATAACCACTTATAAGAATATATTTACAATTCATTAAGTAATACCATTTATAAATCTTTGAGTTTATAAATCTTTGATCTTTGAGTTTTTCAGTCACAATGCTAGAAGAAAATGAGACAACCTGGAAAAACTTCTGGTGACCGGAAAAATACAGGGAAAGAGTCTTCGGGGGCGTAGTCCAATGCGTTGGTCTGATCAAATCCGCGCCAATCTCGACACCCTCATCATGCCCTACACACAGCCGAAAGCACAATTAGAGAAACATCATAGAAAGAAAAGTGACAAATAGAGACCACGACCCTCAACATTGAGGATCATGAATCTAGGAGGAGGAGGAATAGATAATACTGGTCTCGTAGAAAGGAACCCAATAATCGTACTGGGTCCTTTTCTACGAGGGCAGTATTACTATCTATTTTTACTGGTAAATGCGAAAGAACTTACTTAATGTACTACTTTCATATCCAATAATAGTATGTTAAAGCAGTAATAACTCAGATTGATTCAAATAAAATTCTGATCGAAGATATCTACAATTTAGAAAATTATTTAGCCAGTGACCTGTAAGTGAACAGTAAGTTCACACAGAGGACACGATAAAGACCATTCCACGGCAACCTTATCTCAAATGCCTGAAAGCTCGTAACGCGATCCAATAAAAAATAACCATAACAGTTATCTTTACAACTTAACCATAGATTAACGGCCGGCCACGTTAACAAGGGTGATATGACCCTATGATTGTTTTACGATGGTATAAAATACCCCATTTTACAATTTGTTTATTCTTGTACAAAGACGCATCTGTTTAAAATCTTTTATTAAGACAAGATAATTTGTTATCTTTGCTAAACAATTATTATGAGATAACTCAGAACATTTTCGGTGTATAATACCGAATACGTTACTGTGTCACGGAAACATTCCTGATCGGAGATTGCCGAATGTATGTGCCATATTGTATATGTACAGATTTAGATTTAGATATGTACAGAGCTTATACCTTTTCTTGTTATCGAGGGAGAAACCTTTAAAAGGTACACTACGCCGTGGAAGCGATGCAGGGTGTGTGATTTTTACCGCACTGAAACCCCCCGGTGGCCGGCCTCAGCGCTGCGTGGAGGACTCCGGGATCTCCAACGGAACACAACCGGAGTCCTCCGAGCGCGATGCCCCTTTTGGGCTTCTCCCTAGTGAGCGAATACGCTCATCGCACCTTGTGTTCTTTATGGCGGTATGCGATCACACATGCCTCCCGCTTAGCTGAACAGCTCGAGCTCCCACTCTATCCGTCCGCAACCCCGGAACAGAGTTTATGACCTGGATTTATATTTGATACTTATTAAAGTGGAAAACTTGATAGAAGCAGGCGCAGTCGCGGAAATAAAGTAGCCTTTCGTAAAATAATAATTTCAATTATTATTATTAAAACTTCGGGCATAGTTTATATATTAGGAAGCAACACCTTTGACATATTTTTACTAATAGTTGTAGGTATAAATGCGGAATATTTATGGACATTTAAGACCATAAACGAATTGATTCGATTACTATTACAATATACTGTGTGCAGTGTGAGGGTTACCATGTGTGGTAAACAAGCCGTAAATTAACCTGCCGTAGACAACTCTACTCTTCCGTTGATAGATTGACCGAATATTGTAAACAGGGCAATAAAAACTGGCTAGTCAAACCGAATGGGGTTTCATTTTAGTGTTATTTACGTTACTGAGATATACTTTTTAGTTGCATTGATACGTCGATGTTACTGTACAATGTTGGTTTTATATTCGCAATTGTTACCAACCAACAAGTAGCTTGCTGGGGACACTACTATTAAACTCATGACCATATGTGGTCAACATCAATAAGCAGCTATATAATATTTGCATTTAAATTAATCGTGGCATGTGATTACAAATAACATGAATCAGTAGAAGTCACAACGTAAATAAATATAAATGATTATATAAATAAATATTATAAATGCATATATTAAATTTTTATGTAATGTAATAGATTATATAGTAATATTTTGTCTCTGTGACGGTTTCCTTAACGCCTGCCATGTTTAGTATAAAAGAGAGGGTATCATTATGTATAATGTGGATCATTTCAACAGACGTTACTCTGTCCGACTGTATTTTGAAATTGTATGAATGTGAAATAGTGAAAACACTGGTATATAACCAGTGTTGTACATAATTTGTCGTTTACTTTGGTCATCCAATCCTACTTCTGTAACACAATATCAGATGTATTGCATATACCACTATTCAAGACTGTGCAATTAGCACAACTTATGGCGTTTCTTCAAAACGATCACTGTTTATGACGACCCGCGTGGCGCAGCGGTTACCATACCGGTCTGACGCGCAATGGGTCCCGGGTTCGATTCCCGGCCAGACAGGTATCTGAATGATGAGTTTAGATTCCTGTTCTGGGTATGGGTGTTTGTGTATTCGTCTTGTGTGTGTCCATGGTACCCACGACACATGAGAAAATCCTACTGTGGGACTATGAGTGTAGGAAGCGTGTGTGTGTGTGTTTAGGCTTTTGCCAATCAAATTACATTGCAAAGTATGGTCGGAAAGAAGTAAAAGTGCAATGAATATTGCAATCTGTCCGTGAAAACGTTATTAACGTTAAACTTGTACTAATTGCACTGATACAATGCACGGCACAAAAAAAAACATTTGTTTCTGGTATCGATTTAATCTAATCTTGCATTTAAATTCCTAACCTATACTTTTTTATCTGATTAAAGTAACAAACGGGCATGCAGTCCACCTGATGGTAAGTGGTCACTGCCGCCCATGGACACCTGTAAGCAACTTCAAATAGAACATGGGTTCTATCTGAAGTCAATCACAGACGCGTTGCTACTCCGAGGACTAGGATGGTAGCCTCATATAAAAGAGTGACGACAACCACACCCTTTCATCGAAACGCAAAAAAATGCTTTACGTTAGAAATAGGTACGGCGGTGATACTTCTCCGGTCGAATTACACCGGTTCTACCACCACTTATAACAGTAATGGAATGTTATTCGTGAAGTACCGCCTGCTAACCTTAACTAATCTAAATCTCACGCAGTGTTAGCAAAACGAATAAACAATTTAAACTTTCATTCAAATCCGAACGAAATCGTACGAAACGTGTGCGTTCATTAAAAAGAAGGAAATGAAAATGGGGATTTAACTTTTTCAATTAAAACGAGAGCACACAAGCGTCTGACCCACATAGCACTGGCAACGCGTCCCAATGAAATCGTCAAATTATATCAATAGTTTATTTACCACATGTACCACGCATTGAAGGTAAAACGAGATAACTAGAGCAGTGATAGCCTAATGGTTGAAATTTGCCCACTGGATCGGGAGGTTCGAGGTTCAAATCCCAGGCCAAACAACTGATGTTTCTAAAATGTGCGTATTAGAAATTAATTATCACTGCTTTACGGTAAAGGAAAACATCGTAAGGAAACCTACTCATCCAAGAGTTTTTTGAATAAGTTCTTTGAGGTGTGTGAATTCTACCAATTCGCGCTTGGCCAGCGCACTGGTCTTTTTGATGATAAGCGGTCACTGCCGCCCACGGATTTCACTAAGCAATTTCAAATAAAACAGGGCTTATATCGAAAGTCAATCATAGATGCGTTGCTACTCTGGAGGACTAGGATAATAACCTCATATAAAAGTGAGCCGGCAATCACACCCTTCCATCGAAACGCAAAATATCTCCGCACTAGATATGATTATGGCTGTGGTACCTTCCCGGTCGAACCATACTGGTCCTAACACCTGTAAAAACGTGAAACGGTTTTTGCTTTTCGGCGAAATGTGTGACTGCCGGCGTACTTTCATTTGAGACGATCCAATTAATCCTCGGGACTAGCAACTGTGATTGACGTTAGATAGAATCTCTGCTATAAATAAAATTGCTTATAAACCAAAGGCACTAGTGACCATTTACTGGTGTCAAATAGGCATCATGCTCGTTTTAGACAGACATAATTATAGATAAAAACAGGATCAATCGATAGAACTCTGTTTTCCTAAGAAGATTAGTATAAAAAGTCAATTTGGAGACCTATACCCGATTTTCACTAGGGCCACAAATATAGTGTACGAACATAGAAAAAGACGTGTTGAAACAGCACTAGTATTTGTATGTATACCTATGTACAGGCGATTCTATCTTCTGAGGGTCGGGAGCAAACTGTCGTCTTCTTATACCCCTTTTATTGGCAATGAGAAGGTTCGTTTCAAGGAAATATTCAATACAGATGTACTATTTGGTACAATATTGGAAATTTCTTTTTCTTAGAAATATAGCATCTATTGATGTGGTGGTGTTGAATTCAGAAAAGTTTTTTCATTCAGAACTGCTTTGTCACACTAAACTCAACCATAAACTAGAATTCCTTGTTAACCGTGTCACAGTCAATTATAAACAAGATCTAAAAAAGGAATCTAAATTCATCATTTACACTTCTCGGTCGAGGATTTAACCTACATACCTGTACTTGGCAGATGGGTACAGCCTTACTATGTGGGTATCCGATAAACCATTATCAATTTCACGACTTTGTAATACGTCATAGGTAATAGCGCCGTCGTCCCTGTAGCCTCGGGGTCAGAATAGGGCTACGGTATCCCCTGCCTGTCGTAAGAGGCGACTAAAAGGGGCTTCCGGGGTTGCAGACGGCTAGAGTGGGAGCTCGAACCGTTCGGTCAGACAATCCCGGGAAGGACGGCGGTATGTGTGGTCGCATACCGTCGTAAAGACTAGACGGAGCGGTGGGTCCAGCCGCCCATCTGGGAGGAACCCGATGGGGCAGCGCCCTCGGAGGATTCCGGTTGAAGTCGTTTCAAGATCCCGGAGTCCTCTTTTTCAGCGCCGAGGACGGCCACCGGGGGGGTTTTAATGCGGTAAAAATCCCACATAACCCGTAGGTCTTGACAAAATACACATTGGGCGACGTCAGCGTTCAATATTAATTTCTAGGGTTTCGTAGCCAAAGGATAAAAATGGAACCTAACACCCGAGAGCCCCAAGCCTCGAAAGGTTCGCTCTCGGTTTTTTATTATGTGGCGGTAGCAAACGATCATGCAGTTCACTTAATCGTAAGTGCCCGCTGACACCCAAAACGTCTTTATTCAACATCAAATAAAACTTAACTGTCAATGTCCACAGATTCGTTGTTACCTTCCATGACTAAGTTAGAACAGTTTGGATAAGTTTTTCACTTCATACAATCATTAGATTAAACATACAAAGAATAACTTAAAGGGTTTTATTAATTACCGTAAAGTAACAGATATTCCGTCATATTTCCGTCAACGTTCTTGAAAAACAATCAAAATGTGTAACGCAACAGTCCTAGAAATCGTTTAAAGGGATTTAATTTAGGAGATGGATAGAGGCAACTACCTGTGAAGTTTTCAACTGCAGTTACCACATGCAGCCAAGCGCAGAGGCTATGGCAAAAGTTGCTCGTTTAGATGCAATGGACTTCTACGGGATGGTAGATGGTTGACATAGGTATAATGTTAGTACAAATTATATAAACATAAATTGAAATGAAAAGAAAAACAATATTTGCTGTTTGTCTGAAACGTAGACTTAAATACTTTAATGTGATTTTTGTTTCGTTTCACTTTTATCTGGGGGCACTTGTTACGTAATATTCTAACCTAACAATATCTTATAGTGACCATATTAATATTAAAATCATTAACGTTTTAAATAAGTAGATTGACTTGGCAATCGCATTAAACAATCTAATTAATATATGTATTACTTGTGAAATACAATAAATTGTGTTTCCATGCGATTGCCGAGTCAACCTTTTTATTTAAAACGTTAAAGATTTTAATAACGATATGGTCACTATAAGATGTTGTTAGGTTAGAATATTACGTAACAAGTTGAGACAGAAAGTCCCTTAAGCAGGGACTGAATAAATTAATAATCGACTTGGTATACATGGATCTCACAACTTTTTTCGGTAGAAAAACTGACTTGCGAGACTGGGATTTTTTTAAGTATTGATTTTTATTGCATTTAACTTTCCGTTTATAGTTCGTTTGTAGAGATCAACTGAATTCATATAAGTCAACTCCAGCAGAGTGAGTAGAACTTTGGCATGGCATACACGTTTCTTTTTGATGAATGATTAGCGTAATGACGACATTATTAATCCAATATAGCGAGCGTTCCAAGACAGTGGGCCTAATATTTTTTTTAGGCATACCGTGGTATCGAATGAAAAAGTTTTCTGTGAAGAACACGAAAAACGAGATGAAGTTAATAAAAACTCTTCATGCCTGAATTATAACGTTTACTCATAATAAGTGTTGCGAAGTCCCTTTAAGTAAGACACTTAAACAATTCTAACTAATATGTTAACAAATTGTCGTTTGCCAATTTCTTTCGAACAAATCGGTAACCCAATAAAGAAGATCAACTTCTGGAAAGTTGACGCGCTAACTGACCGTGCGGCCGTTGCAGTAGTGTGCCCGAAGTCGGTCGGACTCTGCCGAACAAGCCCGAAGTTCCTCCGATCAATACCCCCAACACCCGCGGAGTGCGTCAATTCCGGAGGCAAAAGTCACTTTTTCGGCACAGGGTCCTGACTTAGCGGCATTAGATACTGGTTCGATGCCGGAGTCATTGCTCAAGGACTTTGGCCTCATAAGCATAATTAACTACAACTTAATCTATTGGATTTGTTGAATACTATTTAGATATGCCCAATGCAGCAATACTCATAATTTTGATGATAATAGCAAAAGTTTTAAATATTTTTTTTATGAAAATTTAATTTTAATGTAGACGGACTGAAAGATGACTTTTAAAAGTGTTTCATTAACCTTGGTTTTATAAGTAAGCTCACTATCTGACTCAAGCCTGGCCCTGCACTACTACATTGATTTGATCCTAAATAACATTAAAAATTCGTTGGTGTAGAACAAATAGGACATAGCCCAAATTAGCAACCAAACAATTTAATAGGCATCATTGCAATTTCACTTAATTAGCTTGATATAGACGGAATATAATCCTACACATGAACTGAACAAAAGCCATCGTTTCCTAACAGACAGACCAACGAACTAATGAGATCTAATTCCGGTATTTTCGCTTTGGATTGCGACCGACATAAAATGGAAATTCCGTCCATTCGATTTGTATCATCTTGTTTAGATATTCGTAAGTGAAATATTTGGTTCAAAGTTATTAAGAGCATTGGTTTCAAAGGAGAAAAATATCTGTCACTACATTGCAATAAACATTGTACAATGTACACAGGTTGGCGCTCTCCATTTTCTACAGATGGAGCGAACAGGAGATACCCGTGACATGCAAGATCACAGGGGAAATGAGAGATTTAAGGGGGAATGATTCAGAAAGATTTGAGTCGTATCCATTCTCTAATTGGCCCCATGTAAAGAGAAACAGATAATTAGATGATTAGATGTTAAGAGAATCTCACTTAAAAATTGACGTAGCAACTGTTCAATCAAAACTTTTATAATTCTGTATTTGAAATATGGTATAGCTACAATGGCCGTGTATAGCAGTTGATTTTTATACAAGGCGTCCATCTTAGCATTCAAGTCCTGTTTGACCTATTTGAATTAGTATGATTGTTACAAACATCGATAAAACATATGTGAACATTGTCAATTGTTCAGTACATCTGATAGAACATGAGTCTTCGACGTCGCTCGCAAATAATCCATTCACACGTAAATCCCGATCGGCGATCTTTGAACCTTACTGGAGCTAATTCAGATAACAAACTCGATAAGTGCGAGATTTCTTTCGTATTTGGAAAGGTTTGGAAGTGGGTCACGGGCGCTGGGCGTCGGGTCGAACCGTGAAACACAAAATATAATATAGTAGGAGTGTACGGAGAATTCTATTCGTTGGATGAAAATATTTGGAGTTAAAGGTTGAACTAGGCTAAGGGTGGTACAACTGGTAGTTCATCTATAATAACACGTACCATGGCCTCTTAGTATTGCTAAGAACTTCTGTAATGCATTTTTGTATTCTGTATTGGTGACCTAAGGCCAAGACAAATGTGAATTGTATCTTTACATTGAAATTTTAAACGTATGAGTATTTGCGTTTCATCGTGGCGGCTTTTATTAAATTTGGAGATCATATTCAATTTATAAGATGAATCGAGAGGGAGAACGGGCAGATATCAGCTCTACACCTATTTCTAGCGTGAAGCAGTTCTTGAGGATCGGTAAAAGTATGTTGTTGTCTCACTTTCTTGTGAGGCGACTATCTTGTTCATAAAAGCAATCATTGTTTTGTATGACGTTGTATAAATTTGCGAAAGACTGCATGAATGCATGCTCCTTTATTACTTCAATGCAAATAAGTACGTTTAAAGTTAATCCCTAAAAGAGCAATGCATCTGTTAGGTAAAGCAAAGCAGCATTTGACCTGTTTCCACGGATTATAAAATCTGTGTTACAAACTTGTATATACCAAAATGTCGTTATGTTTAACATTATTAGTAACGCGAAATAGAAGTCAAAGGCCAAAGTTAGTATCTATATTACGTTCAACGAAAGTTTACTAACTAAATTGTGAGCTTTAAAACCCATAGGTTTGCAAGAACTGTAATCAAACTGAATTTAGACATTTTAGATGGTTACAAAACTTAGGTTCTTGTACTAGTGTGAATATTTCGTCATCACATTACTGTCCCACTGCTGGGCACGCGTCTCCACTCAGTGAGAGTGGTTCGGTCCATAATCCATCGCGAGGACCAAGTGCGAAAATGTGTAAAAGGGCCGACAACCACACCCTTCCACCGAAACTCAAGAACTACTTCACGCTAGAAATGGTCTGTACTACTAAAAATAAACGTAATAGAGCCATTAAACGACATAATTATCTAGCATGTCGTTAAAATCGTTTTGCCGCTTGGATTAATAACGACATACAAAACACGCCAAAGAACTTGCAATAAAATAACTGGCAATTTTATATTATATGGAAGTAATAAGCGAGCATGCAGTCCACTTCGCAGTAAGTGGCCACTGACGCCCATAGATTTACAATCAACTAATATAATTTACCTGTACCTGAGGTTGGATCTAGATGCGTTGCTAGTAGCAATCCTCATAGCAATAAGCATATAGCAAATAGCAAATTGCTGCCCCCGAGGATTAGATTGCAGTGGGTCGGATAATTATATCTTCACACCTTTCAGATAAGAACACAGCAGTACTTAATATTATTGTCATGAGGATGGACATATGTCCATCCTCATGACAATAATATCTTCTTCTTCTTTTCAAAACAAAAATTTAAATTCCTTTTTCTAGGCCGGGATCGAAACCTCTACCGTTGTAAGTCAAAATGGTATCGGCAGTACACTGTAATACCTATTACCATTTGTTTATGAAAATTTATCATTTGTTTACTGATTTCATTTAGAAAATAAATTTAAATGAATTTAAATTAAGAAAATAGTGTTAAAAATTTCAATGAATATAAATTAATAATAGTGTGAATAAAAAAAAATATTTTATTTAAAAAAAAAGCGTGGGGTGCTTTTTAAGATATTATCGAAATGATAATCACTCTACTCATATCTGTCAATAAAATATGTATAACCATTGACACCATGCACCCCACGCTTTTTTTTAATAAAATAATTTTTTTTATTCACACTTATTAATTTATATCCATTGAAATTTTTAACACTATTTTCTTAATTTAAATTCATTAAAATTTATTTTCTATTTTTTAGTTCGGTTTTCTATAAAAAGCGTGTTTTTTTTTTAAACTATCATTTATTTTCTACTTTTTAGTCAAATTAAAAAATGGAATAATTTTATCAAATTAGTGTATTGTCATCGGTCCTCAATAAATCTACAAAGTTTGAACGAAATCTGGCCGTTTAAAGTGGGTCAAAATCGCGCCCAAAGAAGTCGGTTACAAACATACAGGTGAAGCCAATAAAAAGCTAATAACAAATAGTTTACCTATATTGTAAACGTAAAAAAATATTGATACGATTATTTTTGGCCTAATTTTATTTTGGCCTCCATTGAACCAGCGATATATCGTTATATTTAAAATCCATATACTAAACATACATAAAAGTATAATATGAAGAATACTATTTTTATCAGATGCTTCATAAATTATAAGAATCGTTAAAAGTAATCATATCAAGAATCGGGGAATCGGCCTTAATATCTGTATGTTTTTGCTAGATAACAATCTCAATAAAGATTTAATATGATTGTAGGAAGAAATAAATTGGGACCAAATATAAGTAAAAGGAGATTTTCTGATAGAATTAAGTCAAAAATACTTTGGAAAAGTACTTCAATCGATGATATTATTTACATTATAAATGCGAAAGTTTTTATTTTTCGATGTTTTTATTCACAAATAACTGTAATAACACTTTTTAATAGTATCCATGGTATCGTTAGAAAACGAGATGTTATTGAAATTGAGTGGAGGTAGGAAGGCCACTCCTATGAGCCGTTTGTAATAAAGGCAGTGTATGACGAAATAAGTAGGTATTCGACGATGTCCTGTATGAACTACAGGGACAAAGTCATGAGTACACGCTAGCATATGTTAAAGAGGTTATTGTATTCGATCTAATATTTGAGTCTTTAGCGTAGTGTTTCTTGATTAAGTTGATATACAAAATATTTTCACGTAACAAAATGGAAACAACTAATATTTACAATCAAATTAATTGTAAATTGGGCATTTATCCGCATACAGGCATGTTCAGTTCTAGGAAAGCTCTAATTCTATGAAAATCCATGTTGAAGTTTGCTTAAAATAATTTACCTTAAAGTTTTGAAAAAACCCAACATCAACTAGAAAAGAGCTGATCCTAAAAATAAGTCAAAAAATATCCATGACAAACAACTAAATCGGATAATTGGCGTCGACGCGAGGCCATATACTATATACATAAACACCTGTTCACGTCGAGGGTAGAAACATCGTATATACAACCTCATTAAACCTTGTATAACACAATTAACGTACATGGTGCTAAAAATCGCACAAAATCCGTAACTTGTGGGGCTCGTAACGAAATTCCCGAAGCGCATGCATCGTAAATTTACGGCACACGGGAGGCTAAGTTGTGTACTTTAGTGCGGTAAGCTTTTACCACGTGGCTTGAGGCACAGGACGTAGCGGTTTTACAAATGAAATCCAAATTAAGCTGAACTAAACTTCATATGAACTGTATTTGTTACTTTTATTAGATTTATTTCTAAACGACAGCTGGAAATCCGACTAAAGCATATAACTAAGCAATATATGTATATGCAATATTGAGGTTAAATATACAATAGGGAAGCTCACGTTGAATGTCTGGACGTTCTTCACTCCTGTATTAATAGGACTCACTAAGGGGGTTCCATTAAAAATATATATTTATTAACTATTAAAGTTGAGATGGATAGGTAGTACGACCACGTATATCAACACTCCAACACCACTTATTTTCAAATTGAAAATAGACAAGATAAAAGTTTGAATTGTTAGTATAAAATTTCCCGTGGAATTTCATATCGCTGTTTTGCATGAACAGATGCAAATTCTAAATTCGGCTATATGAAGTTAAATATACACATTTATCTATAAACGGATTAAAAACGTAAACGTGCGGTTAATAGCTTAAAATATATTTTTTTACAATTTTACTTCATTCATAAAAAGAGGAAAACATAAAATATTGCTTAACTTTACTTCTCTCTTCTATTAAATGCAAGCAGCTTCATACATAATACACTAATAAAAATTTAATTAGAATGTCTTATGACTTACACCACGATCCAGTTGTGTACACTAGAGGCCGATGTAGAGTATACTGGTCGCGGGCCGATCGCGATGTGATAGCGATCCAGACAAAACAGTTGTATGTATGTGTATGGAGCAAATAGACCATTTCGTATGTGATTGATTACTCTGCGAAGTAAAATAGTGATAGGAAGTAAAATACCGGTAAAGTGCGAGTCGAACCCACGCTCGAAGGGTTCCGTACCGTTATTAAAAACCGAAAAAAAACACCTTCGTTGTAAATTATTAAATATTAGTAATTCACGCTGTCGCGTGTTTTATTCTAGCAATAACAACGTGTTTCTTGTATGGGAGCCTCCCTTAAATATTTTATAGACAGTTTATAGTTGTTATAGAGGCGACAGAAATACATCATCTGTTAAAATTTCAACTGTCTATAAACGCTTAAACGTTAAACTTTTGGATGCTATTTTTACCTCCTACCGTTTCAAGTTGTTCGCTAACAACAATACTTTTATCAAACGATATCAAGCTGAACATTTTAGGTTAGTTACAGTAACCTTTTGTCGACGAGAGGGACATCGAGGGCACTCTAACAACTTATCCTCAATAATAAAAATACTTAGTGATTCACAAAGATATATCGAGAGAGCTAGAGAAAAGAAATGACATGAAGATATAATAAATAACAGTATTTTTTCCTATTTCGTTTTTAATCTTTAGAGGTGGTAGAACCAGGGTGGTTCGACCGGGGAGTTACCACCGCAACACTTTTATTTCTACGTGACGGAACCATCTTAGCCCTCGGGATTAGCAATGCAACTGTGATTGACTTCAGATAGAACCTATGTTATATATGTAATTGCTTAAAGATGTCCATGGGCAGCAGTGACCACTTACCATCAAGTGGACTGCATGTTCGTTTGCTACTTCAATCAGATTATAATATTTAATGTTTGTGTGAGCAAGGAGCACACTTATTTCTGTCTTATAATAAAAGTTTTAAGACCTGCTCTGTTTTTGTTTCGAAGGTGTGGCCATGGAGACAGACATAGCTATTTATCAGAGAAGTTCTAACTTATTTCTCTAGGTAGCAACGCTTCTCTGACCAACTTTAGGTAACTTACATTATTATTGATTGGCGCCATTTCCTACTTACCATCAGTACCACCGCCACACCTATTTCTAGCGTGAAGCATTTCTAGCGTTTCGATGGAAGGGTGTGGTTGCCGGCACACTTTTATATGAGGCGACCATCAT
The DNA here is from genome assembly GCA_949699795.1 of Spicauda simplicius. NCBI lineage: Eukaryota > Metazoa > Arthropoda > Insecta > Lepidoptera > Hesperiidae > Spicauda > Spicauda simplicius. Next base: position 2,342,990 of record OX453057.1, on the reverse strand, counting down.
AGTCCTCGGGAGTAGCAACGCATCTGTTATTGACTTCAGATAGAACCCATGTTCTGTATGAAGTTGATTACAGATGTCCATGGGCGGCAGTGACCACTTACCATCAGGTTGTCTGGATGCCCGTTCACTAGTTCAGTTAAGGTTTGTTTGTTTGTTATTTTTGTAGTACATAACATATTTATTTGCATGATTCTTTTCTATTTAAATGCAATAATTTGTAATAATAAATTAGAGACAGTAAAAGAGCATGCTGCCCAATAAGACGAAATACATGTAAAGCTGTTTAAAATGTGTGCAAAACGAGTTTTTCTCAGAACCAGCATTATTGGCACCTCCCGTTTTGTTGTAAATGTCCATAGGTTACGACGACTACTTTTCGTAAAGTAATCTTACTGATTATTGTATGGTTCAAACATCAAATTAAAATATTATTAAGAAAACAAAAAATTTAACTTTAATTTGAACTTTAATTTTCAATCGACCAAATAACTTATTCAACTTGACTCAGTTAAACTATAGTTTAATAATTTATTCAAGAAGTCTCTGTCAAATAATAAGAAAAAAACACGCTTTCTACACTCATAGACCCAAAGTAGGAATTTCTCCTGTGTCGTGGGTACCATGGACACACACAAGACGAATACGCAAACACCCAGACCCGGAACAGGAATCTAACTCATCATTCAGACACCTGTCTGGTCGGGAATCGAACCCGGGACCCATTGCGCGTCAGACCGGTATGGTAACCGCTCCGCTACGCGGATCGTCGAAGACAAATTGAGAACCTCCTCCTTTTTGGAAGTCAGTTAAAACAACAACTGAGGCGAATACATAGGTACATATATTTATTTTCGAACTACATCATCCTCTTTCTGTTACAGTTGTAAAAAAATACTCACACAGTGCCATAGATATAATCCATACGATGCCTAATAGAACAGTATTCTTAATCCTAAAGTAGAACAGTTGTATTCGTTATGAACGCCTCATATATATATTAATTTTGTATCATTAAAATATATTTGTTCTTTTGCATTAAAAGTTTAGCTCTACACGACTCTCAAAACCGATCCAAAATAAAAGGGAGTATTTTAAAGAAAGTTCGTTTTTTTACCCAAGGAATCTGTGTGTCCGTCTTTTTAACTGGTCTAACCTCTTTTTGAAAAACTGTTTTCTTGGGTTTCCCCATCGAAACAAAAAAAAGATTTTCAAAAGGTACAAGTCATGGTAGCGACGGTGGGTAACGCGTGATAATTACCCTCTCAAACCTTTCGGTCTATAATCCATGATATGAAAGTAAATAGAGACCTGCACTCACAATAACATGCCAGAAGATAAGCTCAAGAGAAACAGAGTTCTGCTTAAATATCTTTATATTTAGTATAGATACTTGTGTACCCATTAATGTAACTCTCTAATCTTGACAAACACCGACATATGCGCCGGCGTTTCAGGAAACCTCATAATCCTATCTTAAATAATGTCAGCATAAGCACATTCTGTAGTAAGCCCTTTTACGGGGAATTAACCGTGTCAATAGCAAAGGCCGCGTACCGTTCCGATTTAGGTACGGCAAGATCTGGATTGAAATCAGAGTCATCTAGGCATATTTGTTTTAACGTATTATAATTTTTTAAACAATATATTGACGGTAAATAGTAGCGACGAAATTTACAAGCCTGTCAAGTCTTATAGGGCTCTCAAGAGACTTAGACCTATTAATTGGCTACCAATTTTAGAAAACTTATCTCAGATACTGAACGTATAACCCAAGCCAATAGTTTATGCCTTTTAAGTTGACAGCAACAAATTAACATATTTCCTACTATCAAGTGGTTATAGCCTTCTATTTCCAGGAACAAGCCATATAGGTACACACTAGCAGTTTAACTAATTTTCAGCATAGTCCGATTAGCTTCCGGACTGCCTAAGGCCATTCCGATCACCCCTTCGTCGTGAACTTGTAGTATCAGCTTCCTATGTCTGTGTCTATAATGCAATAAAATTAATAAACTGTCATGTTTTCTTACATATAGTTGTTATATACATTTTATAAGGATTATCCTGTAGTTGCCGGATGAATCAGTAACGCCGACTGTAGCCAATAATTAAGCTATATTCTCAAAAACTATTCGCCATTTTTTTCTTTATTATTTATTGGTACTACCCTGTAGATACCGGATGAATCAGTAAAGCCGACTGTAGCCAATATTTAAGCAATATTCTCAAAAACTATTCGCCAATTATGTAAGTGGTATCCGGGGCGCATCGCTCCGGGCGCGGCGTCAGTGGAACATGGTTATCGCGACAGTTTTCGCAACAAAAACCCGTACAATATGTTTCGGAGTTAAATTTTTCGGAAAAGCGTGTCCCGAATCGCTTGGACATACGGCGATATGTCGCTCCCTTTGACAAACTGCCCGGAGCTCGCGAATGCATTATGTAGCCTCCAAATGATACGTTAAGCCGTTTTTATCTTTACTAAACAATGTCCAGTTTAATTGACCTCGTTATTGAAGCGTCACCTCAGTGTAAAGGGATCAAACTCTGATAGGCCGGATCTCTTTTCAGAAAACCGATTTGTTAAAGTATGGTCTAAAGACGTTTTCGGTTTAATTGCTGTTGTTTTAAGTAAGATCTATTAAAATTTACGGGTATTTCCGGAGACAAACTTTCAAACAAACCCTTCCGCTTTATTATTTAGTTAAATATATGTTAACGAACACGTGATGGAACAAACAAGTTGAGAAGTTCTACATGATGGGTACAGATTGCGGGATTTTTCTCTAAAGATGTGGGAGGTAGCTAAGGGGTGTGAGAGATCCAAGCCAAGCTACGAAGCGAAGCTAAGCTAAGCGAGTAAGATGTGCTATAATTGTTTTTTTTATCCCTTCATATAATTTATTATAGTTATAATCATATCGTCAGTGGAAAGAAAATAATGCTAAAGCAACTCCCAACAAGAAGATCCCACCAAAAATAAAGGTAATATGATTTTTTTTCTGTAAAAATAAACTTCAGATCTCATTTCCCACAACTGCTATTTGGGCGCTTTAGCATTATTTCCTTTCCACTAACGATATCTAATGTGTAAAGTCTCCATTACGACCTGCCGACATCATCAAAATTGGATTCCTAACTAACATTTTAACCACTAATACATTTTCTATCGAATTAGGTATATGAATCTGATTGCAAAGTTAAGGGTAGTGTAATTTATCAACAAAACCGACACACCGAGGAAAACTTTTCAGTTGGCCAACACTTGTCATTATTTTTATTTAGGTAAAGGTCCATATGCACTCACGTGATTTTAGGCATATATATTGCAATTAATTTAAATAATATTTATAATATAATATAATATATATAAAATAAATTAAGCATATATTCCTTAAAAAAACTATTTCTCTAAAATAAATAATTATAAATAAAATAAATGAGACAAATCGCTGCCTCGTGGAAGTTTACCTAAGACACAAGCAGCATTACCTCGTTGAATTGCCAAACCTATTTGTTGGCAGAGGTAAGCTCTAGTAATTACTAATTCATTACAGTTAATAATTAAATTATAAATGTTATGTAAAAATAATGATAAATAAATTTAAATTTTGTTTTAATTTCTGTCGCGCGCGTATAAATCGCATCTTTAACTCGCGCATTTATAAATTCATGATACTTGAAGATTTGAATGAATTGAGTTGAGGGTACTTAAATTGATTTGATTTGAAGGTAGTAGAATTATTCTTGTTTTGATCCTGGAGGTACTAACATGTATTTCTAATGACGTAGCGTTGACCATTGCCATGATATGGTCTGAAGAGTATGGTAAGTGAGACTGGCTTATCCGAGGCATCGCCTCTTTTTCTTTAGAAATAGCAACGTATATTTTGCTAACTATAGTTTGATTAATCTTATCCGTGATTCATTACTGATGTCCATGGGTGGCAGTGACCATTTACCAGTAGATGGACTGCATGCTCATATATTACTTCAAAGTTATTAAAAAAAATATCACTATCCTAATCAACCCAATGGACTATCATGGATAGTATGCTTCAGACCTTAGTTGCTCTTTGAAAAGTCCGTACCCAATTTCCGGAGAGTGTATTACGGGTAATAGGGATGTTGTGTAACCTCCCTAACAATTGTTAGGAACAGTTATTATGTCATTAATATTTGGGAACATAATTTGGAAGCTCACAACAGCAATTACGTTAAATGGTGCTTTTTCATACGGATGTTTGTGGTTGAATTAAAACGCAGCTTACGTTTACATTTATAATTTCGGTCCGTCTGTATCTATTAAGTAAATATACTCTTTTTTAAAAAAACATCAATAAATTTTGCTACATTAAAAGTAACGGTTAGTTAATCTATACCTTAAGGTATAGGTTTAAATGATAAGATTTTTGTCGCCATCTTCGAAGTACGGTCCTCGATATGTAAATGAATTAATACAAGTTAAGATTAAACTAAGATAACGTTGTAGGTAAGTTCAGTTTACTTAGTCAAGTTAACTTAGATGTAGACACGCAAAACAAAAACACAACAGGAAATAAACTAGCAGATGACGTCAGCAACAGCTGTGCCTATAATGAGACGTGCGTCCAGACCGTTGGCCCCCACGTTTCTACCTCGCACTCTTTTCTTGGGGTAATTTTGTGGTGCGAAGAGGGGGGCGGAGGATCAAGCGTGTCTGGTCGCAACAGACTATTAGTGACAGTTGAGATTAGAAGCGAAGCGTCCTGTCAATCAACGTAGACGCTGCTGCGGTTCGAGGGATTTGCATTTAAAATTCGAATTCAGTATTCGAACACAAAACGACTGAATAGGGGTGATTATAGAGTTAAGAAAATTAATAGGTGGGTTTGAGCCGGTTTGATTGAGATATAAAGGTACATTACATTGACTGTATTTTAATACCATTAATTCGAAAAATCATTTTTATTAGTCTTATGTATATTATGGAAGGAGCAAAAGAGCATGGCATGCACTCGCTGGTCAGTGTGCGATAAGATAAGAGTAAAATTCGTAAGAGTCGTAATAAAAAAAAACAATCAAAATATTGCCTATAATGATCTTGCAACATAAACTTTAGTTTCTCAAATTTATAACTACTTGCCGAATATCTTATGTCATACTGCCAAGTTTTAATGAGTTAGATTTGAATTAAAAACGTGAATTTAATTTCTTTAAGTACCTATTTGAAATTTAATTGAATTGAGATTGAGAATTTCATGACCAACTTCTATTTTCTTCATCGTCTAGCTTTCAAAGTGTAACGCTAAACACCTCTGTTGTAGGTACGTACTTCTGCTCTACACGCGGTACTAAAATAAAAAATAATAACAATTAGAAGTCAATTCGTTACATAATCTCATACAAAGGCCATCATGTTCTGAGGTCGTCACATTAAACGTAACTTATCGAGCGATTGCACGAAGTTTCTGAGTCCATAAGCGGAAGGATTATGTAAGGACGTGTTCGACTGTTCACGCCTTAACCGAAACGGGGGTGACAGTTACAAATGTTCGCTTCGGACTTCGCCCGATCATTAGTATTCCTATTTAGGCACGCCCGGATTTTTGGGCGCGAGGGACACCTTAAACTTTCCGCTTCAAATCGTACGCGCTGACAACGGTCTGTCTTGTAAAGGTATGAATACCTACCTTGTTTTGGTTTGGTGAGCAGTGATAGCCTAATGGTCGAAACTTGCCTTCTCGATCGGGAGGTCCGAGGTTCAAACCCGGGCACGCACCACTGATTTATGTGCGTATTAGAAATTAATTATCATTGCTTTTCGGTGAAGGAAAACATCGTGAGGAAACCTACGCACCCGAGAATTCTTTAAAAAAAAAGTTCTCGGAGGTGTGTGAAGTCCACCAATCCGCACTTGGCCAGCGCGGTGGACTATGGCCTAAAAACTCTCTCATTCAGAGAAGACCCGTGCCCAGCAGTGGGACAATAATGGGTTGTACATACATTTGGTTTGGTGTGGCAAGTGTTGTTATGGAAAATGTCGATTATGCGAAAATAACTTACACGAGGTATGCGTGGTGTAAGTTAAGCGAGAAGCATTTACACGAGGTACGCCAAATTTGTTTTTTTATTCGGTTGAAGCAGCAAAGTAGCATGTCCTCCTGAGTTCGATCAGATGTGTCCTGACGCGAGTTTACCATTTTTTACCCATTACAAAAAATGCACAATACCGCTAAAGACGTTTTCACTTCAAAAATCGCTATTGGGTTTGTATATTATAAAATTAACGTTAAGTTCTATCAAGTTGGTCAAATATAAAAATATCTAAACTTATATACCTATTCGGTACGTAATTATCTAATTATAGATGATTTACGAACGTATTCCCCAGTGCTAGAGCAATAGATATAAATAAGCAAAAGATATTTATAATACGCTGAGATTAATTTAAATGACATCGTTTTTTTAATAAGTTTAGGCCTTTAATATGACTTCGGAGTATCATCGCATTGTTTTATAACTAGCGAGTTTGCAAATTCAAGTTGCTGGAACCACATTTCGAAGAGACTTAAACGTGCTCCAATATGCGAGATGTACAACAAAACATCACCGTATAAATGTACAAACTACCCGACCGAACAATCGTTAGACTTGCACGGGCGGAATCTGTCTAAATCTTGACCTATTGTTGAACGGTAAAGAGTAATGGAGCCCGACTAGAATGGAGTCACGACTCGACTTTTTATGCACTTTATTCTATTCAATCTGTACAAAGTACTCATGCCTTCGTTTATTTTGGAATGTTCAAGGAATGAGGTTTAACTTGTAGATGTTCATAGATTTTTTGACGTAAGATGCTGTAAATCAATGCGGTAGGGATTTCAGGTTGCTTGAGTAGTTTCGATCCGATCCATTTGTATAGTCTTGTTTACTATCACGAAATTCATGAGAGAAAATTTAGAAACACAATTATGAGAGAAAATTTAGAAACAATTTAGAGTAATATTAGAAACGAGTACAATGGTCACAAATTCGCACTTGGCCAGCGCGGTGGACGATGGCCTAAACTCTCTTATTCTGAGAGAAGACCCGTGCCCAGCAGTGGGACAATAATGGGCTGACGACGACAATGGTCACGGTCACCAATGTGAACCTCCCCAAAACGTGGAGGTTCAGAAGAACTTTCATTAAGCAATACGTAAACTTTATATAAAGCGACAATAGTAAAAGAAAATTAAAATTTACTATTCAAGTAGTTAACCAAACAGTAATAGTGTTAGATGTGAAAATCATATTTTACCAAAAATACCACATTTTAGAGTTCCGTGCTCAAACGGTGAAACGGGACCCTATTACTAAGGCTCAGCTGTCCAGCTGTCTGTGTCACCAGACTGTATCTAATGAGGCGTAATAAAAATTTTCACAAATGATGTATTTCTACTGCCGACAGAGCAACAATTAAAAAACAACATAAAATTTATATTTTAAGGGTACTCCAACACAACAAACGTGAATATTTGTACGGAACACTCCGCGAGTCCAGCTCGCACTTGACTGATTTTTCAATCAGGTTGCCGTCACACACATTGAATTTTCGATATAAAATCATTTTCATAAACTGAAGTAATTTTAAAAGACATTTTCAACGTTCCTTATAAAATACACATGATGTTAATATCACTTTAGATTCCTCGGAACTTTATTAAGATACGTCTCCTTTAATGTCTGCTGAGCGCTCAAAATTATTTATTTCATTCGTATTTACATCGAAAAGTAATCTAAAGAGATCGTATATGTAAACAAGACATTTATTTATTCGTAAAAGCGTGTGCAAATAACGTCGAATGTATTTCGGCGAAGGTGCTTGTTTTACCGCTACAGAGTAACGAAGTTTTTTAATTAAGTGAAGTAACCTCTAAAAGTTTCAGTTTTATATAGAAAGCTGTTACCTGTGCCATGGCGCTCACTGTGGATTACAACTACACTTAAAAAAAACACGCTTTCTACTCTCATAGCCCCCAGTGGGATTTTCTCCTGTGTCGTGGATACCATGGACATACACAAGACGAAAACACAAACACCCAGACCCAGAACACAAATATAAACTCTTCATTCAGATACCTGTCTGGCCGAGAATCGAACCCGGGACCCATTACGCAGACTGGTATAGTACTGCTCCGCGACGCGGGTCGTCAAACACTATTCAGATTGCATCAATTCGCTACAATAGTATCATCTGTACACCTTTACAGTTGGTAGAACCAGAGTAACTCGACCGGGGAATTACCACCGCCACACCTATTTCTAGCGTGAAGCATTTCTTGCGCGAGATCGAAGGGTGTGGTTGCCGGCACACATTTATATGAAGCGACCATCATAGTCTTCGGGAGCAGCAACGCATCTGGGATTGACCTCAGATAGAATCCATTTTCTATTTGAAATTGCTTACAGTTCTAGCGATTTTTTGGACATGGTATAAATATATAAATAACAATATATACTTAAAACAATTATTTTCTTGTGTGAAAGTCCTTACGCGGACGCGTAATGGGACGGGATGGTTATGGGACTCGTAGCCCGGTCGATGTTGCCAAAATAGGAATTATACAACACAAAAACGCAAGCAAGCACGTACTTTATATAAGTTAATAGTGAGTCTCGCGACCCGGTCTTCTGTCCCGATCGTCAACAGCAGAATTATTCCTTTTAAATAATTTTATATTTATTTAATATTTTAATAATTTAAACACATTGTCTGTGTTCAATATGCTATTGAAGAATAATTGAAGTTTAGATGGACGCCCATTGCCGCCTATTGGAGGCCGAACCGGTTGGAGTGGCGCCATTGAGGGGAGGCCTATGTCCAGCAGTGGATCTCAAAGGACGGATGCATAGATGCGTGATTATTGAGTATAGAAAATTACGTAATGTTAGAAGTTTTTTTTTAAATAAACACGATTTCCCCTGACAATTACACATCAATCAAATCCAAATAAGATCGTCTCATCTGAGATTGTCTACTGATGCGTTTTTACTCCTGGTAACCAAGTTGGAATGCTTCGGTTAAACACAGCAGTGGTTAACACTGCCGTTATTGCTGTTATTAGGCATAAAAGGTGAGATGGTGGTACCTCCAGAGTCCTAAAGGTTTCTACCACCTTCAAAGTGTCATAAATGACGAAGATCAATTGCCTACTAGGTACGCCTTCATATAAACACTAATTTCATACGTATACACCAAATGTTTGTCCAATAATATTTACTTGTCCAATCAACATTTTTTTTGTCTAATTGAAATGGCAAATGAGCATGCAGTCCACTTGATGGGCGGAAGTAATACATACATGGACATCTGTAAACAACTTTATATAAAACATGGGTTCTATCTGAAGTCAAGCACAGATGCGTTTATACTCCCGAAGACCAAGTCGGTTCATAAAAGTGAACAAATATGAAAATGACTTTTGTCACTATCACAAACGTAACATAATCGTTCTTGTGTTCGGTGGGACGCCTACCTTAATCTGTGACAGGGAAATCTTCAGAGGAATTGGTGAAGCGGAGCATTCGTGTTTACGTAAGCGAGATGTAGCTCGTTATTAAAAATGTTCATCAGGCCGTAAGGATTACGAAGTTGTTTTACGTTGACTGAATGGAACAGTAATTAATGATTCCGCTGACTTATCGAGGTGGGATTAAATATAAGTTAACTTTGGAGTGACGGACGCTTGAAGAATGGCTTTATTGTTGTATGTAGAAATAAATTAATAGTTATATTAAACTACCAGAAAATATTCAATGAATAGTAGTGATCTTGTGTCTACAAACATAGATAAAGAGAAGGGGAGGTTAGGTTAGTAGCATAGCTAAGAAAAGCAAATTATTCAAAAAACAACAAACTATATAGGTACCTAGCTGTTTTTATTTTTCGACAAATATTTACCGCGTCCTCCACAATGCCCTGTACATAGCTACGATTGATTTACCCATAATGAGCCTAAACTCAATCTACAAAAAACTCGCTTAGAATCTCATAAAGTATAATATCATAATACAAGGTTTTTTAAATATTTTTATTTATCTGATTGAAGAAGCAAACGAGCACAGAACTGATGGTAAGTGGTTACAGCCGCCCATGAACATCTGTGAGCAACTTCAAACAGAACACGGGTTCTATCTGAAGTCAATCACAGATGCGTTGCTACTCCCGCGGACTATTATGATCGCCTCATATAAAAGTGTGCCGGCAACCACACCCTTCCTTCGAAACGCAAAAACTGCTTCACGCTAGAAATAGGTGTGGTGGTGGTACTTCCTCGGTCGAACTACACTGGTTCTACCACCTATTGCTTATATGCTTATACGTAACTTAAACCGAAATCAATATTTAATCACTTATTCTATAATCTTAGTATGAGTCAATTATGTTTCCTTAAAACGAGCATCATTCTTGTTCGCTCATTAACGTACGATCGTTGAATAATTTCGTTTTAGGCCAATATACTTTAAAATTACAAGTGAAAAACAATGCTTGTCGTGTGAAAACAATAAACTCGTACTACACAATAATACTCAATGTGCTTTATATGGAACGTTAGTTCCGTTCTTCCCCAACAGATGGCTGTACTTGTACAAAAGCTGGAGCGGCGCGCGCGCACGCATGTCGAATTGAAGCATTAAATATCTTCTCGCTGGTTTAGTTTCACTTTAACACTTCGAAGATAAAATACAAAGGATCCGTCTATTATTGAAGATACAATGGATTATTTAAAATAAAATGTAATGTTAAATTATTTTATAATAGTTTCGAATACTAATAACAAATGTTAGGTTACAAAATATTAATGTTATATTTTATATACTTCTAAAGTTTTCTTACAAAATTAATTTGATTTGGACTCTTCTTATTAAATAAAATCTAGGCATATTAAGTATACATTAATATTGAAACGTCTAAAGATTTTTGATTGAATTTCATTTAATGACCAGAGACAACCCACTGAAATGCTCTCATTGATCAAAAATATCCCAATCCCTGACCAAAACCCATCAATCAACGTTGCGTAAGCCCTCTAAATGTATGATAATGAACTGTATCCATTCACAGGTGTATTGTTCCGGAAAATTGAAAAATACGCCTAATATTGTATTCATGTATTCATAAGTAGGTAATACAAATGGTAGAGGTAATGTTTACCATATTTTCGTGAGATGATATATTGTTGTTAATTTGGTTAAAGACCAAGTAACGATGGTTTTGACTTTTTTTTTATTTTACTGAAGTAGTAAACGTACAGGCAGTCCATCTGATGGTAAGTGGTCACTGCCGCTCATGGACATTTGTAAGTAATTTCATACAGAAAATGGGTTTTATCTGAAGTCAATTACAGATGTGTTGCTACCTTAAGAAGTTTGAAGTGACTTAACCGATCGTTCATCACTAATTGCCAAACAGACCTCTTATTTTTAAAAATGTAAGGCATGAAACTAGAGCTCGCTTTTGTTACAATGTAAAAAACATGCTTTTTTATAGATATAAAAATAGGAATATAAACATACAAAAAGGACGACCCGCTAAGTTTCTTGCCGGATCTTCTGTTGAGGTCGTGTTCCTATCCGGTGGTATTGTAAGAAATATGTCACTGACAATTTGTAAGTACCCCCGTAGGCCTATACGAAATAAAGACACTTCATGTCATGTCATAATTTCACAGAATACAAGCGTAACCTAGTATATCGGGAACGTGGTGGTGGGGGGGGGGACTCTTCTCTGGATACAAATTACGTTGTATGTTTAAACCAGACCTGGCACAGGTAAGCAAGAGTTTGTATTTACCAAAACGCGGTACAAATAACAATCCATTAGACCACATGTAAATAAACAGCTTAACATAATTAAATGTCACAGCACTAATACCCAGCCCATTATAATTACCTAGTGAATGGTAGTTTGGCAGCGAGTGGCGGGCATCTGTCGTTGCCGAAATTGGGTTAAACATTAATCATCTCGCTAATGATTACGATTTACCACCAACGTGGGAAAGAGTCGTGCCAATATTGCTCAGAAACAAATGTTTTGGTGGTGACATTTATCACTACATAGTAACACAGTCGCTTTCTGCTGTCTGTCCCTATGTTTGCTTAGATCTTTAAAAATACGCTACGGATTTTAATGCAGTTTTTTTTAATAGATAGAGTGATTCAAAAGTGCTAAAGATATAGTGGAGGAACACTGATAATTTTAGATTATTGACTTTTAGGCGAAAGTTCGCCGGGTCAACTAGTATAAATGTAAAAGCTAACGGATTTAACATTTACAGGTACAAACAGAGATACGTAATTTAAAATACGTAACGATTTTTATTTTTACATATTCCTTGATTAAATTTAAGTAGTAAAATTGAATTTAAAATTAGTATTCTACCTACTTCTAAAGTTCAAATAATAGATGTTTGCCGAAATTTAAATATAAAAATAATAAATGCCGTACGACATGAACAGTTTAATTAGACTTTTTACTAAAGTAAATAATTATTCTTCAAGAAGACCACTAAATTGTTTTTTTTTCGATACCTATTGCATTTTATTACACCAAATATTATCTTACAAGCCTATTTTGGTTTTTCGCTATACTGTGATGACATTTTTTCATACTGGTGTCACCAAAATATTAAAGTTACTTTAACTCTTACTTTTACCATGGAGTGGAACCTGTGTATTTCGACCGGAGAGGTACTACCGCCACATTTATATCTACCGTGAAGCAGTTCTTGCGTTTCGATGGAAGGGTCAGTTGCCGGCACACTTTATATGGGGCGACCATCATAGTCCTCGGGGGTGGTAACGCAACTGAGGCTGACTTCAGATAGAACCTATGTTTTACATGAAGTTACTTACAGATGTTCATAGGCAACAGTGACATTTGCCATCAGGTGTTATAGCTAAAAGTAACTTTTATAAATGAAATTGACAGAGTAGGTAACAATTATAGCGACTGTAAATAAATTTATATGTTCACACCGAGCGGTAATTTATATAATGAATCAGAGTTTATTAAGTAATTAATTGCCTCGCGTACCGGAATGCACGTATTTTGTTTATATCATTTGTGTAATCAACAAATTAGTCTATGAATGTTTGTCAAAAATATTTCTAAATAAACAAAGTAGGTATGGTAATGGCGATATCACGGCTCGCGAACTTAACGAAACGTAATTCAAATTAAATAACTAAACTTCATATTGTCTAAAGTGGTACGAATATTTCTCAAGTTCAAATAAAATGTAATAATTTTCAAGTCATTTTGAACGCACCCGTTAAATATAAAAAGAGGTTTAAGTAGCTACTCCGAATTTAAAAGCAATAGCGGGTATTCTGACAAAGACACTGACATTTCTGACGTTATGTGATTTCGTAGTAAGACATTCAATGTTCTATTTCGTTTATCATTTATGCGTCTGTGACAAATGCAGGGTAGTGTGTGTAATGTGTTTTAGTTGATTTTATGTATGCTATATGCTTTGATAAAAATATTAACATTCAGCACTCGTGCATAATTTTATACTAATCCGTCCGCGGCATATTACTTAAAAATGCACCTAAGTTTTTGCTTCACATTTTAATATATAGAGATTTCGTTTTTTACCATATTCGTTGGTTATTTGTAAGCTCGAACACCCACAATACAAAAAACCTTTCAAGTTTGCAATGACGATATAATGATCAATAAAAAGCAAATAGGTACCTAAGTGCAACAAAAAAACTAGCCTATTCTATTTAAAATATCAATATCGAAGTACTTGTGGTTCATACATTCATTTTTATTCTCTCCTTTGAAATGTTGATCACTACTGATAGAATTTCAAAATAAACTTTGACGTTAGTTATTTTAGTCGTATTTGTTCAGGGTGTATTTGACTTGCAACAGACCTGTGCGGCATTTTAACTATTTCCCCTTAAAGTTTCCGGTTAATTTAACCTGGTACACGTGCGTTGGGACGGGTCTCAGGTTCTCACAACTTTTTTATAACCCTCGGGCTATGCTCAATGACACCCACAATCAGTTACAAGTGAACAGAATTCTAATAAGTTTAAGGTTGCAAGAGGTACAAGGTGTCTTCCATATCAGTCTTTATTTTCTAAGTAATATAATAATAAGTAAGGCTAAAATAGGTATGGTTAGGTAGGTTGGTTCTTTGGATGGAACTTCAGAATGACTTAGATGTGTTATGGCAACAATCCCACTTAGTAAATAGGCACATGAAATTAATGTAAAAATACTTTATTCTTACCTTTATAAATTACAAGAAACATAAGACTTTATTAGAATAAATAAAAACTATTCTTAGTCATGTTACAAGCCCCAATACAGACAGTCTGTTTCTTAAAATTCGTATAAAAACCCCTTAAGATTTCCGGTCAATTTAAGCCGAGGTCCCCACATGCCTCCGAGTCTCCCACGTGGGCTGAACAAACAGTTCCCAGAAAGACAATGTCATCAGAAACAATAACACCCATCCCTAATTGCCTGCATCATGACAATGCGCTTGGACCTTCTGTAATTACGCCTCTTGTTGCTCCAACATCGTAATTTCAAGCAAACAATTATTAAAAAAAAATGTGTGCGTGTACTAGCGTACACTCGTAAGAAGTGAAAAGTGAAACTTCTATATGACGTTATTTTTCAAAAAATAATTTACTATATGCAACTTTACAGAAATTGGTTAAATAAAGTTAAATTAGATAAAGTTTAATAAAAGGCTTTTATTAAACTTTATCTAATAATCTAATCTATAATAATCTATCTAATATCACGCGTGGTAGGGATAACGTAACGTAATGTAACGGATAATGGCGCGTAACAGAAAAAGATGGCGCGTAACGAAAAAATGTTACACTAAATTTTTTTCCAACCCCGATAAAGAAATTTCACTTCAATTATACATTTCTTCAAATGCAAAGAAATTATTTCTTGCTCAATTTGTATCGGATATTTTATCTCGTTTTGCTTGCTCGTGACTGCCATAGACGATATTTTATTTTACGTAAAGTTTATATTTAAAATACATTAAAGATGTTTCTTGAAATCTGAATTTGTATAAAATAAAAGTTTGCTCTATAAAATATTCTCATAATTTTAATGAACTTTTAGCATAACGTAATTTCAACCCATTTGTGATTTTATTTTACAAAAACTTTGGATTATTCTGAAACATTTTATAAAGAGAAAGTGTGTGTGTACTTACGTAAGAAGTTATACTTCTTTGGCGTAACAAGTAAGAAGATAAAAATCTTTTCAAAAATTTGTTTTTCGCCTTATTACGT
Organism: Spicauda simplicius; assembly: GCA_949699795.1. Taxonomy (NCBI): domain Eukaryota; kingdom Metazoa; phylum Arthropoda; class Insecta; order Lepidoptera; family Hesperiidae; genus Spicauda; species Spicauda simplicius. Next base: position 2,327,684 of record OX453057.1, on the reverse strand, counting down.
TTGTAGAAACAAATGACACTAAACACAGACAAAAACTAAGACGTAGACTATAGCTTACTTCAGGGTGTCGGTTTTTCGTGACATTCTGCGCGCGCATTTTAAAAATTTACTTTCATATTTTTTCTTTAACGCACCAAAAGTAGTATAATTTCAATAAATTCCATACGAAATGTCAATGAACTTTGAAATTTCCATTACCGGTAGCAGATAATGATAATCGATGATGAATTTCATTTTAAACTGGATACGTTACAAAGGAACAATGACGATGCATTTTGAAGCAAAAGATGAAATGTCAGAATGAAACCCGTTACAGATTGACATAAAAACTTGTCAAGTTTACAAAGCGTTATGAAGTAGGCAAACAATTTTTTTGCGTTTAAAAGTTTATTGAATCTGAGGTAGCTACTGTTGTTCGTGATTTTTTTAATCAAACCTGGATGGAAACCTAGATAGAAACCTAGAGGACACTCTACAGACGCGTTGCTACTCCTAAGGACTACGTTAAAAAGCCAAAGTGAAGTGTGTTTTGCCTAAAACAGCATTTAAACGAGTAAAACTAGAGGGAAAAGGTGAGACGGCTCTGAAGTTGAAAATGCTAAGAAATTGAAACATAAAAAACACCTTTTGTATTTTTTGAACCATGAATAAACTGTTTATGTTTCATTCGACCTCCGGAATACTGGTGTCCCTAAAAAAGCCATTAGATTTCCATATGTATCCCAAACCAAACGTAAGAATAGACGAGATGTAAATTACGTTAAAAATGAATACGAAAGGGCGGAACCTTGTCTTTTGATACGAGAACATAATAGTCTAGCGTGCTTAGTCGCACGGGTGGTCCCCACTGAACTATTTCAATGTTTTTTTATTTGCTATGGTGATCTATGTTTGTTTGGTAGGTGTCGGGACAGCGTGATTTGTTGACTCCGGATTGGCCATCGATCAGAGTAAACAAATCCTTAACAAGTTTTTAGGGCTTCGTGAAACACGAGCGTTGATACCAATATACCATTGATACCAATATTTGTTAAGGTCTAGCTCGATTTGGACTTAAACGTTTAAGAAAAAATATAAATTGAATATAGTTTTTATTGGTCAAATGATCAAACCTAAGATGCTATGTCTGGATTTAATATGTAAAATAAAAACGTAAATAGTTTTCTTATTTTCAACCTTAATAGTTAATGTAGACGTTAAAATAAGGCCGTTACACTTACGTTTAGGTAGAAAATACATTTTCAAAGCTAAAATAGCTACTAAACACAAGATGGATTGCATGCCTGTGAACGTTAATTTCGATAAAAAGTTAATTAAGTTCTTGCGAGTTTCATACTACTAAATATGAGTTTGTAATATGTAATGACTTGTCACTTAATTACGATGTTACATTATTAAAGACTCCCACTTGTAATTATTTATCGATATTGGTGTGTATCTATCTAGTAATCATTCAATAAGTCGAAGAAGTTTGTTAAGTTGTTAATGTTGGGTGTCATTTATATTTACTTTCAAATGTAATCATTAATTTTAAAGAAAAGTTACAATAGAAGTTTTAAGGTCTATGAATGAAATATACGCATATATGTGGACTTAATCTATATATTAATACGTGAAGCAAAAAATTGTGGTGCATTTTTAAGTACTTAATATGCCGCGGACGGATTAGTATGTAATTTTGCATGGTTATATATTTCGAATTATGAATATACCTACTTAACATCCATAAAATCAACTAAAACACATTACACGCACTACCGTGCATTTGTCACAAACACATAAATAATAAACGAAATTAAACATTCAACATTATGAAAACACGGAACGTCAAAAATATTAGATGTATTTGTCGAAATTTGAATTCGATTTTAAATATTTTAAATGCAGTTTTGTCACTTAAACCTCTTTTTACCTTCCGGGTGTATTAAAATAAGTTAAATAATAATAAAAATTGTATTTAGTTAATATTTTGGACAATATCAAGTTTAGTTTTTGAGTTGAATTACGGTCGTATTTTAACCGTTGCGACGGGTCACTAGTATGATGAAAAATGCAATTCACTACAATTTACTTAATAGATGAGTATAAATGCGAATGAATTACAAACACATGTACCGATCCAATAAAACAATCGGCAAGACACAAAAGCAATAAGCATCTAACGCTTCGTGAATTAAATTTCAAATTACTTAGTACTTTAAATGCAAAAAATACGACATCGACTATCAATGAGACAAAAGGCAATAAATATTCAATAAGAAATAAAAAAATAGGACTTGTTGTAAGATGAAGCGATAAACGAGCAAATAACAACCGTTTTAATAGTTCGATAAAACATGTCATAATGGTAATATGGACAATGTTAGACCTTTGCTATCAGGATTTTCGCTGCCCAAGTCACAAAATAAAATATATATACTTAGGTATAGGTATTGACCTATACCTAAGTAGGTATATATATTTTATTACAAAGTAGTAGAGGCAGACATTGTAGTGCCGAAAAATCTTTATTATACTTGTCGTCTTTACTTGGATCTTAATTATAATCCAGAACCATTTATTTGAAATTATTCTCATTTGGAAATACAACAATATACCTCATCTTTGGAAAATTTTCCTAAAATTTTATTATAATCGCAAGTTTTAAATTCAAACTAAATTAGGTACTTTCTAAATGATACGACTTTCTAATTATTTTCTAAAAGAAAAAAAATACTATAATTACTTACAGTTAAAATCTATTTTTATTATGTCTGAAAATCTTATTTTATGAAGTACCTACTTATGTAAAAAATAAAAATACTAATTAAGTATACAGTTAAAATCTTTTTATATTATGTGTTAAAATCTTTTTTATTATGTGTTTAGCGTCAGTTTTATATAGCTTCTCGCGATCCTAGCATTCTAAAATTCAAATGACAATTGTTTGAAATACTTCGGTTTTTGTTTTTATGTCGACGGTTAGACAAGTAGGTAATGTGACTCATATAACATTGTAATGGAGGACAGACCTCAGATACTTGCATCGTTTACTAATGTGTTTGTATTTGATGGAATTATAATGGTTTCGGAGAAACAACTCAAAATAAACTTGGTGTTTACTATAGATAAATATTTGTGTTCAACGTACCACTTTATTTCAGAGTTTATTCTTAGTTATGCGATAGGAGTAGTAAGTATGGGGATGATTTTGTGTTGTGGCGTCTCTGAATTTGTAATCCACTCTTTATACATTAAAACGTTACATAATTATTTTATTAAGGAGTGAAACGAAACGTCTGCAAAATATTAGTTGTTATAACTACTTACCTTATACCTTTTAAACCAGAATGATAAGAACGTTACAAGACTGAAATAGGTACCATAATATATTAATACGTGAAGCACAAAAACTTGTGATTCCTTTTTAAGATACTTGCCGCACAAATTACGCACGGTTTTAGTTGACGTACAGAAGGATTGCGCATATTTTACATAAAATCAACTAAAACACATTACACTCGCTTCCTTGCATTTGGCACAAACACATACATAATAAACGAAAGAGAACATTCAATGTCTTACTATGTAAGCACATAACGTTAAAAATGTCAGATATCTTTGTCAAAAAACCCGCTAATGCTTTTAAATGTAGCTTAGCTAATTAAACCTATTTTCACGTTTAACGGGTGCGTACAAAATAACTTGAAAATTATTACAATTTATTTGAATTTGAGAAATATTCGTGCTACTTTGGACAATATGAAGTTAAGTTTTTTTAATTAAAATTACGGTCGAATTTCGACCGCTGCGACGGGTGACTCTTTTTATCCAAGCTGATACCTAGTAATTAAGTCTCGAGGTTAAATTAATAATTTAGAAAAAATAAAATCTATGTCATCTGTAACGAATTCAAAAGTTTTATCTTAACAAATCTGTCGTTCGAACTCACTAAGCAGTTAAGCTTACAATAAGCAAATGGTTTTGTTTTTAGTTTTTCTAAAAATCGTGTCTCATATAAGTAATTAAAGGTTATAAAAAATCCGGATCTCTTTCATAGGGATATCTCTAATTCATTACACTGCTAAATACTGTTGAATGGGCGAATGAAAAGTAATCACTTTTGCCTGCATATACTTGCAACATTTACTAATGTATTGTCTTCCAATATTGATACACCTACAAATAATTTGGATGAATGTTGTATAAATGTTAAACCACCTAACTGGTATTAAGTAGTTTTTTCTTTTAATAAGAGTAACGTTAAGGCATTACATGCTTATTTTAAAAATGATAACGAAAATATAAATACTGAAAATTTTAAAAGAGAATTTGGCGATTTTTAGCGATTATTAGTAGGTAGGTATTATATAAGTATATGATTTAACACATTTTTGTTCGAAACATGATATCGTTGCGCGTTTCTTTTTTTTGTTGAATTATGTACTTATTATAACATAGGTACTAGTTGACCCGGCGAATTTCATTCCGCCTGAAAGTCAAAAATCTAAAATGTTCCTCCACTATATCATGCATGTATAATACATAAAATCCTTCCTCTTGAATCACTTTATTTATTAAAAACTCCATTAAAATCCGTAGCTTAGTTTTAAAGATCTAAACATACATAAGAACAGACAGCGAGAAGCGACGGTTTTATACTATGTAGTGATAGTGATTGAATTATTTTGCCTAAAAGTTGAGTGAGTTAAACAAACCCTGATGAATCATAAAACTAAATATAGATTAGTTTCATTTCCTAAATAAGCTACGCTGTACACAGTTGACCTGATCTTAATGTGTTGTACTTAACTAAATCATTTGGCATAATGAAGGTAACTTTATTGTAGCACAGAACGTAGTTGAATATAATACATGTAACTAATACATAATGATATTTAAAAACGGTTTATAGTATTTAAAAGTCCAAAGATTTAACGATTCAGATTACGATTATGTCAATGCAATTTTCGCTGATAAAATTATAAATTCACAGGTAAACATTTTTTGTTTGTACCTAGTACCTAGTAATAATTGTTACAGTTCTAGGAATACCTAGGTATCTTTCGAATCAAGTTCAATGGCAATGAAAAATTTTAATTTCATCCACTAGTGAAAGCTGTGCTGTATCTGCTATAATAATAATTGGATTATTCGATTTATCGATGACCGGAGTTGCGGTAATATAACGAAGTTTCAGTAATCGACTCAGCTCAATCGCTGCAACCGTTAATGAAAAATCTCTTAGCTTAATTACACTTTGATCGTGTTTAACGAATTACGAGACTTCTATATCGGAAATAATTATGACTGAATCGTAATTTAATTTGTATTTGAAACTGACGCCGTAGGATATCAACTTGCCAAGGTGTGACAAATATTGATGGTATAAGTTTCTCTTAACTGAGAACAATAATTTGCACCTATTTGTTTGTATCATTAACAATATTCTGCCAAATCTTAGGATAACCTTCGACTTATCAAGCATTGAAAGCAAACACATGAGCGACGACAACATTCAATTTCTAGGGTATACGAAAACCTAACCTAACCTAACACTATCTGCCAATTAAAACAATACCGGAGTAAGTTAATCCTACGATAACACTGCGGCTATACGGGGACTGAAGGCTGCGGAAACCGCACCGAGATTTGCAATTACAGCGACTTAAACCAAAACAACTTACGTTGATCGAAGAAGCAGCGGTCCAGACCATTCATAACGCACACAACCGCATAGTGCACTCACTACACAATTTTTATTTGTCACGTTCACAACCACATGTGCATGTCACGTCGCACTAATCACGTTCGAACTTCGTCACTGCACAACGTCAGGGCGGTCCTACGGCAAGCGCGCGGTCTATTGAGCGTGTTACCGTCACGACGGTCGGCGCGCGACTGGAGTGCGCACGGCGTTCAGTTTAGTGGGGGGAGGGGATGCGTGCGTTCGGAATCCACTTCCCACGTGCTCTGCGTCCCTTTCTAAGGGACAGGACGGGTTAGCTTTTTAAAGCGCCAAGCGCCAAGTTGAGCGGCCCGTTGACGCATCGATACGCTCAGGGCGATGTTTCTCAGTAACCTTGTTTATGCGTGCCGCAGCTTATAATAACGCGAATAACATTGCATTTGTTGTTGTTTGGTGCGGTTTTTTGCACACATTTGAACGAGTGCTCAGCTGTTTGGTGCTTGCATCGGTATTAAATGAAGTATGGAACATAAATATTTGTGAATTTAAAAGTAACGTTATGATTTATTACGGTAGTATTGAACAAGTTCCTGTTTATCAAATAGTGTCTAAAATTACAAGTGTTTCAACACACGGTAAATAAGTATTGGTAGGTATTAACACGTATTAATGTTTTATCAGCTGAAAAGTTAATGTAAAACGTACAAATAAAATTAGAATTCAATGTATATTTTTGAGAAATGATATCGCGAAACTGATGCATTTGAATATGTCGTGTGGAGGTATTTATGATATGGATTATTCAATTGAAGAAATTCAATAACTACATATCGTGGATACCTGTTACACGTTAAAACAGACTTAAATATTAGACTAAATCGCGAAATTTTAATACCTTGCTAAATACTATGAAGTAGTATCTCGAGAGTTCTTGTAAAATAACTTAAGAACTAAGCCGTAACCGTTTTACTTGATATGGTCCCGAAATTGTTTAGAGCAATTATTAATACTGCATACTACAAAAGGGGAGTAACTCCAAATACAGCGATAGTGGAACAAAAAGTTAATACGTTTCTCTACAAGCTATTTCTATGGGCAACGTTATCGTTGTGTCACTCATCGTACATTTTTACTGCTTTTTAACGAACCGAAATAGACGTTGGCACAGTCCAAATTCTTGAGTTATCGGTTTTTATACTTATGCTGTATGAATGGGTTTGTTAATAATGGGTGATATCTGAGCATGTAAGGGTATATTTGTGTCTGATTTTTGCCAATTTTTTTTTATACCAAAATCTATGTGAGTGATTCAAGAGGAAGGTTTTTATTTATAATACATATATAATATATATAGTAGAGAAACACCGATAATTTTAGATTTTTGACCTTTAGGCGGAACGAATTTCGCCGGGTTAACTAGTTATAAAAAACCCCTTTGTAAGACCAGTCTTGCCTGATGTTGGCAACCGATGTTCCTAAAGGGCTAAGTGCGAAGTCTATAAGTATGTGTCCCTTATCCACGTTTAACAGTGCTGTTTTTTTATTATAATACTTAACGGGTACTTACGATATGCGGTTTATGAATTCTTATAGAATTCTTTTTGCCGATATTTCGACCCAGTTGCATGGATCGTGGTCACGGCCAGTTTGGCTGTTTTTTTTGTCAGAAATCACATGCATTTCTGCCAAACCACCATTAAAAGTTCTGTCATCTTTAAAATTACAACTAACAATGTATTTACCGTTGCCAATACTGCCGATTTGCTTAGGTTAACCGAAATTAATTACCTACTTGGCGGACCGATCGCCACCTTTTTAAACTGACTTACCCAGAATGTTCCGGGTTCGATCCCCAGCCAGGCAAACATTTACTTTGATATTTATTGTTTATACTTCTGTTCTGAGATTGGGTGTTTGTATTCATCTCTTGAGTGCACACAAAACTCGTTAACGCAGGTCTAGTGTTGCAGTTGGTGGGCTACAAGTATATAGTAAAGGAAGCATATATAAGTAGCGTTTGTTTTTTGATCTGATCGAAGTAGCAAACGAGCATGCAATCCACCTGATGGTAAGTGGTCACTGCCGCCCATGGATACCTGTAAGCAACTTCAAATAGAACATGAATTCTATCTGAAGTCAATCACAGACGCGTTGCTACTCGCGAGGACTAGGATAGTCGCTTCATATAAAAGTGTGCCGGCAACCACACCCTTCCATCGAAACGCAAGATCTGCTTCACGCTAGAAATAAGTGTTGCGGTCGTACTTCCCCGGTCGAACTGCACTGGTTCTAACACCTTTGACTACACTGGTACACTTCTACAATAAAATTTCTAATTAGAGCTTAGGCAATAACATATTAATACTTTACCACAGAAATCAATGTTCAACAATTTAAGGTGAAGATACAATTTTACCTAAAAATATGTAAGATTGAAAACTACATAGTTTTTACAATATTTCGTTAATGAACTTTTAACATAAATTTATTATTTGTTCTACACTATTTAAAAAGATGAAACAAAAAGCATCGTTTTTTTAATTTTTGTGTATGTGCTCGAAAAAATACCACTCTTCTGATGCAGTCGGATAAAATAATGTATAACTATATATCAAAATAAGCGCTTGTACACATGTCACTAATGTGCTATTTGACGATTTTATCGACCCCCGAAGATAGGGAATGACTCATTCTTTAAAGCATGTAGATTAACATTTTTGAGATAAGGGAGGAAATTTAAAACCTTATCTAAGAAAAAAGCGGACCGAGTGTCGTTACTCAAATGTTGTTTAAAATTATTTAAAGCACAATAAAACAATGAGTGTAATATTGCGTTTTTACCCGACTTCAATGTGTTCCATGACTATGATATGGTAAGATTGATTTTTTTTATCTGTTTGAAGAAGCATACGAACATGCCGTTCACCTGATGGCAAGTGGCCACTGCCGCCCAAGGAAATCTGTAATCAACTTCATACAGAACATGGCTTCCATCTGAAGTCAATCACAGATGCGTTGCTACTCCCGAGGACTATGATGGTCGCTCATGTGAAAGTGTGCCGGCAGTCACACCCTATCGAAACGCAAGAAATGCTTCACGAACTACACTAGTTCTACCACCTTGATTTTATATAGGGGTGATTATAAATGTCCACGGTTGGCAGTCTCATTCATCATTGAGAAAGCTGCATGTTTTGCTAACTGAAGTAGCAAAACATGCAGCTTTATATACAAAAAAAATCTATACGACTCAAAATTTCACCCTAGACGCAAACATATTACGAGTTAGTTGAGAAACGCTTTTAGATTACAACATTTATTTAAACAATTTCCCGTTCTCAAGTCTGTTCTTAGCTCGTTATCTCAAGACAAAGTCAATATACGCATCTGTCATCCGTCAGATCTTAACCCTTCCAGTGAAGCGTGTTTTTGTAATAAACGTTCCCCCCCTCTCATCTCAATTAAAACTACTCCCACGTCCGTTTCTTAGGACCCATTAGGGATTCCTCGGCGGAGTGTTAAGTACATTACAAAGCAGTATAATCTAATAAATAAACAGTGGGACAGGGGAACACATTCGAGTGATTAAGGGGTTGAACAGACACGGAATAGCTGTAGCGATGAATTTTACGTAGTTACCGCGTCTACTACCATTTTCGTGATATTAATTGTTTTCTGAAAATTATGTAACGTTTGTGTATCGCTCTCTTAGGTTTGAGTATTTTCGTAAAACGAAATTGTACATTCAAAATTAGTATATAAAGAAGCAGTGATAGGTTACTTCGAAATATTGTCTTGGCGTTGCAAGCGTTTAGCAAATTTTGCTACAAGTTGTAGGGAACTTTCCTGGCCTTATAAAAATGATCCATACATTAGTTTTTAACGTTCAACGCTAACGTGCTCCAAAATGAATAATGCTTGATATAATATTTTGTGGCCCTTGAATAATGGTTAAAACTAGGCGACTCAATTGGGGATTCAATGTGTCCATACTTACAGGTACGGTAGGTTGGGCATTCGAAGCTAATTATTACTTGGTTTATGATAGAGAATCGAACATTGTGACAGAGAAGTCCTGCGCCTAGCTGAGAGACGTGTCGCCTATGATCACTAATGGACCTAGGTTGATGACAATGTCTAATTAATTTATTTATTTATTTTCTTGGCAATCTAACAGCGTTACACTTAATGATAAGAAGAATAGGATACAATGTTTTGCATACAATATGGCCAAAAATGGATTACGCTATGACCACAAGTTGTGAAATGAGTTTCGCTTATCCTTAAAGACTTCGTCTTCGTAATTTTCTAAAATTTGTTAATTCGAAATCTTGTAACAATGGCTAGAAATCGGCATGTAAACCAAGATATTACTGCAAAAGGTCTCGGCAGCGGCACGGTTGCGATGCGGCGCCGCAGTACTCTTCACTCGGTATTTTTCTTTCTTTTCTTTTATACATTAACCTAACGATAAGGCAGACGAGCTACCTGATGGAAAGTAGTCACCGTCGCCTGTGGACATTCGCAACACCAGAGGAGTCGCCAATGCATCGCCGGCTTTGTAGGAGCTCTTTTTGCACCTTTCCTGAAGAACCCCGGTATGATGCTTTAATGTGTGCTGGTCCTCATTAACTGTCTGATTTCTTTATTCATCTGCTTTTAATGCTAATAATATTTGAGTTAAATAATATTATATATGTAAAATATATAATATAATTTAAGAACATAATTATTGAACAACAGAGAAATATGTTACCTACCTTTCAAAATATGGCTGTGTGTAGGGTTTGTTCATCTTTAATTTTAATTTACATTTAAGCCAATTGGTTTACCTATTTACAGAAATATAAGGATTAAAAACAACGAAAACGCGTTAATTATGTTATAAAAAATAAAAGTATTCGCTGCTATAGTTTGAACTAGTTAAATTTTCTGCATAAATGTGATGCTTACATCTACTTGCTTAATCAATAAATGAATTGTAATAAAATCATTAAATCCGAAACAAATAGAAAAATATGTAGGTACTGCAGTCATGAAATATATATGTAGCTACTAATAATAGAAAATTTAATTCTTGATGAGGTGCTGCACCTGCACAAACGTTTTTTTTTCACCGATAATGTATTTCTCTTACCGCTATAACAACAAATAATAAAAACAGAACAAAATATATACACAAGAGGCCTTCCAAATGACATCGTGATTTTTTTTGCCGTTTTATAGATGGTACGGAACTTTCCGAGCTCCAGTCCGACTCGCATTTTGCCGGATTTTTTGAAATGTGTTGCGTGTTGCTGTTGGCGGTGTATCCATTGCAGTTTCGAGATTTTGTCACGAGTCTTATTAGAGATGGACAGATCAGATGACTGTGTTCGATCCGGAATATTTTCCGAATGTTACAGAATTTCTGTTTCGGATAATTTTGACCCACATTTCTTTTACGTTTTACTAAAGTTGGCTTGAATTCGAACTCAGCGTTGCTGATGTCCTGGCCGTCTTGTAACAAAGGGTTGCTACTGACCCAAGTACACCTCATACACCTGAATACCGCAGACCAAATCCGTAACCAGCATAGTAATACACAATCTGTTTGGTAGTGTTTTTCAAATACAATGAACGTGTTGTACATCAAAGGTATAAGTAGCAACCCAATGTGAAGTAAAGCTCTTGAATCTTAAGCACATAGCGGGACTGAATGAACAATGAGCTAGCTTGTTCCACATTATTTGTTAAGTCATCGTTTTAACATCTACTTCTGCGATATAAGACCAGTGTAGTGTCAGTTCTCTGTGCTTTGGTTGCTATGTTTAGCATTCAGTCGTTTACAATCGTTGGGTAGTGGTTAAACCTTTTTGAAAGTCTTAAAATTAAAATATTCAGTTACCTTCAGTCTTTAAGATGCTTTCGAAATATTCATCCCGAAGACGACTCGGGTGGCGGTGCGGTTACCATGTCGGTCTGGCAAGCACTGAGTTCCGGGTTCGATTCCCGGTCAGACAAATATCTGACCTTTTAAAGTCTTGTTCGGGGTCTTGCTGTTTGTGTATTCGAATTGTAGTTTGCCGACGTCGACAACGAAAAGGGCGCCAAGTGTATACAGATTAAAGTCGACCTGCCATTTATAGACCAAAAAAAGGTACCCAAAACTTGATCCTCCAGCCCCCAACACCAAGTCTTGGAGAAACTTTTGTGGCACGAGGCCCTGTGTCTGTGAAGCCGAAGGCCTTATGCACCACGAGGTCGTAGGTGGAAGCCCACACAGCTTACGCGTTACGCCATTTAGGCACACCATAGGGCTACAGCAACAGCAACCTATTATTATATAATATTATATAACCTAACCAGCACAATTTCTAAAATGAGCTTTTTATTATTTTATAATAGATCTATTCAAGAAGGACACTAAAGGTGATTTAAAGTGAATCTTACTTCGCCTACTGTGGCTCCACACCCACGTTAGTGGCCACCTACCATCAGATGAACTGCAAACTCATTTGCTACCCTTATATCGGAAAATAAAGTCTCCAATCCTATATAATAATCCATTGGCGTTGTCACTTACCGGCAGAGAGATTTCTGGCTGTATTTTTTATTTTCCAGGCCTTTTTTGGAAACTGTAACTTTGACTTGAATTTTGTATTTTAGTGTTATTCATGCACAACAGCAATATGTTATACTAAAAACTGCAATTTATAAATTATTCTTTACTACCACATTTTTTTCATAAGCTACTTTAATTCAAACATTATATTGCTTTTATACGAGTAATATTTTTATACCGCTTGCATTTATGAAAAGTGCTTCTAAATCCGTCAAACGAACGTAATCGGTGCACCACTGTTTAAAATGTACGCTGTATTGAAAACTTTAAAATAAATTCCATTAAGGGAACTGCGCACTGAATGAGACTGAATGGATGCTCCATCCCGCTTACTCCTAGGATGTATGAAAGCGTCGGGATTATATTCGGGGATACTTGACGAATACTGAAATCCCTGTATTGCATCAATAGTACAAGCATTGGCGTATGGCATATACAAATCTCTTTTTAATCCAATTCGTACTTGACTTGCGCGACATGTTCTACGGCATGAGATATAATATGTCACACTGAGTGGAGACCAGTAGTATGACAATAATAGGTTGCCGATGAATGAGACTGAAGAGGCCATCGAGGCAATGGTGAGTTACTACCACTAAGGACACTTGTAACCACCGCGAAATAGGATTTTGCAAGTTTCCCCCTCGAAAACAAAAAAAAGGTGGTAAAACCAGTGTAGTTCGACCGGGGAAGTACCACCGTCTCACCTGTTTCTAGCGTGAAGCATTTTTTGCATTTCGATGGAAGGGTGTGGTTGCCAGCACACTTTTATATGAGGCGACCATTTTAGTCCTTGGGAGTGGCAACGCATCTGTGATTCACTTCAGATAGCACTCATGTTCTATTTGAAATTTCTTACAGATGTCCATGGGCGGCAGTGACAACTTACCATCAGGTGGACTGTATGATCGTTTGCCACTTTAATCAGATAAAAAAAAAGGATGAGAGATACTTGACGTCGATCATTTACAAACACCGGAGGACATGCATAAAAGATCTCGTAAAAGTGTTTCAATTATCACACTATTCTAACCAGAACGCTGTCCATCCATCCATCCATCAGCCTTTTGAGGTCAAGTGCTGGACATAGGCCTACCCTAAATGGCGCCACGCCAACCGGTCCTGTGCCCTCTGAATTCAACAGTTTCCCGCTGTCTTGTTCAGGTCATCGATCCACCTAATGGCGACCTACGCATTGTTTGCCTAAACGTGCTCACCACTCGATTTTTCTCTTACCCCTTCGATTATCGATCCTTCGAGCGATGTGGCCACAACCAGGACACAGCAGCGTTTAACACAATTATAAGGAAATGAGTCCGGTGTTGGTTATCTGGAGTCGAACCACACCTGATTTTATCACTTACTAGCTGAACCACGCAGCTTCACCCGCGTTAAAAAAATATATATTTTCCCACGGTAAAAAGTAGCCTATATGTTAATCTAGAGTGTCAGCAAAGTCCCTACCAAATTTTATGGAAATCGTTCCAGCCTTTTAGACGTGAAGAAGTAACAAATATACAAGCTCACAAACTTTCGCCTTTATAATATTAGTATGAATATGATAAGTAAATAAGCAATAAGTATACCTAAGTATGGTAAAAAAGAACATGCGGCCTGAAAAGAGCATGCATTCGGCCCTTTTGATATAAAGATCTTAACGCCCATTGATTATAGACATCACGATAGATTCGCCAGGTAGAACTCGTATGGACTAAACATAAGTGTGGCGGTAGTACCTTGGAGAAACAGTTCTTGCATTTCAGCGGAGTGGTGTGGGTGCTGGCTCTCTTTCATATGAGGTGAAAATCTTGGTCTTAGAACTTCTTTTCTATGTAAAGTTGCTTACAGTCGATGGGCGGATTAGCCGGAATACAACAAATTTGCTTTTGGTTTTTATGTTCTAATATACGCAATATACCTTTTTTTTTGTTCTAGAGGGGGAAACCTTCAAAAGGTACCCGACGCCGTGGGAGCGACGCAGGGTTATGTGGGATTTTTACCGCACTAAAACCCCCCGGTGGCCGTCCTCGGCGCTATAAAGAGGATTCCGGGAACTCGGTCCGACCAAAACCGGAATCCTCTGAGCGCGTTACCCCATCGGGCTCCTCCCAGATGGACAGCTGGGCTCACCGCCCCGTCTAGAATTTACGACGGTATGCGACCACGTATACCGCCGTCCTTCTCGGGATCGCCTGACGGAACGGTTCGAGCTCCCACTCTAGCCGCCTGCAACCCCGGAAGCCCCTTTTAGTCGCCTCTTAGGACAGGCAGGGGATGCCGTAGCCCTATTCTGATCCCGGAACTACAGGGACGATACGCAATATACCTGGAGATGCATTGGCGACTCTGGTGTTGCAAATGTCTACTCGACGGTGACTGCTTTCCATCAGGCAGCACGTCTGCCTTATCGTTAGATTTGCGTATAAAAATGCAATAAGGCATACCAATTTACAAGGTATTCGGGAAATTTGATGCACTGTATCAAAACACACTTCCTTATGGAAAATAAAACCAATCTAGACAATACCCATCCCACAAAGAAAATAAACAACACACAACACCAACAGAGTGTAAATAGATGAGTTTTGAGTTAATACAAATAAAAAAAAGGTTTGTTACGTTATCGAATCGAAACTCTCTTTTTTATACGCAATCGGAAATATTCCGTTCTCGCAAACGTATCTGCTTTTGTGATGTATCATTTCAAACATCGTATATAAAGCTGCAAATTGTGAGAAAAAATCGAACGAGTGTCGAAAAATTGTGCGATTCGAACTTGCCCGTGAAGGATTCCATACCATTTTTCTATAAAAACCTAAAAAAAAATCAAGTTTGTTGTATGGGAGCCCCCTTCAATATTTATTTTTCCTGATTTTAGTTTTAATTTTTGTTATAGCGGCAACAAAAATCGACATCTGTGAAAATTTCAATTATCTATTTTATCCTTTGGGTATGGAATCCTAAAAATATCATTCGTTCATCTGTGAATTAAAGGCTGAGTGAATATAATTATGTATAAATCAGTCAAATTTCTTTAGTTGTTTTTTATATATTTTTATCTGACTCTGAAGTAGCAAACAAACATGCAGTCCACACGATGGTAAGTCGTCACTGCCGCCCATGGACATCTGTAATCAACTTCATATGGAACATGGGTTCTATCTGAAGTCAATCACGGATGCGGTGCTACTCCCGAAGACTATGATGGTCGCCTCATGTAAAAGTGTGCCGGCGACCACACCTTTTCTAATTTCTATTTTTTATCTTAAAGGCTTTTATTTATTTTATTTTTTATTTATAAAAGCCTATTGAATACATTTTTTATATGTTTATATTCAGATATTCATCTATAACTAAACAGCAAAAGATAAGATCTTTCAGATCTTTAAGATCTTATCGTTCCAGTTGAGGTTTTGTTCTAAACCGGTATTAGCCTTGGAATAATATTTTAACTGACAACTTGTAAGTAATGTTTACCTCGCTGGGGTAAAAGTGAGCCGGCAACCACACTCTTCCACCGAAACGGAAGAATCGGGTTACGCCAGAAACAATTATGGCGGTGGTACCTCCCCGGTCGTACTACTCGGATTCTACCTAGTAACAGGTTTAACAGGTGGTAGAATCAGTGTAATTCGACCGTGGAAGTACCACGCATAGCCACACTTATTTCGTGCCGCCAAGTTTATTTGCGTGAAGCACACACTATTATATAAGGCGACAACCTTAAACTCGAGAGTAGCAACGCATATGTGATTAACTTCAGATATAACCCATGTTATATGCGGAATTGCTTACAGATATCGCAGGGCGGCACTGACAACTTACCATCAGGTGGACTGCATGCTCGTTTGCTACTTCAATAAGATAAAAAAAATTACTATTGTCCGGACACAAATAGGATCGCTCTGCATTTATTACTCATAGTCTTAATGCGAGTGACGAGTAGTATTTAGCATAAACTTAGTATTCATTGCAACTGCAGTACCAGGACGGAAAGCAACATGCATCGCAACTGATGTTTAATAAATGAGTGATAAACACAGGTGATGTGTATAATGAGGGGCTGATCATTTGCAATTTTTATTCGTGAAGTGAATATCCACTGTACCGGTGTTATAGATTGGAATAGAATCGCCTTGGAGATTTCTGTACATTTAAGAGTTGCTATTTTTTATTTGATTGAAGTGGCAAATGAGAATGCAGTCCACCTGATTGTAAGTGGTCACTTCCGTCCGTGGACTGTAAGCAACTTCATATAGAACGTGAGATCTTTTTTTTTTGTTTTCGAGGGGGAAACCTTCTGTAGGAAGCGTGTTTTTTATATGATAATAAGTGTTTTGTTAAATAGTATCTAAGTATTGTATTTAGTTGGTGATTATAATAATATTGCTTTATAACATGCTGGTTTAAACTAATGTTGTTACATGAAACGTTCAGTGAGCTAAATAAACATCATAACTACCTATTATATTTAATTGTGTATCTAAATGGTTAGTAATGATATTAATAATAGCTAGATTTAACATTTAATAGACTATTATTAATCCTCTCGAATATTTTGAATATGTATCTTACGTTTGTTCAAAATTTGTTAATATTTATTGGTGTACGTAATAGAGTCGTTATTTTACAACACTTGCACGTATGTTAATTAAATTAAGTTATTTAAAAAGCCAAAACGCGTTTAATTCGTTTTTTATTGTTATTATTAACCTTAAAATTAGTTTTATCGCTAAATATGATGAAGTTAGTAAATTATTAACGCAGATTTGTAAGGTGTAACGCTCAATCGCATAATTTAACGAATAGTACCGTCCTTAGTACGACTTGATGTTTTTTTCTAAAATATACGTGTTTACTATTTCATTTTGGGCAAAACCTTGCAACGGTTTTTAAAATTATGTGCGTTTTAAAATTAATTTTCATTGCTTTACGGCAAAGGGAAACATCGTGAGGAAACTTACACACCCGAGTGTTTTTTAAAAAAGGCCTCAGAGATGTGGGAAGTCTCCAATTCACATTTTGCTAGCGCGGTGGACTATGGCCTAGAAATGAAATGAAATGAAATGAAATGTCTTTATTTTGTATAGGCCTACGGGGGCACTTACAAATTGTCAGTTACATTTTTTTTTCTTACACTACCACCGGATCGGAATACGACCTCAACTGAGAAGATCCGGCAAGAAACTCAGCGGGTTTGTCTTTTTTCTTATTTATATCCATTATTTTTTTATTATATAATTACAATCATGTTTTTTTACATGCTAATGAAAGTTAGCTCCAATATCTTGCCTTACAGTTCAGTAAAAGAGAACCCGTTTGGCAAGAACTCCTCATTCTGAGAGAAGACCCGTGTAATGCAGTAGGATGGGCGAACTGATGGAAACGTCGCCGTCGTCTATCTTCGTCATAGTGTTGTGTGTCGTAACGACATTTACAACATCAGATGAGTCAAATGCATCGACGGCTTTTAAGGAGAGCTATTTCGCACCTTAAAAATAACATATCTGTAACGCCCATAGAGCAGACATTTCACATATTAGAATATTAGTGCCACTAATTTTATATTAGGCCCGATATAGAGTAGACATTTCGCATATTAGTGCTAGTAACTTAACAATAACTTCATAGGACGAAGGGAGTCCCTAGGGCCAGGCTGTTAAGAGTGACAATAGAACTAGTTTAATTGGATTAGAGAAGTTAATCAGGGTTGAACATGTTACATTATCTTTGTAAACATATTGATTGGCATTGCGCCAAAATATTTAATTTTAAAACAACACGTTAATATATACTAGGACATTAACATTATTAAATGAGAAACAAATATGACTGAAATAGTAAAGTTTCTGTAAAAGTCATAAAAGTACCTAAGCACATAGTTATTCACGTATAAATCTCTCTCGGTCAGTTTAGACTAATATTACATTATATACATTTTTGTATGAAACTGGTACTTGCGACATGTGGGTTTTTGAAATACCTTTCCGATATTTCAGCCCGGTTATATGGATCGTGGTCATTATGAAATTGCGGTGGCGGGGTGAAACTGCGGGGGGAGGAGAGTAAATCACCAAAGTTTGGTGCGTAGGGAAATAGTATTGTATGTCACGATATGGAACCTAAAAAAGGAATAGGTAACTAGGTAATAACTAGATAATCTACCACCAGTGCTTGTCAACGGTTTCTGTCCGCCACCGCAGTTTCGCCGCGACCACAATCCATGTAACTATGTCGAAATATCTACAAAATAAATTAACAAAATCGCATATCGCTTTATTATATATTATTATTAAAACGATGATGTAGCGACCTCTTTTTGTACATATTTTTTACTCTTCAGAAAATTATATTTTTATAATTTTATATTTCGAATTTAGAAGAATATTATTTTATGATATTGTAGAAAAGATTATTATTGTTTTGTTAGTTTTCGTATCGAGAGGATGTTTTGAGTTTGTATTATTTTCTTGTAAATAGTTTATTGTTGAACATATTAAATATAGTGAAAATGTGAAAATAACCAGTTTCCTTCGCCCTATAATGGTACCCGTATTTGTCGACAGAGGTACCATTGCCCACCCATTTACAGTGTGAAGCAGTTTTGGCGTTTGGGTGGAAGCGTGTGAATGCCAACTGTCAATTATTTGAGGCAATCATCTTAGTCCTCGGGAGCAGCAAATATGTGATTAATTTTAGATAGAAGCCCTGTTCTATATTAATTGCTTACTGATGTTCTTGTAGCAGGTATCACATACTATCAGATTAATGGCATGCTAGATTTGCTAAATGCTAAATCTTTTGTTAATGTTATTTTAATTAATTTAATTTAATTATTTAATCAACGCTTTTGAAATTTGTAAATTGCCACTACATTATAATTATGATGTAAATTAATTTATTATAAATTTTGTTTTAAGCTATTGACATAAATACGCTATAGCTCATAATAATTTAATTTCAAACAAAGGATTAATCCGTAGCGCCGGTCCATGTCAAAGATAACAGGAGTATTAATTTAATTGAATGAGAAGAATTTACAAAGTTAGACAAACATTTGTTAAAGTTTGATATTAAACTAGCTGAACACCGCAGCTTCGCCCGCGTTAAAATAATGTATCGATTGTCGAATATAAATCGATGTATCGATTGTCCCGTGGGAATAAGATATTTTCCCACAATAAAAAACAGCCTTTATGTTAATGCAGCGTGTCAGCTAATTCCTTACCAAATTTTATTAAATTGCTTTAGCCGTTTAAGCCAGCTCAACTCAAAATCATCCTGTGTCTTTGCTTAGTATTCTTATTGCATTTATGTAAACACCAGGTGGCCTTCTGTGGCTTAGGCTTGCAGTACCCTGCATCATCAGGATTGAGGAGTTGCAGGTCGAAATTTTTATGTAATTCTTTGCTTAGTAATCTTATTATATAACCGTAAGCACCAAATGGCCAACTTCTATGGTTTATACTTGAAGTACTTCTCCACCATCAGGGTTGAGGAGTTGAAGATCAAATTTTTCATCTTATATCTTTGCTTAGTATTCTTATTACATACGTATATGTAATAAGAATACCAAGCCATAGAAGTTGTCCACCTGGTGCTTACGTAGCACCAAGTGGACTTCATCATCAGTGTTGAAGAGTTGAAATTCAAATTTTTCATCTTATATTTCTGCTTAGTATTCCTATTACATATATGTTAGCACCAGGTGGCCAACTTCTATGACTTAGGCATCCAGTACCCGGCATCATCAGGGTCAAGGAGTTGAAGGTCGAAATTTTTGGCTCGTGTCTTTGCTTACTAATTTTATTACATACCCGTAAGAACCAAATGACCATGACTCCTATAGTTTAGATGAAGTACCCCTTCATCATCAGGATTGAGGAGTTGAAGGTCAGACTTTTCTCTCGTTTAACAATCTTATTATATATCCGTAAAAACCAAATGACTAACTTTGATAGCTCAGGCTAGCAGTACCTCTGAATCATCAGGATTGAGGAATTGAAGGTTTTTTTTAGTAAATATCTGCTTAGTAATCTTATTCTATATTTTACCCAATTGGACTCTTATAGCTTAGGTTCTGCCGAGTATCGTTAATTTCGTTAATTTGCTTTAAAGAGTTGAAGAGTTCCATTACTTTGCTATAACCAGAACTACCTCTGAAGTACATCCTTTCTAACAAAAAAGTAATCATCAAATCTGTTGACGTTATATTGAGTTATTCGTCCTTTTCTGGCGCACATCGTTCATGCAAATTTAAGACTTATGCGCTTTTCTTATGGATGCCATTGTCAGAAGTGAATTAAAAAAATAGAACCCCATGACACGCACTACCTTTTAAATAAAAAAAAAATATTTGACTAGAGTAGCAAACGAGAATGCAGTCCACCTGATGGTAAGTGGTCAGTGCCGCCCATGGACATCTGTTATCAACTTCATACAGAACATGGGTTTCATCTGAAGTCAATCACAGATGCGTTGCTACTCCCGAGGACTATGATGGTCGCCTCATGTGAAAGTGTGCCGGCAACCACACTCTTCTTTCGAAACGCAAGAATCGCTTTACGCTAGAAATAAGTATGGCGGTGGTACTTCCCCGGTCGAACTACACTGGTTCTACCACCTTGTAAACTACTTACAATATACACAAATAAAATAAATATTTTATGTAAAAAATAATTGTAAATAATTCTGTTAGTTAATCCACAACGTAAAACACAAATTGGCGCATATTCAGTGAAAAATTGCACAAACATTGGTCCCAGTACACCAATTCACATTAGGTTAAGCTTGACAACTTAATTCCAAGTAAGTAAGGCGAATGTCTAACTAAAATGTATGTCGGAGATTACAATAGATGTAATTGATTAGGATTAGCTAAGTCCCGCGGTTTCACTCACTTTTACAAAATGTTACATACATTTAAAATGTAATAACTTTTCATCGGAAAGATTTATTTGAATGAAAAAAATGAGCTAAATGTGCCCTCAAGATTGATAATCTATTTACAAATAATTATATTATATTCGTAAGTTTTGGATGTTGCGATTTGGAATATACAAATAGAAGGATAAAGATTCTAAATTGATAAAAATCTATTTTTTATTTGCAGTCTCCTTACCGTTTTTTTGTAAATATAAGAAACGAACAGAATGCGGACAACTGACAACCGTTTTTTCTTATATGTAGAGACAGATAAATCTTATTTCATAGTTTGAAAATGTAAATTTAGCCTGTATACACATAATATTTTACATTTAGGTATTTAAATTACAAAGTAAAACGCTCATATGAATATGTCAAATGCTGGTACAAATAGTTGTCCCAATACGCCAATGCACATTAGACTAAGCTTGACAATAACTTAATTTCGAGCAACGAAGGGTGAATCCCTAGCGCCTGTCTGTTGGATGACGACCGCTCCAGTTTAACTAGATTAGAAGAATCGATAGGGTTGAACCAGTTGAATGCACTCAACGGGTATATGTTGGTAGGTTGTGTCAAATATCACAAACATCAATTGTCTCGTTTGACGGGATTTTTGTAATTTGCTAAGTGTTAAGCAGCCCTTTGATTATATCAGTTTTCACTTTGGCTGGGTTTGATTTCGATCGATTTTTTTTTAATTTTGTTCTGTGGTCAACCAGTTTGGCACGCAATGGGTTTTCTGAGTCCGTTTCCCGACCAGGCAGATAAACATAAGACGATTTTTGTTCAGTTGTCCATTGTAACCACAACCCCATTGATAGAAACCAGTAGCGAAGAATCGCATTGGCATTATGATGACGACTGACCATCATAATGCCACGACTCTGCCAAGAGTGTACAACTAAAGAGAGAGAGATCTTTTATTTCAGTCGAGTATCATAATGTTTATGTATGTATTTGTCTGGTATGTGTATGATACGCACAACAATGTGCTAATGTGGGCTTTGTAGTGTAGAAATCGTTGGTACTACTACAGAAGTAAACAGATTTGCGATTGATAAGGCCTGTTCCCTTATTTACATTAGTTACCTATAATACTACATATAAATATTTTCAAATTTTTTACATACTTACTAACAGCTATGAATAATTGTGTGACACCATGTACTTCGTTATTTGTTGTGTTACCTGAAAAAATAAAAAAGAGATATAAATATTTTCTTTATAATAGTTGTTGTAATATAGCACATTCGATCAGGAAAAAAAAGGGGGGGGGGGATGGATGGATTTTATTATTATAACAACAATTTGGGCATTGGGATTGTTATGTACATTTAGTACATAAGAATCCCGAATCACAATCACATCAATGTTATGACTGCCTTGCTAAACGGAGTCACGCCCTTACATTAAGCATAACGTTAGTTCCATTTAATATCTAATGTGGACAGACCGACGTAATTACTTATAATAATAAAGCACCTCTACACTGATTGTCATTGTAGATCGGTCTAGGTAGGTACAACATTGGTATAGGTATACCTTTGTTAAGGAGGATTTTAACAGCGGCTGTCAGAAAATATTTTCTAGTCTGTGAAATTCTTTCGATCGCTTTACTAAAGGGGAAACGGAAAAAATAA
The DNA here is from genome assembly GCA_949699795.1 of Spicauda simplicius. Taxonomy (NCBI): domain Eukaryota; kingdom Metazoa; phylum Arthropoda; class Insecta; order Lepidoptera; family Hesperiidae; genus Spicauda; species Spicauda simplicius. Next base: position 2,304,844 of record OX453057.1, on the reverse strand, counting down.
GAGATACTAGTATTATTCATAACAAATGTTTAAATACATTTATGTTACTTATTTTTTCTTTTATTTATTTATCTTACTCTCTACAAGCGAGTTTTTCTATATGAAGTTGCTGGGTGTCTTACTATCAGGTGGAATGCAAGTTCGTTTGCTACTTCAATTAGATAAAAAATAATACTAATAAAAAACATTGGGCATTTTTAATTAACGCAAAACATAGGTTGTCCGTCAAATAATGTTAGACCCTCATCAAGACTAACCGTAGTAATCATTAAGCAGAATGCTTATGGAAATAATAAAAAAATAAGGTGGTAGAACCAGTGTAGTTCAACCGGGAAAGTACCACCGCCACACCTATTTCTAGCGTGAAGCAGTTCTTGCGTTCCGATGGAAGGGTGTGGTTGCCAGCACACTTTTATATGAGGCGACCATCATAGTCCTCGAGAGTAGCAACGCTCCTGTGATTGACTTCAGATAGAACCCATGTGCTCTATGAAGTTGCTCGCAGATGTCCATGGGCGGCAGTGACCACTTACCATCAGGTGGACTGTATGCTCGTAGGCTATTTCAGTCAGATAAAAAAAAGACAGTTGGCCTGCATATAGGTATTCGAAAATTTGTAATATTTTGTTTAAAGTAAATGGCTTTTTAACCGACTGGTACGCGCTATAGTCTACCTTCAAAAAATAAACCAGAAAGCCAAATACTGAGTTTCATTAAGTTAGCATCAAAAATAGAAAGAGATAGCTATATCTCAACGTAAGAAAAAAAAGTTATAATACGAGAACCTATGAACCTTGACGCTGGCTCAAACTGACAGACGGCACAAAAACGAGACAGGTAGTGAACGCCTGTTACACTCTTGGCATGAAATATAAATTAGCAAGAACTATTTGAATATTACTAAAAATTTTTAATATTATTTTGCTATATATTGCAGTGATAGCCTAATGGTTGAAACTTGCCCTTTCGATCGGGAGGTCCGAGGTTCAAACGCAGGCACGCACCACTGATTTATGTGCGTATTAGAAATTAATTATCACTGCTTTTCGGTGAAGGAAATCATCGTGAGAAAACCTACACACCCGAGAGTTCTTAAAAAAAAAGATGTTCTCGGAGGTGTGTGAAGTTCACCAATTCGCACTTGGCCAGCGCCAATGGCCAGACTATGGCCAAACTCTCTCATTCTGAGAGAAGTTCCATGCTCAGCAGTGGGCTAATAATGGGTTGATGAGATATGAATATATACCTTGCTAAATATTAGGTATATGCTAATATGAAATTGATGTACCTAACAGAAAAGCATGCAGTTCACACACACACACACGCTTTCTACACTCATAGCCCCACAGTAGGATTTTCTCCTGTGTCGTGGGTACCATGGACACACAAGACGAACACACAAACACCCAGACCCAGAACAGGAATCTAAACTCATCATTCAGATACCTGTTTGGCCGGGAATCGAACCCGGGACCCATAGCGCGTCAGACCGGTATGGTAACTGCTGCGCCACGCGGGTCGTCAAGTAGTTCAGTTTATGAGAGATGGCTGATTTGATGAAGAGCAGTCATTATTTCCATCTCCTGTGGACAATTAAATATGTTCTAGAGATGTCTTCGGGTCTCATGTGGACATTTGGTTTTTAGAGAAGTTCTTGATCCATCGAGTGCCCTACACAAGTAACATTGTTAACTTATTAAAACAAAGCCCGAGTGCATAAAACGTTTGATTTCCTTTAGTTTTGTTACAATCCTTCAAGCCGTTTGGGCTGTAGCGCATGCTTAAGAATTTAACAACAAATACATTCGTATTTTCAAACATATATACGCTTGATAAAAATCTCCCGCCTTCTGATACCGTCGGGTAAATAGTATGTATATAGGTAGATGTGAGTACGTAGTAACTTAAAAAATGCGTTACTATGACGTCACATCAACTCAATGTAGAGAAAAACTATTCCCACAGAGAAACAACGAACCGTAAGTAATATACATTACACAGTTTCAACGAATTCATTAAAAATGCGCACACATATGAACTGTCTCTGAGATGTTACTCGTCGGTGTGACTGGTACCCCTGTTTCCTGATTAGGATCAAAGGCACCGCGGGTTCATCGGTCGCCCGGTCTCGGCGACGATACAGCATTGTTCGTTACATTGTAATTGCGGCCATGCAAATAACTTCAAGGTGATAAGATAAAATCTCTAACGACGATAAGATCAGAAAGGTTTTGAAGAGACAGGTTTGAAACCGACGACCTGCATAGCGGTGCAACGGTACCGATCTGACACGTAGTGGGTTTTGGGTTCGATTCCCGGCTAGACAGGTATCTTAATGATGAATTAGATTTTTGTTCTGGATCTGGGTGTTTGTGTACTCGTCTTATTATCCATGGCAACTATGACTCAGGGGAATATTCTAGTGTGGGGGCTATGGGTGTAGAAACTGATTATTTAAATTCAGGAACTTCGTCTTCCGCAGAACCACTACACCTATTGCGCTCTCTGAACGTGTTTTTGAAGATACTTCGACCTAGTTTAAAAGGTGAGGTATTAATAAATGTCTAAAGGTTTTTTTCAAAGTTTTTAACTGGTATTATTACTTTTATTAAATAGAATCATAGAAATTAAATCAATGTTAGGTTTTTGTACTTCTTGTATCCATTACAATGTCATTTTTATATTGATTTGTATTATGAGACTGCGTCAGAGGGAAGTCAATGTTTTAAAAGGTAATGTATGTATGTGTATGTATATTACGCATATATGTAACTTTCATTTTTTTGTACGCTTTACAGTCTAAAGATACATGTCATTTTATTGGAATAGTCTCTGTTGGTGTAGTTACTAAGGCTATATAATTAAAAAAAAGTTACCCTCCTTTCGACGCTATCGTGTAAAAATACAAGGATTTGATTTCCACTTCACACTTCGTTACCGTTCCATATAAAAGTCAACGGGCCACTTTGTTTTATTACGTGGTAAAATGTTAATACCAAAACACGCATCGCCTGTGGCTGTGCACTTTCAAGAGCCTTACCGTCAACGGTGAACGATAAGCGAATAACAGCTGTAATAAATAACATTAACATTATCATAAACTGTCTAATGTAACAAAAATCGATCTGTAAGCCCCATGCTTATCGTCAACGGTCAGCGATAAGCAAATAAAAGCTTTTATTCAAATACTTTTAACATAAGCTATTTATTGTAACAAAAACCGACAAATGATGGAGAAGTAAGATTCTCGAGAAACGACAACGTTTAGGAAAAAAAATTTAAACAAAATATACAACCGACTTCCTTACAACAAAAAAGTAAAAAATAATCTAAATACATGTTGGTTTAGAACATACACAATAGGTACTTAGTAGCAGTCCCGAAGTCGGCGCTCACCATATTTTGCTGGAATCGTCGCATCACGATGAAACCACATGTGTCCTATGTGAGCGCCGACTTCGGCTAGTAAGTAATTCAATTACATAAGAATCTACACCAAATATCTTCAAACACATCTCAATTATTCCCATCGGCTGAGGAGTTACATATTTTGTGACCGAGACTGACAGACAGGGTCTGATAGACCCTCAAATAGTCAATGATGAACTGGCTTTGCAATTTCATTAGAACCTACACCAAATATCTTCACACACAACTCAATTACTCCTATCGGTTAAGGAGTTCCCCTCATTTTCTCCAGAACCCATAGATGGATCCTGACCATATTTATGTGGGACCAATTCGCAGCTCGTCTCTACACAATAAAAAAATAATATTTAAAATCGGTCCACTAACGGCGGAGAAATCCTTGTAAATACATAAAAAAACGGCCAAATTGAGAACCTTCTCCTTTTTGAAGTCGGTTAAAAAGTAACTCAGATCGTCCTCTAACCAGGTAGATCTAACCCATGAAAAAGACGGCCAGAAACCGCTGGATTCAAAAGGTACAGGACCTGCTAGAGTGGCGCCTCTGATAGGGGAAGCCTATGTTTTAACAGCGAACCTAAAAAGACTGATGGATGAATGATTATTTTTCGTAACGTATGGTGTTCGATTTGAATATCACCATTCCTTCTCTATACGAAGATGTCATAAAAGCAGATTTAGCGACTAAATGCAGGACATGAGTAGAACTGTCTTCCTGTGCAAAATCCACACATACCGCGGTCAACATATACATGTGGTGACTATTAGAAAAAACATGTCACTGGATATTTATGACCAGTAAAGATTTTTAAAAGTTTAAGTGACTTAAAATAGTTAACAAAGTAGCATTGATGGTCTTCGTTTCTGAGCAGCATCCATCAACCACAACTTTAATATGCCGCTCAGACAGAAAACTGGTCGTCCCTGTAGTTCCGGGATCAGAATAGGGCTACGGTATCCTCTGCCTGTCGTAAGAGGCGACTAAAAGGGCCTTCCGGGGTTGCGGGCGGCTAGAGTGGGAGCTTGAACCGTCCAGCCAGGCGATCCCGGGAAGGACGGCGGTATGTGTGGTCGCATATCGTCGTATAGACTAGACGGAGCGGTGGGCCCAGCCGCCCATCTGGGAGGAGCCCGATGGGGCAACACGCTTAGAGGACTCCGGTGGTGTTTATTGGAGATCCCTGAGTCCTCTTTTTAGCGCCGAGGATGGCCACCGGGGGGGGTTTTAGTGCGGTAAAAATCCCACATAACCCTTCGTCGCTCCCACGGCGTCGGGTACCTTTTGAAGGTTTCCCCCTCGAAAACAAAAAAAAAAAGAAAAAAAAAAAGACAGAAAACTGGTGATCCACGTCCACAACCTCTCGGGAAGACCGTAAAATGGAGGCTTTGTGAGAAGAGCCCTGTGCCGAACCCGGCCTGGATAATGCAACGGCCTTTGCAATATCCAGGCTAAACGCCAAAGCCTCCACATCCTCCACAGCCTCTATAGCTTGCACAAATCGGTGCGTAAGGTACACCAGACAATCACTAGCTGAACGGCCCTGGCGAGAACCATATTAGTGATTGCTGATCAGCTGGTGTTTCTCGAGGTACTGGCAGTACTTATCAACTGGCAGCTTTTAAGCTGCAAGTTGATAATTCGCTCCATCACCTTAGAGGGCAGGGAAATTATTGCAACAGGCCTGCAATTGGCCGGGTCGCTGCGATCACCCTTTTTTGGGATCGGGTGAACGAAGAATGAAGACGGTACTTATCCCGCTGTGTATAAAAGTGAGAATAGGCGCGTTAAGATCAAACCAAAACAAACATGCAACTTACCACCAGGTAAGTTGCATGCTCGTTTGCTTCTTCAATCAGATAAACAAAAAAAAGGGAGCTCCACCCTTCCACCGAAACACAGGAACTGCTCACGCTAGTAATATTTGTGGCGGTGATCTCGCCGCGGTCGAACCATTTTCGTTTTTCAGCGTAAAATCCCTACAGTTGAGATTGACAAATATAGATCCAGGTGGAAACGAGAACAGAGAAACTAAAGGTAGCACAGATTAAAGTAGAAAACCCCACAAAGTTTCAAAGTACCGATCTTTTGTCCTGTTAGGAGTATTGGGTTTTGATATTTCAAAAGCATAGAAAATTTCGTATGATATCTAAATTTAATATATTTAAATGTTATGAATATTAGCCATGAAATAAGAAAATACAGTATATTTTGAATTGATCTTGAATACTAAATAAAATTTAGATTTAGGGCACATCTCATTACGACTTACATTTCTTTGTATATATGTATGTATAATATATATATGTATGTATAAATGCGTATATATATGTATGTATATATGCATATATATATGTATGTATAAATGCTTTCGTTAAATCGTAGCGGATTTTTTAATAACTAATTTATATTTTTTAAATAACAATTTAATAGAAAGCATTTGCACTAAATGACTAAGACGGCGAAGTCTATAAAGAATACATCTCAAAGTTTGTGTAAAATGTTTTTTTATTCATTCACCAGAAGTAAAGTTTAGATTTGTATTACGGTTGTAAATTGTTCTGTTCCCCGCCCGTTCTATGTGAAAAATCTTGTAAAGAAAAGAGAATATGCGGAAAGTAGGCTCCGATTATATTACAAAAAGAAAGCGATAATTCGAATATAATTTAGCTCCAAGTAAACGCGATAAACTGCATAAACTATTAATACATGCAAAATAGTACACCGTTCATATTTTTTTATTTAAATGGATTTCATTAACACATATATTATAACTAAGAATTCGGTCGTTTCCTTGAAGAAGGAGCAGAGTTATGTGGGCATATGTCAAAAGTCAGGTTATATCAATAATAAAACTTTTTGAAGATGTATAAATATTACTGTTTCCTTGGAACGCTGTGGATACAAGCTTTTACTTTAAAGCATTGCGTAATTAATAATGAAGTAATTATCCATATTTCGAATTATGAGTTTAATACTAATTTCAAATTAAGTTTATTTATGGATTTAATCCCCCAATTGAACTTAGCAATGCCAGCATCATTTTGTATATATTTTTTAACTGTTTTTTTACCAATGCTTCGAAAATGAAGAAGTTACAATGATAGATGTAATAAAAAGTCCCACCAAATCGCTCCCGCTGCCTCAACCGATACTCTCATCCACTGAGCGCACACGATCCCGTATTCGCCCGTTGCAACTCGCAACTTAGACAAACTTGCTCCTGTACAAGAAATATACATTTTCCTTCGAATACAAGTTTGCGGGGCGCGTCTAGCGCTGATTTCGCCTCACTTTCGTAAATAAATACTGAACGCCTGCTTTTTATTTGTTACCAACCCGCCTACATTGCCGTTTACTGCGTTTCAACTGGATTTTGGGTTTAGTCGCTCGGAGATTTTCTTACCAATATCGATTGAACTCCCAAAATGACGGTTTGGAGCCTACGCGTGTCACTGTCAATGTCAAACACATAACATCAAAAATGTCAGATGTCTTTGTTACCCATTCTTGCTTTTAAATGTAGTTTAGTCAATTAAACCTCTTTTTGTCTTCAGTGGATTTTTTTAAAATCACTCAAAAATTAATAAAATTTAGTTGAATTTAAGAACTATTCGTCCTTGTTTAGATAATAACAAGTTTATTTTTTGAGTGTTATAAATCCACATCTCATGATAGCTCGGCGAGCGACGTTTATATCATAGGATTCGTCCTCGCTTTCACACGCACATGCAGGTGCACGTTTTCTACACACACACACACACACACACACACACACACACACACACAAAACATAAGCATAAACACATACACATTTGTAAGTGATTCGATTTGTTTATTTCTTTTAACTAATAGTATGTAGTTACGGAAGAGGGGAGCCGCCTAACACAAACATTTTTTTATTAGACGTCTCCAAAGCATTAAAAAACAACAACATAATTATGTTATTGTGTACATTAAATATTCTTGTTTTTTTTTATTTTAGCCTGGAATCCGGTACACTCCACACCTTCACGAGATGATACTGAATTACTGATGTACAAGATCACAAATACGAGCTGTAACACCACGTAATGGAAACACTATGTGAATACAAACACAAGGATTTGTTTGATCGGACTGCTTATTTGTTCGGATGACACTAGAAGGCTTTGACGCTTACTATTCGCGTAGCCCCAATATTCACACATGAAAACATCGAAGTACAGAACAAAAGTCTACATTGCTCTTTCACGCGCTTTGCATAAGCCTTTAATGCTTATCTCATAAAATAAGGTTATTTGTTTAATACAGTATTCATTAATTATTTTATTAAAAGAAACACCTGACTGCTTAAAAAGATTGATTGCCTTATGGTTCGCATGAAAAACATTACCTCTTTTTGATGCAGTCGGGTAAGCAGGTTTTTCGGGGTTGATTTACTTACACAAATCCGCCAACCATAGTTCTTAGGAGTGGCATCGCATCTGTGATCAACCTCAGATGGAGTTCATGTTGTATGTAAAAGTTACAATAAGATTAACTGCATGCTCGTTTGCTCGTTTAATTTTGTATAAAAACCTCCTGTAAAATTTAAGCCGATTGTGGGTTCAACCCATTATTGTCCCACTGCTAGGCACGGGTCTTCTCTCAGAATGAGAAAGTTTTAGGCCATAATCCACCGCGCTGGCCAAGTGCGAACTGGTGTACCACTACATGACAAGAACAATAAGGAAAACCATCGTTAAATACTGGAACTATTTACCTAATACATTCATGATGATGACAACGATGTATTTTTGCCAAAAAAGTGTTTGCCAGATGGTAAAACTAATAGTGAATCAGACCTTGCGTTTCGGTGAAAAGGTGTAGTTGCCGGCTCACTTTCATTCGAAGTTACCATCCTAGTTCTCAGGAGGAAACCTTGTTATGATTGACTGCAGATGACTTCATGGAGGGTATTACCCACTCAATATCAGGTGCATGTCCGTTTGCTATTTTAATCAGATAAAATAAATATATCAAAATCTTTTGATCCATATGACTGACTCCAGTTGACCCGGCGAACTTCGTTCCGGCTAAACGTCTAAAATCTAAAATTATCAGTTTTATCTACTATCTTATACATGTATGATACATTAAAACTTTCCTTTTGAATCACTCTATCTATTAAAAAAAACTGCATTTAAATCCGTGGTGTAGTTTTAAAGATCTAAGCATACATAGGGACAGACAGCGAGAAGCGACTTTGTTTTATACTATATAATGCTTAGCTGATACAGAAAACGAATGACCAGTAAATAAAAGCACCTCCATTTAGAATAACAATCTTCATTGAAACAAGTTATAGGTATGTTGTATTGCACCGTTTTGCAAGCGGCGCTCTAACAAGACGTAAAATGGGCATTCAATGTTAAACGCGGGTCAGATGACTCGAACACTGAGTTATTGATCGCGAGAGTGTGTGTGACTCACCGATGTGTGTACGTGCGCAGGAGTCTTAACGCAAAGGTCGGAAACACTCGCGATAAAATTAGCATTTGTTTAGCTTTACGCGATACATTTGATACGAATGGAATTACATACACAAATTGGTATGATACGAATGGAATGAACATACAAAATAATGGCAGCGCGGGAAAGTTTCAAACATTTGTTCTATTCTTGTTACGATCATAGTAATCATAAGAACTTCTTTCAAAAGATAAGACAACAAAGAGCTGCACTGTCATAGGCTTGTTTATAACTTATTCGAAGGTCTGTAAAGTAATAGATCGTGAAGTACCGATACTCATTTATCCAGGACGGACTACATTCATTACTCTATCCCAATCCTGAGTCCCGTGGGCTGATCTGTTGCATCTCTTAATGATTATAGGTGGACTGAATATTTTTATGTGATTGAAGTAGCAAACAAGGATAACGTTTACATGATGGTATACCGGTAACCACACCCACTGAAACGGAAGAACTGCTTACACTAGAAATAAGTGTGGCGGTGGTACCTCCCCGGTCGAACTACAGTGCTAACTACAATTATTATACAAAGTTTATTAAGTTTCCTTAAAACAATAATTGTTGATATCTTGGTAAAGTAAAATGGAATGTACGGCCAAGAACGACAACTTACAAGGTACGTAGCAACGTATAAATATTAATTTGAACAGTTCTGTTAAAATTCAACTGCGAATGGCATTTATCGAAATCCTTAATAATCCGTTTTGGAAGGTGTTTTGCGATGGACATGTGGCCCAAATAATCCATGCGTGCAAATGAATGGGTGGTTTGACATGACGTATTATGTATTGCAATTTCAAAGATAATTACTATTAGATTATTTTTCTTATTAGAGGAGTGACTGAAAATCAGCGCTGCACAGAATCACGATCTTCGTCAGCAACTGCTGAGTCCACACCTTTTTGCTCAGTGCTAAGTTAAGCTTTTATTACTGTATTTAAATTTTGATGTAATCTTTAAAGCAATAAATTTATTATTATTATTGTTTTTGTTCTGATTCTCCCTTTTGAGGGGTAGAGTTTCCATCTGCGCGAGCCTTAGTCAAGTGTAGAAAGAGGAGACATTTCTTTTACAAATATAAAAACTTGTGCGTGATGCACAAGTATTGAGAATGGCGGATTTTTGCAGGAGTGTTCGTGTATATGGCGGTAATTGTAATGTATTGAGACTTGTGTTTAAAGTTTTGGGAATGATACCTGTTGTTGAAATGTACGGTTTTTGTCGGTATCAAGTTTTATTACTATTATTATAATTCATTCATCGTTTAATGGCAATAACTTCACTATTAAAGTTTCGTTTTCTAATTATTTTTATAATATCAAGGCTAAAGACATATCAAAGTAATTATGTATGAACAAAAACGTATTCGTCACCCACAAATCTTGCATTGACTACGTAAAATTATATCAAAAGTAATTTCGTATACAACTATATCTTGCACTTACGAAAGTAACATTGAAAAAAGAACTAACGCCAACAGTTTCAATTATTCCGCGTCTAACGGACTGCCCGAAATTGTTTGCAAGAGCATCTAGTTGAAAATATTCAGTCTAATTGCATTGGAAACTCATTAGCGGCACGAGAATTGCTGATTCAAATTCCCTATTTTGTTTCTTTCTCTACCCAAACGGGGTCGCCACCGCGCTAAATGGTTGCGTTTGGTTATGGGAAACTGTACACGTAATTAGAAGGCACTGTGTTAGAACCATGTTATTTCACTGTTCTGTTTAATTATATTCAAGTTTGGTGTGATTGAAATATTCAAAACATGGTCAGTTATCGAAGAGTATTGTGTTGTGTAGTGTAGTTATTTAATTTGAAGTTAAAGTACCACTTTATCAGGGAAATTTCAAATACATACTTTTTATCATCACCATAAATCATTTATTTTAATAACCCCCTTAACATGTAAATAAATTTTAACCTCAATTTTTCTTTGTTTTTATTATTTTTTATGTATAACCTGTAGGCACTGTCCTAATTAAGGGATTACCGGCTTTCTTAAGCTTTAAAGAGTTTAAGTCCTTAACACCATAATGAGTTGAGTATCACAAAGAATTAAACTATGGCATTCAAGACTATTTGCAAATCTAATGTATTCAGAAACTACTGTTTTACATTAGTTTTAAAATTTAACCTTGTAATTTACAAAACCTATAAATTAACCATGTTGCTTTGGTGGTGCATGAAATATTATTCAAAAGTATTAACTTCTCTAATGTGAGAATTGCTGCATTTTGCTCCAATCGTTGTAAATTATAGCTTTAGAACTACATTTTAACTGGTCGTTATAAACCCTATCCTCGGTTTTTTATTACTATCAAATGTATAAACATAATCAATGACATTATTTATTTCAAGCTGAATAATATCACAACAATACTTAATACATGATGTATACTTGTGTAACGTTTTTCGAAAAACCTTCAAAGATAAGATATTAGAGAACAGTTTTAGAAACGCCAGCGTACATTCAAAAGGTCACCAAAAAAGAAGATTACTGAACCGAGAGCGTTGGAATACGACGCATTAGCCCACACTTTAAAAAGACATTACAACTAAATCTTTAAGAGATAAAAGCAACAACAATGGTTGGTCCAGCGCGGACAATTAATCAAAATGAGAGATAGTTCTGTTACCGGAATAGGTGCATTCATTTATTCTATATCGAACGTAGACGTGTGGGATGCTTGTGTCTAAACAGAAGTAATGGTCCGAGCATTCTTTTCCTTATTAACCCCAATATTATCACTGCGCCCATTCCTTTCTCCCGTTGTTCAGTTATCAACTTTAACGTCATTATATTTAGATCCTACAACTTCTAATTTGGATATCTTCGATGGTACTTGTAATTTTGTACGGTCATCGTGTAAGTTATTAATATTATTTCTGTTTGAAGCTGTATCCTTGTACATCCTTTGTTCTACAATGACGCATTCGTTAATTTTGATTTTCGATTCCAGACGCTCTTAGTTATAACTCTATTCTGTGTTCTGAAGTATCTGTTATGTTCCAATTATTTATTTGAAATGTTTTAGGGCTCAATTCCGGTTTATGTTTTATCAATCGGTCATGCAACTAACATGATCCGTCTCTTGAACATAAATATTATTTGCCTTTTGTTCATATTTCGAATGCGTTACATCTTTTTTATTATTATTAGATACTATTTATTCCTGTACGAGTACGAACATGGATAAATTTGTACTTTTCTTAACGGTATTAAAATTCTGATGATAACAAAAAAAAAAACAATGTTATTAAGTTATTTAAAAATATGGAACTAAGATACGAACATACAGTTTTTCTAATAATAAGTGGGTACCGTTGCACATGGACTATTTTTTTATCTAATATGAAGTAGCAAACGAGCATGCAGTCCACCTGATGGTAAATGGCTACTGCCGCCCATGGACATCTGTGATCAACGTCAAACAGCACATGGGTTCTATCTGAAGTCAATCACAGATGCATTGCTACTCTCAAGGACTATGATATTGCCTCATATAAAAGTGTGCCGGCAACCACACCCATCCATCGAAATGCAAGAATTTCTTCACGTTAGAAATAGTTGTGGCTATGGTACCTCCCCGGTCGAACTATCATCGGTAATCACATCAAAGTCTTATCTGAAGTTGTCACAGATACGTTGCTATACATGAGGACTAAGTTCTTTTTTCTAACAGGGTTTCAGAACACAACAGGGTTTAAATCTAGTATTACTGAGAAGTTAAAGGTGTGGTGGCGGTGTGGTTCTGTTTAATTTCTTTAGTTTTAAGCTTGACTTCGAACCGTAAAAAATCTACCATCTCAAAATTTGTTTATTTTTTTGTGATTTCATAATGTTGTGATTGTGTTTATACTTAGGTGTATATATATACTTAGTCTTAGTAGTTAACCGTTACAATAACAGGAAATTATAAGAAAAATCTAGCAGCTTCTTCAACTTTTTTGCTTTTATTTTGCTAAACTAATAAATTACATTCTTAGTGCTTGAGCATGAAGTATCAAAGTTTAAAAGCCTCGGGCTAAGCTCCGCGTTAAATTAAGTCATGTTATATTTTCTCATAAAATTAAGTGTAATTTTATTTAACGAAGATATTTTGATTATGGCCCCGATAGATTGTCCATTTATCCAAGTGTTCGTACTTCAAGACAGTCAACAAAGTTTTCTAAGTAGTTCAAAGCTGAAACTGGAAGAGAACTTAAAGTCATTAAAATTATCACCAAACTCGTGCGTTTCAAGTTCTGAGAACTTACTAGCTAGCTCAATTGCTAAGGATCTAACGATAAGCTAAATCTGAAAATAGCAGGCAACAAATGTAAGGAGTGTGTTGTAGTCAATACTCTGCTTTTAGTTAATTATTAAACACACGCACCCGCTTTCTACACTCATAGCCCTACACTAGGATTTTTTCCTGTGTCGTGTTACAAACCCCCAGATCCAAAACAGGAATATAAACTCATCATTAGAATACCTGTCTAGCCGGGAATCGAACCCGGAACCCATTGCGCGTCAGACCGGTATGGTAACCGCTCGGCCACGCAGGTCGTCAAATCAAACTTCAATTATGTGGGTTTAGGTTATGAATTTTTATCGAACAGGATTTTTAAAAGTTTTTTTTATAAAACAGGAGTTGTATCTTAAGTCAATCATAAATGTATTACTACTCTCAAGGACTAACATGGTAGCCTTATATAAAAGCCGGAAACAACATTATTCTACCGAAACCGAAGAAGTGATTCTAGAAATAACAATGGCAGTTGTGGATACCGTCCCGTTCGAACTATAATGGCTCTCTCACCTGGTAAATATACTAAAGTCCTCCTTTAAAACAATGATTTTAAGCGTCAGTGAAGTCTGCACTTTGTCACCTTGGTAGAGTCGGATTCTACAATTCAGAAGTTATGAGTTGCAAGATATAGTAGAACCAATATAACAACCAATTCGGTGTCATTGCCCCACCTATTTCTACCGCAAAGCAGTTTCTTCGCTTTTTATGATGTGGTTACTGGATCACTTATATGTTACACCTCGGGAGTAAATCTTCCGTGATCGAATTGTGATGTTATAAAAAAAATAACAAAGTGCTAAATAGCTTGATAAAGCTCTATAGTTTAACAGGAGAAGCTCGGTAAGTATCCATTTTACGACACAAGGTCTTTGTATTGTATCTTATCCTGCATTGTATCGTATTATAAATATCATATAACTTCATAATCTAATACTACATATCATATTTTAAATGTACGCTTAAATGTAAGTCATAGATTTAACATATTGAGCTATGTTGAAGTTTAGAGCTAGACAATCTTTTACCAATTCTCAGTCAGACATGATAGAGACCTCAAGAACTATCGAAGAAGTATTTGACACACTTAGGGTCTTTTATCTTGGATGGAGTTCTGTGGGTCAATACAATTTTCTATAACTGCTTGAAAGGTTCATCTTAATATATATAAATTACGTGTCACTTTATTTGTCCGCAATGGACTCTTAAACCTCTGAACCGATTATAATCAAATTTACTCAACGTGTGCATTTTGATCCAACTTGAAAGATAGGATAGTTTATATCTTAATTTATAGGTTTAATTGCAAATGTTTATGTAACATTTCTTTAACCACAGCAACATGTGGCCGGGTATGCTAGTTGTTATATATGTATTACGGTAATATAGGTACGTATTTTTGAAATTTGCACCCAAGCATATTATTTAATTTAACATAGGAATTGTCGAATATATCATAGTAATATTGAGAGTCATATAATTTTATTATTTCGATCGCTCGATTGCTATTTACAATTGATTGAATAGCAATCGAGCACAGAGTTAAGCTAATGTTAATGGCCTTGTTTATAGTCTACTTAATAACGGCCTAATTCTAAACAGTGTGAGCAATATCGATACCAAATAACATTTTTCTAAAAACGTATTGTTACATCCGAATGAATGTTTAATATGCTCTTACTTAAGTTTATGTTAGTATTATGGATGTAACGGAGGTCACTTATCGGAACCGAAGTTGGAATCGGAGTTTTTAAATTCATTTTATCGGAATCGGAACCGGAATCGGAGGTAGTATCAGTCAATAAACATCATGGCAAAAAAAGTGTTTTATTCGGACAAAGGAGATGGCTAAATGAGTGCCCCAGACATGTATAAGAATTTCATAGTGACTGTTGATTTTTAAATATTCATTAATGAATTATTAAGTTCCTAATAATTTCCCAGAACTTTCGTGAATTAATTAACTTATAAAAAGTAATTAATTGATTTTTTTGTAGATATGCCATGGTCGCGGAAAAGTAATGTAAGCTAGGGAAGAGGCAGAGATCATATCGATTTTCCAGAATGTTAAAAAATTAAACTGCTCATATCGATCTTTACACGCAGGTATCAAAACGATTTATTTTCTGCGACCAAGAAAGAGCTATGAAAATGCAAGCTTTTGATGGGAATCGATGGAGTTGAACTCGTTTTCCTGTGCTTATTATTGTGTTTATGTTCGTTTTGATGCGGAAAATCGGGTAGATTATGAAGTGGTCTAGGATTTTTAGTGTGGCAATTATCTTTAAAAATATCAAAATGAAAAAATAATGCCACTTATTCTATAAATCTTAGTACCTATTTCATGCGTAAAATGTTAGATGTAAACAAGATAAATAAATATATATATTAAACCAATCGATTTTTTTTATATCGAACTATATCGATTCTATGACGCGTGAAGTTCAATTCCTATCTCTATGAAAAAAAACAAACGTCAGTCAGATGTCAGACGTTGTTTGATTACTCTGCCGTTCATTTCTTCGTTGTGCTTTTTAATTTTGGATTTTCATTGACCCTCGCCTGTTTATTGGACATTGTGCCTGCCTACCTACCGACCTCTCGCTACTCGACACGGACTTGAATTGGATAAAATTCAACATGCAATGCGTAAACTGTGGTATTGCTTAGCAAAGACTGCGGCGGCATATCATCTCGTCATTGCCGGCTGTTCTTCTCACCATCCTAGCACGATAGTTAACAATTGAGGTAAGACATTTACTTACTGTTAAAATGATTCTGTAACTAATAATTAAATATAGGAAACATCAAACAAAGGTTACTTCAAATTGTTGTTTCTCAAAGAATTAGCCAATTATTAACCAATGAATTAGAAATATTCGTCTCGCCTTGTTATTGTAAAATGTCCTGACCACAGCAGACTAGTTGCCTTAGATTACAAAATACTTATTCAAATGTGTAGATAATATAGTTAATTCATGTGAGTATTAAGATAATTAATTTTGTTTTAGGTTCCAAGAGATGCCAACATTGTCATCCTTGTCATGAACTGCTAAGTTCAGGAGCAACTGGTGATCTTCGTTTATTTGGCCATACGGTGTAATGGTGTGCATAACTTGTGGCCGTTCTGTCAGAAGCATACAACGCCACGCAGTGGAAAGAACTGATTCAATGTTACAGAATTTACAAAAAAAAAATCAAGACTTATAAGCCAAAAAATATACTGTGTATATTTTATATGAAAGCCAAGCAAGCAACAAATAATGCAATAGACGACATACTGTCACATTACTGCAGCTGTATTGTAGATAACAGAACTCTGGGCTGTTGCTGTCATGTCATGACAGTGATCTGGTATTTGGGTTGAGCGAGGCACCAGAACACATTGTCAGCTCCTGCTTCACTTTTAGGTAATGTTCTTGTAAGAATGATGGAGTACCTAATAAATATATGAATCGCACCTTTGTTTTTTTATTCCAATATTTTTTATGTGCTCAGTACGCCTCTTATTTAGAAAGGATTTGCATTCATCATATAGAAAGAGGTCCCTGGCATGTTTGTCAGTCTGTCTGTAACTGATATAACAAACAACCCAACCGCGACTTCCGGATGGACCAATTATTTATGCACATATTTCCTATTTTATGTTCGACTGTAGTTGGGGCAAAAGGAATGGTAATAAATGTGCTCATTTTAAACATTTGAACTTAGTTGTGTTGACGGGAATATTTTCTTGTGGTGCATAAATAGTTGGTCCATCGGGAAGTCTCGTAACGACCACATTTTGATGGGATTGTCACTAGGAAGGTTAGTTCTACCAAATAGATTTATGTGTTCATTTTTGTAGGTTGTACCAATATAAGTAAAAAAATAGGTTTCTTTATCATTTCAACTACTTTTTTAGATTGTCTATGAAAACTGCCGTTATTGTAAGTCTTAAATCCATTGTATCACATTCTTTGGTGCTTTGAATGCTTACTTTGCTTTAAAGCATCTACCACTGTGCCAAATCTGTGTAGGTCCCTAATCAAAAATACAATTTAATCCAGTATTTTAAATCTCTGACTTAATTGATACTGCCACAGGTACATCGAAACTAAACGCCTAGAAAAAAGTTCTTAGCAATATCACTTGTTTGCAGTTTTTATAATTGTTAGCGTAGGTGTTATATGTTTTTTTAATTTTCAGGATTGTGAAGATTTGAAAAGTTCCTGTAACTTTTTTTATATAAAATACAAATATTAGGCTATTCAGCATTACATATTGCTAGGTTCTATGTTTATACATTGCTGGGGCAGTCGTCCATACTGTATTTAGCCATCTCCTTTGTACATGTGAAAAAAACTGACTTAAATACTGTCATATCAACGCACAGCCCAAACGAATGTAATTAGAAATTTTGCACTGTTTCCTTTTATAGTGTAGGTGAGCACCAGGATAGAATTTTTGCAAATTACTCCTTAATGGGATAAAAATGGAGAGGAAAGTTTGTATGAAAGTCCATCAATTTTGATGCAAATTTAATGAAACTTAGTATTTGGATTTGTGGTCAATATATTGTTGGCTATTGACAAAATGGTAATGGATGAAACATATTGTGCTCTGTACAAATGAAGTTGCGGGTTCTGCTGTAACGTTCATATGATAGAAGAACAGTCCCCTCTTTCTAACGCAGTTTAATAAGAAAGGTGAGGAAGGAACGTTTTTTTTTAATTAATCCATCATTTTCTCTTTATATTTAAAGATTATAGCTCATTTCATTCCGTAAACTGAGACAATTTCAATGACACATCATTGAACTGCTAGTAACAACGTAAGAAAGTAAACCTTTTCAACTAATCAACTTCAATAAAACAAAGTAAAAAAATACACACACGACGATAACAAGAATTGGCATGTTTCCTATAAACATTTTCCCATAAACAGTTAACAAATTACCTAAATCAAATTCGCTTTAGACAACCTCCGATATAAACCTCCGATATAAAAATTTCGGAACCGGAATCGGAACCGAATGTGCAATTACAATCGGAAGTTCCGACTTATCGGAATCGGAATCGGAGCTCCGTTACATCCCTGGTTAGTATTAGGGATGTAACGGAGGTCACTTATCGGAACCAAAGTCGGAATCGGAGTTTTTAAATTCGTTTTATCGGAATCGGAACCGGAATCGGAATCGGAGGTTGTATCAGTCAATAAACATTATGGCAAAAAAAGTGTTTTATTCGAGCAAATTTGTACATGTGAAAAAAAAACTGACTTAAATATTGTCATATCAACGCACAGCCCAAACGAATGTAATTAGAAATTCGGACTGTTTCCTTTTATAGTGTAGGTGATCACCAGGAAAGATTTTTTGTAAATTACTCCTTAATGGGAGAAATATGGAGAGGAAAGTTCATCAATTTTGATGAAAATTTAATGAATCTTAGTATTTGGCTTTGTGGTTCAGTATATTGTTGACTATTGACAAATGGTAATGGATGAAACATATTATGCTCTGTGCGAATGAAGTTGCGGGTTCTGCTGATACATTCTTATGCTAGAAGAACAGTCCAACTTTCTATCGCAGTTTAATAAGAAAGGTGAGGAAGGAACGTCTTTTTTTTTAAATTAATCCATCATTTTCTCTTCATATTTAAACATTATAGCTTATTTCATTTCGTAAACTGAGACGATTTCAATGATACATCATTGAACTGCTAGTAATAACGTGAGACAGTAAACCTTTTAAACTTTAATTACAAAATAAAAAAAGTGTGTGTAACACGACGACAACAAGAATTGGCATGTTTCTTATAACATTTCGCTTCAGACGACCTCCGATGTAAATCTCCGATATAAAAATTTCGGAACCGGAATCGGAACCGAAAGTGCATTTACAATCGGAAGTTCCGACTTATCGGAACCGGAATCGGAGCTTCGTTACATCCCTGGTTAGTATAGCAAATGAGCACACGATCTGACTGAATTAATCACTACTGCCTATAGCTCTCGCTACTTTATACAGAACAGGAGATCTATCTGAAGGCAATAATTGCTTCATGTTACAAAAAAGTGTGGCGACGGTACCATCCAAATGTGTACAAATACCTTTAATACGAATTTATTACCTTTCCTCAAAATAACTATGTACATAAAATGACTCGCGTGGGGAAGCGTTCACCATACCGTCTGACATACTGGGTTCTGGTTTCGATTCCCGGCCAGATAGGGATCTGAATGATGAAGTTAGATTTCTGTTCTGGGTCTGGGTGTTTGTATTTGTCTTGACATTGTATGCAACAACAGAAATTGTTCAAAAGTCAATAATAATAAACCTTTAATTTAATTTCAAGCATACACAAATACACATAAGTTCATTAAACTGATCCTTTTCAATAGGAATCAATAAGTTGTACATTCTCCGACTGTCTAGCACATACTTGAGACTTGGTATACGAAGTGATTTTATTATAAGAAATGGTACACAATAAACATCATTCACGATGACGTTAAATAATTCTTAATTATACCTTATTGGTCATTGTACGGTAGGCACAACAGTTACCACGAGTGAATACATGTCATTGGTATCTGAACTGTATGTTACACGAACAAGGTATAAATAAAACAGAGGTTTGGAGAAGTATGGGTAACCTGTTTGATAGACATTGATAATGCTTTAGTAGAAAAGCGTTAATTAAGGACGGTGTTTTAAGGCGGGTGGGCGTACCGACCGCACAAGGATGCATAGTTAAAGCGAAGTCTAAATCGATAATTATAGTTTTTACTAGCACTGCCACGCGGCTTCACTCGTATAAAACGTTACATAATTAAATTGTAATAAGTTTTGATAGAGTGAATCGATTTTAATTAAGTAAAGACTAAATACATATTATCGCAACATAAGACTTATAAATTATTAAAATTAATTTCTGCGAATTTATTCGATTACAAACACACAAACAAACAGACAAACATTTGTTTTTAAACATAACATTAGTTTGTATGGAACTGGGATGTTGAATTTGTGAGTAATTTGATTTGTATTACCTAATCTACTTTCTAAGTTTTGCGACCTGTGTGGATGGTAAATAGAGACTGGCCCATAGAAATAAGATATAGGTAAGATGTTACAGAATTGATAAATATATAACACATTGTGACTTCCCCTTAAATGTCTCGTCAGTAATTAAACACCTAAGTCGATTAAAAATATTTCCCATCCCAACTATTTTCTACTAAAATATATTTTTTTGATACGACTATAAGATACACCTCTTTCTATTTTATTACTGTTGTTTAAGAAACACTCAGTAAAAGTACGACGTTAGTAATCATATTATATCTTTAATAGTAAGCTGTGAATCTCTATTTCGCTCAATTTAGTTCAGATCTTTGTGATATTAGCCATGAGGTAAGCTAATGTAACGTAGATTTGAAGGCTACATAATGTTTAATATATGATTTTTTTTATTATCAAAACAACATGGTACAAAATGAGAGCAAGTAAATAGACTATTTACAAACAAACATATATGCACTACAATACTGCACTGTTTTGGAGCATAACCCAAAAAAGCGTTTAACTTTTTTTTATAATAATGAAATAGCCAACGAGCATGCAGTCCACCTGATGGTAAGTGGTCACCGCCGCCCATAGACCATTACATAGGACATAGGTTCTATCTGAATAAAATCACAGATCCGTTGCTACTCCCGAGGACTATGATGGTCGCCTCATACAAAAGTGTGCCAGTAATGTCACCCTTCCATCAAAACGCAAGAAATGCTTCACGCTAGAAATAGGTGTGGCGGTGGTACTTCCCCGGTCGAATTACACTTGTTCTACCAACCAAATTATTATAAAACACTATAACTTATATATAAAAACTTCTTTCCAACAAAGTTTGAAATTATTCTACTCTCTTACCTGTCAAAGACACCTAGTACAATACGATGCCATAGGTTATCGTTATATCTCCGATACGCGAGTTAAACAATTAGGAGGCATTAGATGGATAGCTCCGAGACGTTCTAGTTGCTCGTAACAAACGGGTATCGTTTACAATGACGTGTAACGAGTATAAGAACGATTGTGTTTTGAATTGCAGCCATGCGTCACTTATTCTATTTTTACCCAATTGCGTCAAAGAAGTTTGCTGATTTTCAAGCTTGTGTATGTATGTATGTATGTAAACTTGTTTATTAGCTGTAGTTCCGGGATCAGAATAGGGCTACGGCATCTCCTGCCTGCCGTAAGAGACGACTAAAAGGGGCTTCCGGGGTTGTAGACGGCTAGAGTGGGAGCTCGAACCGTTCGGTCAGGCAATCCCGGGAAGGACGGCGGTATGTATGGTCGCATACCATCGTAAAGACTAGACGGAGCGGTGCGCCCAGCCGCCCATCTGGGAGGAGCCCGATAGGGCAACGCGCTCGGAGGATTCCGGTTGAGGCCGTTTCGAGATTCCAGAGTCCTCTTTTTTAGCGTCAAGGATGGCCACCGGGGGGTTTTAGTGCGGTAAAAATCCCACATCACCCTGCGTCGCTCCCACGGCGTTAGGTACCTTTTTAAGTAATCTTCCAAGAACAAGATTCATATTTGGCATTCGTAAATATGATCACGTCTCTGAGTATCGCATGAAACTCAAGTAGCTCCCAATTCGTCTTCGACGGATTACTCGTTTTCTTTCTGCTTTGTATTGCGTCCTGTTTAACTCAAATAGTCCTAACTATCTGAAGGAAAGATTTCTTTATTTGCACCTCTCACACTTGCTTCACTCTAAAGACAATCTTTCTCTTTTGACTCCCTCTTCTTCTTCTTCCTTCTACGGTAAATCTTTTACTTTAGTGGCTGCGCGCTTATGGAATGCTTTACCGATTGCTATCCGTCGTGCACAGTCATTGAATTCCTTCGAAAAGCAGGTGAAAGAATTTTACCTATCTCATTAATCAGCTATTTATATTATTGTACATATTCCTTCTTATTTATATTCTACTATATTTCCGTTATCTCTGTATTTTCTATGTTGCCTCTATCCTTTCACTATTCTGTATTGTATTATTTTCTACTACCTATTATATACTATTCGTTGCTGAGATACGAAAATTGTTATGGTATTAGTTTGTACAGCCTATCCTCTCTTGCATTTCTCCTTCCACTGCACTAACATTGTCTGAAAGAGATCGCTATTTTAGTGATAAGACCGCCTCTTGTACCTTTCTTTATGTGTCCTTTATTATTTGTTGTTTTTGTATCTGATTTTGGTGTACAATAAAGCTGTTTGTATTGTATTGTATGTATTTCTTAGGCACGCACTGTACACCAAACAGCCTGACGGATAGAATAAACTCGGAATAGACTCAGTTTTCTAAGTGAATGGCTCTTACTATTAAAGAAAAAAGAGGATGAGGGGAGAAACGATACTTTTTACCATAAGAATATGAGTATCAAATTAAAGTAAATAGACCACTACTATAAGATATGTATATATTATATAGTTTTCGTTATTTTTGATGCAATATCCAAAACAGTGTTAAACTAAATAAATTATTATAATAAATGAAAAATCCGACTGTTTCAAAATTATTAACTGAATCTAAAGACAATTGTATTAAAGCAGTTGAGTTTTTATGCTTCAAGATATTTTATTTTTTAAATATTATATTATATTATTTAATATTCTTCAAACTTATTACTGCGTTACAAATTAATTGGGAATTATTATTCACATTCGTTTGGTTCGTTCCTTCATTTTCTACGAAGTTACCTATCGGTGTAAATGAATTGGTTGCTCCAATAGGTTAGAAGGTTCACTGTAGATATTATCGGTACACGGTATTTTTGTGCCATAAGGCTCCTAATGAGAGGAATACCGCTAGTTTAAGGCCAACAATTTTCTTTTGAGAAGTGTACTGCCGTCGTAATAGACAGTATTACCGAAACGATATTTTTGAGACGAACTCGTTTAGGTTTTGTAATTTTGTGAGAAAATATAATAAAACAGGCCAAGTGCGAATCGAACTCGCACGAAGGGTTCCTTACTTACATATTCTAAAAAGCAGCAAAACAAATCAAGTTAATGGAAGATGGTAGAACCAGTGTAGTTCGATCGGGGAAGTACCACGGCCACACCTATTTCTAGCGTGAAGCAGTTTCGATAGAAGAGTGTGGTTGCCGGCACATTTTCACATGAGGGACCATCACAGTCGACTCGGGAGTAGCGACGTATCTTTGATTGACTTCAGATGGAACCCATGTTCTGTATGAAGTTGATTACAGATATCCATGGGCGGAAGTGGTCACTTAACATCAGGTGGACTGCATGCTCATTTGCTACTTCAGTCGGATAAATAAAAAAAAGAGTCCTTCAAATCTTTGTTCCCACTTTTCTCACCTGGTAAGTGATCCCTGCTAAACGGACATTTGAGAGCAACTTTATGGAAAACAGATTCTATCTAAAGTCAATAACAGATGCGTTGCTACTTCCGAGGACTAAGATGGGATCATTGTGATAATTGATTTTTAACGAACACCTTGACTACATAATCTCCAAAGCCTACCGTATGCTAGGCTTCATACTTAGAATAACTAAGGATTTCAAATATAGTTCCACCCTTTCACTTCTATTTAACTCGTACGTCAGGTCCATATTAGAGTATGGCTCCGTCATATGGAACCCGCATTATAAGACGCAGATAAATAGATTAGATAAAATATTCGGTTTATTTAATAAACATCTTAAATTTAGATTTAATTCAATCGCACAAACCGTATATATTACTGATAGACGTTCTGAAAGAGATCAGATGTTTTTGTACAAAATTTTAAATAACTTTATCGATTCACCCTTTCTCTTACGCAATATTAATTTGAGATGCTCCCGTTTAAGTTCGCGCAATAAGTCGCTGTTTCACGTTCCTCTTTGCAAAATAAAATATATGAGCAATACGTTCCTAAACCGTTCCTGTAATTTTTTACAATAAACATCTGCTGAACCTTGACCCCTTCAGCTACTCAATTGGAAAATTTAAAAGGAAGGTGAGGCAGACGATTACAGAAATAAAATACTTTTTTCTATGTTTTGATGTTTTAAAGTAAAATCTTATTTTTTTTCTTTGTTCAGTTGTGTATGTGTTATTATTATTATTATTTTTTAATTTTGTAATTTTAACTGCTCCTTTTTAAACCTTTTTGCGCTAGTAATGTATTAGTAACAAGTGGAAACTTCACTGATCTATGTATTTCTTTGATGTACTATACTAATATTGTGAATTATGTAATCGTTTGTTTCCTAAATAAATAAATAAATAAATAAAATCATAAGAAAGTGAGTCGGCAACCACATCCTTCCGACTAAACGCAAGAACAGCTTCACGCTAAAAATGTGTGGCGGTGGCACCTCCCCGGTCTAACTACATTGGTTCTGGCGTGAACATTGCTGTCGTATTTTTGTGGACTCTACAATAATTTAATTTGTTACTATGAACGGCTATTATCAATATTTCTCTCATAAATGCCGACAAACGTAAACTCCACTGAGCTGTAACAATTATATCAACCAACACAACACGCGGAATTGATTTCGGAATTGAATAATAAATTCTCACAGAATACGAATACAAAATTTCATTTACTCGTTTCTGTTTGTTCTTAAAATTATCAGTATCGTATATTTTTTGCTTTTGTTTATTCCCCTCAAACTGTTTGTGCATAACACTCCTCTTATTACACGGAATCTGTGTGGCGGTATACCTAATAAGCAATAAAATATTATCAAAACGGAAACCCGTCTGCTAACACTAAACTTTGCAGTCAAGCATTTTGCTTTTAATTATTTAACTATAATAATAACAGATTTTAGTACTTTTATGAAATTAGTAACATCTCGTCAACCGATTATTGTCTCACTGCCGGGCATGGGTCTTCTCTCAGAATGAGAGAGTTAGGCCATAGTCCACCGCGCTGGCCAAGTGCGAATTGGTAGACTTCACATACCTCCGAGAACCTTTTTTTTAAAGAACTCTCGTGTGTGTAGGTTTCTTCACGATGTTTTCACGATCAAACAAAAGCAGTGATAATTAATTTCTAATAAGCGCATGAAAAAAAAACAGTGGTGCAACTTCCGACCTCCCGATCGAGAGGGCAAGTTTCAACCATTAGGCTTATCATTGCTCGTTATATTAGTAACATCAAACTGTATAATTCATATATGTGTTTACTTTTTATTTTAGTACCCAAATATACCACTATTTATTAGTTTTCTTTTCATAATCACAATTATTATTATAATATTTAAAGAATCGTCCTCTCCCTCCACATTTTTCTTTTATGCGGACAAATTTATTGTACGCTGGTTTCACACAACTAAATAAAACCTTCAATACATCGGCATTGGCACATTTTTCCACGCGGATTATAATATATTCCGATATTTTATTTAAAGCTTCGAAAAAACATGATTAAAATTTTATTTCCTTTGCATTTTTGCACGCCTCTGTACTCAACACGGTAACGTTTTCATGGAGTACAGTCGCAAGCATAAAATTCATTTACAAATTCAGTATAAAAGTGGGTACCTGGAAGCTGAGAGGAGATCAAATTGAAGGACTTTTTATTAACTTACATTGGAAACTCGATTTAACCACAAACAAACGCAGGAATATTTTATTTACTTCAAATAAAAGCGGTACATAATGTTTGTTTTTATCTTGTAACTGCAATTACTTTTAAATGAATTTAAATGTAATTTGTGATATGAGAACTTAATTTAATATGAATGATAGTATCATCAAAGTAAAAAAATATTATTTCAATGAGAACACTCATTGAAGGGAATGAGATTTTTGTATTGACATCAAATGGGATGAAAATCAAATTAATGTCGGTAGTCGAAACTGTCAGTGGACAGACTGGAATGTGTAAATCGTAAGGTAATTGTTGCTAAGGCTCGGACCACAGGAGTCGTTTAAAACGCAATTCAATATTAAGCTGTACACTGAATTATGTGTTAACTGGACTCTTGTTCTGGTGCTAAGTACTAAGTCTTGTATGTACTATTTTAATACCTTTACACTTCCAGTTACATGAGTTTAAAAAGAAATTTTTTTTTTTACTAGGGCTACGGAGACGTTTTCTAATTGTCAATTACAATTTTTTCTTACCACTGTATTGGAAGACGTCTTGAATTAACAATTTTCACTTTTAATTTTAGTTTCAATACAATTTTCAATTCTCATTTTTAGAAGGTTCACGAGTTTGTCTTTTTTCATTATAATTAGTTCATCCATACACATGTATATATTAATTGGTGATTTCTTTTTTTTTCGATGTTATCTTCTTAATCACTATAATGTCCTTGTTGTACCAGTAAAGCACTTGATTGATTTCATTAGATTTGGCAAGCTTAGCGGCTTACTAAGCTAGCATTTCATGCCCCAACTAGTAAGCGCGTAACTTTATTTATTATAAAATAATTCATACACTACAATTATCTTAATGTAATATTTTTAGCGTAAAACATACTAATATTTTAATAACAGTATGATATCGCAAAAGATTTGCTACTGCGGAGTTAGATGTCGCTTCATTTCGTACGTCAGTTAGCAGTCACACCCTCCAAAAAGCCTCTGTTTCACGCTAGAAATATACGTGGCGATAGCACCTCAGGCCAACTGTAGCGGCTCAACCACATTTAAACTTTCAAGCATTTTTAGTGTAATTGTTTTTATCTGCTACCTTGGGGTTAGTGCGGTAATAACTCGCGTCGCTCCCACGACGTTGGGTACTTTTTGAAAGTTTCCCTCTCGAAAACAAAAAATAAAGTTTGAACCACACTACAAATATATACGACGATGGTATACTGGTATATTAGGTGAATCCTAGAAAACAGTAGACTTAGGCGAACTACAATTTAATAAATTTATAATTTCTAACAATTTTAAGCTTCGTTAAAACCGCTTAGTTCAAACAAGGCTTTATTTCGTTCGTTGCCTCACGTGCGCGTAGGCGTCAACGATTATCGTGTCTATCTGTAATCGTGTCAGTTGCTCTAAAAGGTTAAAATGCTTAAACTGTCTATCTTTAACTATTTATCTATAATTAACGGGGACATAATTGAGCTAATAGCTCTATTTGTGCAACGGTAATTGACCGTAAGCGTTTAGTGTTACTAAAGGTATATTTACCATGAAAGGTAGACGGAATCAGAAGGTTTTTTCAACAATGAAGCGATTAATCCCTTGCGCAATGAACATAAACGACACGTGGTTTGTTTAAATCTAATGGACAAGTACCAAAATATCTAATAGTTAAAAATACTTTAACCCATCTTCGTGCCTATTTTAATAAGAATAAAAACTAGATTCAAAAAAACAGTTTTCCAGCTAAGATACGAACATTTTCATTGAGATAAAGAAAAACATTATATTTACAGCTATTTATGTGACGACCCGTGTGGCAGAGAGTTTGGAGTTCGATCATAGGTCAAACAGACCGGTAGCGAAAGGATTGCAAGGAGGTATCTTTTCAATTGTTTCTATTGCCATTAGGACACGAGGCTTTGAAGGTAGTGTGGCGACCTCCCGCAACTTACCAAGAGATGGCTCTTTAGTGACAACTTTCCGCAAATCATCAAAAGATGCGCCACTAGTGAAACGAAATGTCTTTATTTTACATAGACCTTCGGGGGCGCTTACAAATTGTCAGTTACATATATATATTTTTTTTATACTACCACCGTTTCGGTAGAAGGGTATGGTTGTGGGCTTACTTTCGTTACGCAGTCATCCTAGATCACGGGAATAACAACGCACAACAACTGTGGCTAAGTGCGGGTCGGACTCGCGCATAAAGGGTTCCGTAACATCCACAAAATACCATAATATAATGACGTTAGCTGTATGGGAGCGCCCCTTTAATATTCAATATAATCTGTTTTGAGTATAGCGGCAACAGAAAAACATCATCTGAGAAAATTTCAATTGATTAGCTATCACGGTTCATAGGACAGGTCGTGGTTAGTTAGACGGACAGACGGGCAGAAGAACCCATTGACAGACTGACAAACGAACCGACAGATAGTCGGACAGACGAACCGACGGACAGACGGGAAGGCGGCCAGATTGACGACGGATAGCGGAGTTTTATTGATAGGAACCCGTTTTTACCATTTAGTACGGAACTCTAAAAATCTAGTTAGTTTGTTACGAGTGTATGTCGTGTGTATACACTAAAATGAGTGTTGTCAACCCATTACTGTCTCACTGCTGGGCATGGGTCTTCTCTCAGAATGATAATGTTATAGGCCATAGACCACCGCGCTGGACAAGTGCGAATTGGTGGACTTTACACAACACAAAGGACTATTTTTTAAGAACTCTCGAGTGTGTAAGTTTCCTCACAATGTTTTCCTTCATAATTAATTAATAATACGCACATAATTTCAGAAAAATCAGTGGTGCGTGCCTGGGTTTGAACCACGGACCTCACGATCAAGAGTGCAAGTTTCAACCTATCACTGCTCATTTTTGAGTCTCACTGAAATGAGTGCTTTAAATAAAACATGCCACTTGGGCATGTTTTATTTAAACGCTTTATAAAGAGCTAATAAATTGACAAATTGCTCTTCATCGCGACAATTATGGTGATTGTTGACGTCAACGTGTTCGACACGTTGTTTTACGTGTGAAGTCGATTTTTTGCCAACGCTCGTTGCCAGCAAGTAAATTAATTAATAGTCGTTTTTTTGACAGCAATATCTACCTGAGTTCAAATGATGATGGTCTTTTATGAACTTCGGCATTTCATGGTGATGCCTGGAATTCGATTCCTTGATATATATATCTCCGATTATCCACCTCATCTTCTTATTAAAAGTAAACACTCGCTTTTATGGTGAGAAAAGACATATGACTACATGACTGTAAAACTCATGACTCTCATGACGAACCCTCTGCGCTTTGAGAGGAGACCAGCTACTAAACAGAAATAGTTTAATGATGATTATAATAACGAGTTACGCAGCTTGTGTATATCCTAACCGATCTATTAGTATGATGAATGAACAATGATTCGGGGAGGCACCAACGCCACTTCTATTTCTAATGTAAAGAAGTTCTTGCGTGTTAAAGGAAGGCTGTGAATACCGGCACACTTATTGAGGCAACCGTATTAGTCTCCGGGAGTGGCAACGTATCTGTGATTAATTCTAGATTGAACCTTTCTGTATGAAGTCAATCACAAATGTCCATAGACGGCAGTGTCCACTTGCCATCAGGTGGGATGCATGCTCGCTTGCTACTTCAATCTTATAAAAAAATAACTCTAGGATGTTAAAATTCAACCTCAATTATTATGATTGAATAGAAGACCCTTTATTTTGTAGTTTCAATACAACACTAGTATGGGGCAATGAATTTCGAAAGATATAAAGATTACTTTTGACATATGTCACGAACATGCAATTAAACAAAGTATAGGCACACAAATAGTAATTATCGAATTTGATCCCGTCCGTTTGTTTGTCAACAAACAAAATCGCTTAAACACTGGCCGCGCTTGACAATCGGTGCACTATGAGATCAGTTCAAACAAGTATTCGGCCATCGAAAGCAAGGGACATTCAACCTCATTGCTCTGGCTATTGGAGCTGCCGGTGTCATGAAAGTCAGTCAGTTCATAATTAAAGCCACACGCCTAATATTTACGGCGATTTAACAGCTAATTGATGAGATGCGTCTGCGTACTGGAAGGTTACAGTGCTTAGTAAAATTTAAGGTACTTTAATCTTATCAAATTAATTAAAGTTTTAAGTGGTAAAATCAACGGTTCGGTCGGGGAGGTATAAAGGTGGAAGTACTTCTTGTGATTTGACTTCGGAAGCATCACCCCCACACCTATTTCAGTTTTACTACAGTATTATGCACTACTCTATTCTGTTCTGAAGGGATGTACGGGAGACATTTATCCAAGGGTTAGTTAATTAGAGTTGATAGAACATTGTAGTTCGACCATCGGAGGTACAACCTCCCCACTTATTTCTAGCGTGAAGCATTCGTTGGGTTTCGATGGAAGGGTGTGGATGCCGGCACACTTTTATATGAGGCGACCATCCTAGTCCTCGGGAGTAGCAATGTATCTGCCATGGACTTTAGATAGAACCTACGTTCTATATGGAGTTGCTTACACATGTCCACGGGCGGTAGTGACCATCAGGTGGACTTCATGCTCGTTTGCTATTTCATTATTATAATAAAAAATGTTAAAGTAAAATGCTGTACATGCACTACATTAGGTTATCATTGTTGTGCTAGCAAATGTAGTAAATTTCATTTATTTGTGTAAATGAGATATCCGGCAATCAAACCGTATACAATATCAATGAGGTGAAGTGTAAATTTAGAATTAAAAAAAACACTTTTGTCTCATAACACTAATTTTAAAAATAACATATGAATGCGCGTATTTGATTAATAGAATTATAGATTTTAAGTATAATATATGAGTGGCATTACTATGTTTTATTGCCGACTGCGACTGGTAATAAGTTTTCGAGCGAACATACTTGATATGAATTTTATTTCTATTTCGACGCATACTCCAAATAAAATATCTGACTATAACTTTTATTTTTTGCCATAGATTTTTGTTTATATAGCTACTTATTTATGTATTATAATGATCTTATCTTTTAAACGAAATCTTTACAAATGAATCATTTTAAGGATTCCGTACACAAAGTGTAGAAACGAAACCCTATTACCTACTAAGATTTCGCTGTCCGTCTGTGATAGTTGGAAAGTTGAAATTTCCACAGATGTATTTCTGTTGCCTCTATAACAGATACTTAATAAAATAAATGTTTAAGAGGGCGTTTCCATACAACAAACGTGTTTTTTGCTGTATTTTTTAAAATGTACATACCTATTATATTTTTATATTTTACATACGCGAGTTTGGCTCGCACTTAGCCGGTTTCTTTAATAAAACGTTATTGTAAGCGTATTATTTATTTTTCAGTATACGATATTAGCTTACCTACATGCCTACCACGCCTCCTATATTTAGTATATTATCAGTTTTGATTGCCTCATTCATAAAATAAATGTTTAGATCACAGTCATAGCAGCCACTGTGTACCACATACATACTAGAGCGCTATCGATCTGACGAGGTTAATTACTGAACGGACGGCCACTACAGTTGTCTCATCTATTACATACATATAAAGGTATTAGGCAAAAGTAATAGACTGTATAATATAAAGTCGAGATTATTCGAGCGAAGTGTGTTGCCAGTGATGACCTGTGCCGGAGAACCGTCATTCACTATAGGCCTCATTTGAAAAATCAGAGGTGGTCAGCTATGCTCGAAATTTCGCTTTGAGTTCGTGTTCGTCCCCTGATTTCGAGTTGCCCTGAAAATCAGCGAATTGGTTGTACCTACTTCCATGGCATTTGCTGAGGGTAGTCCGTTTCACGGTTTATTATTTCGCAGCGCGGTACTCTCCATATTTATGTTTCCTAGTTTTGTAAGAATTTGTTTTTGTTTTCTATGTTTTTGTTTTATTTTATTTTTATTTTTTTCATGTGTATGCTGCTGTGTATTCCGTGAATAACAATTTATTATTATTATTATTATTATTATAGATATGATCCGCAACGATGAAATTCGCAGACAAACTAAGCTTACCGACATAAAAACACCAGTCTTAAGTGGCAATGGGCTGGTTACATTGCTCGAATAACTGGGGAGGAAAAGTCCTTGAGTGAGGCGACCATCATAGTCCTCGGGAGTAACGCATCTGTGACTGATTTTAGATAGAATCTATATTTTAAATGAAGTTGCTTACAGATGTACATGGGCGGCAGCGACCACTTACCACCAAGTGGACTACCTGATCGTTCGCTACTTCAATTAGATTAAAAATTGTCTACAGTAGTAGTTTTATTTGATTCTTTGTAAAGATGTTTTAGAATGTAATATAGATTGTTCAACGAGCTGCATTGAAACTTTTATCTTTATGAGCAATTCGTACATTGAGACTGGATGTTCCCTACAGTATCTGTTTTTTTTTATTAAAACGCATTGTTGCACTTTTGGAATTTGTAATTAAAAATATTTTGGGCTTGCTTTTATTACTGTGAAATTTCTTGACTAAAAGATTGGGAAACGGTACGACATGGAACCGCGACAGGATACGATTTCTTGTCGCCGATCTTCCCAGCAATAATATTCATAACAGTATCTGGTTAGGTAATCAAATTTTTAGTTTGCCTCTTCCAAAACTTACAAATTCTACATCCATGGCATCATTGTTCGACAGGATATTCGTATTTCATTGAATTATTGGCCGATAATCAGCTTGTGCAGTGATAGCACGGATATAATTCGACCGGGGAGATACTTCTATTGCGCCTAGTTTTAGCGTAAAACCATTCTTGAGTTTCGTTAGAAGGGATTGATTGTCAGGTCATATGAGATGAACACCTGATTCCTGGGGAATAACACTCATCTGTGATTGACTATACATATAATCATTTTTCTGTACTTCTGTATGGTTTTGATTACATAAGTCCATAGGCGGCAATTACTAATAACCATCACGTGCATTGCATACTTGGTTGATACTAAAATCGTATACTTTAAAACATCTTTGAAAGTCAAATCTAGGTCCATCAAATGAGTATTGAATATTTTCCCAATTACTTAAACATTTTAATATAATGAGTAAAAGAAATTTTTGGACGATAATATTAAATACAAATGCAGTGATAGCCTAATGATTGAAACTTGCCCCGATCGGGAGGTATGAGGTTCAAACCCAGGCACGCACCATTGATTTTCTGAAATTATGTGCGTATTAGAAATTAATTATCACTGGTATTCGGTGTGTTTTCCACCTTGTGAGAAAACCTACACACCCGAGAGTTCTTTAATAAAAAAATAAAATAACAAAGTTCTCAGAGGTGTGAGAAGTCACCAATTCTCACTTGGCCAGCGCGGTGGACTATGACCTAAAGTAAACTCTCTCATTCTGAGAGAAGACCCGTGCCCAGCAGTGGCACAATAATGGGCTGAGACACTTTATTACTTTATACAGGTATAAATTAAGGATTCTTAAACTGCGTATTACCACGCCCTATTGCAATGTATTTTTGAAACTAAAGAAATAAATAACTTAAACAATATGAAATTTGAATCTAAAATCCTCATCATTATTCGCATGGTTGCCTCATCCATAAACTTTAGAGCCAGGTTATTTTATTGAGTGGCAGGAAGTGTCCTGTTAATGCAGGACCGAGTTAATTACCATCGATGACTGCCCACTGCGTTCGCAGCCTCAGCTTCAGGTATCTATTAGTGATGGGACGATATTCGCATTTTCATGCGCAAATTTCGGATTTTTATTCGCAAATATTCGCATGTTTTTAGATATTCGCATTCGCAAAAAATGTGCGAATGTTTTGCAAATATTGAGTTATAGTATTTTACAAAAAAAAGGTCGCCAAATTTATACATATGTAATTCGACTGCAGTTTGTCGACAAATTTGTTATAATAAATTATATATTTGGGTTAAATAAGTAATGCAATGTGTTTATCATTATAAATAGCTTATTGATTATATTTAATTATATTCAATTAATTGACTATGGAATTAGTCAACAATTTGTATGCTTTATTGAAGCTAAATGTGAGTAAATTGTTATAACATATACCAACCTAATTGTACCACATTTAAATCAAATAAATGAATATTAATAATCGAAAAAAACTAAAATGTTGACTGTAGCTAACTTCGGGGTATCGGTTTGTCATGTCGTTTTTCTCTAACACGCCAAAAGAAGTATAAATTTGAAAAAAAAAGGTCGCCAATACTCATAATAATATTATATTCTCTAGCACCCTACACCATAAACTGAAAAAACAACAATCGCATACGCATTCGCGAATGTCAAATAATAATATTGGTACATCACTAGTAAAGTACTAGTACCTATATTACAGGATATGAGAGCCTAAATAGGCTGTACTACTGACGTGTGGGTAAGTTCAACCTTTAATGAATACCATATTCGAATACCTTATTAACGTTGATGTACAAGATGGTAACAACCAACATAGGTAACAACTATACAACCAACAACTATCATTTGCTGTCGGGTATTTTTATATACATATTTATAAGGTAGTAGAACAATGCTACGACCGGGGAAGTACCATCGCCACACCTATTTCTAGCGTGAAGCATTTCTTGCGTTTCGATGGAAGAGTGTGGTTGTAGTCACACTTACATGAGGCGACCATCTTAATCCTTGGGAGTAGCAACGTATTTGTGATTGACTTCAGATAGAAGCCATGTTCTATATGAAGTTGATTAAAGATGTCCACTGGCAGCAGTGACCTCTTACTATCAGGTGGACTGCATGCTTGTTTGCTGCTACAGTCATATAAAAAATAGCACGTTGCGTAAATACCTAAATCGCAGGTGTAGCGTGGTGTGTGACCTTGTGATCCAACTGCTTGAAATGAAATGGTCTTTATTTTTTTTGTATAGGCCTACGGGGGCACTTGCAAATTGTT
This sequence comes from Spicauda simplicius, assembly GCA_949699795.1. Classification (NCBI taxonomy): domain Eukaryota; kingdom Metazoa; phylum Arthropoda; class Insecta; order Lepidoptera; family Hesperiidae; genus Spicauda; species Spicauda simplicius. The sequence continues at coordinate 2,270,065 of OX453057.1, read as the reverse complement.
AGTTACATTTATTTATCTTACACTACCACTGGATCGGAATACGTCCTCTACCGAGAAGATCCGGCAAGAAACTCAGCGAGTTTGTCTTTTTTAATAATAAATATAATTACAAACATGTTTTTTTACTCGGTAATGAAAGTTGATTGCTTTATTTCTATATTCATGCTTTTTTATCGAAATATGTGCCAACACGTACGGCATTAATCATACGGCAAAATCATTTTGAAAAATGTAATTTATGTAAATGAAACTATTTACTTTACCAAAACTAAAACTGTTATCAACTACAGTAAATTGAACGAATATACCTACTGTGAATCATTCTCATGATAATTTATTTAATATGCCTTGGAGTTTCGAATAATATTGTTTAATAATCATCATTATTATCGTTGACAACGTATAAAAAACTAGACGTAAGGTGGGTTATGTGAATAATTTGAATAGTTTCAAGCTACGAAGCTTTCATCATAATATTTTGATTGTTGTTATGTCGTTAGTTCATTTACGAGAATATCATAACCAAATAAATATCTCACAAAGTCAAATACACAGAAAGATGAAATGCTTAAATCACGTCTTGAAAATGCAGTAGTGACGGGAACCGCATTATATTTTTATAAAAATGACGCTATCCGCTGCCACGAGTGCACCCGGACAAGGTGTTGGTTACAAATAATTTATTTCTCCCCAAGAATACAGACAACGTAAGCCGCGAGAAAAATAAGCAAACTATCTACTTAAAGGACAAGATTGCGAGACGGAAACGAAACTGAGGCGAAACGAAATTCAAAAGTCAACCGTGCGGTTGCCGTCGTGGGGTCCTTTTGGCACACTCTTCTACGGCGGGGTATAAATTTCTAGACGGGACGGGAGCGGCGCGTCGACCTTATTTAATTTCATAATAAATTGCAATAATTGCATTAGTCGGGCCGGCGCGGAAATAAATCAGGCGATACGGACGTCTCACGAACTCTGCTGTCAAGTGGTAAAAATGACAGGCCATTGCCACGTGAATTATGTTTCGGTGCGTTGTCCCGACGTCGTAAACTCGAAAGTCGTCGTCAGGAAGCAATATTTGTTCTATCAATAAGTTCTGTTGTGAAGTAGGTACTTTATTTGCTGATACTTGGTGATTTAACCGAGAAGTTACTGCGCCAACGTTATTTTTAGCTGAGATAACGTATCTAGAGTTGAAGTCCATTTATACTCATTTAATAGCTTCCTCGAATAAGTTTACAACTTAATAACATTGCGATCAATTTACAATAACTTTATAGATTTAAGATATATGTGTGGTTCTTTTACGTCTCGTGCTGTAACTTTATATTATGTTCAATTATTTTATAGGAAGAAATAACAAAAGACGTGAATCTACCGTAAACTATTCAAATAAAAAGATTGAAAATAACATCGTTAGTCTCAACGAGACGAAACAAAACGCCGTAAATAAACTTAATAGTATCTTACTCAGCTGAGTTTAATTTGTTCTGTATTCGCAATTTCATAGACCGTCGTTGTAAATTAACATTAAAACAGACGACTAAAACTATGAGTGCGTCTGTATATATATCACATGCTAACCCTAGTCCATTAAGCTAAATGTCTTATTAGATTCGATTAAGTCTACGCCAGATTAGATCCTGATACATGGAAAAACAATTACGGCAAACACTGAAACAATGACAGAGTATAAAGTACATGCTTTGTTTACATTATCTTGACGGCTTGCGGTCTTCCCGACCATGGGGTAAGAATTAAGGGGGTTAAACAATGTGGGCCGTTAGTTGAATTTATCGTTTTTCAGATAAACTTAAATGGGTATTAGTGTGTTAATTACGTTGTACAGAAAGCAGATGCTGTATATTAGAGTGAATTGTGTGTTTAATTGCATTGCGTCCGTACCATCCCCTGCAGTCTTGAGACTCTATTCAGGCTTTATTTACTATCCTATAACTTTAATTCTGTCTACAAGTCGCGATTTCATTGAAAATATATAGTTATTTAAAGTGAACTGTGACTTTTGTATGAAATATATAAATTTAAACTAATATTATGCCAGAATTGGTCTATTTTAATACAAGTATGTATTAAAGTAGACCAATTCTGTAAACTCATTATATGCGTTTTTTTATTTTCTTTACAGCCGAATTTTCGACCCACTTGCACGGATCCCGGTTACGGCGAGACTTACGTACTAGATTTCATTTATATTCATATTGTTATGATAGACAGAAATATTGTCCCTCCTCCCCTCCTTTTCTCCGACCGCAGGCATCATATTTAAAAATTAAACAGCCCATGTATTCTCACAAAAGAGTCGTTTGATTCTATATGTCCTATGTTACAAATCTGTTTAGCCTTTTCGGCTGCAGTATATGCCAAATTAATCGACATATATAAAAACATACATGCTCTTGAAGAAAGTTAACAGTCGATTGTTAAAGCTGCCATTAGGGAGTTTTTGCCATAGTCACCGCGCGTGGCCGTGCGTGTTGGTGACCGCAATATATTTAAAAGTTCCCAGAGAGATGCTACTGCCCATCATCTGGCAATGGGCAGGCCACATCGTTCAGACAACCGATGAGATAGAAGAGTCCTCGAATGGAGACCACGTTTAGGCAAAAGGAATGAAGACCGCCCCCGACCAGGTGGACTGATGACCTGAAGAAGACGGCGGGTAACCGCTGGATTCATATGATTCAGGATCGGTCGATGTGGCGCAGATTAGGGGAGGCCTATGTCTAGCAGTGGACTTTCAAAGGCTGATGGATATATGGATGGATTGATGGATGTATGGATGGATGAAGCAGTCGATTAATAAAAGGGAGTCGGAAACAACACCCATCTACTGAAATGCAAGAACTGCTTCACGCTAGAAACAAGTGCAATGTCGGTCGGACCAGACTCGTTATTCCTTTGGCCCAACTGCGTCACAAGAGGATAGTGTTTTTCGAGCTTATGTATGTTTGTATGTAGTTCCATTTAATGGATCTGAACGACAAGCCGGTTGGCCCAACTTGTAGGATTGAAACATATGACATCTATATATTCATACGTCAAGCAAAAACTTGTGAAGCATTTTTAAGTAATATTCCGCGGACGGATTAGTATGAAATTTTGCACGGTTATAGTGGACGTGGAGAAGGAGTGCAAAATGTTAATATTTTTTAAATAATGCATATATCATACATAAAATCAACTAAAAACACATTACACACACTACCGTGCATTTGTCACAAACACATAAATAATAAACGAAATAGAACATTTAATGAAACTACTTGACGTACGTTTTACTATGAAAACACAACGTAAGAAATGTGAGTGTCTTTGTCAAAATATATTATTGCTTTTAAATGCGTTCAAAATTACTTAAAAAAATATTACATTTTATTTGAATTTGAGAAATGTTTGTACTATCTTGGACAATATGAAGTTTAGTTTTTTAATTTAAATTACGGTCGAATTTCGACCGATGCGACCGGGTGACTAGTATCATTTAAAACGACTAGTTGTAAGAGTGGCGTAGGCTATATAGTTGTTTCATATGGCGGTTGCGGTGAGAGAAAAAGGGAGGGAGGTACGATTTTCTTTGGTTATCATAACAACATGGGTGTCAAATAAAGCTATTAAATAGACCATTACAAATATATTTGTAACGTATATACTTTTATATAACTTGTGATACAGAATCCATAAAAATACGTTAAATGAAATAAATTATTTCAAAACATAAAAAAAACTATTGATTATTTTTTAAGCAGTGGGTTTTTTTTTATTTATACAATATTATTTGTCATAGTAACTTGTTTACCATGATATAGTGTTAGGTCAAGATTACGTAGAAATACAAAAGCACAATCGCCGGGCGGCAGTTACATCGTTCTGTTCGTGCGTCCATCGTCCGGGTTGCATACTAAAACGACATGGACATTAAAATACGTGACTCGTAAGGATTAGGGCCTAGAAGCGCCGCTTGCATTAAACGATTTTTATGTAATTGTTCGAATTAGTGTTCTGTTTTGGATGTTTGTTTGTTATGTTTGTTGTGTTGTTATGACCTCTGCTCAAGTGTGGTTACCACACAGGTCTGACGCGCAATGGGTTCGTATCCCGGCCAGACAGGTATCTGAATGAGTTTAGATTCATGTTCTGGGTCTAGGTATTTGTGTATTCGTCTTGTGTGTGTCCATGGTACCCGCGACATAGGAGAAAATCGTAATATGGGGCTATAAGTGAAGAAAACGTGTTTTTTAATGTATGTCGTCAACGGCGTCAACCCCATGCTGTCGTTCTCCGGGGCACGGGTCGTCTCGCAATGAGCTAGTTTTAGACATACTCCACCGCGCTGGCCAAGTGCGAATAGATTTCACACACTTTTGAGATTTTTTTTAATAAATCTTAGGAGTGTAGGTTTGCTCATGATGTTTTCCTTTACCGAAAATAGTTGTGATTAATTTCTAATAGGCACATAATAAAATAGTGGTAGGTACCATTAGAATCTCGAATCTCCCGATTGAAAGGACAGGTTTCAACCATAAGACTTTTGCAGCTCCTTGTTATGTATGTACATTATCTTATAAGTTATATATCGCATAAATCACCAAACTAAACTTAAAATTTTCTGGTAATTTATTAAATATTAAGTCGATTTCGTGCTAGAAAAGAACAAATATGTAACGTCCTTTTGTTAATAGCGCGCTTTGAGAAACTTCAAAATACGAGCATAATTTTGTCGTGTCCACAAAATGTAAATTTAGCATTAGGTCCCTTGTAATTTCGTTTTGTAATATCTTAAATGTCATGTATTACTGCGTAGCATAAAACAAAGTCACTTCTCGCTGTCTGTCTCTATGTATGCTTAGATATTTAAAACAACGCTACGGATTTTAATGCAGTTTTTTTTAAATAGATAGAGTGATTCAAGAAGAAGGTTTTTATGTATAATTCATGTATAATGTAATAGAGAAACTTTAGAATTTTAGGCGGAATGAAGATCGCCGGGTCAACTAGTAATTTATAAAGGAAGTATAAAATATACTTCACATCTTTATTCATAAAAAGAAATAACTCAAAATTTACGTTTCGCGCGTTTAAACCATAAATCGAACTAGGTGATAAAGTGTGCAAATCAAAAATTTAAAGAAGTTTAATTTTATGAATAATTGTGCGACTTCTAAGAGATCAAATAATGTTCGTGTCAAAGTGTTTACTGGTACACACGCTAATTATATTTCAATTCTAAAAAAGGTTCTCCATGTCCCCCTGTCGCCCATGGTTCTGTAACCAAGTAACATAGAACAGTGGTTCTATACGAATCTGTCGTAGAGGCGTTGATACTCCTGAGGACTAAGATAGTCGCCCCATATAAACATGAACCGACAACCGCACCCTTCTAACGAAATGCATTAATTTAGCTAGTCGTGTACCACATCCAGTATTCATATATCTCATCGATCAACGATCGTATAATGAATTGTATATCGATTTATAGTCATATATATCCATAGTCACACCCATTGTCTCAGTACCCGATAATCGATTAAACCGAATATCTCCGTTGCGTGTCCGATCATTATAAATTCAAGTTTTAAAACGTGATCTGAATTTTGTATTAGTGACGTCGGCTCAGCGTTCAGAATTGTTGAGTACATGTTTCTATTGACATTTATATATCGAACTACATAAAAATGTTACGTGTGATTAACGGTGACCATAAAAGTACAGTAATGTAATTTTAGCATAGCATGAAGCTCTATAGAATCAACTCTTATTTTTAAATGTACACCGCAACATACATACGAGGTAATAAAAATATTATTGAGAACTTTTGCTCGGCGAATATTCAGAAAGCTAGGAGCAAGCCCTCTTACGCACTAGCGGCTACACTAGCGGCTAAACTGGAAAAGCGGCTAGCCGTGCGGTTAACCGCGTCCGCGGTAACCGCTAGTGCGTAAGCCCTCTTAGAAACGCGCGCTGCAAATCTGTTGTATGTATAGAAATAGTTTTTAAAACGCGCTTCAATGTTTTAATTCCAATCGAGTTCTGTCCGTATTCAGGAACAACCATCAAGCGTTAGGCTTTATGTTTATTCAAGCATTAAAATAAAAAGAAAATATAAACAGCTCAGCGTATTTTACTCAGAAAATAAAGGTAGATTATGTTGATTTTTACAAACTATTCGCTAACGAAATTGAAGCATTATAATGACGAAACCTTGAAATGTATACATACAACAAAATAATGTGAATACGTACCATCAGTTGGGCTGAATGCTTGCTTATTTACTTATATACTCAAAAAGCATTTTTTTAAGATTAAGTATCTTAGCATATTTTACGTTTCTTATCAATATCATGAACGATTGTACTCGGCTCAGACTTGACACGTGTTTAGGAAACATGCACGAAACAAAATAAAGTATATAAGTATATATCGGCGAGAATATACATCAACCCACGAAGGTCTACCGAGGAGCCTATCGACCTTACAATTAAATCAAGAAGCTCTCGACATGTACCATAAACAGCGGCGACGTGTTATCCCTTAAAGCCTTTATTAGCGCGGCTTGTAGTACCCTAAACTAACAGTTACCGGTCTACACAAACTTGGCTAAATTAATTTCGTGCCCTTATATACTTAGGGTGTTCTAGACGCACTCTACCTAAGATTCATTTTGCCTAACATTTTTCGAAATGTTACGATTAATTAATGTAAACTTAAACGTCATGTTTTAAGTCTCAAACGGCAGTTTAATTTGTGTAAATTGCCTAGTAAAAGTTTCGGGTTCAATCAATCCTCCACCACGTTTATGGAGGAGTTTAATTTTTTTATGTTTTAGACTTGTATCACGCAACGGTTTGTGTGGGTACCTATATGGCAGCCATCCTTCCATCGGCCCAATAAGAGCCATAGCTCGATGAATGTTTTTTATAATGACTTTTTGCTATTAATCACCGCACCTGGTATGTGCAGTGAGTATTAACTTATACAAGACGCTGCAGGACTTGTCACCTTCTACTTCATCGACAGAAATATAGGGAACAGTGCTCTTTAACGTCGATACCGTACGGCACATGGCACCTACAAATAATAAACATACAAACATTGTGCTTCTGACTGCCTGAAGGTTACATGGCAAAGACTAATAGCATTAAAACTTAAAAAAAAACGCTTTCTACACTCATAGCCCCACAGTAGGATTTTCTCCTGTGTCGTGGGTGCCATGGACACACACAAAGACGAATACACAAACACCCAGAACCAGAACAAGAATCTAAACTCATCATTCAGATACCTGTCTGGCCGGGAATCGAACCCGGGACTCACTGCGTGTCAGACCGGTAGGGTAACCGTTGCGCCACGCGGGTCGTTAAATTAATTCTGCCTTGGTACATATATTTTTGTAAGGTGTAAAATAAATAAACGAATTTATTTATTTATTCGTTCCAAGTAATTTAATTTACTTATACGATACGCAAATAATTATGTGGCAACATATTTCGTTATGAAATCAATGCCTTTCTAAACAAGAATTAATAAACTCCTACGACTATGATTAGAACAATGAATCATAATATTTGTAATGTGTGATTGTTTCGTCAATAGATACATAACAAATAAAGACCAATTTATAATTCTTTGTGTTTTACGCTTTAAAGCCTATCCTATAGGTAATAAGGTTCAAATGGCTACACGCTAGTTTGTTAACTAAGAATACACTTTATGGTCATGTCGTGTCATTACAAAACATATTTCCAAGTATATTTAATGCATCTCATGAGGACACAGATTTCAGTGGATGTACAACCATACGACTTTGTTATAAGAGTCAGGTAGTGAACCATAATGAGGTGGAACGATGGAATGTTGAAAACGAAATTAAGTTGGCCCATTGAATGCAAATACGAATGATGGACATCTGACGGCAACCGATATCTCGATGGAGACACGATTGACATCTTTATGCGAGTCTTATCGATGCATCGCTTATATCGTTATCGATTTTTAGTGTTTTTTGTATAAAGTAAGCAGTAAGCGAGTAAAGTGCTCCCGGTTGTAACCGTAACCGTCCCTCCCTCTAGTGAAGGAGGAACGTCGAGGAAACCGAAAGCGGGGACCAAAGCCATCCCTCCCTTCCAGCCCACAGTCTTCTTGTCCCGGCTTGAGCTTTAGGCTCGCCATAAAAAAAAACTCGGTGAAGCTGTAAAGGTCACTAGGGCCAACAGTACCCCCTCGAAGGGATCTCCACCTTGTCGTGGTGAGGGGGCTCATTAACCGTGGCTTGGGGCGCCGCGGTGAAGCCAAGAGGGATTCCAGGGAGGGGACGCTCCGAGTGGGCTTAGCTGGAGGCCCGCTCCGGATGCATCCGAGGGGGCTGTGGGGGACGGCGTTTTCTGTCCTCCGCAGCCAGGAGGGGTCGCGGGAGGAGAAGTGTCTCGGTGTGTCGTTGCCGTGCACCCTGTCTCCCGCGACCAAACGGGGGCGCACCGTCAGATGCGTTGGCGGTGGGGCCGCAGAGGAAGAGGAGATGCGGTGTGTCGTTGCCGTCCTCCCTGTCCTCTGCGGCCGTTTGGTGGTTTGCGGCGGAACCAGGGATCGAATCCGCCGCTGGGTGTGGGAGGTCGGTGCCTTTGCGGGTGTCGGCTTGCCCATGCCCACGGCTCCTGGGTGGCGGTCTCGGGGTTGGTCCGTCGCCCTGCGGATGGGAGCCTTGGAGGTAAGGCGCGCCTTTGTGTTTTCTGGCGCGCCTTCCTGTTGGAGGGGAGCTCCATGCTCCACGCGGGAGGGGGTTGCGGAAGCGACCGGGCACCGGCGGGTTCGCGGATGAATGTGAAAGCGCGCCCGTGTTCCCGCCAAACGGTGCGGAGGTGAAAACACAGTGGGGGTTTAGCCGGTAAGAGTCCGGCGGCTGGGTATCCATAAGGATTACCCACTTAAAAAAAAAAGGGCCAACAGTAACTACACATTTTCCAAAAAAAAAAAAGAAAATAAAGTGCTCCCGGTTGTTAAAAAGACATATCCGCTACTTTTGATTCTTCTCTCGTTGAAATTTTAACATGACCGTTAATTTTCATTGTAATAATTTTTAATTTTTACATTACTTTCATATTTTGTTGTGTTTTTTTAAGCACTTATTATTTGAAACAATGTTTATTGATTAGAATTATGCATATGAGAAAAATGATTATTTTTTCAATAATTAAATAAAGAGTAAATAAATGTTATGTTAATTGTGTCTTTTCACTAAATATAGTAAGAATTTCTTCCAATACTTAGGTTCTAGGATGAAACTTATTTTTATCAACCTTAGATTACAACATAAATGTTTGATTAACACAAGCTATGTGATGCACTGTACATTATTATGATGTACATTAGGAAATTGCGTTGCTACGTGTACATGAATAAATTAGACATTAGACGCTGTCAACTATGACTAATGACGGAATTACCACAAACAATGCCAGCGTAGAGCGAGACGATGATTTTGAGCGTCCTTTGCATGAGAACATAAGGTTCGGAATGATGGGATGGACAAACTCTTGAAATGAACCATGAAGTTTGAAAGGTTACGGAGATGTCTAATAGAATGTGTAATTTAAGACAGCAAGATACGTGGGTGCGACTGAATAATGATTTTTGTTTTAGTCGTTCTTCGAAATCATTCGATTTGAGTAATGACAAAAGTAAAATTGAATTTTAAATGATACTTATATGACCTTGTACGAAAAATTACCTGTGAGTAAATGAACTTAAAGTAAAATACAAAAGAAGCTTCGCAATTAAAAGTAAAAAAGCATTAATATAAGCCGTCGGCTCAGTATATCCGTATAAGCCCAATATACCAAATCTTATTCTTTTGTTGAGACATTATCATACACCATTCATATATGATTTTAATACCAAAAAAACGCCAAAAAGTGATAATATAAGCTTGAATATCCACAATTCATACACAACAAAAGGACTTAGTAAATATCTTACTCACCAATCTAGTCTTATCAAGTGGATCGAGGAGCTAACATTATGTCCATTGTCAAACAATATTTAAATATACCATTGTTTGTTTGTCCGTCTGAGTTACGTGAGGAAATGGAACTTGACGACCAGTTACGGAACGCTTGGGGGCTGATCGGGCATACAGATACTTCCAAGCAAGGCTCGAGAAATTTACTACCTAGCTAACATTTAAATAATTCTTCTCAGCTAGCAATGATTTACTATATCTTAAAGTGTCATCAGTTAAAATATTTTATTATTCGATATTTTATACAATTCGTCGAGATGGTATATTTTATCCATTAATTCGGAAGGGTTTTCTGAAAACAGATAAGCCGATTTTAACGAGGTATTGCGAGATTATGGATGACTTTTTAATTGATACGGATTAAAATAACATCTAATATCTTGAATAAATACTTAAACAATGGCTTGTTAAGAAAACGTACAGAAAAGTGAATTTAAAACATGAAATTATGTACATGTCAAAGTCAATCATGTTAACCCCAAAGTTAAACGAGTCCATCCGAGATACCGAAATTAAATAAATATTTAGCTAAAATACTATACATATTGAAGTTAGGTTTCATTCTCACTACTGTTAAAACAAGGTAGTTTAAAAAAGAAAAAAAAAGCTAAAATGTATAAAGACAAAAGACAAACTCGCAGAATGTCTTGTAGGGTTTTTTAACTTGAGGTCGTGTTCCGATACGTGGTAAGTTAAGTAAAAATATCATATCTGACAATTTGTGAGTGCCCCCAAAGGCTACAAATGAAAGATATTTCATTTCAATAAAGGAAAGATATAAAGTAATTAACATAGAAACAACACATGTGTAGTATATGAAATGTACATATGTGCCTTCCAGTCTTAAATTCATGTTAATTTATGGATCGCCAATTTCGAAACAAAATTAGAAGCAGGTTCTGCGATAACACTCGTGTTTATTTAAGAACTACATACGTATAATTATGCCACGGGTAATCACGATTTATGGTTTTTGCATATCTTTTTGCCGACATTTCGACCCACTTGCATGGATTATGATCACGGCGAAATAGAAACAAAAACGAAAAAATCACTATTTCCATATTTAAAATAATATATCCTGCAACAATATAAATACAGCCAATTTATAAAGCAAACGAGTTAAATATTCGAATTTAACGTTTTTCATGGCTACTCCGTTCAGTTGCAATTAAACAATATTTCAATTCGCAGAATAAGAAGCTCTTATAAATACAAAAACTCGTGCGCTATACTGAATTTATTAATTGGGTGTATTTATTTCTGAAATATTATATTTAAATTAACGCTTTCGTGAGTTTTCTACAAAATAGTAACATAAAAGTATTATACAATATATATTTTTGTACCATATTGTTCAATTAAAAACCTTGTGTCCTTCTTTCTTTTTTTTACAGGCGCCATTTTTAAAAGTTTTTTTCCCTAACTCGCTCTGCAAATTTATATGATTCTAAGGATATGTCACATGTCACAATCTATCAATTTGTTGTGCTGTAGCACATGTCAAAGGATTAGAAATAGGTACATTCATATATAAACAACACCCTTATTCTGGCGCGGTCGAGTAGAAATCGTTCCTAATGTCAATTTCATTCCTCTTTATCTTAAATATCTTTTTATCCATTTTAACCGGAAAGCGAGGCACAGTAAAGCTCTCTGTTATCATTGCTAGAATAGTGCTCACATTATTATATATTCCGTTCCGGGAATCGGTATTGTTTGCACAACACATTCTATATCTCGCATTTATATCTTCGCTTCGAGTTCAAATGTTATCATTTGAAACATATGTTGATCCACTATATCTAGTACTGAATCACTTTAGAACAATAGCTCGATTCTGAACGCTCGCTATTGTCTTACAATTTTATTGATTTTATTCATCGTCGACGAGTAAACGATAAGCGAATATAAATTTATGCAAATTGTTTCAGAAGTAGGTAACGGGTATTCTTCCTCGTGTTCTAGTTTTATTTATAACTACACTGTTAATTATTAAAGGTTCGACGTCCATTTGCGGTTCCACGCCGAAAGCAAGTGGTAGGACCAGTGTAGTTCGACCGCCACACCCGTTTAGTGTTTATTAATTTTATCTGATTGAAGTAGCAAACGAGCACGCCTGGTGGTAAGTGGTCACTGACGCCCATGGACATCTGTAATCAACTTCATACAGAACATGTGTTCCATCTGAAGTCAATCACAGATGCGTTGCTACTCCCGAGGACTATGATGGTCACCTCATGTGAAAGTATGCCGGAAACCACACCCTTCTATCGAAACGCAAAAAATGCTTCACGCGAGAAATACGTGTGGCTGTGGTACTTCCCCGGTCGAGCTATACTGGTTCTATCTGGTAAGTACCTGGGGGTACTTTAATGTTTCACACATACATGTTTAATATAGTGATGGAACACAGATATTTTTTTAGGCGATAGTCTACTGCGCTGGAAAAATTGAACGATTGAAACGAATTGGTCGAGTTCACACACCACCACTGGTCCACCAATTTGCACCTGGCCAGCGCGGTGGACTATGGCCTAAAACTCTCTCATTCTGAGAGAAGACTCGTGCCCAGCAGTAGGACAACAATGGGTTGTCGACGACACACCTCTGAGAACTTTTTTTAAAGATCTCTTGGGTGTATAGGTTCGCTCACGAGATTTGCACCGAAACGTAGTGATAATTAATTTCAAATATGATTTTAGAAAAATACCTAAGTGGTAGATTTGGGATTTCAACCTCGGACCCCTCGATTGCGAGGGCAAGTTTCAACCATAATGCTATCACTGCTCTATGCGTGCTCGTCTACTATATCTACTACTTCATCATTATAACAAAATACATTGTACGTAGCAGACACTGCTGTTGCAGAAGTAGCATTTTTCTAAACGAACTAACATTTGTATACTAACCCTAACACTTTCGCGCAGACATACGGCATACCTGTCAAACAATTATTTAGGAATATGACTTCGTCCACACGTTCGATTTATGTAGAGTTAAATATACCTTTAAAGGTGTAATTGAAATGACAGGGGTTTCGGCTGCTACTATTTATACGAGTGTATCATATTGATAGGCATTTGACGACCCACGTGACGGCGCGGTTTCCGTACCAGTCTGACACGCAATAGGTCTCGGTTTCGATTCCCGGCCAGACAGGTATCTGAATTATGAGTTTAGGCTCATGTTCTGGGTCTGGGTGTCTGTGTATTCGTCTTGTGTGTGTTCATGATACCCATGACACAGAAAATCCTAGAGTGAGGCTATGAGTGTAGAAAGCGTATTGGTATATTGCCACAACAGGGAAACTTGCTTCATCACTTTACTCTACTATGAAGGTGGCAGACTCACTGCGATAGCGATTTCCGCCTGATAGCAGCAGTGTGCTAAAGTGGTTCAAATTTGAATCATGTGGTAAGGTTAGTAAGGCAGTTAATGAGTCCTAAGTAGGGATTGCAATCCGGAAACCCGAATCCGTTAATCCGGTGGATTCATCTAGATCCGACCGAATTGATAAAAATTTGGCCTGATTGCAATCCTTACTCCTAAGGGGAGGTTTTTTTTTTTTTTTTTTTTTTATTTGACTGAAGTAGCAAACGGGCATTCAGTCCACCTGATGGTAAGTGGTCACTGCCGCCCATGGACATCTGTAATCAACTTCATACAGAACATGGGTTCCATCTGAAGTCAATCACAGATGCGTCGCTACTCCCGAGGACTATGATGGTCGCCTCATGTGAAAGTGTGCCGGCAACCACACCCTTCTATCGAAACGCAAGAACTGCTTCACGCTAGAAATAGGTGGGGCGGTGGGCTTCCCCGGTCGAACTACACTGGTTCTACCACCTTTAAAAGGTTTAATAACGAACGCTACTTTTATTAGAGTAACATATTTTTAAACCTATTAGTTATTCGTTCAAGGTGAGTCAAGGCTCTAAACTCTAGAACTTTCACATATTAATTCTGTAGAAACAAAATTGATCCAGATTTTTGATGCGAAAGTTGCCAGCCAAAGTTTAGTATAACATTCTCATAGCTTGGAAAGTTGCAACCTTTTATAAAACTAAGTTTTACTTCGATACGAATGAGAAAATGGATTTTATATAGCGTGGGTTCAGTGTCTGGTCCTTGACAAATTCCTTATTTTGGATTAAAATCTGTATGAGGTGTATTCTTCTTTTAATTCTGTGACATATTCTGATGCTACACCGAGCGTTAGACCAAGGGGGTACCACTGTTACACCTATTTCTATCGTGAAACATTTCGTTTTGGTGAAAGGCGAGATTGCCACCTCACTTTCTTATTAGGCAAATATGTTACATTCGAAACTAACAACGCATTACTGATCAATTTCATATTAGGCGACGATTTTTTTTTTTGGATTAGCAACGCCTGTGTTTAGTAAGAACCTCTGTTATATAGACGTGGCTTGCAGATGTTAAGACGACAATGATCACTTACCTGCGGGTAGGCTGCATGATTATTTGCTACTTTACCTTTATAAATAAAATAACTGGTATAGGATATAATAATAAAGAAAAATCAAATATGCTTAATGCATTTTGGGTGGACTCTAAAGGCTCTTATTATATTTTACCAACCCTTACTTGACTCGTACTTTAGGTGTGGTTTCACCTTAAGTTACCCTTACCCGAAGGCCATGAAACATTAGCTTTTAGTATCAATGGCTCTATATTTTTGTTCAGCGTAGAACAATTCATGTGTCTAAGCCCTTAGTATGAGGCCTGATCTGATTTTTGAAACTGCATCTCTTAAATCTATGATTGTCCCACTGCTGGGCATGGGTCTTCTCTCAGAATGAGAGAGTTTTAGGCCGTAGTCCAACGCGCTGGCCAAGTGCGAATTGGTGGACTTCACACACCTCCGAGAACTTTTGTTTTAAAGAACTCTCGGGTGTGTAGGTTTCCTTACGACGTTTTTCTTCGCGGAAAAGCAGTGATAATTAATTTCTAATACGCACATAAATCAGTGGTGCTTGCCTAGGTTTAAACTTCCCGATTGAGAGGGCAAGTTTCAACCATTAGGATATCGCAAACATTTTGTGATCGACCAATTTACGATTATGCACAAGCGATCAAGTGTGCCTTATTACAGCAAAAACAGCAACGCCTAGTCTTGTTCTTGGAACAATATCTTGTTCATTATACAAGTGGGCCAACCAAGGCAAACCTGTTAGCTATATCACTACAACATATTACAAAAGAAAATCCTCCGCTGCGTCTGTCTGTAGGCGATACACTCAAAAACTACTGTATGGATCGACATGCAGTTTCCATATCTCGATAGTAATTTGTGAGAACGGTCGTGGAATACCCAATTTGTCAAGGTGTGTGTATTTTGATTTAAAGATAAAGATGATTGTTGGAAGTATTGGAAAAAAATCAAGCCGTCTGGGAATTTTCGTCGAAGGGCCTGTATATCCCTTTGAGATATAACAGAACAAGCCATGGTGGGAAATTTATCTTTTATAAACCTACATTTATGAAGAAAGAAAGTCCTCGATAGCATATTTATCTAAATGAAAAATATATTAACGATTACAGTAATAATCCTTATCGAATTAACTTCAGTTAGGTTATTTCTGCCGCTTCGTTCGACTTTGTCACCTTTACCACGGTAATGAGTATCCTGTGGGTCCATCTAGATCATATACTAACTGTGTGCTTGATTTCAGCGAAATCTTACCTATATTTTTTTGGTCAAAGAGTGACAAATGCACATATATCTCCACATTTATTTCATTTATAATATTAATAAGAATTTAAATGTCGCGTATTTCCTCCTCGAGATCACAAAACAAAAAAGTGTTAACCCTTTTTTGTTACCGAGGGGGAAACCTTCAAAAGGTACCCGACGCCGTGGGAGCAACGCCTGGTTCAGCCTTCAGCCTCCAGAGCAGTGATAGCCTAATGGTGGAAACTCGCCCTCTCAATCAGGAGGTCTGAGGTCAAATCCCAGACCACTGCTTTTTATAAAACTATGTGCGTGTTATAAATTAGTTATAAAGTCTGCTTTTCGGTGAAGAAAAACATCGTTAGGAAACCTGCACATGCGAGAGACCTTAAAAAATAGTTCTCGGAGGTGTGTGAAGTTTATCAATTCGCATTTAGCCAGCGTAAACTATGGCCTAAAACTCTCTCATACTGAAAGAAGAGCCGTAACGTGCCCAGCAGTGGATTAACGACAAACAAAACGACTTTGTCTATCCTAATGGTTCTATGTAATTCGACCGTGATCAAATCCAAAAAAATCTAAACTCAATATCAACGGAAGTGTAATATTAGTATGTAACATATAATGCAATACCGATAGATTATATTTTAATAACATTTATAATTCCAATATATTTAATGTGTACTACAAAGGTTTTGTTCCTATTGACCTTTGATTAAAATTTCCAGTTATTTCATAGCTATGTATATCGCGTATTTAACATTGATATGTCATCACTCATATTGTTTTACATTGGCATCCATGTGAACAATGAATGTTTTATAAGCCTTTTTAATATAAAAATAATCCGTCTGTGCACCTTTAAATTAACTTTATGCCATATTCATACAAAATTTAATTTGTCATATTATCAAACCCGTGTTACAGTTTTCGATACAGAAACCTATTCTATTGTGTTCCATGCAATGATTTTCAAATTATACGTTTACAATCATAAATCCTTAATTAAAAGGGGTATTCTAAACTATCATTTCTGCATTCACTGGTACATTACCGCGGTCCTATACTGAAATATGTCTCACACTGTGACAAAGGATGACGATGCGGCACTCGGGGACTGCCGGGGTAAAGCTATTGCATAGCTATTTTTATCAACTTAAGCAATTATAATTATTTATTTATACAGCTTTTTTATCTTTGATTTCAATTCATGTTTTTTTTTGATACTATATACTTTCTCACAAACAGCTGCTTACATATTCGTCCGATTTCCGAACAGCTCGTCTCGAGCCGTGCGAGCTTCGTACTGACGTACCATATACATACACGTCAAGCGAACGCTTGGCCGCGCTAAATGGTAGGCAAAGTGGAGGGTGTTAGATTTTTTTGTTACGGAATTTCTCGATTCGGTCGTCGCGCCCGCGATAAAAGCTATGCAATAGCTTAAAAACAGCTCACTTTCGTAGGAGGCAATGAAGTTACTCCTCAAAAGTGACAATGCTTTTGTTTACTTAAGATAGAACTCCTATTTTATATGACTTTGACTGCAAATGTCAATGAGTGGTAGTGATTCCTTACCATGAGATGGGCTGTAAGCTCATTTGCTACTTCCAAATTTAGTTTTCCAACTATTTAATTTTATTCTATTATCAGTTACACTTATTTATCAGTTTTTGAATTTCATGCATGTGCAGATTGTTAGATCTTATGTTTGCCATACGTATGAACTGTGAGTATCGTCACAAACGTAGTTGACTCAGCATAAACTGGAGCGTCTAATGTCGGTGGGGTGAGTACGACGTAAAATTTTACATTCGCTGGTTGTAAATTATCGATTCGTTAATTTCTCTAACTTGGTTTTGAATTAATGGTTTTATGTTCAAATAGTTTGTTATCGTTATTCTTGTTAGATTGATGTTCAACACTAGATAATACTAAATCAATTTACTGTATGTAACTATTGCCTTGTCTTTTATAAGTTCACTTATAATCATCATTTGTTTCAGTAATACCAATTACCATCACAATAATTGGTATAATTAAATACGCAAGTACAGTGAGGTTCATCGTATGAGTTAACTAAAAAGACATTTAAACAAGAACAATCCGACATAATCCTACAAATTAGAGCGCTTTCATATTAGGTCGCAAGTAGCGCGGCCGCAGCGCGACTGCAGAGAATGTATTCTTTTTACGACTATAGCCGCGGGTTTTTTTTTGATTAGGGTTGGGCGATGTACTTTTATAATGGAAATAATAATAAAAAATAATAAATACTGAATAATTATTTCAATAATAAGAAAGCAACAGTTGCAGTCGCGCGACTGACTCGCTGCTGCCGCGCTACTTGCGCCCTAATGTGAAAGCGCTCTTAGAAACAGCATTCGAGAATAGGTTCTTGACTTCACAATAACGGAACAATACGATCATGTTCAAGTTGCTAAAGTTTTAAACAAAGCAAACGATTAATTCTAACTACCCACGCTATCGGCCGTCACGCTTATTGTTTCTGTT
Organism: Spicauda simplicius; assembly: GCA_949699795.1. Classification (NCBI taxonomy): domain Eukaryota; kingdom Metazoa; phylum Arthropoda; class Insecta; order Lepidoptera; family Hesperiidae; genus Spicauda; species Spicauda simplicius. The sequence goes on along the minus strand of OX453057.1, from coordinate 2,251,820 downwards.
TTTAAAGTTGCTCTTATTAAATTTGAGAGTTCCAACAACCCTTGAGATTAGAGGGGAAAGGTTTTATTAGGGGCGAGTAACGAGTGCCGATAAGGAGGAATAATGTCCCTCGGCAGTGCGAATGGTACAAAATCTGAACAACAGCGTTATTGTTAATGTTATGGAAAATAGTTATGTTTTAGTGATATTATCGAAACTTAAAATGAACTAGAAGCATAGATAGGTTAATCTAACACAATTTAGTCTTTTTCTTCGCGACCGTAGTGTCGCTGTAAATACGATCAAAGGGGGGTACAATATGGGCAAAAGAAATTAAAAAATCATGGGTACCAGTTACAGATTAAAATCTAATAGTTTCACGACTCATAAAATGTTGCCTTCATAACTTAATTAAACATTTAATAATTTTAATTGAATTTATGTTATAATTAACGCTTTCAATAAGTGTCCAAGGATATTTGAATGATGTTTGAAAATAAAATAAGAACTTGAATCATAATCATGGACCATAAAAACAGGTGTTGAAATATAAAGTTAATTAATAAGTGTTATAAAGACACTAATAATATCAAAATTAATTATAAAGACATTAATTTACTCTTTTATATGAGGCGATCATCATAGTTCTCGGGAGTCACGCAGGCATATAAAAAAAAAAACCAAATGTATGCTGTCATCGACGACAGTATTTCTATAAATATATTTTCAACATACAAGCGTTTTTGCAGTATATTATTTTGCAGCATTTGCTCTCCTGCAAAGCCGGCGCAATGCATTGGCGACTCCTCTGGTGTTGCGAATGTCAACAGGCGACGGTGACTACTTTCCATCGGGTAGCCTGTCTGCCTTATGGTTAGGTTAAAGTATAAAAAAAAAAAATCCGTAGAACTGCAACCCAGGCAACCTATGTACAACGCAACGGGATGAACCAAGTAGGTACCACTTGAAACCGAGTCCAATTCCGCCTCAGTCTCTCAACTTGAATCGCAGAATGGGGAGCCAACCAACCACTGTTTAATCTCCAGTTCAATCTTGACTTAAATGAACACCTAGACAACCCCTGTATTGATTGTCTGATAGCATTAAGCCAGTAGTTTGCTAATGAATTGATTTGGCACGCAGCTTACGCCAATAGATAAATGAATGGACGGATAAATTGACGGATTTCAATTTAGGGATTATGCAATCAATGTTAAAAACGTTCAATTTCACAACAGTACTTTCGTAGAAATAAAACTGTAGGGTAGCTTTGTTTTGTTGTGTTAGGAGTTTCATTTGATTTTTTTTCACAACAATTTGATGTCAATTCTATACGTGCGCGATAAAACGTTCATGAGCAGGCATTTGAAAAAAATGCAAATGAATTGAAATTTTGATAAACGACCCGACAAGAACTTAGAACAAGTGTCGTTTGACCCGGGAAGTACCAACGCCACACCTATTTGTAGCATAAAAGAATTCTGTGCGTTTAGAGCTAGCAGTGACCGCGTACCATCAGATGGATTACATAGATTACATGTCCATAGGAGACGGTGACTACTTTCCATCAGGTAGCCCGTCTGCGCTATCGTTAGGTAAAAAAAAACAGTCATTTGCTACTTCAAACTGATAAAAAATGTTTAGATTAAAACAAAAAGAAAAACGAATACTTGTATCCGTATTTTGTACGTACTTGTAGCGTACTTGTATGTGTTTTCACATGAAATGCTATATTATCTTTTCTCAAAATTAAAGCATTTCCCGATAGCTGCACGTCTCTCTCATATATTAAGTTACAAAACGAGACAGACTGAGCGAGGATCCGCACTCTGTCTAGACGCTCTAAATTATATCGTTTATGAAGGTACACTTTTTACGCTAGTCTTGTTACACCTTAAACTCTGTGCTCCTAGCGAAAATGGGTATATACATAACGTGTATGTATATATACTAGTTATACGTTGCAACGGTCGAAATTCGACTTTAATTCAACTTAAAAACTAAACTTGCTATTTGTCCAAAGTATTACCCAAATTAAATAAAATTCTATTATTTTCAAGTTTTTAATACAACCGAAAGGTAAAAAGAGGTTTAATTGACAACGCTGTATTTAAAAGCAATAACGGTTATTTTGGCAAAGACATCTGATATTTTTGACGTTCTGTGTTTTCATAGTAAGAGATTGAATGTTTTAATTCGTTTATTATTTGTGTCTATGACTAATGCACGTAGTGTGTGTAATGTCTATTTAGTTGATTTTATGTATGTTATATGCATTATTTAAAAAATATTAGTATTCCGTACTCCTTCTGTACGTCAACTATAACCGTGCAAAATTTCATTGTCCTCCGTGGCATGTATGTTAAAAACGTACCCCAAGTTTTTGCATCACGTATTAATATATAGATATATACTGATATAGTTATCTGATTTTCGACCTAATTAACTTCTATCTTACCAATATTATCAGACAAACGTTTGTCTAAAACAAAATCTGTCGATATGAGTACTTCTCCGTAAGAGAACAGAAATTTATTGAAATATATATATCTCTCTCTCTCGCTTCTCTTACAATTATTGGAAGAAATCAATTTGGAAAAGGTCTGGCTTATATTTCTTTACCATTAGGTGTACAGAATTGAACTAAGACAATGAACTGCATTATGCATAAAATGACTGAAAATAATAATACTTTCATAAATTAACTCTTATTTCATGCTTTACTTAGTAAATGAAAATGAAATTATAAGTAGTAAAGACAACAGTATGCACAATAAAGAAGAAATTATGTTGAAATTTTACTCAACTTTAATTAAAAAACACTCAATTATAATACATAATGAATGAAATATTGAATTGATTAAAAACAAGAACACAAAGGAAAAGCAATATTTTGTCCACTATTAAATATCATATGACCGTTATTTATTACATTGACGGAATAAAAATCAAAGACGAAGAATTTCGGAGTAACATAACATATCAATTTACAAAACATCGATTCACTACAAACAATATAATCAAAGAAAGAAGAATTGTTACTAGTCACGGAATCTCTATAGGTACGATATAAATCTGGTCATATCACAAAACCGATAAGTCTCGGAAGTTTTATTCCTAGTGAAGGGATGCATTTACCATGCACACCCTTATGAGGTTCCACAGCAGGCGAAGAAGCGACATACGATTAATCTGAAGTGGAAAAAGAAGGAAGAAGCAGAACTATATTATTGAACAATATAAAAGTAATAAACGAGCATGCAGCCCATCTGGTAAAAAGGGGATAGTGCCGATCATGGACAACTACGATCAACTCCCTATTGTGTTTGGCCTTATACAATTCAATGTTAGTATGAGTTTTCTGGCCCCTTAAAAGCTCCATATTTGATCAACGTATTCATGACCTGGGTACTGCTAATAATTTCATGTAATCACTGGTTCACCAATTCGCACTTGGCGGTGGACTATGGCCTAAAACTCTCTCATTCTGAGAGAAGACCCGTGCCCAGCAGTGGGACAATAATGGGTTGACGACGACGATGACGATCACTGGTTGACAGATTAGTTAAAGTAACAGCATACTGCCTGTCACTGCTGATCATGGGCATGTTCAACTACATCATATCCAACAGGGATTCTATCTGAAATCAATCAGAGATGCGTTGTTACTTCCATGGTGAAAACCTATAAAAATGAAAGTGAGCCGGCAACTACACCCTTACATCGAACCGTAAGAACTTCTTTACGGTAGAAATAGTTGTGGTGGTGCTACCTCCCGATCAAACCATACTAGGCAGGTGGTACAACCAGTGTAGTCAGACCGGGAGGTCCCACTGCAAAACCTATTTCAGCGTGAAGCATTTCTTGCGTTTCGATGGAAGGGTGTGGTTGCCGGCTCACTTTTTTATGAGGCGACCATCTCAGTCCCTGGAAGTTCCAACTCAACTGTGTTGACTTCCGATGGACCAATGTATGTTCTATATAAAGTTTCTTGCAGATGTTCATGGGCGGCAGTGACCACTTACTATAAAGTTGACTGCATGCTCGTTTGCTACTTCAATCCTACTTCCTACTATCCTACTAATATTATAAATGCGAAAGTTTGTGAGGATGTATGTGTATTTGTTATTCTTTCACGCAAAAACTACTGAACGGCTTAGGTTGAAACTTTACAGTAGTATAGGTTATACATCAGAATAACACATGGGCTATAATTTGTAATGACTTTTTTTTACAAGGTTATAATATAAGGAGAAATATCAGGTTAGTCGGAAAAAAAGTTGTGCTCTGAGAGCTATCTTCGCGTACGCTGCCTAAACCGTTGGAGATATCCAAATATAATGTACCGTGGGATTGTTTGTCTCACATAGATCTAAATAAAAGTCCGCGACAGCATATGTCTATGTTTTATGTATAACCCACAATAACTCTTTTTATACTTTGAAAATTTTAAAAATATCAAGTTGATGTTTCCATGGGTTTTATACAAACTAAATATTAATCCTTATCAAAATAAATTATTTCAAAAAATCAAGCATCTAATAAAGATTGAATCTGCCTTTTACACCATGTAAATTGGATAAGTAGTTTAGAAGATATTACGAGTATAACATATTGCGTAGTCAATTGATTGACCGGCAGTACGCGCCGTGCGCCGCCGCCGTATATAACGAAGTTGTATGATATTAATATTTGAATGATTATAAAACACGGAGCAAAATGTGAAAGGTCGATGACGTCTCTGTAGTTCCGGGAATAAGGCTATCCCTAAGGGTATCCCCTGTCTGTGGTAAGAGGCAAATAAAAGGGAGCTTTCGGGGTTGCGGGCGGCTAGACGGAGAGCTCCAAACACACAGTCAGCAACTTCGGGAAAGATGTCAGCATGTGTGGTCGCATGCTATCGTGAGAGCCAGGATGGACGGAGCTTGAACCGTCCAGCCAGGCGATCCCGGGAAGGACGGTGGCATACGTGTATATTTGAATGATTATAAAACACGGAGCAAAATGTGAAAGGTCGATGACGTCTCTGTAGTTCCGGGAATAAGGCTATCCCTAAGGGTATCCCCTGTCTGTGGTAAGAGGCAAATAAAAGGGAGCTTTCGGGGTTGCGGGCGGCTAGACGGAGAGCTCCAAACACACAGTCAGCAACTTCGGGAAAGATGTCAGCATGTGTGGTCGCATGCTATCGTGAGAGCCAGGATGGACGGAGCTTGAACCGTCCAGCCAGGCGATCCCGGGATGACGGTGGTATACGTGTGGTCGCATATCGTGATAAAGACCAGATGGAGTGGTGGGCCCCACCGCTCACTTGGGAGGAGCCCGATGGGGCAATGCACTCAGAGGACTCCAGTTGCGTTCCTTTGAAGATCCCGGAGTCCTGGTGCTATAAGAATCCCAGATAACCCTGCATCGCTCCCACGGCGTACCTTTTGAAGGTTTCTCCCTCGACAAAAAAGAAAAAAAGTCAATGAGAATGAAACAGCGGAAAGGTTAAATATGTTATTCAATAGTCATCGACCTTTTAATGTAACACAACTCGGCACATATGTCAGATTAGCAGTAGTTTAGGTTGTAGTTGACCATGCAAGCCAACTGCGCGTTGATAACCGTCACGGGTTTTGAGACCCTTTCTTAAAACTTTTAATTTCAGAGTAAGCATTAATATCTGTTGCCGACAAAACTAATTCAAATTAATATACGTGCCTGTGATTTGAAATTTGAACACACTGATATAGGCGATTAACACACGGCACCGCGCACCGCCGCGAACAGCGGCGCCCCGCGAGGTAAGGCGGTTTACGCACCTGTACGCGCGGATGGACCGATCATCAAAATAAACTTTTCGACATCGAAATGCATTTTTGCTTCAACGATGATCCGCGCGGTTTTGCGCCAGCCCGTGTGTGAGGCGCCGACCCCCCGCACTGTCGTTCGCGCGGAGACATGGTGGTGATGAGAATACCGCTGGACCGCGCGGCCAGTTGGTGTACGTTTGTGAGACATCAACGGATTTATTAGACCCCAATACAACATTGGATCCGCTTCACCGCCTACCGTGGCAGTGAGCGGTACCGTATGTTAATTGCCTTAGGAAGTAGAGCAAGGGTTCAATCTGAAGTAAATCACAGATGCGTTGCTACTCCCGAGGACTATCATGATCGCCTCATATAAAAGTGAGACGGCAGGCACACCCTTCAAATGAAACACAAGAACTGCTTCACGGTAGAAATAGGTGCGGCGGTGATGCCTCCCTGGTTGAACCATTGCTCTACCACCTTGCAAACTTTATGTGGCAGACTAAATTCCACGCGAGCGAAGCCGCGGGCAAAGGCTAGTTTTATATATAAAAAAAACTTGTTTAATAATTTTCCAAAAGTACGCTTCCATCCTTCTATACGAGTACGATTATAAAAACTTTTTATTGGTAACTCTTTAATAATAAGACACGTCATTTATGTACTTCACCCTAAATCAAGGAGTTTAGGAAAATAAAAATGATAAGACATTGTTTAAGGAAGGGGTAGGGATTTAATGTCGATACATGAGGATAACAGGCAAGGATAAAATGGGAAGGAATCATGCGATGGGGTTTGGCGTTTGGTTTGTAATGCAATCAATTTGGGTCGGTTACTACCCACTCGGCTTATTATTTTGAAAATCTAAATTAATTTCGAACAGTATTATATTTGGAGGAAAAAAGAAAAATAGAACCGTGACAGTATGCCTGGCAGTCATAGAACATTGAAACTATCTTGTTCAACTAATATGTACGGTATTAATTTGCACCAAGAATGAAGGATGGTATAGTGTTTTTTTTTTAAATAACATTAAATAGGTAATCATATTTTCTTCAATACTCCAATACTAATTAAAAATAAAAAACTGAATTGCGACAACTCATTTGACATTTGAGTCAGTTTGACTCAAATCAGACTTAAATTGACTTGTTGTTATAAAAGGAAAAGTATTTTCTCAAAATGAAAATAAGAAAGAATTTTAGTTGTGTGGGTATAAGAGTTACTTGGAATGTTTTATGTACCGTGAGTGCTGTTTTCAACATTAAAGTAAAACCTTAAGCCTCTTATCAGTAAAATTGTATAAAGCTTATCTGTGGACTATGAGATATATGTATCAACCGTTAATCGGTCTGTGCATGCGTTGACTAATAATAACTGTCTTAACTAGAAAATTATGAAAACAAAAAACCGATTGCTAAAACTATTTTGTAGAAGTTTGTGTAAAAGTTATAATAATGTTAAAGTGTTATTATGTATTACTTGACCACAACAATTAGGCGCATAAAACAAAAGTGGTTCAATACCCCGCATCTCGCTTTTTACCCCGCGCATCCCCTAGTGACGTGCAGTCGTGTATCGTCTAGGTATTTACGTTATCCAGCACGTGTTTAATGTTATTTCATTATAATGTTAGTTTAATGAGAGATTGTTGAATTTTTAAAGTTATTATTAAATTAGTCGGTTATCCGTCAATAAAGCTTAAAATGGGTAGGAAAAAGACTATTCGTGGAGAACAAAGGAAGCTTCTCTTGTTAAAAAAATGCATATTTTGAATGTAAGAGACATTCAAAATATGCATTTTTTTAACAAGAGAAGATTATTGGGATCAGTATTCCTGTCTCCCATGTCGAAAATCGAATGTGTGCTGCAACAGGCATCAGTCTCTTACACACATAAAAAAATAAAGAAAATATTCTATGTCTACGAATTTATTAAACACATGAAAGTGCTTTATTAAATACTCGACTATTGAACATACACCACTATGGTGTATGTTTTAATAATGGTATACCCACATACTTTTGGTATTTGGTAATAGAATATACTTCGTATCGGGATGGAAAATCCCTAGTTCTAATGACGTTTCAACTATAGTGCGCCTAATTGTTTTGGTCGAATAGTATATATTTTTGTGATATTCTATTTACTAGCTTTTATTTCCGTAAAGTGAAGCCGTTCCTCTCCCCCTCTTTTTCTCTGATGCAAGTGCCATTTCCATAAAATATAAAGTCCGTAAAATGTATAGTCTCAATTATAGGTATAGTATTGAAGTGAATAAAATAAAATATATTTTATGTAAGCCTACGAAAGCAGTTACAAATTGACGGGTAAAATATTTTTACTGCATTACTACTGAATTGGAACACGATCTAAAGTATGATCCGACAGTAAAATGAGCGGATTCATATTTTTCTTTGTAATCCCTGCGTCCATATGCATAAATCTTTTTTTTTGTAATTCATTTTATACGGAAAATGTAAACTCCAGTAGCTTGCGTCACAGACTTAACCAAAGGCTTCAGCTTACTTAACTACTGTTTGAAGAAATAGCTTCAATAACTTGAAGGTGGTAGAACCATAACAGTTCGGCCGGGGAAGTACCACCGCCACAACTATTTCTAGCGTTTCTTGCGTTTCGATTGGAGGGTATGGTTGCCGGCACACTTTTACATGAGGCGACCATCATAGTCCTCAGGAGTAGCAACACATCTGTGATTGACTTCAGATAGAACCCGTGTTCTGTATAAAGTTGATTACAGATGTTCATGAGAGGCAGTCACCACTTACCAGGTGGACTGCATGCTCGTTTGCTACTTCAGTCAAATAAAAAAAAATAGATAAACTGCGAAGTTTTAGTAATAGGGTTCCTTTTTACTATTTGGGTACGAAACTCTTGTCCCTGTAGTTCCAGGACCAGAATAAGGCTACGGTATACTCTGCCTACGTAAGAGGCGACTACAAGGGGCTTCTGGGGTTGCGGGTGGTAAGAGTGGGAGCTCGGACGGTCTAGCCAAGTGACCCCGGAAAGGAGGACGGCATGTGTGGCCGCATGCCGTCGTAAACAGCATTAATTGGTCACCGAGGAAAAGCCCAACAGGAGCATTACGGACTCTGGTTGTGTTCCGTTGGAGATCCCGGAGTCCTCCATGTAACACTGAGGACGGCCACCTTGAGGTGACAATCCCACATAACCCTTCGTCGCTCTCACCCTCGTCGCTTTTAAAGGTTTCCCCCTCGATAACAAAAAAGGGTACGAAACTCTAAAATTTGTATTTTTTTTTAGAAATCTATAATAATTGGATTGGATTAGCAATGTAATCAGTTGAATGAGTATTTGAAACCTTATACCAGAATTACTTTTTAGTTAGTTTGGAACCTCGAGTGCAATTTATAGGAATTAGTGTCTAAAAATATTTTTTTCTTGAGATATTTTTTTTACCCGATTGTGTAAGAAGGAGAATTGTTTTCGTGTGTTTTAGTATGTTTGTATGTATGCTCGTTTATTTCTCACGTGCTCCAGCACTAACGGCTTGAGGGATTGTAATATGTGACATATCATTAGAGCAGTGATAGCGTAATGGTTAAAACTTGCCCTCTCAATCGGGAGGTCCGAGGTTCAAACCCAGGCACGCACCACTGATTTATGTGCGTATTATACATTAATTATCACTGCTATTCCGTTAAGGAAAACATCGAGAGGAAATCTACACACCCGAGAGTTCTTTAAAAAAAGTTCTCGGAGGTGTGTGAAGTCCACCAATTCGCACTTGGTCAGCGCGGTGGACTAGGGCCTAAACTCTCTCATTCCGAAGACCCGTGCCCATTAGTGGGACAGTAATGGGTTGACGACGACATATCAACTCAGCATGACATATGCTATGTAAGTACTTTTTAAAATGTCGCCTGCGATCAGACAAAGGGCGGAAGAGAAAATTATTTTTATTATGATAACAACAATATGGTTAGTAGTCGAATGAAGGTTAGTAAAAAGATAAGTAAATTACATGTATTATCACTAGTCGTTCTAAAATAGTTCAGGAGAATTGATGTAATATATATATATCTTTTTTTAAAATTCATAGCATAATATTACAGACACTTATAATTTTCTCTAATAAAACCTTTCAAAACAATGCGCTTTATATTATTCCGAGCTTACCTGCTTCCCCTCAGAAAATAAAAACTTATCAGGCAACTTCTTCCCGTTATCTCCGGGGCAAGCAAACACTTTTTATTTTACGACCTTTACTCCGTACAGTTCTACCCTCCATGCTACCGTTTTAAAACTATCTTAAACTGGCTGTTAAGTTTTCGTCTACTTCTTAGCTGAAAATAGCAAGCTTTAGGGATTTTTAAGAACTTCCTTTAAATCTTCATTCGATTTCTTACGATTTAATGTTGTCTCTAAAGTTAATTAGTCATAGAATGTCATTGCGAGCTTGTATAGGAAACTAGATATTATTGGTACAAAAATAGAGATATGTTGCTTTAAAATCACTTGTATTTACCAGTAAAATTTTATATATTATCAAATTACGGCCGTACTGACAGATATACCTAAATATAAACGTTTTTTAGCGTTAATTTAATTTTTTTATACATATACCTATGTCGGCGGGACACCGCGTATTAATGAAAAACATGTTGACGAAAATAATTATTTTAGTTAGTTTAAAGATCGAAAATTGTTTGTTTATTTAATTAGCAATATTTAGTGATTTCTAAAGATGTTCATTTAGTTTACTCTCCATTAATTTGTTATTGTCACCTCACCAAACTTTATTATAAAAAGACGAGCGCCTGCCAGTAGAAAGAGATTGTTGTTTAACCGCCGAAGCGATAGGACCTCCTCAACTGTGAATAAATCGAAGAAGAATATCGCCTGCTTTTTACTTTAAATCTTCAAGAATGGACAGTAATGAAGACCCAACCCTTCCTGACGTCACGCGCACTTCGTTATATAAATATAGATGAGTTCAGAAAGTAATTGTAATTTTGATATAAATTCTAGAAATTATGTTCAATTGTTTAGTATTGGGAATAAATTAAGTCAAATACTTTAAATGTAATAAGCGAGTAGGTACGTACAGGGGTCTTGAAGTATTATTTATTGGGTGCTAAACAATTCAAGCAAGTAATGTATGTTATACACATATTTGATAAATACACGCTGCATTGACGAACTAACCGACAGACTGCAAATAGGTACAACCAAGACATAGTTTCATGTTTAACAAAAAATATGTGTATATTTTAAAAAAATCACTCAAGTTCCATTTTGATTTATTGCTACACGCATTGATTGTTGTGAAATTACAAAATATTGTTTATCTTTTGGGTTTTTATTCGCTTTTGTGAACAGGTTATGTAATATGTTGATGAGGCAAATACTCATTTATTTTTGTGCATTTTTTCAATCTTTCCTTCAATGAGTAGTACATAAACCATTTTTTTCTACGTTTTTTGCTACGATTACGTCAAGAAATCTATAAAAATACTTTGTGGTCTATTTAGTCAGTTCATCTATAGCAAGCTATAATTACTGTGACTCATTTATGGGGAGCGAATGGAGTATAGGTACGTTTTGGTTTGGCTTGCAAATTTACGTAAAATATCGCGACAAGGAAAAGATTTATACTACTTTCGCGGCAATTTTCGCAAATTATCTAGCTTTTACCTTCAGTTTTGCGTGCCTTTGTCTTGCAGAAATACTCTAAACTGAGGGAAACTTGTTTTGATAATTTGCAATCTTATCGTGCTTGTTTTTGTATATTTGCTTGTTTGTGTGATTATGATCAGCATCGACTAAGTTATAATACGGCCCTGTAATGAGTACGGATTACGGCACTGCGCTAAGTACGGCCCTGACGCTAATAGGAATGCGCATACGCTGCAGAACCGCGTAACTTGCGACTTTCCCACAGAACCGATTCCTTCACTTGTTGTATTCAACTTAGAGCAATAAGTCACTTTTTTGTAATTTAGATTTTTAATATAAATAGTTTAAGTAATTTGTAGTTTCCTTTGTATCACCCGACTGTAGACCTTTCATAACTACTATGATTACTTAACATCAAAATAAGTACAGAAGCAGACAGCAAATATTCTGAAAATATATTAGCACCATTTGCTGTCTGCTTCTGTTATAACAAGAAAGGTGCAAAAAGAGCTCTCCTTCAAGGCCGGCGATGCATTGGCGACTCCTCTGGTGTTGCAAATGTCCATAGGCGACGGTAACCACTTTCCATCAGGTGGCTCGTCTGCCTTATCGTTAGGTACAAATATAAAAAAAAAAGAAAAATAATAAGTACTACTATCGGCTTTACTTTTTCTAATATTAAACTTGACACGAGCTAGATTCATGTCATCATAATTTAATAAAATTTATAAATAACATTTATAAATCTTCTTTATAGGTAAGTAGTTGTTCAAAACCAAAGAAGCCCATGTTACGCTGTATAACACCAGCTTATTTTCGTTGAAAGTTCCGAAGTCAAAGTTCAAAATCAGTGTCATATTTTTACATATCAGTCAAAACAAAGTGACATACAAACAAAAAATATTAACTTATTTTTAGTAACAAGAAAGGTCTCGCTGTCCTGTCCTGGGCCTTCTTAAGGCATTATTGTACCTACTATTGATACTAAATAAGGAATAACGCACAATGCACACAAAAATTTTACAATTAAAATAATGGTTTATATTATAGCAAATTTTTATATGTTTATTATATTAGCGTTTATTATATGTTTTTTATATGCTTTGAAAAATCTTAAATAAAAATTATCTATGATAGCACGAACCTTCCCATATTTAGAAAAACTGTTATTTTGATGTTGCACAAAGACGCTTTAATTTTATTTATTTGTACACATTTCTGCTCCTCTTTTACTCCAGTCAGCTTTAAACGTCATCAAGATATACAAATATTCGGAAGAACGTCGTCACCGGCCCATTTTTTCCGCTCATTAAGCCCGAAGGACGCGGCGAGTGCCAGATAATACTTACCTGCAAAGATGAATCATTTTTAGTCTCCGTCACGAGCCACACGTCCGACAATGGCCAATAAACACGTAATAAAAGTATGAAAGGTCTACTAAAAACGTCATTATTGCATGCCAAATGTCCACCTTTGTTAAATGGTGCTATGAAATCCGCTGGGTCACGTCGAAGGGGTAAACGGCAATATTTATTTTATGGTGCCATTAAAATCAAGTGTTAAATGACTTGTATTACTGTGGTCGAGTAAATAATAACTATAGCGTCCCGTCTAATAACTTTTTAAACGCGTCAGTGACGGTAAAGAATAATTTGAATGACACTAAATTTGAAGTTATAATAAAACATTCGTGGTTCAAAGGCATACTTACTTATGGTAATTTATATAGCAGCCATATCATACTATAATACTTCGCTCGGTTTTAAAACGGTGGGTAAGTAAGATATACTTTACTTTCCAACTTATTCCACGGAGACGCCATAGAAGCGTTTGCTTAATAAAAGGTAAGTGCTAGCACATACCCAACAAATTTGCTGCGAAAAAAACGTGTACACACAATACCGTACTATGCACACTTATCAAAAGTCTTCGGGATCTCGGTGAATTTAACACAGAAGGTTTTTTTACCTTATGAGAGGGTTGAATTTACAAAAACGGTGAAATATGTGTCTCATTATTCATAACCAGATAGCCAAATATTATTTTAGTGGGCTTGCTTCAAAATCGGCAAAGTTTTAAACAAACACGTTACGCTCTATTTAACCACTTCGGGGGTATAATATCAAAAACATACTTTTTAAGGGCGCCTACGTGACTCAAAAAACACACTAAACTCAGATGTCCAGCTTGTAGGATCTGTGATGATGAATTCTAGTTCTAGACAATTTTTTTTATAAGTAAATAAGGATTTTCTTCTACACATATGCAGGATAGAAGACATATTAAAGATAAAAAGTGTTACATACTATTCGCTAATCGCTTTTCTTAAACCAGTACATAATAAGACAAGTCAATAAAGTCGAGAATTTTAACGTCATAAACTTGACGAGTGGCATGTTAATTACTTCGTAGTAATTATGACGTACATACACAAATTTATATGCTTACATTTAATTACATAACAAGAGCTTGGACGTATTTGCTTCCAATCAAAACTTCGATTAGTTGTAAATAATAAAATTACTTGATATTAATGGTTGATATTCACGATTTTCATGTAACTCATAAACCAACAGATAAGCGGCAGTTGCAAGGAGGTAAGGTAGAACTGTAGCAATTCGCAAGGCAGAATGGATATAATTCGGCCGTGAAGCATTATCTTCTTATCTATTTCTAGTGTAAATGCATCGTGTTTCAGTGGAAGAGTATGCTGTGGAAGTTGTGCAGGTCATTTTCTATAAAATAAATAGTATTGATTCTATAGGAGGATTGGGACGATATTGATATTGTAATTTTACTTGAAGCACAAAAATCTTAACACAATTTAACATTTGGCAAGTTAGGCTTAAAGGAAGGAAAGAAGGAAATTTTAGGAAACCTTCAATCCCACGCTAAAATCAGCAATTCAAAAGTAAAATCTCATAAAATCATAGATAAACTTGTTATTTAACAGTACAGCCCTAGTACAAAATAAGGAAAATAATGGGTGTTAGGCCAAAAGTTTCGATGAAATAGTTCAAAAATACCTTTATTTACAAACTGTAAACTGTAATGCTCGGCAATCATAAAACTGTAATTAAAACAGAAGTGTCCTAAATGTAAACACTTATATATCCATTGTGTATAATCTGAAGCACTATTCTAAACAAAATCTCTTCAGATCGCAATATCTGAAGCAACTCGAAATTTTAATATCGTCGTAATTTATTCCTTTTATCGTTCCTAAGAAATTATCCTCGCAAATTAATCGCAATATCGGAACTGGCCAACCGTTATTAGTACCTTCCATAGTTGCCAAGGTGTTCCACCCCTCAATAAATCTTGTCTAATTTGTGTGTAATTACAGGACGGCACAGTTCTCGTTGTAACAAGGAGTGCGTAGCAGCGGGGAGCTAGCGGCACGTGCTTAGGTACGCGTGGCTCCACTCCAAGTGCTAAACGTCCTATGTGACTATTTGACAGCACTGACCTTCCAACACTAACTACTTCAGCAAAAGGCTCAAATTATAACAACAGATTAAACAATACAAAGCTTGAAGAACTTTACGATGACCGTTTTACTAATATCACCATTATTCCCTGAGACGAAAGTATAAATTTGGATGACAATATCTAAAAGCGAATTTTGCATAGCGAAATGAAAGTAATGTGCCGAAAGGTCGATGTTGTAACTTAGATAGTAATGTGTTCTTTGACCCTCCGAGAGATGATAATTTTAATAAAGAAATTTAAGGGTGAACTATTTGAAGTCAAATTAAAGTTGCGTTATTGTTAAACCCTTACAAGCGACGGGCGAACACTAGAATAACGTTTTAATTAAAAAGGGTTGACAAACAAGAAACACATAATGTCATATATGTATATATCTTTCTTAAAAATATTGCTGTTGTGTTTTGATAATCAATAACTTTAGGTTAAATGTCTTCACTAAGAATTAATTACGTAATTGCAAACGAGAAACAAGAGTCAAGTGTGCCCGTGATTTTGAGGTTATAAAACTGACTATTTTCTGTAAAGTTCCCATAGATTTTGAAAATTTATTAATTCACATTGGCCAACATTACTCGTGTAATGGCATTAGTATTCCATACAAATTATTTTTATCTTGAAAAAAGATAGGCGATGTTCATTGTAAAGCTTTGAAATGGGCTAGGGGCTATTTTTCTAATCTATTCATGTTATACCAAGACTAATATTTTACATCAATCATTGGGATCTTCTTATAATACATTCTAAATAAAAGTAAATAATACTATATCATTATTAAATCAACTCAACATCATCTCATCATTACAAAAATACCGCTAAACGTTGCTTCAAAGAGATTTCACGTAAGAACTTAAAATTCTGCAGTAGCACAATGCTCAAAGTAGCTTTCGCCGCTGAGTCAGACTTGCATTCCGGACCAAATAGACGTCCTTTCTCTAAGCCCTTTATCCCTACATAATTAGTACAGTCTACTCTATGTGATGAATAAATCCACACAAGCTACAATTGTCATTTGAATCGGACAAATAAATCTTTGTCATTAGCTATACATTCGCCAAACTGCACACACTGGCATTTCTGAATGTTGAATGTGCTCTATGTCTAGGAACTTAGGCTTGGTATTCGAATGGCCAGTGACTTCGAAAGTCGACATCACCAACCCCTAAAAAGTCGTTTGGAGTGTCGATACGAGTATGTGTACCATTTACGAGCTTGATTGAAATTTTGCAATCAACAGGGGGAGTATGATCAAATTATTCGTGTACATTTTTTGCCCTCAAACTTGGTAGGTTATTCCATTATAATGGCCCTCGGAATAGAAAATTTACGGGGGATTTAAGATTCTAATCGTGGGCCACTCGGTTGTTCAAAGTGATTATTCGGGAGATAACGCCCGGAGTGGAATGGGTCGTCCCACGCGCTCAGCGATACACTACCGCCTATGATTAGATTTTATTATTTCACGTATGTACATATTGTCATTAGTATTTAAGTAATTAATAACTGTTTTCACATTATATACACCCACTATACTTATACATAATAGGTATCCATTTTCATTATTAAATATACATTTTGTTTGTAAAAAATAAAAAGTTGTGCTCTATATGCATTGTTCTTTTTCATTTTCTTTTTTTATACAGTAAATTAAGTATAATTAACTAAGTTAAAACTAAATATAACTAAGTATAATTTAACTAAAATTATCGTAAGATTTAATATTTGTAACATTAACAATATGTGGCTTTAAAAAAAGTTTCATGTATTTAATAACAAACATAAAAAAATTATATCACCGATAATATTTTATTATTATTATTTTTAATATTTAATTTGCGTATATAATGTTTTACATACATAAATGTTACAACAATACAATGACACAAGGGAAGAGAAAATAATACAAGGGAACGTCATTCAAAAATTATATGGAGGTATCAACTAACTATCTAATATACTGCTGGATTTTTTTCTAATGACGAGCACTTATTTATATAAGTACACCCAACAAAGTTTCTTCACTTTAAGCTTTAATTTTGTACAGAAAAGTTGCAAGCATGTTGAAAATTCACCTCGCATCTTGTAAATATAGACGTATTTCTAGTTTATTTTAAAAACGAATGTGAATAGACGACACGTATAACTCACTGTGGAAGCCGAGATTATGATTCTTGCTAACATTCCTTTCAAAGGGCTTGAAAACCTTAATTTTGTATTCAACTTTGTACTTTGTATATTTCACAGAAAGAGTGTATTTGTGTACGTAGATTGAAGTATAAAAGCTGTTTTGGGTCGGAGAGGTATGTTCGCAACACTGCGACACATTTTTCTCATTTCAAATGCATATTTTATGGGCCACGAACGCATAATGAAAGGAATCTCGTTGAACAAACAAATTACAATATCTGGAGTTGTCGTATGTTGCTCTGTGTGCTTTTGCTGATTGATGATGTTTACTCTCATTTCTTGTTTAACAAACGTGGTTTAGTGGAATGAATATTGGCTATGCTATAAAAATTGGACCTGTCATGCTAAATAAGTATTACCTATACTTAGCATAATTAACTAATTTAATATTTTCCACTCTAAAAGTATTTGCTGTAAATCTGAGTTAATCAGATAAACGGCGGTAAAATCAAAGGTAACCTACTATACTATACTAAAGGTAACCTATCATCATCTATTGAAAGTCAAACCGATTAATATTGTCTTACTATTTAACGCTAGGTGGTAACAGAGGTAACAGCCACTCATAGAAGGCCATCCGGTAAGAAGGTCAAACGAATGAGTAGTCTTTCTGCTATGGTATTGTTTGAGGCAATTAAAAATGTTGATAAGCAGAAGCTCACGGTCATCATCAGATGAATTGCATACTAGCTTAATTTAGAACTTCTTATAGGCCAATTGCAAAACAAGGGAACTGATGTAATTCTTAGTACAAGTTATAGAAGTTGAGCAATTTTTAAAACCTCTAAGGCACCTACGAGTACATGTAACTACCATTGGCCACAGTAAAATAAATCAGCAGATAAGCCTGTTTATTTTTAATGGCTTGTAAAAGGCTTAAGTTGGGCTCCAGAGCTGATAAATAATATGTTTATGCCGAGAAAGCGGTCGTGATGAGATACGGGGCTTATTATAATAATAGCCTGCGTTGATTTGTAAATGCGAGCTCTACTTGGTTTTAAATCCAGTAGCCGTTGACCGTGACACACTGTTGTTGCGAACAGCCAACGTTGCAGTTTTACATTGATTCTTATTTATTTCGTTTTTTTTTTGGAAAGATGAAGTAACGTACACGTAACGGACGTCGTAAGATAAGTGACCATAAATAAGTATGACCATAAAAAGATCTTAAGGATTGAGCTGTGTTAAATCCTAACAAAAATAGAGTCACGCCAGTAGATTCAAAAGACAAGCTTTACTTGTGTGGTGTCGTTTAGTTGAGGTTTTTATCGAGGTAGTTGAGCTTATATGTTAAATTCCATAATTCGCAATGGAATATTCCTAAATATGTACCTATACATTATATTAAACCAATATGTAATAATAGCTATGTGAGTCATCTATAATTTATTAGCTCCTATGTAAATCTTCCATGCCATGAGCCTTGTTCATGTCAAGAAATTGTTAAGGTAAAACAAATATAAGTAATCGTATAAATACACTTACAAGCTGTTCTATTTGCCAAGCCATGTATCACATCACTTAGACATTTCACTCACTTGGTCATTGGAGTTTACTCCGATTATGGCTACTGTAATTGCTCCTAGAATAGTTTAATGATAATTCCGTGGCTACCTCCTACATAATGCAACACTTCACAGCTAGAACGATTCCGTAGTTTCAGTCCAGTTGAAAGGAATTGTGTTTCAGTAGTGTTAAATTTAATTAATCGACGGTTTTATAGAATAAGTAACATTAAATCATTAAACAATTAAAATTTTTGCAGGTGGTAGAACTAGTGTATTTCGACCGGGGAAGTACCACCGCCACACTTATTTCTAGCCTTAAGCATTTTTTTGCGTTTCGACGGAAGGGTGTGCCGGCCCACTTTTCTATGAGGCGACCATCATAGTCTTCGGGAGTGGCAACGCTTTTGTGATTGACTTCAGATAGAACCCATGTTCTATTTGAAGTGGCTTATAGGTGTTATGGGCGGCAGTGACCACTTACCATCAGGTAGACTGCATGCTCGTTTGCTACTTCAATTAGATAAAAACTAATGGCTTTCAATGGTTTGAGCACTACATAGTATAAAACAAAGTTACTTGCCGCTGTCTGTCCCTATGTATGCTTAGATCTTTAAACTACGCTACAGATTTTAATGCATTTTTTAATAGGTACAGTGATTCAAGAGGAAGGTTTTTATTTATAATAAATGCTTAATATAGTGAAGGAACACTGATAATTTTAGATTTTTTACTTTTTAGGCGAAACTAAGTTCGCCGGGTGAACTAGTATTTCTATAAAAAAAGTCTTCCTTTTCCTTCCCTTTCTTCTACATACAGGCACTGTTTCTAAATTTCTAGCCTACTTTAATTTAAGAATTGGGATGATTTCAAGAATATGTTTTATATTACAACCCGGGAAGCTGTTGAGCCATAGCGGGTCGAAAAGAAATGAACATACAAGCCTACAAATACAAACACTCATCCACATAAAGCAGCTGTTTTTCGTGACAATGTTTCTTAACAAAGCCTATTCAAACCCCTTAGGGGGCAATTTCAAAAAAATCTTTACCGGATGTCAATATTATAAAATTTAATTAGTGTCCAAATTACGTCTCTAGCTTTAGTAGTATATTCACGTGTGGCTGACTATTTCGGAACTTAACGGAATTATTGAATGACAGGTGAGTTTCTTCACGCTTTTACATAATAATATATATGCATAGACAATGAGTTGCAAATTGAACTTCAGATGCTAAAGAAATTCGGATATTATTAGTGTACGTTGTACTTTTAATATTCAAAAATTCAAATTTTATTTTCTCTGCAACTATCAAAAACAATTGAATTAATGTGTGTATGTGAGACCTTGAGTGTGATTAATCAAAAAAAGTTACGAATTTCATGCACAGCACTCGGACTTCGCAACAGTTCCCAGGGGAATTGTTTCGGATATGAAAGTTGCAGTAATTGGACGGGATGGGCAGGCGGGTCCGGTTAAAGAGGCATTGTTTAAAATTGCGGGTAAATTGCGGTCGTGTGTTCGTTGAGCGTTTAATTCTATTTTAATTTTAGCCACCTTGCATTGGCTGTGCAAAACTTTAGAAATTAAATTTGTATTATTCGTAGTTACCATCACTGTTTAAATTAAATTAACGTGTGCCGAGAATGGGCACGTATGATTGGTTGTCTGTGGATTATTTTAAATGCAACGATGTAAACGATGACACCATATCAATTAATTTCATTCTCATTCTATTGCCATCCATCCATCAGCACTTTGATGTCCACTGCTGGACATAGGCCTCCCCTAAATGGCGCCACTGCAACCGGTCCTGTGCCCTCTGAATCCAAACGATTTCCCGCTGTCTTCTTCAGGTCATCGGTCCACCTGGTAGGGGGGCGACCTGCACTCCTTTTGCCTAAACGTAGTTGCCACTCGAGGACCTTTCTTCCCCATCGGTTATCGGTCCTTCGAGCGATATGACCGGCCCACTGCCACTTCAGCTTGCTGATTTTGAGAGCTATGTCGGTAACCTTCGTTCGTCTACGGATTTCATCGATGCGAATCATTGCGGTGGTTTGTATTCTATTGCAATGGGTAACATATCCATACTAATATTATAAATGTGAAAGTGTGTTTGTTTGTTCCTCTTTCACGTCGCCACGTAGCTATTATATGATGTGGTTTATATGTTGGGAAATAGTTAGGGGGGCAGAGAGTGACGTAGGCTACATTTTACTGCGCTATCTCATTGCCACGGGATTATTGAGGTTTTGTTAGTCGATTCATATTTAGTAGATCCAGACGTTGTTAATAGATGACATTTGTAAAATTTATTTGCAAGTTCTGAATCACACTATCGAATGCTAATGTTGATTCCGTCTGACCGTGCGGGCGAAGCCAGGGTAAGAGCTAGTTGAAGTACAATATTCCAAACATAGAGTTAAGCATAGAGCTAGTCTAAACCACCTATACTCAACCTGCAGCCCACGGGCCTACCGCGACCTTTTTTTTCCGTTCCGGCCCGGGCGACATGCATCCCCACAATGGCGCACATTGCTTGCGGCCCGGGATCACCGAGACTTCGCTGAAACATTTTTGTGGCCTCCATAATACAAAGGTTGAGTAACGCTGGTCTAAACTATACGGATAAACAAGATGCAAGTATGAGCAGGTGGATATTTAAAATGTAAAGGTTTAAAGTCCATGGTCCGTACGTAAATGAATGCACTTCATTCATGATGCGAGTTTTCCTGATCGACAATTCGTTGCAACGTAGGCACGTTGTTAATAAATCACATGTTTCTGTCCACTGTTTATTTTCAATTACTGGCCGCTGGGGCGGCGCGTGAATAATGCCAAAACAGCTGTTTCGCTGGCAGATTAGTGAGTTATTGTCGTTATGCAGGGGTTAATAATTAAAAACAAAAAGCTGTCGAGTTGACAATACAGTTATAAGTCTATTTTGAACCAGTATGGTTTGACTGGGGTTACCTCCTCATACAAATTTCTAACGTGAAGGACTTCTTCGGGAGGGTGCGGATGCCGTTTAATTTACATAATGACATGACAGTGTTAGACCCCCGGAGTGGCAATGCAGTAGAACTCTTGTTCTATATGGAGTTGTTTACAAATGTCTTTGGGCGGAATTTTTATAAAAACAGTATTTCGTAACACTGAAAATTTAAGTGTATGCGATATAAATCAATCCATTGTTCCTAGTTTAATACATTACATACATTGTCAATTTTGTAATTGTTAGTAACCTGATAGATTAAGTTTCTTTGAAATGAATTCTATTATTTTGCTCAGTTTATAAGTTTTTTTTTTTATCTGACTGAATTAGCAACCGAGAATGCAGTCCGTCTGATGGTAAGTGGTTACTTTCACCCATAGACATCTGTAATCAACTTAATACAGAACATGGACTCCATCTGAAGTCAATCACGGATGCGAGGACTATGATGGTCGCATCATATAAAAGTGTGCCGGCGTCCACACTCTTGCATCGACACGCAAGCAATGCTTTATGCTAGAAATAGGGATAGCGGTGGTACTTTCCCGGTCGAACTATACTGGTTCTACCTTTAATAATTACGAGGACATTGTTATATATCGGTGGTCCTTCAAATATTATAGTTCAAATCTTATACCTAGTTTATATTGTAGCCCAAACTAGCTATATATATATGTCGGCGCGACACCGCGTATTTATGAAAAACACGTCGCCGATAATAATTATTTTAGTTAGTTTAAAGATCGAAAATTGTTTGTTTATTGAATTAGCAATATTTAATGATTTTTAGAATTGTTATTTAGTTTACCCTCCATAAATTTGTTATTGTCACACCACCAAACATTGTTATAAAAAGGCGAGCGAACGCCGGTAGAAAAAGATTTCTTGTTTAACCGTCGAAGCGATCGGACCTCTTAAACTGTGAATAAATCGAAGAAGTTTACGCCTGTGTTTTACTTCAAATCTTCAAGAATGGACAATAATGAAGACACCTCGACCATCCTGACCTGACGTCTCACGCTATCACCTCGATATATATTATATCCTTTTAACACTATAAAAGTTTATGTACTCGTATGTTTATGGCGGCAAATAACTGATTTTCAGTACAAAATCAGATGGATTGCATTCACGTTTGCCTTCCATTGCATAAAAACGAGAAATACGCGGAAGTTGGTGCAGTCCAGTGCAGAAATAGTAGTGAATTGAGCATTGTCTGAAATTGTGGTCACATTCGGTGGTGACTAAAAAGTTTTGCCGTTATTTTCTAGATGCACAGTTTTTGTCGTGTTTTGGGTAATAGGTGGAGTTGGTTGTTCAAAACTATCGTCGGTTCGGACATAGGTAGAAAATCCGGCAGATTGAGAGGTGTGAGTTTGGGAATTATAGTAATTAATACGAAGTTGACTGTGAAGTTTCTGTCGGTGGTTTGTATTTTTATGGTGAGAGTATCTATGTGTGGTGAGATTTACTAAGCGGTAACTATAGTCCATCGAATTCTACTGTAAAATCTAAAGATACTTGGAGTTGATCACAGATGCTTTACTAGTCTCTAAGAATAAGTTAAACTCTATATGTAGTTGACAATATCTTACATTATCAATGGTTTAAATACTATCGTTCATTCATTTTGTACCGTTATCATCAACTTTCCCCGTTAAACTAGCGATATATCACTTACTGTAAGTGTAATTTTACATAATTTACTGAAAATATCCCATGGCATCAACGAAGTTCCTTTGAAATTGGCTCCATATAAGTTATGTATACTTCGACAATCACACCATTATTGTAAGTTACTTTATTACCGTTAACGGTTGACAATTACAACATTTAGCGTCACGAACTATTAACGCTGTTATGAAGTATAGGCCTAATAATAAATGAAAATATAATTAATAGAAAAGGGTAGTATATACCCTTTTCTATTTATTATATTTTATTGTATTAAATAATTTGAAAAGGGTATCCCTTTTCGTATTATTTGCTACTATGGTTCATATCATAAAAATAATAAATAATAATGTAGATTATTTTCGGCATTAGTTTCACGTCATAAATTTGACGACTAACGCGTAGTGGGCTACGCGTTCGATCCTCGGTCGGACAAATATATATATATATTTGAATTGAATTTAGTTGTCTGTTCTAAGTGTTTGTGTATTTGTCTTTGAGTGTGTCCATGGCACCCACTATAGAAATATTTTTTATACTGTTTGACATAAAAATCCTAAAAATCTTATGCTTAAATAGAAAAGGAGTAATAATTACTACAATCATGAAATATAATTAAATAATTATCACTTGTTTCCCGCTGTCTGTCTCTATGTATGCTTAAATCTTTAAAACCACGCTACGGATTTTAATGCATTTTTTTTTATAGATAGAGTGATACAAGAGGAAGGTTTTATGTATAATAAAAGCATAATATAGTGCAGGAGCACTGATAATTTTAGATTTTTGACTTTTAGGCCTAACGAAGTTCGCCGGGTCAACTAGTATAGTAGAATATAAACGTTCATAGTAACGTTATCACTAAACCGTGCGGCAGGTAGGGACTAACAAGCGTCCCTGTAGCCTCGGGGTCAGAATAGGGCTACGGTATCCCCTGCCTGTCGTAAGAGGCGACTAAAAGTGGCTTCCGGGGTTGCAGACGGCTAGAGTGGGAGCTCGAACCGTTCGGTCAGGCAATCCCGGGAAGGACGGCGGTATGTGTGGTCGCATACCGTCGTAAAGACTAGACGGAGCGGTGGGCCGAGCCGCCCATCTGGGAGGAGTCCGATGGGGCAGCGCGCTCGGAGGATTTCGGTTGAAGTCGTTTCGAGATCCCGGAGTCCTCCTTTTCAGCGCCGAGGACGGCCACCGGGGGGGTTTTAGTGCGGTAAAAATCCCACATAACTCTGCGTCGCTCCCACGGCGTCGGGTACCTTTGGAAGGTTTCCCCCTCGAAAACAAAAAAAAGGGACTAACAAGCGATCTACCGTAACAATCTTTGTCGCGGCGTGAAGCAGCATTATTGTTCGTTACTGTATTAGGCAAGAATACACTTCTGTTGTCAGATACACACACTTATTTCTAGCGTGAAGCATTCTTGCGTTTCAGTCGTAGGGTGTGGCTGTCGATGAGGCGGCCATTTTATACCCCAGGACTAACAACGCATCTGTGATTGACTTCAGATAGAACCCTTTTTCTATATAAAGATGCTTGCGGATATCTATAAGTGGCAGTGACCCATTACCATATGGTGGACTGCATGCTCGTTTGCTACTTCAATCAGATAAAAACGATTTGGATTGAGGACAATAGCAAAGTCCTGTTCCAGGAAGCGCTACCTTTATAAACGGGAGTTGGAACAATAGACCCACTTCTAAAATATAATAAAGTATAATCCAGCTTGGATCGAAGCCAGCAAACAAGACCTCTTTTACACGTCAATAAAATCCTAACATTGTTTGTAAACGACGTCTGGGCTCTGAGAAGAGGCGCCAAGAACTTCGAGTGGAGTGTTTTATCAAAGTTTCTTTTGTGCACCATCTTATGATTCTTGATGACGCCCCGATCAGCTGATAGCACAGGTTCAGCTGCAAGATCTTATAGTATGGAAAAATGTTCAAGCCTTTTGTTTGTAACTGTTGATCGTTTCATTTTGACTTGCTGTTTGTTCTCATCGCCCTTTATATAATTATCACTACATTGTATAAAACAAAATCGCTTGCCCTATGTATGCTTAGATCTTTAAAGGTAACATATAGTGATTCAACAGGAAAGATTTTATGTATGATACTTGTAAAATGTTGTAGTATCTTCTCGTCCACAATTCCTCAGTGCCTGAAGTCGAAATTATTCGAGCAATGTGTGTTGCCAGTGATGACCTACGGCGCCGAAACGTGGTCCTTCACTGTAGGCCTCATTCGGAGGCTGAGGGTCGCTCAGCGTGCTATGGAGAGGGTTATGCTCGGAATTTCGCTACGAGACAAGAATCGCAACGATGAAATCCGTAGACGAACAAAGCTTACCGACATAGCTCTCAAAATTAGCAAGCTGAAGTGGCAATGGGCTGGCCACATCGCTCGTAGGACCGATAACCGATGGGGAAGGAAGGTCCTCGAGTGGCGACCACGTTTAGGCAAAAGAAGCACAGGTCGCGCCCTCACCAGGTGGATCGATGACCTGAAGAAGACAGCGGGAAACCGTTGGATTCAGAAGGCACAGTACCAGTTAGAGTGGCGTCATTTAGGGGAGGCCTATGTCCAGCAGTGGACCTCAAAGGGCTGATGGATGGATGGATGGATGATACTTGTATAATATAGTGAAGAAGCGCTGATAAGTTTAGATTTTTTACTTTAAGGCGAAGCGAAGTTCGCCGCGTCAACTAGTTTGCAATATACTCTGTATCCTACTCGCTCAGTTCTGATCTTAGTTAAGAACGAAGTGGGCTAAGGTCATAGTCAAATTAGATAAAACATGTTTGTACCCGACTGTGTCGGAAGGAAGGTAATATTTTTCGAGCGTAAGTATGTGTGTATTTTCATTATTAACATTGATATAATTTAGAACACAATGAATATACTCTATAAAAAAAAATTGACAGGTTGACGGAATCACACCATTTTTTATTGCAATATTTCATTTACGGTTTTTTAAGATATCAAAAAATCCCCTTCTTTAAATTTGTTACTGAAATGTATAACCTTGTACTTAGTGCAATATTGTAATGTAGTAAAATAGAAGTTAAATATACTACCTATAAGTGACTGCATCTTAAATAATATGGTTTTGACAGATTTTTTACGAAATTTTGTTTCTTAATGTTGTGAAATTTTCATATTGTTCGTATTATTTCAATAAATTTGTTTTTGTGAAAAGTCAGACATTAGAAACGACTAAACCAATTCAGATTTATCACTAAAATAAAGAAAATTACAATAAGCTACTAAATTCCAGAGATGTAATGGATTTCTTGGTTGTTTAAATGTACCTGAATATGCAAGTAGAGCAGTGATAGCCTTTTTTTTTTGTTTTCGAGGAGGAAACTTTCAAAAAGTAGCCGACGTCGTGGGAGCGACGCGGGTAATGTGGAATTCTTACCGCACAAAAACCCCCCCCGGTGGCCGACCTCGACGCTGCGAAGAGGACTCCGTGAACTCAGATTAACCGCCGCCGGTGTCCTCAGCGTGTGCCCCATCGGGCTCTTCCCTGGTGGGCGTGAACTGCTCACCGCACCTACTGGTTTTTACGGTAGCATGCAACCACACATGCCGCCGTCCTTCCCGGGGTCGCTTGGCCGGACGGTTCGAGCTCCCACTCTTCCCGCCCGCAACCTCGGAAGCCTCTTTTAGTAGCCTCTTACGACAGGCAGAGGGTACCGTAGTCCTATTCTGGTCCCGGAACTACAGGGACGAGCAGTGATAGCCTAACGGTTGAAACGTGCCCTCTCGATCGTTAGTTTCTAGATTCGAACCCGCGTAACTGATTCATGTGCGTATTAGAAATTAATTATGAATACTTTTCGGCGAAGGAAAATACCGCAAGGAAACCTACATACCCGAGAGTTTAAAAAAAAATAGTTCTCGGAGGTGTGTGAAGTCCACCAATTCGCACTTGGTCAACGCGACGGCCTACGGCTTTAAATTCTCTCATTCTGAGAAAAGATCCGTGCCCAGCAATGGGACAATAATGGGTTGACGAGAATATGCAAGCAGAACCATGTCAAAACCTCTTACAAAATATAGTTAGCCCTAACATCTACGTTAGAATAATATTGACGTGTAAAAGAGAGGTTGTTAGCTAGCTTGGATCTGAGCCAGATTATATTCGAGGCAGCTTATAACCTGAAGTGTTACGCCTTTGGTCGCGTCGAGAATATTTTTCGAGGACTCTCAAGATCGGCTCCAACTAAAATTTTTATAGGAACTCTCGAGAGAGCTGAGCCAATTGCCGTTTTAATGATTTGTGAAGTGCACTTTCGATGAGAGATGGTATCCAGGAAATGTAATTGGTAATAGAAAAGTACGAACAGGTATATTAATCCTGTAATAAGCCATAACTTCGAAACTACGTACATTTATATAGTGAACTAAGTATACTAATATAACATATTATTGCTTTTTCATTGGACTTTTTAGAATTGTTATTGGAATTTAGCTAGAGTAATTTATACTGAAATATCAATTACACGTTTTCATGATATTTTCGAGTATTTATTGTGTCCTCTAAATCAAGCTATTTCTGCTGAGACAGGCCCCTTTTTATTGGATCCTTGCTATGTGTATTAAAAATCTAACAGGGTTGACCTAAGTATTCTTTTACAAAGGTCAAGTCAAGGTTTGAAGGCCTATCTTTAGCAGCAGTCGTCATTTTTCTGAGAAATAGGATTAGGTTAGGTTAGTATTTGTATTCGGATAATTCTAAGAGTTACATTAGTAATTTCCATTCGTCTACAGATCTCGTTGTTAGCTCTGTGTATTGGGGCTCTACTTGTAATTATCTCAGATCTATTCTGAAATCACGAAGGCCATTACGGGTGGTGTATTTCTCACGGGGAAGCGGCCTGTTTAGTTATGCCACGAATGTATGTACAGGAAATGGATGCGGTATATGACCAAATGTAGAAAGTCAATAATTGGGGTAAATGCGAAAATTATGTTAGGCGCATTTATTTAAGCGCATTTAAGTATTTATATCAATTTCTTTTACACGCCCTACAGCCTAAAGAATTTGACAGATCGTAAAAGATGACATATTATTTAAATCGACTCAAATGTCAGAGTAACAAAATACATGTAATTTTTAAATATGGCGCCTATGGCCACAAACAAAATGGATAGGAATAGAAATGGAAGGGACGATTATTTAATATTATTATAACAATATCGGTATCAAGATAAAAGTAGTAAGTACACCACTATAAAACATATATGCATCATAATACTCTTATGATGCTACTGTGTGACAAAATTCAAATAAGGGTTAAATTGTAATTATTATACTTAAGACCAAAAAAAATTGTCGTTTGTAAGCAGTACGGTCTTTATGTGATTTTAGACTAGTATTATCGCGGAATTGATGCATTATAATACTTAACGGCAAAAAGAATTCATAAACCGCATATCGTGAGTACCCGTTAAGTATTATAAAGTACGGTCTTTAGTTTTACAATTTAACAATGCTACTTGTTGCGAAAGTGATAAAATATAGTGCCATGTCCATAAACTGTTATTTTTTCATCTCACATCGCCGCACACAGTAAATTCGAGCCTTAGGCTGAAAGAAAAAGTATGGCCGCTGCGTGCCTTGATCGGACAATTTGCCAACAAATAGCTGTTTTGCCGCTATCGAACTGCTATTTGACCATATTTATCGTTTACTGGAAATAAAGGGCAACGAGCTTAAAATTACCAGTTTCGAAAACGTAATTTTGTTTTCATTTAGGGACTAATGTTTTGTTGTAGTTTTTCCGGTTTCATAATTTGAACATGCAGATATTCCATTCAATTTGTCGACTATGATTGCAGTCATAGTAGCTGCTTGGACGAAGTCTTTTTCATCTCGTTAGCCAAATGCTATTCAAGGGATAGGAGTTTGAGAATATTATGAGAAACATTTAAGTACCAATTTACCTTGATAACGATCTTAACGTTTAACAGGATACTTTTAACTAGAAATCTTAGTGTTTGTGCATTTATTTCAAAGCAAACTTAATAAAAAACAGTGTTAATTTTTGCCCTACAAATTAATTATTCGTCGATATTCTATCTGTATTTTAAATAATCCTCACTTATAAATTAAAGTGGTTCACAAAATTCCCAAATTTGTTGAATATTAAATAGTTCTAATATTGTAACATAAATTAAAACACCACATAGTCGGCTTTTGTATTAATAACGAGTAATGTGTGCATTAATATATTAACAAGAACTTCAATACTATGCTAGCCTCCACTTGTTGCATGTAGATTATACCCATTATAATGGACTCGTCGGTCCGTCCATTGGGAATCAGTGCAAGGACATTTGAAATTAATATCATCTATGCATATTTTATAAGATCGTCCACATCGCAATCTGTATAACATTGTACTACAAACTTTAAGACGTCTGATTGAATTGGTAAATACTATAAGATGCTAAGTTATTTTGAGAGTAGCTAGCTAAATACCAATTTATATTATTCATGTGCATGTAGCGTGCAATTTATGTAAAATCGGAAATTAAAATATATTTATTTAAGGGTACACAAATACAACTATATTTATATTTAATTTTCCATAGGTATTGAACTAATACGTTTCATATAAAATTGCTTCGATTTGTTACGTATATAAAAATGAATTAAAAAATATGTAAATTTACTCTGCCCAACTGATCTTATAAATTTTCACCATCTCTTTTTTACATTTCTTTGAATCGGAGCTAAAATTAAAAAATACCAATTAAATGAGGGTAGTTCAAATCAAACAATGATCCCAGAACATTCCGACTTATATCGTTAATAATAAGTAATTTTGCCGTAATTAAAACTTGAATTATCGCACAATTTCAAATCATCAATTTGCGGTTGAAACAATTTTTTATCTAAAGGGCATAGAATTTAAAATTTAGTATTATTTTTTATTATAATAACTCCATTCATTCCATCAAAGTAAAAAGCATTATTTTTTACTTAGCTCTCGTAAAGTGAGGGTTTTTCGTGTTTTTATTCTATCCAAGTAATAATTTATATACAAACAGACACAAATTTATTAGCCAATTGTACTTTATAATACAAATGTAGTGTCACGATAACTAGTGTTTTAATATGTGAAATTAATTCTGACCGCTTTGACTTTTTAATTTGAAAGTGTTAAAATATTGCCCATGCGTCGGTTTGAACGAATTAATTAAAAATGCGTAATTGCTATCCATTCAACTCTTTTGTTTAAATTCAGAGTTACCACTGAATTATATTTTGATCGAATTATTGGAATCGCTTATTAGGTTTTGTGGTGTTTTATCGGTTTAATTTTCATTGTATTTGATTAATTGTTACTCCTACAATTACCGATACAATCGGTTATGACCGATTGTTAAATATTATGAAAAATAAACCTGCATTAATCTGAATTAATTTTTCATCGAAAAAATTGTTACAAGTGTTAAAAATTAAATTAAGGGGATAAAATGGTTTGTAATTGTGATACAAAACTCTTATGGCTACTTATGGCTACTCTGCAGGTGGTAGAACCAGTGTAGTTCGACCGGGGAGGTATCACAGCCACACCTATTTCTAGCGTGAAGCATCTCTTGCGTTTCGGTGGAAGGGTGTGGTTGCCGGCACACATTCACATGAGGTGAACATCATAGTCCTCAGGGGTAGCAACGCATCTGTGATTGACTTCAGATAGAACCTACGTTCTGTATGAAGTTGCTTACAGATGTCCATAGGCCGCAGTGACCACTTAACATCAGGTGGACTACATGCTCGTTTGCTACTTTAATCAAAACTTTTATAAAAAATGCTTTTCTAACCACTTTACCATATCTTTTATGGGGAATTTGGTAGGGTACTAGATTGGCCGGCCACGAAGGTAACTCAAACGCTTTCTCGTGACCCGGCATTTAAACTCTACAGAAACGCCGCGGAGTTTTAGTCGGTATGAGTCCGACATATCGCTTATGAACCGGGTAGAAGAGGATTCATGAGAATTTCTCCGGATTCAAAATTAACGATGCGATCTTGCTAATTACGAGTAATTTAGACCGGTCGTGATTGCTTCAACTAACGAAGCTTAGCTGTTGTTTTTGCTTCCCTCTTGGTACTAATGTAATTGACATATAATTCTCAAGAGATGAGTAGTAGAACAACTACTAGTTGGAGTGGCAACGTGTTAACTGTAATGAAGGATTATAAGAGAGTTTGGAGCCTCGAATACTCGCCATCTCCGCGTTGATTATTCACGCGCGATGTATCAACGTGTTGATTGCAGGATTCACATAATTTTCCCATTACAATCTAGGTACCGTTATTAGGTCTTAGGTCATTCTCCCTGTAATTCCGTGACCAGAATAGGACTACAGTACCTTCTGCCTGTCGTAAAAGACGACTAAAAGAGGCTTCCGGGGGGCGGGAAGAGTTCGAACAGTCCCGTCAAGTGACCCCGGAAAGGACGGCGGTATGTGTGGTCGCATACCGTCGTAAAGACTAGACGGAGCGGTGGGCCCAGCCGCCCATCTGGGAGGAGCCCGATGGGGCAACGCGTTCGCAGAATTCCGGTTGAAGTCGTTTCGAGATCCCGGAGTCCTCCTTTTCAGCGCGGAGGACGGCCACCGGGGGGGTTTTAGTGCGGTAAAAATCCCACATAACCCTGCGTCGCTCCCACGGCGCCTTTTGAAGGTTTCCCCCTCGATAAAAAAAAAATCTAAGTCCATTTGATGCGGCTGGTCGTTTAGAGGAGTTTGTATCTAAATTGAGTAGGACTGGACGATGGTCCGAGACCTACTCGTGTAAGAAGTGTATGCTTGCTAATGGATGAAGTTCTATCCACACCAAGTGGAATCGTTGCGGTGCTTCACTGTTTGGTTTGCTCGTTTTTGCCACGCACATGCCAAATTGTGGAATGAATTTCCTCCTGAGGCATTCCCGGTGATGAACCTATTTCATAATGAAATAGGTTCATAGGTTCATTAAATATATATATATATATATATATATATATATATATATATATATGTATATATATATACGTGACGAATAGATAACCTCTTTCCTTTGGGAAGTCGGTTAAAAAAGGTGACAAAGGTCTCTGCCAAAGCTGGCGATGTGCCGGTGAATCTGGAGAAGCAAATGTCCATAGGCGATGGACATTACTTTACATCAGGTAACCCGCCTGCCTTAGCATTCGGTATATATATAAAAAATTCGTAATTGGTGATATAGTTAAGGAGCGATATCTATGATATCTGGGCTATGGCGTGGTTACCCCAGAGGGAAGTTATCGAAGAGAGGAACTATAATTCCAAACTATAGTTTATCTGTAACTTTGGTTAGTCAGATACAAACTGAATTTGAGCAAAGCGAGTTCCACCTAGTTGAGGTCCCCGCTGGAACCAAAGTCTTTATATCAAACGGATATAAGCACGGCTCTAGTTACTAACTACAAAGCGAGTCAGTGGTATGGTTATGATGAGTCACATGACATCGGCTCGTCTACTTTTTTTAAATTCTGACGTTCCCTTGCAGTAGGTATCTAAATAATAAAATTCAGAATCTGGGTGTTTATTTACTTATAAGTGTGATATTGCTACGTTCACTCAAATGAAGTGTAACTTTTAACCTTTAACCTTTAATAGTTTAAAGTTTAATATTACTGAATAGAATTAAAGCCGCGTCAGAAAATTTATAACAGTTGCTTAAATAAACAAAAAGCTTACGTAAACATTGAGGATCAAATGAATTTATATATGTATGTATATAGGAAAATTTTGCGCAATATATTTTTATTAAACTATGTTCGTGCTTAAAGCAGTGAATCATTATTTTGAAATAAAGTACCAGCTATTTAATTATACTATGACTATGAGTATGTCGAAGGTCATACAAAAGATAACTTTATCGAAAACCGCAAACAAGCATTCATATGTGTAGGTACGTAATTATTATAGGAATTCACAGTAAAGATGACATCATAATGATCAGAATTATGCCCTGATGATACTAACTTCGGTTAGTTGCTATACTTAATAATAATAAAAATGACAGGCCTCATACACCGCATATCATGGCGAACAATAATTTGGACGACTGATATTAAGCGATGTATATAGCAATAAAAATTTTTGGTCTGTTTTGGTGGTCTATGTCACATAGATTTGAAAATCAATACAAATAAATTTAATTTTAAGAATTGGATTTAAAAAGGTATTTATTTTTTTAAACGAGCACGCGGTCAAATGATGGTAAATGGTCAATACCGCTCATGGATGGATATGTGAGCAATATCATATAGATTTGGGTTTCTATGTATATATAGTCACTCATATAATCATATAATCTAGAGCTAACTTTCATTACCGTGTAAAAAAAATCATGATTGTAATTATATTTAAAAAAAGAAAAAAAATATATAAATAAGAAAAAAGATAAACCCGTTAAGTTTCTTGCCGGATCTTCTCAGTTGAGGTCGCATTCCGATCCGGTGGTAGTGTAAGAAAAAAAAAATGTAACTGAAAATTTGTAAGTGCCCCCGTAGGCCTATACAAAATAAAGACATTTCAATCATAGATGCGTTCCAACTACTGGTCTGTATATGAGCTGGTCTAATACATGGGATACACACGAAGTAAGCGTGACCGAAACAGGCAGAGTCATGGAAATAATCTAGTTAAATAATAATTAAACAATCACATGGATGTAAAAAAAAATAATTTATATGTTAAAAAATAAAATGAGAACTTAAATATTTATATATTTAAAATTATTAAAGCTTCATCTAAATTACTATCTCTACGTATGAATACTTAATATATAGAGATATAAGTCCCGAATCTGATGTATTTTTAAAATAATAGAAAATAATGTTACAAGAATTTTTAATAGACAAAGAATATTGAGATGTCCTCTTTAGAAATAATTGTATTCACTTACATTTACTCTGCTATGCTATTCTTTTATTACCTGGAACAAATAATCAAACATTTAGTTAATCAATCAAACCACGAAGATATAGCTACATACATGATGGAGCTGTCATATGCTGCAGCTGCCATATAATAGTAATATTTTGTAAATATAGTAATACATATAATAGTAATAGTAAATATAGTGTTTAATCCTTAATTTAGTTAGTGACTGGTGAACAAGCACTACGGCCGAACATTTTACTTACGTATAGGTACTTATTTCTAGCGTAAAGAGTCCTTGCGTTTATGGTATATAACAGGTGGTAGAACCAGTGTAGTTCGACCGGGGAGGTACCACCGCCACACCTATTTCTAGCGTTGAAGCATTTCTTGCGTTTCGATGGAAGGGTGTGGTTGCCGGTACACTTTTATATGAGGCGACCATCTTAGTCCTCGGGAGTAGCAACACATCTGTGATTGACTTCAGATAGAACCCATGTTCTGTATGAAGTTGATTACAGATGTCCATGGGCGGCAGTGACCACTTACCATCAGGTGGACTGCATGCTCGTTTGCTACTTCAGTGAAATAAAAAAAAAATGTGGAAGGGTGTGGTTACCTGCTTACGCTTATAAGAGGTCGGGAGCAGTAACGTATCTGTGATTGACTTTGAATGTTTATTGTCTTTCTGGTTTATCATGAAACCAGAAAACTAAAGACTTTCGAACAATTTGGGACAATAGCAGAGGATCCTAAACGGCAGTGCCGACATAATATCCGTAAAAATAGACAGCAAATATTATCAAAACAGTCAATACAAAGCATTTACACCGACCACAATATTCTATCCATAACGGACCAAACAAACAAAAAGGTGAGCTCGAAAGGGAATTAGCGAAAAATCTTTAGGAAGCCCAACTTGGCCAACTGAGCAGCCGACCTTCCCAAATGTGCCCAAATCAAATATGAACATTCGCAAACGAGAAAGACAAACATGGCCGCCGTATCACAATGGCAGCCCGAACAATTCTTGACCCTTTTTACGGGCTAAGAACAACCGACAATGGACGGTTAGGGAGATTACATATTCTGATGCAAATATTTCTGTGCCCCGAGCGAGAATTAATTGAAAAGGTCTCGCATGACTTTGATTTATGGTAACGTACTTCTTGACGCGACTGTTCTGTTGCGAAGAATATTAATTGATAATTTGGATCTCAGATTGGTATGTCGGATAGCAAAGCTTTTGCGTTAAGCTTCAGATTCATTGAAAAAAATGTTTCATCAATCTATTATTGTCCCACAGGGTTCTGGTCTTCACTCAATAAGATCTAGGTCATAGTGCATTGCGCTGGCCCAGTAAGAATTGTTAAACTGTAAAACTAATATAGAAATAGTATGAGGTGAATTGACAGATTTGACACTAAAAGTGAATTATTAATAATAATAATAATAATAATAATTTATTTACTATAACAATCTATCTTTACAATGACACATTCAGCATTTGAAAGGTAGGTAGGTACATCATTCTATACAAAAATAAAAGTTGTCTTAAAATAAGGTTTTAAAGACTAACAACTTTATACCTACTAAAAATGAATTACTATAATCCTGTTCAACAAAAACAGGATTATAGTAATTCGCTTTTAAGAATATATGAATAACTATAATAACAAACGCTACGACGCCATAAAAACTTAATTAAAGAGTATTTTGATCCGTTTAGTGTCGATCTTTATTTAACAGTAGTCTCAGCAGTAGTCTCTTCAGGGAACAAAATCCAGGAGTTGGCAGCTGCGTCTTTCTGTGTAATATTTAATCCAACTACGGTTACCAACATGCATGGTTCACAATTATTTAATCTCATAAAAAAGTCAATAATGTTTTAATTCTTTTACGTGCATTTTATGTCATTATTTTACTGGGCACTTTAGAAAACGTTTAAAAGGCAATATATATTTTGTACTGCTTCAAATTTGGTCCAAGATCCTATGTCTAGGGTCCATTGCTTAATGGATTTCTTTGCTAATTCCATTTTTTCATTTTACGTTTGGTTTCAAGTTCTTGGTAACTGAGTCACAGTAAGTCGTTCTGTCGAACGCGGAAAGATAAATGAATTTGATATCCTGGTGTCTTGACTTGATTTGAAGTTAATCAATCAAATCAACAGATTTAAAATTGCTGCGGCCAGTATAGTTCATTAATTATAGTTCCGCGATTTAAACCTTAAATAACAATATATTTTTGTATGAGTATAATTTATTTAAATCGTCCTACTTCTTAGAAAAACGTCATTTATGGAAGGTTTTTTTTCGAACTGACAGATTTTGATTTCATTCTTTTGGATCAATTATTGATATATTTGGATTATTCGAATAACTACGCATATAGATACCCTAAACATATATATTTCGCTTCTAGTCTATCCGAGAATTACAGAAAAAAGTAATAATAGAATTCATTAATTACTTTATACATCGATAATATTTAGGGTTGTAAAAAAATTACCACAGGCAGTAAAGTGAGTAAAACACAATAGGTGAGGTGAGCAGTTTTGATTATACGGTATAATCAAATAACTGCTCACAAAGACCTTAATGAAAATCATAAATCACCTTTATACGTTCCAACCCTATCTATTTACTAAGTAATGAGTTCCCAAATTTTCTTTTGAGAGGCCATTGCAACTAACCGGAGCATACGAACAGAAGCTTAATATCAGGCATTCCTTACTTCACGCCCAGTGTACCGCGACCTCCTAAGTTCATGCGCACCTTAAAGTTTCGTCCTTGTTAGTTAAAGCTGCGAGGGGGTTGGGAGACCAACTTAGAGTGGTGGTTACATACAGGTACTCCTAGTTACGAGCGACGATAAACTTCTCGTGGAGAGTGAGAGCGTTTAAATTGTCGACGCTCGACGATGCTAACCCTACATTCTTATTGTAAGTACTGGCAGCATAAAAAGCGTGGGAATTACAATATGAATGTTAGCTTTAAATGGTACAATATTTTTGTAAATGTCCAAGTTTTCAAAATTACCGCCGTTTACTACGTTAACTTCAGATTTTGATCTAAAAATATATAGTCGTAATCATTAAGATTTATGTGTTGTGTTAGTGCCTGCCTGTATATAAGAATTAGTGTTTAGATTTATAAGTAAAGGTAAAGGAACTAGAGAATAAGGCATAGTTAACTCCAACAGTATTCGACCGAAGGTTGAATTTTAATCGAAACCGAAGCCGATTATCCGGCTATCGCCACAACATTCAGCCGAAGCCGAAGATTTCAAAACTATGAAAGAAAAGTCCTAGAGCTCATAACAATCACTTTTTAACTTCCCAAAAACATAACATTGGAAAGTAATAGAAATGAACAAAACTTGCAAAGGTTTTTACGCGGGTGTTTGCTCACTCTCGCGTATCACCATTTCCATCGCGACGTTAATTTTGACATTTACTAGAAAAATTCGGTTTTGGCAGACACTTCGGTCAATTTTGACCAAAGCTGAAAATTTTGGTGAAGATGGAGTTTTTCTTGCGTTTCGATAGAAGGATGTGGTTGCCGGCACACTTTCACATGAGGCAACCATCATAGTCCTCTGGAGTAGCGACGCATCTGTGATTGACTTCAGATGTAACCCATGTTCTGTATGTAGTTGATTACAGATGTAGCAGGGCGGCAGTGACAACTTACCATCAGGTGGACTTTATGCTCGTTTGCTACTTCAGTCGGATAAAAAAAAGGAAAAAAGGTGGCCGGAGCAGAAGCCAAAGTCGTAGCTTCGGTCGCGTTAAACTTCATTCAACTTTAGGAATTATTTCACTAACAATGGACCTTTTACGGCATATTTTCATTACGTTTTCAAAACAACGTGAATTTGTTATGTCAACAAACATTGCCCCTAATTATAATATACCCCGGAAATACTAACACAAACAAGGATTCTAAATAAAATTAAGGCGGATATTTTATGCATATGATTTTAGTTTTGTATTTCAGTTTTGAAACAGCAGATGGTTAGTATTAAAAAAAATTAAGTATTACAAAGATTTATGTTACTAGCACAGGCCCGCGGTTATACCCGCGTTTAAAAACTATTCGGTGAAACTACATTACTTCAAGCTGTACTGAAAGCCCCAAATTGTTTTGTTAAAAGCAATAACAAAAAAAGCAATAACTATTTTTTCAGCATATATTATTTTAGATAATATTCTATCTCTATGTTAAATTTCATCCAAATTGGTTCAGCAGTTCCGGCGTGATTGATTAACAAATATTCATCCACCCTTCAAAATTTAGCTACTACAGTATAGTAGTATAATGTCGAATTGAAGTCTATTTACTATGCTATGTTGCTCTAAATAAACACTATATATAGCTGCACTATATAGTCCACTGCTGCATGATTAATGAAGTCTAAAAAAATACTCGTTGAGTTTTAGCTTCTGTCGATGCTTATCATCAAATTAGATGATAGTAGCTTTATACTAAACTTTGGATTTAATTACTTGTTTTTTTTATTTGATTGAAATAGCAAACGAGCATGCAGTCCACCTGATGGTAAGTAGTCACTGTCGTCCATGGACATCTCGAAGCAACTTCAAATAGAACATGGATGCTATCTGAAGTCAATCACAGTTGCGTTGCTACTCCCGAGGACTAAGATGGTCGCCTTATATAAAAATGTACCGCCAACCACACCCTTCCATCGAAACGCAAGAACTGCTTCACGCTAGAAATAGGTGTGGCGGTGGTACTTCCCCGGTCGAACTACACTGGTTGTATCAGATGTAAATGTGTGTAGTAGTGTTGTCTACGCAAGGGGGCTCATGGTTTACAAGATGGTAGATTGAGTATGGTTCCACCGGAGACGTATCATCGC
Organism: Spicauda simplicius; assembly: GCA_949699795.1. NCBI lineage: Eukaryota > Metazoa > Arthropoda > Insecta > Lepidoptera > Hesperiidae > Spicauda > Spicauda simplicius. The sequence continues at coordinate 2,212,725 of OX453057.1, read as the reverse complement.
CACATCTAATAGCGTGAAGCAGTCTTTGCTAATCAGTGGAAGGTTGCAGTTGCCGGCTGTTGCCGGCTTATATAATAGATATGAATAGGTGACTATTTTAGTCTTCTGGAGTAGCACCGCATCTGGAATTGACTTTAGCTAGAACCCTTATTACGTATGAAGTTGCTTACAGGTGTCCAGGGACGGCTTTGACCACTTACCATCATTCAATCATTTCAATCCATCATCAATTCATCATTCAATTTCATTCATACATAATGCATACTGGTTGCTCGTTTGCTACTGAAACATTAAATGCACACGATTGTTTGAATACTGAAATTGAGAAATTAAAAATCTTGTTTAAAATTTAAGAAAATCACTTTTATTTTAGAGAAAAAAAAACATGTTTTTGTAGACCCTACATTTAGACAAGTATTTTAATCAACAGAATTAATGTAGCAATTAAATTAGCGATTATCGTGTACTATACCACCATACATTTCACGGCAAGTGAGAAGGGGGCTATCCTCAAATTGGGCGCCCTACAGTGGGGGTACGAAATTAAACATTTGGGTGCCGTAACGGCTTACGTGTGCGATGTTCTTTACTCAGGTATGTAGCTGTAGAGAGACTGGATGTGTTATAGATAGCGAATAAACAGTTACGTCCCTTTTTACCCGACTGGGACAGAAGGAGGGTGTTTTTCGAGCTTATTTATGTAATTTGTTTGTATGGATATATGTCAATTTCTTTGGTACCCGCTACAGCCCAAACGGTTTGACGGATATAAAATATCACTACATAGTATAAAAAAACCTTATATGAGGCGACCATTCTAGTCCTCGCCAGTAACAACGCGTCTGAGATTGACTTCAAATAGAACCCATGTTCTATTTGAAGTTGCTTACAGGTGTCCATGGGCGGCAGTGCAACTTACCATCAGGTGGACTGCATGCTCGTTTGCTACTTCAGTCAGATAAAAAAAAACGAAGTCGCTTCCCGTTGTCTGTACATATGTATGCTTAGATCTTTAAAACTACGCTATGGATTTTAATGCAGTTTTTTAATAGATAGAGTGATTCATCAGGAAGATTTTTATTAGATTTTTGACCTTTAGGCGTAACGAAGTTCGCCGGGTCAAATAGTGAGATATAATTCGAAACAAATCAGTTATAAGAGTGATGTAGACTGTATCATTGTTATCTGTATATGGTGCATGCGAATTATTTTTATTCATCATAATAATATCAAATATAAGGTATTAGGTTGACCTATACAAATATATATGCATTATAACGATTCATTCATTTTTAAGAAGTCAGATTTGTTTTTTATAATTTAATAATGTTCTTTTTCCTTGACGTTTCTTGCACAATTATATCTACAAAAATTAACGTGCGAGCAAAATTTGCATGCCCATTTTGCACGGAGATGTTATCAGAAATTCAGATTTTAGGGTATGTATAATATAATAATATGCCGCTTAGTTTTTATGACTCATAGTAACAGTCAGGGTGAGCTTTATAAACATTCTAATTAAATTTCCCAGTAGATTCGTTGGTGGGTTTGCATAGACTTATTTTATTGTTATTTTTCGTAGATCTTCGGAGTTGTAAATTTTGATCGCAAACCTTTTTACGGGTGACTAATCACAATTAAAGGGATTTAAAACATTTTTTCACGCTGCACCCTCGTGACGATGCGGCTAACAGATCGGTCAGACGCGCCATGAGATCCCCGGCCAGACAAGACTTGTTCTGGATCTGGGTGTTTGTGTATTAAAATTTGCGTGACTCGATGGCACTCGCGACACAGGAGAAAATCCTACTGCTAATTATGACCGTAGAAGGCGTTTAAATGATTTATGTGCGTATAAGAAATTAATTATCACTGCTTTTCGGTGAAGGAAAACATCGTGAGGAAACCTACTCACACACACCCGAGAGTTCTTAAAAAAAAAATGTTCTCGGAGGTGTGTGAAGTCCACCAATTCGCACTCGGTGGACTATGGCCTAAACTCTCTCATTCTGGGAGAAGACCCGTGCCCAGCAGTGGGCCAATAATGGGTTGTCGAGGACTTGTATTGCAGGGACTTGTGAGTTTTCTCTTTAACTCATAACGTCCTAACTTTGCACTCAGTTGTTTTCGCCATTTTTCTGAATCCACCACTTATATTTTTTTTTTTTTATTCTTTTAACTAATTCAGTAAAAGTTATTACAGCAAATTACTCTCACATTTTTTGCGTTAACTGGTAGTATTAAATAGTTGTGTAGTAAAAGTGTAATCTTAGTAATCTTTCTCATTGGCGGTGCGGATGTGTTTTTATTTTTTCCCTATCTGTCACTTCTCAATGTCTCAATTTACGTTATATTAATATTTTCTTGATTATTGTTCTTGATTTGTAAAATATAAACTACGTAGTTTAAATTTTTGATTTTATATTGTTCTGTATAGAATAGTAATCTAACTTAATGGAATTCCATATTTGAGACCTAACTTGTATCCTAAACCTTCCTTTGGGTTTAAATCCTCGCTCAGTACACTCACAGTTATTGATCAAAGCTATATTCTATATATCTAATCCTATAAAAAGATAAGGCTTAACAATAAACATTGTAACGATCATAAATCTAAGCACAAAATAGAAAGCACAACGTCGCGTTATTGATTCCCAAACTAACTTCATATCCATTACTGGACTCGGGAAAATCCCACCAAATGAGATGGACCAGCGACCAATCCCTTACGAGGGTACTCCTCACAAAAACCAGCCCTGCGCCCTTAAAATAAGGTGCCTTTTATGTAACATGTAAACAGCCCTATCTATGCTCCGGTTATTTGGGTCTCAGAACAATTTTCTGGGTGAATGCATTTTGAATTTATAACTAGCAAATTGCTCGTACCAATTTCCAGTTAGAATATCTTGGCCCTAATTGGCCGGTGACCGAGGAATATAATAATAATTACGTCGTCACAAACTGTCAATTAGTTGTATTTATTTTATATTATTGGAAATGGAAATAAATATTCAATATAAATTTAATGTAAAATCGTTCGTTTTAGTACTAGTATGTTTGAAATTCTAATTGAGGTAGTTAAAATAACGGTGCTATTGATAATGTTTTTACTAATGGTACGATGTATATTTTGTAACGTAACGCGTGTAGCTTTAAGGTATAGTAATTAACTAACGAGTGGTTTAATTAACTAAGCGTAATATCTAAACAAGAGTTAATGTTTGACTTCATTGTTAAATAATATGAAAGTAGTGAACGAGCATGCAGTCCACCTGATGGTAAGTGATCTCTGCTGCCCTGCGACATCTGTAAATAACTTCATACAGAACAAGGGTTCAATCTGAAGTCAATCACAGATGCGTTGCTACTCCCGAGGACTAAGATGGTTGTCTCAAATGAAAGTGTGCCAGCAACCACACCCTTCTATCATAACGCAAGAATTGCTTCACGCTGGAAATAGGTGTGGTGGTGGAACCTCCCGGGTCGAACCTTCGTTTTACCACCTCTTTAAGCATGTAGTCCATTTGCGCCCAAGACGCCCAAGGGCGGCAGTTGCCACTTACCATAGTGGCAACGCCGTCCTTGGGCATTTGCATAGATTTACCATAGATGCGTTTCTACCTCTGAGTGGTCAGTTGGAACGTCTTGTATGTCTCTCTTCATACCAACCCACAGTTCCGGTTCTTCCGGGTTCGAAGCACAAACAGTCCTGCCACATTTACGTAAATGAAAGTTATTTAAAAATATATAAATGAATACATTATAAACACATTTATCTATATATTAATACGTGAAGCAAAAACTTGGGGTTCCTTTTTAATATACTTGCCGCGGACGGAGTACTATGAAATTAAACTAACTAAACTAAACGCTTTCTACACTCATAGCCCCACAGTAGGATTTTCTCCTGTGTCATGGGTGCCATGGACACACAAAAAGACGAATACACAAACACCCAGACCCAGAACATGAATCTAAACTCATCATTCAGATACCTGTCTGGCCGGGAATCGAACCAGGGACCCACTGCGTGTCAGACCGGTATGGTAACCGCTGCGCCACGCGGGTCGTCGTCGTCGTCGTACGTGCGGTTATGGTTGATTTACAAAAGAAATGTGTCGTCAACCCATTATTGTCCCACTGCTGGGCACGGGTCTTCTCTCGGGATGAGAGTTATCCCACCGCGCTGGCCAAGTGCGAATTGGTGGACTTCACTCACCACCGAAAACTTAAAGTTTTTTAAACTTAAACTTTTTTAAAGAACTCTCGCGTGTGTAGGTTTCCTCACGATGTTTTCCTTCACCGAAAAGCAGTGATAATTAATTTCTGATACGCACATAGTATTAGAAAAATCAGTGGTGCGTGCCTGGGTTTGAACCTCGGACCTTCTGACCGAGAGGGCAAGTTTCAACCATTAGGCTATCACTGCTCTGAAGAGAAGAAGTACCAAATGCTAATCCTTTTTATTCAAATAAAGCATAAAACATATATAAAATCAGCTAAAGACATTACATACCTCGTTGCATTTGACATAAATACATATATAATAAACGAAATAAAGCATTCAATTACTTACTATGAAAACACATAACGTCAAAATGTCAGATGTCCTTGTAAAAATACCCGCTATTGCTTTTAAATATAGATAAGTTAATAAAACCTCTTTCAGCATTTAAAGGGTGTATTAAAATAACTTGAAAACTAATACAATTTAATTGAATTTGAGAAATATTCGTCCTACTTTGAACAATATCTAGTTTAGATTTTGTTTTTTTTTTATTTGACTAAAGTAGCAAACGAGCATGCAGTCCACCTGATGGTAAGTGGTCTCTGCCCATGGACATCTACAATCAACTTCATACAGAACATGGGTTCCATCTGAATTCAATCACAGATGCGTTGCTACTCCCGAGGACTATGCTGGTCGCTTCAATGAAGGTGTGCCGGCAACCACACCCTTCTATCGAAACGCAAGAAATGCTTCACGCTAGAAATAAGTGTGGCGGTGGTACTTCCCCGATCGAACTACACTGGTTCTACCACCTTAATTGATTTGAATAACTGTCAAATTTCGACCCTTGCGGCGAGTGACTAGTAAGATTAAATACTCAAAGAATGACATAGTAAACAAACGACAAAAGAAAGCAAAATCCCTCGGAACCAAAATAGGTAAATACAGCAACAAAAACAGCAACACAAAGCTACAGTAACAATTGATCTTAAACATAAATAACTCTTTAATCTGTCATGACTAAAAAGACCGATTACGTCAACTATTCATACTCATACCGCAGATAAGGAATAGCTAATTTCGAAAAGCTTTTTTCAAATACACCACAAAAAGGGCCTATTCACACAGCTTATTAAAACGGCGACACCGAACAGACCGTCCTTCAAACGGTAAAAGCCCTTCTCAGTTTACGACGCAAAAACTAATCCGGTGTAAAACAAAAAGCTCGAAAAAAAGTAGCCACGGGTTTAGAAAGTTACACAAAACGTCAGGTCTGGTTTGGATTGGAATGGTGCATAGAATTGTCTGCGCGATCACACTGAAATATTAAAGAGTATACTTTTTTCTATTTTAATTATAATTCTTATGTTATTAACGGTTACTTAACAATGCTTTAATTTCTTCTCGTCTGGTTTAGTTACATAATAAACAGAAAATTAGTAAAAACGTAGAAATATAGGTTGGCTAGTAATTATTATATTAATACGTGAAGCAAAAACTTGTGCATTTTTAAGTACCTAATATGCCGGGGACGGATTAGTATGAAATTTTGCACGATTATAGTGGACGTAGAGAAGGAGTGCAGAATGTTAATATTTTTTCCAAATAATGTGTTTTTAGTTGATTTTATGTATGTTTTACGCATTGTTAGCATTCCGTCATCCTTCTCTACATCAACTATAACCGTGCGTAATTTCCTACTCCTCCGTCCGTGGCAAGTATCTTAAAAACGGATTCCAAGTTATTCCTTTACGTATTAATATTTAGATATATACGAAATATGCTTAGAGTTTAATCAGTTTTGTTTGAGTAAAAGCGATGATGTTACCTAAAGGTTATATGAAAGTCTGTTATGGGCAGTCAAGATATAAAGAAAATGGTTAATTTTGAACTATTACAAAGTCATAAAATGTAGCTTTACGCACGAGAATTTTGAGGCAAAGTAATTCACATCCGATATTATTCTAAACAGAACTATACAAAGTTATACATCAAGAATATTGCTGTCACAATAAACAAAGGGTGCCAACAGGACTTAGCGCCCTTCGAGTCACTAAGTTATCCTTGTCAAACGACGTAATTTGGACGCAACTTTTGACATCATGAACTGATGAAATCGGTACATAAATACAATATAAAAAAATTAAAGTTGCGCGTGTAAAACACTAGTGTAGATTTAGTATTAGAGAAATTCTAAAAAAAAAACATAAATTTTGAAATTTCTTACGATATTTTTTTCTGTGTGTTTGTAATCGCATCAAACATCATCAAACCTGGTTTTAATTGAATTTTACATTTAATTACTAGGTACTTGTTAGGTACATCACACATACATACCTTGTACCACCTTGTAAAATTATTGTAAATTTACTCAAAGAAACATTTCGTATTTAGTTCATTAAAATATATCTACTCAATCAAAATTTATAACATTTTAAGTTATTATAACAACGCAAAAGCAACTTCAGAGCATAGATATGCTTCAGCATAAACTAGCTAGTTTCCAATTAGTTTTACATGTGGATCTCCCTTGTGAGACGTTATACGGGTTTGTGTCTTCTAGCTCACAAGTGGTTTAGCCGGAGTATTTCATATGGAGTTCCGTAACCAACGGCTAAAAACGGGACCCTATTACTAAGACTCCAATGTTTGTCTGTCCGTATGTCTGTCTGTCTGTCACCTCATGAACCATGATAGTTAGACAGTTGAAATTTTCCGAGATGATATATTTTTGTTACAGCTATAACAAAAAATATACATATTAAATACAGATTAAAATAAATATTTAAGGGCCCATACAAGAAACGTGATTTTTTGTTATTTTTTATTGATAATTAACACACGCTAATACACACAAGTTTTCTACACTCATAGCCCCACACTAAGATTTTCTCCTGTGTCGTGGTTACCATGGACACATCTAAACTCATCATTTAGATACCTGTCTGGCCGGGAATCGAACCCGGAACCCATCGCGTGTCGGACCAGAATGGTAACCGCTTCGCCTCGCGGGTTGCCGGATGGTACAGAACCCTTCGCGAGCGAGTGAAACTCGCACTTAGCCGGTAATTTTACTGTTAACCAAATGTCCCATGATATACAAGGTCGTTTGAAAAAGTAAATACATAATAAATAATTATAATCGATGTATTGCCATTCTTTATAATCAAACAATTTAAATGGTCATGCTTCCGTTAGACATATAGTTATTTAGAAATTTATTCTTATTTTATTCAAAACAACCCAGCAGTGTACTTACTAGGTGTGTAGCATACACACCTTATAAATACACTATTATATACGGTATCGTATGGATATTACAATTTAGAATATTTGCCTCATATAAATTTTAGCCACTTAAACACAAAAAAATACATTTTGACTTCTTGCACTACGCCACAGTCTAAGGTAAGAAACCCACGCATCTAATTCTGAACGATATTTAATTCATATTTGCGAAACACCAATAATTAATCAATAGTTATAAAACCATAAAATAAGCTATAACTATTATTGTTATTATAGCCCCATTAGGAAAATAAAAAATGTTTCGATAATCTACAAACACAGATGGCATTAAAATCACAAGTGTTCACATGAACGAGACCACCCCGATGGAATGCTCATATTTTACATATTTTTTATCGATTGACCGAAACATGTGTTCACAGATAAGTTTTGAGACACTCACTAACGGCGGGACAAGCACGACGCGGGATGGGCACGACACGGGCAATCTTAATATTTTGTGTACGAAAAAATATTTAAAATATAAATCATTCGATTATAGATTAACCGTCGATTTCAATACTTATATATCTATAAAAGTTTTTTCCGAATTCTACAATCTTTCACGGTCATTTTAATGTTACGCCAGAAAGTGTTTTCTTAAAGTTAAGATTAGTGGAATAGTATTATAACGACCAAAATTAAATTTATGTGAATCCCATCGTTAAGTTCTAATTATATTTGTCTCAGCATAGCACTTTCGTTCGAGGCAGTTTTTGTGTATCTCTGTTTAAGCATAACATTGAGCTCATAAACTTATTGTTAGTGCATTCATTTCAACTGAATTATTATCTAAGACGAAATTAATTACACATTCTTTAAAGGTATCATAAATAGTATTTGTGTAAGAAATGGATATACTCGTATAGTTTATCTTAAGCGCCAGTCAGCTTTAAAACACAAAATGAATATAATATTTTAATTTTATAACCAAATATAATGAGCTTAATAATAATATGTCATTGCCATTTTTAACTAAAACTAAGATTGCGAAAAACATCGTTTTTCTATACTAGGATTTTCTTCTATGTCGTGGGTACCATTGATACACGCAAAGACCAATACACAAACACCCAGAACAAGAACCTAAGTTTACCATTCAGATGCCTATTGTGCCGGGGATCGAACCCGGATCTCCCTGAGTGTCAGACCAGTATGGTAACTGCTCCACCACGCGGGTCTTCAAAATAACAAAAGTTGAAATAAAAAGTCGTCTAAACTAAAGGACATTTTATAATGACAGATCGACATTTGAGTAGGCCAGATTTATAGCTCCGGAGTCGTGGGTCGCGAGACAAGTGGCCCTACATGGAATGCTAGCCAAATGCAGTTTTTACTATCTTTCCAGTTACCACGTGTTATTTGTGCTGTACGTTTATTTGTAAATAAAAACTTTTTAACAAAAAATATCTACCGACTTCCATGTCACAAAAAAGTAAAAAATAATTTAAATATATTTTGGTCTAGAACATACTCAGTACTTAGTACATAGTTCTGAAGTCGGTGCTCATATAGGACGTAGTTACCGTCGTCCAGCGAAATATGTCGAGCACCGACTTCAGGACTATGTACTAAGTACTGAGTATGTTCTAGACCAAAATATATTTAAATTATTTTTTACTTTTTTGTGACATGGAAGTCGGTAGATATTTTTTGTTAAAAAGTTTTTATTTTACACTTTTTAGTGACTATATTTTTATGTTTGTATTTAAATAAAGCCTCTAAGTTTGCTTTGTGCATCTACATATTCACAAAAATTAAACATAAAACACTTTTACAATTCATACAAACAGGGCGCCCTCTCTGGAAGTACCCCTCCATCATCAGGGTTGAGGAGTTGAAGGTCAAATTTTTCATCTTATATTGTTGCTTAGTAATCTTATAACATATACGTTAGTACCAGGTGGCTAACTTCTATGGCTCAGGCTTGCAGTACCCTGCATCATCAGGGTTTAGGAGTTGAAGGTCAAAATTTTAATTTTGTGCCTCTGTTTGGTATTATTTTTACATACCCGTAAGCACCAAATTGCCAACTCCTATGGTTTAGAATTGAAGTACCCCTTCATCATCAGGGTCGAGGAGTTGAAGGTCAAAATTTTAATTTTGTGCCTCTGCTTAGTATTATTTTTACATAACCGTAAGCACCAAATTGCCAACTCCTATGGTTTAGGATTGAAGTACCCCTTCATCATCAGGGTTGAGGAGTTGAAGGTCAAATTTTTGATTTTATATTTTTGCTTAGTATTTTCTTTACATAACCGTAAGCACCAAATTGCCAACTTCTATGGTTTAGGATTGAAGTACCCCTCCATCATCAGGGTTGAGGAGTTGAAGGTCAAATTTTTCATCTTATGTTTTTGCTCAGTAATCTTATAACATATACGTAAGCACCAAATGGCTTATTCCTATGGTTTTGGCTTTAAGTACCCCTGCATCATCAGGGTTGAGGAGTTGAAGGTCAAATTTTTGTCCCATGAATTTGCTTAACAATTTCATTATATATTCGCAAACATCAAACGACCAACTTTTATAGTTCAGGCTAGCAGTACCCCTGCATCATCAGGATTGAAGAGTTGAAGGTCAAATTTTTCATAGTAAATACCTACATAGTAATTTTATTCTATATTTTACTCAATTGGACTTCTCCAGCTAAGGTTCGGCCGACTATCACTAATTTTATTATTTTGCTCCAAAAAGTTGAAGATCCTATGATTAGAACCTTATCAAACTCTTATCAGACTACCCCTGGAGTACATCCTTTCTAATAAAAAAAGAATCATCAAAATCGGTTGGCGGGATATTGAGTTATTCATACATTTATCGCGTACATTGAAAATGCAAATTTAAGACTTATGCGTTTTTCTTATGGATGCCCTAGTCAAAAAAATACTAAAAAAAAATGGGACCCTATGACACGCACTACCTTTCAAATAAAAAAAAAATCATCTAAATCGGTTCACCCAGTCCGGAGAAATGAGGTAACAAATATAAAAAAAAAAAAAAAAAAAAATAAAAATACAGACGAATTGATAACCTCCTCCTTTTTGGAAGTCGGTTAAAAATGCAGTTGCCTGAAAAGTTATACTTCGTGAAAGGGAATTGGTGTAATTTATTTTTATTTATATGTCAACATCATTACGGTTTTGTCTGTATTTGTAACTTCCACGCAGAAACTACCGATCGGTTTTCGCTGTAACATGATGCCCAGGCAGTCCAGCCCAGATTACAGAAGAGATTAGATACTCATTACAAAGTTAAACGTGACCGAACGGGCAAAACTGCGGCAATAACTTAGCTATCTACATTAGGTATTGAAAACACAATATTGCATGTAGCACATGTGCATGCCAATATTATTTATACGCGTGCATTACGTTATAAATTTTACTAGTTGATACATACAGATGCCGATAAAAACAAACACTATAATAAATTATTACGACTATTGGAGTATATAATAACATATGTAATAAAGCAATTAAGGTTAAAAAATACAGAATCTTGTTATGTTTAAGACGTGCAATAAACATTTCTAATTAAAAGATGCTGCACGCGATGAAAAACGAGGATTTCGTAGTGTACCTTTGATTTTTGTTTATTCTATCCTTATAATATAATCACGTCATATATGTAATTTAATACATTTTCGCTCTGTCCAACAATTCGCACTTGGCTACCGCGGTGGACTATGGCCTAAAACTCTCTCATGCCGAGAGAAGACCCGTGCCCAGCAGTGGGACAATAATGGGTTGATGATATAATACATTTTAGGAGTTTAAGGAAACATATAGTAAAAGTTATATTATATTTGTAACGGCTTATATAATATACAATATAACATCGGCTACATCTATTCCGGTTTATGGCAAAAATATTAACCTTACCTAAGGAATTGGTATTCAATGCCGATCTCATGTGGATTATTAATACCATTGGGTTATTTCGGAGGAAACTGTTTAGTACACGTTGCAAAAAATAAATATACAAGGGCAAGTGCAAGTAGTAATAGTCTCCCAAAATGCACTTGGCCAGCGCGGTGGACTGTGGCCCAAAGAAATTTCTCATTCTGAGAGATGACCCATGCCTTACATTGGGACAATAATGGGTTGACGACTTTATGCTGCTTCTATTAAATATAAAGTACTGTATTGCTAAAAATATCCAAGAGTCAAGTGTTCGAATCTCGAAATAGCGTAGTGAAGATATTAACGTTATGTTCCAATATAATAAGATATGTGGGTCAAAAATTATTAAACTACATAATAGCAAAATCACATCAACCTTCAGATCTTACCCGAGCAAAGGAAGTAGCCAATGAAGCGCAATTGTGATCATTTCTGACGCAATCCGACACTGCAGCCAGAATACATTTGAATTTAAACTTAAATTCGGTTCTGCTATAACTCTCTGGAGTATACCACTCCAGTACATCTGCTTCGTTCCTTTGGGATTTATCTAATAAAAAAATGTAATGAAAGCTATCACTACAGGAGTCTGTGGAAATAAGGAAGAAACAAGATTTTTTATAAAATTCGCATTTAATGACAAATATTGAGCAAGAATAATATTAGTGAGGCACTGTTAACATGTACTAAAGGTAATAAGAATGCATGAAAAAGTACTTTGAAAAATTAATGAACCAAAATAAAAGACCACAGAACATAACAATATGAAAGACTTTGTGTTTTTCTTTAATATTTTTATACATATGAACATACGAACTACTAAATGAATTTCAATACAGTCCAAGACTAAATTTGCTAAGAGATTTTATTAAAAATATTTTTTAGGACATCCGCTAAATAAAACAAACCTTTTGTCCAAATTTGTTGGATCTAGATTTAGAAGTTTAGGGTTTGCGACGATTCGTCAAAATTCAACCTTTCTTTTTTATTATACGAGAATATAGAACATTGAAGTAATGGGAAAAACAAAACTGTTAGCTAATGTCAGTGTTATTTATATATATTAACTGGATATTTTATGTGAACAAAACATAAGACGCAGGATTATTTTTAACTATGAATTCATGCAGATATAGAAAATGTCATATATTATCAATTCGAAATATATCTCCGGAAAAATTAACGGTGTTACTGACTTCACTCTTCGTTACAACCAAACCAATCTTTCCTACGATCAAAGCGACAAAACAAACGTCACCCATACACCAAACTATTGTGTCGCTCAAACAACATCTTACATCTCCAGTGATAAATCTTTCCGTGCCATCCAATTGTCCGCAAGTAGGTCGTTGGATTGTCGTCCGCCTATTTACTGTCGTATCTCTCGCGTTTTAGTTTTTCCCGTTTCAATTTTCCTTTGTGTATCCCACTGTATTATGTTGTTTTGTCTAATGAGTCTGTTATTACCTGGATGGAGCGCGTGTGGATTTAAGTGAAGATCTTTGTTGAGATTATAGTTGGGTCAAGCATTCAACACCACCTTATTATTTACTAGAATATCTCTCTCATTTGTCGCTTTTTATTAGTTTCAAGTATTTTGACGATTTACTCTTCTTTTTATAGTAAAATTAAATTAATATCGTATTTAAAACTTAATTAGGACAACATTTATTCAAAACGCGCATGCGTATAACCCAAAAACTAAGGCCATCTATCAACTAAAATACCTGACACGAATATAAATCCAATCAGAAATTTAACAAGCTGACATTGCTAGGACAGAATGTAGGATTGGGCTGACCGCTCCAAAACTATAATCCCTCAACAAGGGCGCGCAAAAGGAGGCATTTACTGCGACGCAAAATACTAGAGACACGCCCGTACAATCTGCGACAGGCTGGAGTTATGACGGGAATGAATCGCCGTTGCCAACGTTTTGGCTCGAGTCTAAGTGATAGCGATGATTCTATCAATCTGTTAAACATGAAAGTTCTAACTGGAATTACATATTCTTTTGTAAAAAAAACTTAAAAGATATATTACAAATGTTGGGACTAAAGATAGATAGACTAAGGTTTTTTTATATAGTTAGACCTAACGATAAGGTTGACGGGCCACCTGATGGAAAGCAGTCACCGTCGCCTATGGACATTTGCAATACCAGAGGAGTCGCCAATGCATCGCCGGCTTTGGAGGAGAGTTCTTTTTATACCTTTCTTGAAGAACCCCATGTCATAGCGCCAATTGTTTATTTATAAAATACAAGCACTGGCTTTTTAGTACAATTACTTACTTTATAGAAACACTAACATCTTTAAAACAATTAGCCCTGCCTTATAACTATACCCAGGTATGAAAGTGTTAGCATGTCACAGCGCCAATTGTTTATTTATAAAATACAAGCACTGGCTTTTTAGTACAATTACTTACTTTATAGAAACACTAACATCTTTAAAACAATTAGCCCTGCCTTATAACTATACCCAGGTATGAAAGTGTTAGCCATTCGCTTGACCTAGTTTTTTCACTTGCGAGTTTCCACGAGCTTTCAAAAAGTTAATAAACTTCTCGAACGAAACAGCCTTAATAGGCCTTGTTAATGTGTTTGCTGGCATTATGATTATGCCAGCAATACCGAGGCAATGCAAATCGCACAAAATCATTTTTTTCTATTAGTTTCGTCAAATTTTATGTAGGTAAGTGCAAACTATGAAATTTTTATTTTTATTATTTTCATTCCTGGTTTTTTACTACCGAAATGTATTATGATTTTTTTATTTGTTCTAATATTATTTGATAAAATACTTACAAAGATTTTTTTTATGATTATAGTCAACATTTTTGAACAGTCGAAATTAGCTGTTTAACAACATTAATTTATTTTTATTTTGGTTGGAAATTCCAGTAAACATAAAACAATATTTACACCTTATACACCTATTAGCTGTTTAAGTTTTAATTGTCCACCAATTCGCACTTGGCCAGCGCGGTGGACTATGGCCTAAACTCTCTCATTCTGAGAGAAGACCCGTGCCCAGCAGTGGGACAATAATGGGTTGACGACGAATACTGGATGCTGGAGCTAACTTTCGTTACCCGTGTAAAAACAAGATGGCAAATAAAAAAAAAGATATACAAAGAAAAAAGACAAACCCACTGAGTTTCTTGCCGGATCTTCTCAGTTAAGGTCGTGTTCCGATCCGGTGGCAGTGTAAAACAAAAAAATATATATATGTAACTGACAATTTGTAAGCGCCCCCGAAGGGCTATGCAAAGTAAAGACATTTCATTTCATTTCATTATGTTGCTAAATAGTTTCTACAATTCATCACTCAATATGCGTTTTAATATTCTATAATAAACTCTAATGAGTACATATACATCATAGAGAGGACCATTTATGATTTTAATTGCATACCTATTAGGTACCATATTGATGTGTCGAAACATCACTATCTTCTGTATTGGACCATACACAAACAAGTAATTCAAGGGTCCAGTGAGTGAACCCATTTCATTCAGTATTAAACGTGATGGCTTGGATTTCTTACTTTGTAATTCTTGTTATATATAGTTGCAAATTTCTTGTTTGTATGCCACTGTTTTTATAAGTGACCTTAGCTAATAGAGGCTTTATATATTTTAGTAATAAAATAACACTTATTGCAAAATAAAAACGTAAAGAAACTTATAGTTAAAGTTCTACAACTCAAATAAAAATACTATAATAAATTACAAAAGCTGATAATCAGCTTTACAGTTATTTTAAAAAGGAACAATGTAATCATTTGAAAAGAAAAAAAACATCTAAAATACATTTAGTTATCATTTTTCTTATAAATCGCAGAATTTCAGGAAAACGATTTACACAGATCGAACTGTGCGAAACCGTTCTATGGTTCGATTTCTGGGCAGTTAAATACAAATAACTGATTTAGGTATTTTATTACAATATGTATGTGACTACACTTATTTGATGTATATTACTTGCTTATATGGAATAGAAAAATAACACTGAAGTTAATGGAGAAGCCGGTTAATCAAATGCATTCGAATGACCTACACGCATTGTATTAACACGCTAATCTTAATAAAGTTACATAATTGTTAAATTTTTGCTTTGATTCTTTAGTTTATTTTCTCTTAGCATCCTGACAAAATAATATGCAGATTTTTACCAACTCATGCTATAAACGTAAAGGTATATGTTATATTTTTATAACAAACTTTTTAAATGAACATGTACTAATTGGTCAATGTTAAGCTTGTATGATATGGGTACCCTTCAAATATGTTTCTACGCGGGATCTTAATTAAACTTTGCTCACATTCAGAGGTTCAATTAGAATGTAATATTGACATTAGACTTAACGGGACCCGCCGCAACTGAGATCAACACCTAACATTAGCATAGTTGATTAAAAGGCCTCCCCGGCGTAGCTGTTAACTCGTAAACGTCGGGCGTATAACATATCATAAATCATCTCAAGATCACGGTTCAGTAACGATCAGTTTGGTGTTGCGGTCCTAGTGTAACTCCTTGAGGGATCCCAAGTGAATTCAGCTCTATGTGTTCATCATACGGGCTGTTTTCTGTAGCGTTTGGCTGCGGTTTATGCTTAATTGAGTTGTAAAGGAAATTGCAAGTCTAGCGGAAAGCTTGCAAGTACTGAATCAGCAGCAACAAGGTAGCCCGATACTCTGAAAGCGGCATAAAGTGCGAAAGTGCCAGATTGAGTCTCCGAGAATGATTTATAGTTCAATTACGGACGATCCATGTATCTGAAATAGTTAATTAATATGTAATTGGATGTGTATAAGTACTTTTTGCGATCTCTCCGGGGCGAACTCATTAAGCTTTTACGTAGGAGGAAATACGTCTATTTATTCAGTAAACAACTCAATGTTACCAAAGTTGACCTAAGACCCTTACTTCAATAACCTCTCTTGTACATTTTTACATTGAACATTTTTTTTCCAAAATATAAGGACATAAACAGGTAATTTATATAAAACATTGACAAGAAGTGAAAATAATGATAAACAAATACCATAATCATTATCCTAATTGAATGAGTTGTCGTCGACTGGAATTTTAATCGAATCGCAAGTAATAATTAAAACGGAATCGATGCTTCGAAGTATAAATAATTTATCTCAGAAATCGAGATCGCAATCTCATTCTGTTAAAAGGTAGCAAAGTAATTGGAGGAAAATAGTGCTCGAAGAGATTGGGCCGAAGTCGACTAACACACATTCTCTATCTTGTACTTGTCTAAGACAGTTGTTGAACATGAAACAAGGGTCTTAACATTCCGAGTGTACGATAAAATTAATTGTGAGATATCTCTCTGGGAACGATAGTTTTTTGGAGGATACTTTGTTAGCCTGCTCACCCACGCCTCCTAACATCGTTACGTGAAGGGATAAATCGTGTTTGATAACAGATTGTACTTGTAACACGAAAAGGGAAAATTGATAAGGTAATACAAAATCAAAGTGGAATATTAATGATAGTGATGAAAAAAGAAATGTAGACAGACTTGCGAAATCCTGTTTTAATGATGTCAGACCGAATTCTGTTGTTGATAGATCAATAGAAATAATATTTCAAAGCGAATTTATTGTTAGATACAGATGTGTTACGTTAGTTACAGATGTATTATTTGTAAAAGATGGCGGTGAGCAATATTTATAAATTTTAATAATTTCCATCTGTCAAGAGAAACATCGTGTTTGAAAATCTCACTATGAGTTTGTGAGGTTTCCTTAATAATTATTGTTTAAATTTTGCCCATTTTATACAACGTTCTTTATAATGGGCGAAAACGATTACTTTAAGAAAACGAAATATTTTCGTCCTAAAGGTACATATTCAAATACCATACATATACCTCCGAAATTTCAAAATTATGTTCTCATTTCATTATGTTCTTACTGACTACATGACTTTTACCCGTGGCTTTGCTCGTTGAAGCCCTTAAATAAATATCAAACAATATTACAATTAATAGAACTGAATCGATGGAATTCAGTATTGAAAATTTACTATATAAGAAATATATATTTTTTAATAAAAGTATCTTATGTTTTTTCTAATACTTCTAAGAATATGTGTACAAAGTATTAAGATAATTGTTTGAGTAGTTTTGATTTGAAAGCGTAACAAACAACATTCTTACAGTCACATTAATAATATTAGTTGTGATAAAATAGAAGTAACATACGAGCGTGTAGTTCACCAGATAATATATGTGGACACTGCCGTCGACATACTTAAGCGGTTTCATATATAGCAGGGATATATATGAAGTCGCTTATAGATATCGGCAGTACATACCGGTATCCACATAACATCGAAACAAGAACTGCTCACTTCAAAAATAGGTGTAGCAGCACTACCTGCCCGGTCGTACCGTGCAAATTTCACATAGTATTTAGTAAAACAAATAGATATATAGACCATTTTAAAATAAAATACGGGAATTAAATAACATATGTCCTTTAGTAGAGTTTTCATCAAACCACAAAATGTTCCGACAAAGGTTTCAAATGGGAGGCAAGCCAGCGATCAGATTATATCTCAAAGGGAGCATTCGTTATCGTTGTATGTCACACTGAATGCTGGCGGTGACACACTTATGGAAGCGACGTTTACAACATGCGATTGATGTTTTGAAATTGCAAAACTGAAAAAATGCTTTAGTTGTTAAAAAGATTGTAAATATATCAACATATGAAAAGGAAAACTGACTTAACTACCCGTCGCAAAGGTCGAAATTAAAAAATAACCTTCATATTGTCCGAAGTAGCATCAATCTAATTTAAACAAATTGTAATAATTTTTAAGTTACTTTGAGCGCACCCGTTTAAGCTAATAAGAGGTTTATTACCTAAGCTGTATTTAAAAGCAATAGTGGGTGTTTTGACAAAGACATCTGACGTTTTTGACGTTATGCGTTTTCATAGTAAGACATTGAATATTCTATTTCGTTTATTATGTATGTGTTTGTGTCCAATGAAAGGTAGTGAGTGTAATGGTTTTTAGTTGATTTTATGTATGAATTATGCATTATTTGAAAAAAAAAATTTAGCATTGCGCAATCCTTTTCAACATCATCTATAACCGTGCGTAATTTCATACCCCTCCGCCTGCGGCAAGTATCTCAAATACGAATCACAAGTTTTGCTTCACGTATTAACATAATTATAGATTTGAAACTTGAAATGTTTCACTATTTCCTTTTATAACGATGGTAATGTAGGTAATTTGATGCTGACTTAATGAAACTCCGTATTTTGCTTTGGGATTTGATATAATGAATAACCTGTTTCAACGTTTTCGGTAAATCAACCCTTAGCCCTCCTACGCACTAGCGGGCGCGGCAGGCCGCGCGGCAGACCGCTTTTCCAGTTTAATATAAAACCGCCCAACAATTTTAATCCGCTGCGGTTGAAACGCTAGTGCGTACGAGGGCTTAATAGGGAAGGAAGAAGAGGAAGAGAAAGAGGAGTTGATTTTATTAAGCAATTGCTAAATTAGATGCAAGCTCATTGAGATGCAATATTTGGCTATGTGGTTCAATATATTTGGCTTTGTTGGGTAGGTACATAGTCACCGTCCCTGTAGCTCCGGGATCAGAACAGGGCTGAGGCATCCCCTGCCTGTCATAAGAGGCGACTAAAAGGGGCTTCCGGGGTTGCAGACGGCTAGAGTGGGAGCTCGAACCGTTCGGTCAGGCAATCCCGGGAAGGACGGCGGTATGTGTGGTCGCATATTGTCGTAAAGACTAGACGGAGCGGTGGGCCTAGCCGCCCATCTGGGAGGAGCCTGGGATGAGCCCGAGGCAGCGCGCTCGGAGGATTCCGGTTGAAGTCGTTTCGAGATCCCGGAGTCATCTTTATAGCGCCGAGGACGGCCACCGGGGGGTTTTAGTGCGGTAAAAATCCCACATAACCCTGCGTCGCTCCCACGGCGTCGGGTACCTTTTGAGGTTTCCCCCTCGAAAACAAAAAAAAGCCACAGCTTTGCAGCTCCCGATGAATAAGATGGTCGACTCATATGAGAGTGAGCCAGTAACCACTCCATCGAAACACTAGAACTGCTTTCTTTACACTTGCTTGACGACCCGCGAGGCGGTGCGGTTACTGTACCGGTCTGACAGGCAGTGGGTTCCGGGTTCGAGTCCCGGCCAGACAGGTATCTGAATGATGAGTTTACAATCTTGTTCTGGGTTTCATTTGTGTATTCGTTTTTGTGTGTCAATGGAGAGGAGTCACAGGAGAAAATGCTACTGTGGGGCTAAGAGTGTAGATAGTAGGCGAGGCGGTGGTACCTCCCGGGCGAACTATGCTCGCTCTACCGCGTTGCATTCAACCATACGACTTTAACGTGGTATTTCCTGTGTTATCATTATATTAGTTGTATTCTTTTTCATCAATGCTTGAATACAAACGCAGTAACAAAACCGTACAATATAAAACGCTTGCATCAAAACGAGGTCGAATAGCACAATGTATTGTCAGGTGGCGCTACACACAATGAGAGGTATTAATAATACAGTGGGCTCATTGTAAAATGTTTTTTTTTTTCACATTTTTAGTGTGTCAGTTTTCCGATAGAAGTACGTAATACTTTATTTATATAATATTTGTAAATAAATTTAATATTTAATATTTTAAATTATTTCATTTCATGCCCGGGGACCGAACATATAATCCACAGCGTATCAGAATGTTGTAATGAACGACATCTGTAAGCAACTTTATACAGAACATAGGTTCTATTTGAAGTCAATTGTCCCGTTGCTACTCCTGAAGATGATGTTGGCCACCTCATATAAAAGAAACGCAAGAAATGCTTCACGATAGAAATAGGTGTGGCGGTGGTACTTCCCAGTCGAACTACACTGGTGCTACCACCTTGTAAATGTAAATTGCAATTAAGTAGGTACGTGATAGGTATAAATAATAAAAGAGGGAAATGTACTAACATGTATATATTCGTTCACACGCTTCGGCATTATTGTTATCTTTTTTTTTTTGTTTTTGAGGGGGAAACCTTCCAAAGGTACCCGACGCCGTGGGAGCGACGCAGGGTTATGTGGGATTTTTACCGCACTAAAACCCCCGCGGTGGCCGTCCTCGGCGCTGAAAAGGAGGACTCCGGGATCTCGAAACGACTTCAACCGGAATCCTCCGAGCGCGCTGCCCCATCGGGATCCTCCCAGATGGGCGGCTGGGCCCACCGCTCCGTCTAGTCTTTACGACGGTATGCGACCACACATACCGCCGTCCTTCCCGGGATTGCCTGACCGAACGGTTCGAGCTCCCACTCTAGCCGTCTGCAACCCCGGAAGCCCCTTTTAGTCGCCTCTTACGACAGGCAGGGGATACCGTAGCCCTATTCTGACCCCGAGGCTACAGGGACGATTATTGTTATCTATTACTAATATTATAAAGAGGAAAGCTTGGTATTTTTGTATGTTTGTTATGAATTAACTTTAAACTACTGGACCGATTTTAAAAAATCTTTCCCACTAGAATGCTACATTAGTCCTGAGTAATATAGGCTGTATTATTACTAGGATACATAAATCATCCTTACTCAAACTTCTACTGAAGTTTGAGTAAGGACGTGTAAAAAAATGTATACCTATACTCGTAGGTTGGATAGATTACATTATAGTCTGCGCGAACGAAGTCGCGTGGTATCTACTAGTATATGATAATACTGAAGTTTCCCTATTCATATAATTTGATTTAGAAAAACTAATTTAACAAGCGTTGTAGAAAGGCAAATGTTTTAAAATCAAATATCACTATCATAATTGAAAACGAGGTTAAACGAAACTTATAAGAAAGACGGAATATTTCGGGACGGTTTTAACCAATTTTTTTCTTTAACTTCATATGTAGATAGTAACAAACTACTATCTTAATAATTATGATGTTAAAGAACCTACGTACCACCTACCTACCTACCCACTTACGATTACGTACCAAGGCACATAATCCTAATAAAGAATTGGCCGAAATATTTCTCAAGCAGACAAGAACTCTGATGAAATTGCTACATATGCTTGATTTAAAAATAATTTATCAGTTACATCATTGTCTTCATATGCTTTATGAACGTTTAATTCGTAAATATATACCAATATTCATTTGTTCATTGTCTTCGTCGATGTATTATTTTCGCTTCCATGAAATAAATATTACATTAAATTTCACTCAGAGGACATTAAAATGTCCTTTGAGTTAAATTTAATGCAAAAAAATTAAAGATTTAATGCAATGCACGGGGATTATAGAAGAAAAGAATTATAGGATATTTCAATAATACTTTAAACTTTAAAAGCTGATTAGTAGATAAAATAAATGTAATAAAAATAACAAACATATCTACGTATATTTTTTAAAACCTTAAAGATGCAGGGCATTTAAAATACAATAACGATTAAAGTAATCTGAAATTCTAAAATACCTTCCTAAGAAATAAAGAAAAGTAAATGAAGGCTTATTTAAACACGGCTTATTAAAATAGGGTCGCCACCTCTTTAAGTTGGAGGCGCTCAACTCAAAGAGGCATTCACGGTGATTATTCAAAAAATTAACTCTTACACACAATCGGCAGTAGGGAAGGGTTTTATGCAAAGGCAGTAATAAAAAGACAGCTTGCACCCTATTCTTGAAAACTAAACCGCGCAAGCAATAATTTATTCCGATTGTGTAGGGCTTCCATTGTTTTTACTACCCTTCGACTCCCCTCCACTTCACCCCTACTTGAGATCCGATGGCCCTTTAGCATAGTTATTAGTCAACGTCCTATTTATTTTTGTTTGTACAATCTATTGTCCTATCGCTTTATTAGTTTGTACTATATTTACCCCCGCGATAATCATTCGCGTTTTGAAATAATTAAGTCTGTGTTTGAACTAAATGTTTACGCTTATACTGAGTTTATATTATTTATTAAATAAATACGAAGAGTCTCATATAAATAAGCGTAAACATTCGTGAAAAGTACGTTTATATATTAGCAGTTGCTTCCCGTGGCTCCGCTAGGAATCACAAAATTTGACCTTTATGAAGATGTAAGTATAAGTAAGATAACCTTGGTCATTCTTGTAGTAGCATATAATTTTACAGTCTCAACTTGTCAACAAGTCTAGACTGTAATTTGTAATGACAAATAATGTTACATACATTCACGGAATTTGTGTAGACTATAAGAAGTCGCGAAGAAGAAATGTATGTTTTTTTTAAACAACTGTTGTCATAATTAATGCTTTAAGACAATAAACGAGTTTATTCTTATTATAGTTAATAATTAAAAAATTAAAACAGCCAACCCGAATGCTTTAAGAAGATTGGTCAATTTAATTTTCACTTGATTTTTTAGCAGTCGGGTTCCTTTTTTCATAAGTAAATGTCCAATTTAGTAGTGTTGAATTTTGCGTCCAAATAGTAACATAAAAGTGATAATTAATACATTTTTATATTGATATATTTACTAGTTTTCATTTGGAACTCATACTGTTATGATAAATAAAAAATCGTTCCATCTCCTTTTTCTTTGATCATAGGCGCCATATTTAAAAAAATATAATATATTTTTTAATCCTCTTTATTATATCCTCGGTCACTGTACAATGAATCGATGGCAATGCCATGTCCTGTGTTAGAATCCGGCAAGCCACTAAGTTACAGCCCAATAAGCACTAAAGCGTGTACTACACAAATTAACGAACTAACATAAATTGAAAGACATTACTCTCCTTCTGACGTAGTCGGGTCATTAAATAACGTAAAAATATATATTTTTTTTATCTGACCGAAGTAGCAAACGAGCCTGCAGTCCACCTGATGTAAGTGGTCATTGCCGCCCATTGACATCTGTAATCAACTACATACAGAACATGGGTTCCATCTGAAATCAATCACAGATGCTTGCTACTCCCGAGGATGATGGTCGCCTCATGTGAAAGTGTGTCGGCAACCACACCCTTCCATCGAAACGCAAGAACTACTTCACGCTAGAAAGAGGTGTAGCAGTAATACTTCCCCGGTCGAACTACACTGGTTCTACCACCTTGAAAATTTCATTCCATTCGTATACACAAAAATTCGTTCCGGTTAGGACTAAATGAATTTTTGCAAGCAAATTAAGTCGAACTGACTCTATTGTTTGTTCTACTCCTCGTTTTTATTTCGGTTTTGGTGTTTTGATTTGCTGAATGCAGTGCTTGCTCTAGATTAGTATCGAGTGTATTTACTTTGCATTTCTCGCTCGTTCAGTTTTTGAAGTTGTTATTTAAACTGGAACTGCATATTTCTCGACTTTGCTTTATAATTGAGGCTAATAGTTTGCTCAAATCGTTTTAAAATGAATTTAAATGAAAGTACGTTTTTATATCAGCGATTTTTACGATTTCGTAGACCATGCTACAGCATTAGCGACGGTCAAAAATTTATGTCTAAGTTCTTCATTTTGTGGATTTTTTTTTAAGTTATTGAGGAGCATAAAGCGTACCCAGTCCTCCTGTTTTCTTTGATTGCCTTCCATATGTTCACGATCGAGAATCGCGTTTTCATAAATCTAATTTGATGCTAATCTATGTAATTGAAGAAAATGTTTAAAATTTTCTGCACCAAATTACATAAAAAACGCAGAGCGTTCAAGATAATTTTGAAATAATTTTAAGTGTACAAATTATCTTTTTGTTCAATTTATCTTATTTAGGGAACTTTTTAATTCATCCTACCGTAGAATACTTCCTTAAAACTTCTAAAATGTCATATAATTAAATATGTTTAAGTATAACTAAAGTCAGACCATACTCTCATTCTCAAAGATTCCTAGAAATGATTATGGTGTCCAATAAAACTATGAATGTAAGTGACCTAAGAGCTCATCAACGTTGCCTTACCCATAAGCAATACCATAAACTATTTACTAAAGCCGATCATCACACAAAAATGCTTACCGGAATCGTAACAATTGTAGCTTAGTGTTTTGTGCTACAATACGCGACTAAGCGAGAAAAGATCACGTTCTTCAAATAAATAAATAAGGTTTCAAACAAAGTTGCAAAAGTTTTTAGGGCTCCTAACGTAGCCGAGTAAAAACAGAATAAATATTTAAGGGCCCCCCCCTTAAATATTTATTCTGAACAACAAACGTGTTATTGCCGTTTTTTATAGTTAATGGTGCGGAACCCTTCGTGTGAGTTTCGGACTCACAACTCGCATTTGGCTGATACCCAGCGTGGTGGGGTATACTATAAGCCCCCAGTAGTTGTTAGGAAAGGTTTTTTGCCCAGCATTAGTATATAAGGAAGATTGTGACATGGACATAAAATAAAAAAAATAAAGGCGAAATTTGTGAGTGTGTATGTTTGTTACTTCTTCACGTGTAAACGGCTGAAGCCATTTTCATAAAATTTGGTAGGGAGTTAGCTGATACTCTGGATTAACATATAAGCTACTTTTTACAGTGGAAAAATATTTTATTCCCACTGGACAATCGACTTTTGTTAACGTAGGCTAATTTGCGGGATACAACTAGTTAAAAATAATATCCAATTTTTCTGTTCAATGATATCGTTGGTGTACAAAGATTGCATACTCTATTCCTTCGCTATTAGTGGCGCCAGAGGTTTAATGCGAATTTCAGCGAAATCGCCTAACAAACGTCGGCAGAGACCTTTTTATAGCCGACCCGTCCCATAAAAATATTAAGTTTATTGGAAAGTTCCTCTAAACCGCTCTCAGACGTCGTTTAAGGTGGATTCTCACCTATTATGCGTTGATATAACATTTTGGGAACGATTCATTTTCTAAGAATTGCGTTGTTTTAGATTGAAATTGATATAGGTGTATTATTTTTAAAGATTTACCTTTTTATTAATTAAAATAGCTAACAAGCGTAAAGTCCACCTGATGGTGAAGGGTCACTGCCGCTTATGGATATCTCGCAACTTCATATTGAACATAGGTGATATTCGCAGTTAATCATAGATGAGATCTTAGTCCTGGTTAAGATGATCGTCGTAAATTAAAGGTATCTGCAACCGCACCCATCTACCGAAACGCAATAGTTTTTTTTTCTTATTATAACACAAAAACTCCACAGACTGATCGTCCGTGCCTTTTGTCACAATAGTTCTTCTTTTTTTTAACAATAAGTCTTTATTTCTTAGCTCCACGTTAGGCCATCGCTGTCACCATCACACTGTCGTGTGCGGTGGTGACAACGTTGGCAATTAAAGAAATTTTACAATTACGCTTAATATATATATAGGACCATTTATCCTTTTTTCTTAAAATGTTAGCCTTACGGTAAAAATCAGTGTGACAGTGATACCTCCCCGGTAGATGGGTACCGGGGAGATATCACTGTATAAAGAGTATAAAGAGTATGGACTCTTTTATCTGGGAATGTGCAAACACTCAGACCCAGAACTTAAATCAAAATTAATTATTTAGATATCTGTCTGCTCGGTGTTCGAACCCGAAACTCCCTGCGTTTTAGACGAATGTGTAACTAAACTAATAGATGTTACATCTGTATTTAACTATTATATTAATTCGTTTCAATGTAATTCGTTTTCTATACAATGTTACTTCAACGTAATTCATCAGCGATTTAAACTTCCATATATTTCCGCGCCCATACAATTACATGCAATCATCCATTAGCCTTTTCACGCCCATTGCTGATTGTAGGCCTCCCCTTAATATTGTCAGTTTAAACGGTACTGTGCTGTGAATCCAACGGTATACCGCTACCTTCTTCAGGTCAGGTGCAGGTGGTAGAACCGGACAGTTCGATTGGAGAGGTACCTCCGCCACAACTATTTATAGCGTGAAGCATTTCTTGGGTTTCGATAGAAGGATGTGGTTGCCAGCATACTTTTATATTGGGCGACTATCCCAGTCCGGGAGTAGCAACGCATCAGTGATTGACTTCAGATAGAACCTATGTTCTATTTGAAGTTGCTTACATATGTCATAGAGGGCAGTGACCATTTACCGTCGAGTAGACTGCCTGCTCCTTTGCTTCTTCAATCAGTTAAAAAAACTGTAAATGAAAATCAATGTAGTTTTGCTTCAAATGAAGTTTACCTTCAACCCAAGTAATTGCTGATGGTGGAAAACTTGGTAAGAATGCTTCATTGTTCGCATAAATGAGTGTTATTCTTTTATTGCCGAAACAAAGGCGGCACTTAGCCTCAAAGCGACGCGCCAATATTTATACAACCTTCGCCCCTTGAACAAGTTGGCAGTTATTCACTGACAGTAGGTAGCGGGAGCGAAAACAGATATATCGAAGACGAGCTCCCACTTATAAGTTCCTGTCGCTACTTAGGAAATATATAATGGTCTATAAGTAGACTTTAAGTATTATCCAAGATCCAGATTTTATTTCGTCATCATTGGACCATATTGATAAATTTGAATACACTATTAAATACTAGTATAGTCTGATTCCCCTCCTCAGGTAACAATATAAATATTTCAGGCGAAAAACACTTTGCTGGTAGGGTGTAGATGTCATCTCTGTAGTTCCGGGATCAGAATAGGGCTACGGCATCCCCTGCCTGTCGTAAGAGGCGACTAAAAGGGGTTTCCGGGGTTGCAGGTGGATAGAGTGGGAGCTCGAACCGTTCGGTCAGGCGATCCCGAGAAGGACGGCGGTATATGTGGTCGCATACCGTCGTAAAGACTAAACAGAGCGGTGGGTCCAGCCGTCCATCTGGGAGGAGCCCGATGGGGGGGGGGGCGGTAGTGTGGTAAAAATCTCACATAACCCTGTTTCGCTCCCAAGGCGTCGGGTACCTATTGGAGATTTCCCCCTCGAGAACAAAAAAAAGGTGTAGATGTATTTTATTTACCTGTACACATGGGTTGACCTTAAATGTTGAGTCGCGATGAATTTTGGGACTTCTCTATACTAAATTAAGTTACATATGTCGAGCCCCTGTGGCCACTCGCTATTAGATGGGCGCTTTTTAACAAGTTCTATAAAAAGAAAAATGTCTAGTTTACATTGAAGAACATTATTTATTATATTATAGTTTTTAGCAAAAAGTTTTTAGGTAAGGAAGGAGGATTAAGCAGCTTTGAATACTGCTTCTACCAATAAGAAAATAGGTACAAAGTATACTAATAATATTTTAGACAAAACCGTCTATCGCTTTCCTAAGTTATGTGAACATATCCTAACTCTAACATCGCAAAAGCGGCTCTTGATTATATAAGAAAGCGTGCGTCTCTCCATTCTCAGATGAGGGTAGTTGCTTCTCGAGAGTATGGTGCTTATACGAAATATAATGTTTGATTTTTACACCTGGAAAATTATGGGTTGTAGTAACGACTTACCATCAGAAGTTTGTTCGTTTGCTACTTCAATCTTAAAAATGTGAGGAATCTTAGAAACTGTACTGAGGCCCGACTAGTGATATTGCGGTAAAAAATCATCATAACACCTTAAAAACAAGTTCAAATAACACAGTCTAGACATTCTTGATCCTTTTTATAAAATCTCTATAGATATACACAGTTGCAAGTCCTGGCATCGAATAGAAACAATGCGCCTCCCTAGGGACGTTTCCATCAAATCTATGACTATGTTCTATTAATACCTCCCCTCTTTTGATTAAAATGCCACAGCGCAAATGGCACGCTGTTTGATACATGCAAAATTTGTTCGTATAGAACGCGACTCGGAATAGGTTAGAGAAAATGTTTAATAGTCTAGCACATACGTGGGCATATATACAGTTAATAGCATACAACAGATTATAACTGATACAGTTAAAACTAATAAAACACATTTTTGATTTAGTTTAAAATAATACGTTGTCACAGCTATGGAAGAACTATTAAGGTGTTTTATTTAATTCCATTTTAAATTTCAATATGTTTATGTACGCGATATCTCAAAAAATGCATAAAATTCGATTCATCATTTTTGAGTAGTGAACACATAAAGGCAAACCGCATCGCAAGCTTTAAAACGTATGTAAAGAAATTCATGCACAACAGTAAAATCCTTTCATATTTGCGAAATCATTACGAGCGTGCATCGGAATAGCGCTAAAACGCAGACCTCGAGCGAATGTTGATTTAGAGTTGAAGTGCTGTCCATATAATAATGACACCGAAAATGTAAATTCGAATTTAGGTTACCCGTCTGCTCTGCGCCCACCATCTGCTGGCTTGACGTCCGTATCCCCCTTTACATATAAAAGGCAAGCTCGAATCTGGGTCAGATGAAAATGAATATATGAAAACGGTTTTTCATGCCACCGTTCACGTAATGAGCGGGGAGCCAAAGGCACCGCTTTTCAAAGCGTCTCACGATCACCAACCACTCTTGAAGTTGCTTTGATCACTGTAAAAATCCAGAGCATAAGTAGGCTTCGCTTCCATAATTAATGTCTCGGCGGTCTTTAATTAAGGTTTAAATTAGGATCCAATTTTACGTCCTGCACTGCTGACCTGGTTTAAGTTCTTAAAGTTAATAAATTAGTAGTTGATGGAGTTATTCAGCTTTGTGAGCGTGGATTAAATGGCTCTAATGTTTTACAGATTGCGTTTATTTTTGCTCGAATGCAAAATGAGGAGGGAATTATTTTCGGGCGCATGCGTGTATGTATGTTTGCATGTATGTGCTCTTCTTTAGCACGCGGTAGGTACAGCCCAAATGGCTAAACGGATTGTAACATATGCGAAATCTGTGTATCGACTTAGTCGTGAGAGTGGCATAGGCTATATAATTTTTATATAGCGCTTCCGGCCAGTGAAGAAGGTGGGGCAAGAAATGATATTTTTATCATAAAATTATGGGTATCAAATGAAAGCTATTAAATAGATCATTACAAATATGCTTACATTATAAAACTTTTGTATTGCTATCTCAGGTAAAATTCAAAATAGCGTCAAATAAAAAATATATATCATCCAAAAAACGATTATTGCGTTTTTAAGTACATAGTCCGTTTTTGGTTTTAAAAATAACTATGTTACTTGTTAATGAACAATACTTAACGACGAACGACTTTTAACAAGAAAATGTATAACGACATTGACGTACATCAACATACAACTGTAAAAACATGAATAAAGTTGACTTTTTGATAAGGAAGAAGCCACTATGACTTTTAGAATTATATGTTACGAAGAGGTAATTTTGTAAACAAAGCCTAATTAACACTGATAAATATCTTACCTCTTTTTGTAGAAAATATCGTGCTGTGATATTTTCACTCATTGGAACTCTGGGTGTACGGAAACTTAGAGATCTCAAATGCTTAAGTGTTTTTCTTTCATGTATTCCAGAATTTCTGAATCTTGCGCCAAACAATTTATATATATAAAAAGAAAAACTGACTTAACTACTGACATATCAACGGACAGCCCAAACTACGGTGATTAGAAATTTGAAATTCTGCACCATGTTATATTGAGGGTGAGCAATAAGAAAGGATTTTAAGAAAGGTCTGCTAGTTCTGTACTAAATAAAAAAAAAGTAGAGATGACAGTTTGGATAATAGTGTGGCATTATACTACGAAACATAAGCAATGAGATAAATCTATTAAGTCACTTGACCGTATGAATTATGGCATGGAATAGAAATGTACGCTATATTAAAGTTTCATGGGGCGATGCAGTTAATGCATTACAAGTGATCTCAATATAGTGCGTGCCGCGCGTACCGTTCCTCGTGTGATGTATGGGGTGAATATGATTATCCGTGGTAGATGGCCGATAAGAATGTACCTATAATGGAAAGAACGAGTGCTAGAACTTAGGACTGAAATGTTTGAATAGTGATGAATTTCTGGTTTAATTGATGTCTAGTAGGGAAAATATAGCTGCTTTAACTACTGCTACTGCTTTAAAAAAATACGCTTTGTACAAACATAGCCCCACATTCGGTTTTTCCCATGTGTCGTGGGTATCATGGACACACATAAGACGAATACACAAACACTCAGACCCAAAACGTGAATCTAATCAAACTCATTATTCTGATACCTGTCTGTCTGGGAATCAAACCCGGAACCACTACGCGTCAGACCGATATGGTAACACGTCCACCACGCGGGTCGTCTTAATAATAAAGAACGCAGTAATCGACATTTTATAAAATAGTTTATTTTTGGATTTTTTTACTAGAATATATTCATGCCACCAACCCACTTATTATCCCACTGCTGGGCACGAGTCTTCAGAGTATTAGATTGTTGTTACAGTGAGGTTTATGTTAAATAACAGTGCGGAATATCCCATAGTCTACCGCACTGGTGAAACGCAGATTGATAGACAATTATAGATCACTAGCTGTGCCCGCGACTTCGTCCGCGTGGCACGCAACGCAAGCCCTCAAGGATGAATAATTTTCCCCGTTTTTTTCACATTTTCCATTATTTCTTCGCTCCTAATAGTTGCAGCGTGATGTTATATAGCCCATAGCTTTCCTCGATAAATGGTCTATTCAATACAAAAAGATTTTTTAAATTCGAACCAGTAGTTCCTGAGATTAGCGCATTCAAACAAACAAACAAACTCCTCAGCTTTATATATTAGTATAAATTATAATAGTATGAGTAGATATTCACTCTTCACACTTTTATTCTGATCGCAGGTGCGGTATTAAAAATGTATATA